>OZ005736.1:277910509-278615509 GCA_963930755.1 Eudasyphora cyanicolor | reverse complement strand
ATTCTAAAACGTTGTTAATCGAAAATTTCGTACAAATTTGTTTTTGTTACAAATCCACTTAGAAATGTGTTCTGATTCCATTCATAGTAATTTCTTGAAGTAATATAAAGTAGGAATGGTCTACAGTGGTAACACAATGGCTAATATCTTTATTGGTGCCTAATAAAAAATTTACGAAATATTGGCTGCAGTGATGTTATCCTTTATATGAACCAATTTGTCTATTATTATTGCTATTGATATACTTCTGCACTGCATAGCTATTTAGCATAATTTAACCATTTGAAACCAAAAAAAAATGTTTTACTGAGAACCCACTCGCTCGGGAAAATGTCTAAACTTTTCCAATAATCATAGGCTGTGTTTTATTTATTTCGGTTAGGATTATGTTTGATCTTAATATTCGGTTCAAGTTTCTCAATTTTTATGACACAAATTTGTATACACACAAGTATTTCCAGTGAATACATTTGCTAGAATGTGTATTTGAATTTTTTGGCTTTGAAAAGTTGATTTGAATTTTTATCACTCAATATTCGGAGATCACATAAAGGACTAAATGTGAAAAGTTCCATTGTTACAATTTTAAAGCACAGTTGTAAAGAAGCCAAGAAAACTGTCACCTAAACATAAAAATGGCAATTTTGTGGGCTAATTTATAATTTTAGATATGAAATTCACAAATTAGAGTAAATTGAAAATTCTCTGCTCACTTTATATTTTAATATTCCGAGGAAATTTGTTATGAATATCTTAGTAGCAGAAAATGTCAAATTTCTTTGAGCTGTAAAAGAATTCTAATAAATTGTTATTATCTAGAAAAAGGTCTTATTGATAAAATAAAATGTAATGCTTAGTACTAAAAAAACTCGTATAATTCTTATGACTTAGTCATAATTCTTACGAAATTAGTTCTTTCGTTGGTATCAAATAGAAACATTTTTAATTTTATAAAACAAAAAAATTTAATTTTATAAAATAATAAAAGCGTAAATATGTTAGTTATACAACAGAAAGATAAAGTTTTTGAATAATTAAAATTGTCTAAATAATAAAATTTAATAGTTAATAATTCAATTTAATTTTTACAAAACTTATTTGAACATCGATAATCAATTCAAATTTAAAATATCAAAAGTTCGCTACATTTGAAAGTACATACATTTATTATTTCAAAAATTATTTAGTTGACCTACAATACTGAGTTCTCTCAAAGAAACAATTAAAATTTGACACGTGGCTATATTATACCAATTTAAATGCCGCTCTTAAGTTTTGCAATTAATTTTTTTGGTTTGTTACTTAAGGCACCTGCAGAATTTTAACTTCATTGTCTAACCATTTAATGATTCTAAAGATAATAGCTAATTAAGGAATTTTTATGCGGTTCTATTTAACGTTCATTAATTTTAATGAACTCTAATAATAATCAAATGTAATGGTAGTAGGTCATACCTTCAGTAGATATTATTGATGATGGCAATGTAATTAAAACAAATAATGAGAGGAATTTTCAAAATAGCTTAAGGTATCACTTAGAAGACGGAGTAGTATCTAATTTGTTATTTGCTTTAAATATACAATATTTGAAAATTTTCAATAAATAAAAAATTTTCTAAATTTTTTCAAAAGCTAAACATTTTTAAGTTTTATAAATAAAAAATATCTAAAACGTTAAAAAACTCTCTTTAAATAAAGAAATTTTTCAAACTTTTAAATAGATTTTCTATAATTAGAAATTAAACAAGTCTTTCAATTTGCATAAAAATTATTCGAATTTCAACTGAAAAAAATTTTTAAAAAATTTTCTATAAATACTAAATTTCCTATAAACTACATTTTTTTTAAAAAAGAAATTCTATGAATACAAAATTTCTAAGAATTTTTCTATAAATACAAAAATTTTAAGAAATTTTCTATAAATACAAATTTTCGAAGAAATCTTCTATAAATACAAAATTTCTAAGAAATCTTCTATAAATACAAAATTTCTAAGAACTTTTCTATAAATACAAAATTTCTAAGAAATTTTCTATAAATACAAAGTTTCTAAGAAATTTTCTATAAATACAAAATTTTCTATAAATACAAAATTTCTAAGAAATTTTCTATAAATACAAAATTTCTAAGAAATTTTCTATGAATACAAAGTTTCTAAGATATTTTCTATAAATACAAAATTTCTAAGAAGTTTTCTATAAATACAAAATTTCTAAGAAATTTTCTATAAATACAAAATTTCTAAGAAATTTTCTAGAAGTACAAAATTTCTAAGAAGTTTTCTATAAATACAAAATTTCTAAGAAACTTTCTGTAAATACAAAATTTCTAAGAAATTTGCTATAAATTCAAAATTTCTAAGAAATTTTCTATAAATTCAAAATTTCTAAGAAATTTTCTATAAATTCAAAATTTCTAAGAAATTTTCTATAAATACAAAATTTCTAAGAAATTTTCTATAAATACAAAATTTCTAAGAAATTTTCTATAAATACAAAATTTCTAAGAAATTTTCTATAAATACAAAATTTCTAAGAAATTTTCTATAAATACAAAATTTCTAAGAAATTTTCTATAAATACAAAATTTCTATGAAATTTTCTATAAATACAAAATTTTCTATGAAATTTTCTACAAATACAAAATTACTCAGAAATTTTCTATAAATACAAAATTTCTCAGAAATTTTCTATAAATACAAAATTTCTCAGAAATTTTCTATAAATACAAAATTTCTCAGAAATTTTCTAAGAAATTTTCTATAAATACAAAATTTCTAAGAAATTTTCTATAAATACAAATTTTCTATAAATACAAAATTTCTAAGAAATTTTCTATAAATACAAAATTTCTAAGAAATTTTCTATAAATACAAAATTTCTAAGAAATTTTCTATAAATACAAAATTTCTAAGAAATTTTCTATAAATACAAAATTTCTAAGAAATTTTCTATAAATACAAAATTTCTAAGAAATTTTCTATAAATACAAAATTTCTAAGAAATTTTCTATAAATACAAAATTTCTAAGAAATTTTCTATAAATACAAAATTTCTAAGAAATTTTCTATAAATACAAAATTTCTAAGAAATTTTCTATAAATACAAAATTTCTAAGAAATTTTCTATAAATACAAAATTTCTAAGAAATTTTCTATAAATACAAAATTTCTTTAAATACAAATGTATTGAAAGAACTTGTTTGATTCGTTGTTAAAAACAAGTTCCTTAATGTAAATTATAGGATGTATTGATTGGTGTTTCGAGTTGTATATGAAAATCTAAAAGTATAAAAATATAAGAGTAATAAAATATGAAAATACAAATATATAAAAAACAGAGTATTCATCCAATGCATATCCCTGAATTTATAGATTACATATCGATAACTCCATTCTAAAACATGCTAAGTCGACTTAGCAAGTTTTTAGGGAGATCGCATTTTTAATTTCTAAATATTCCAAATAAGATTCAGTCAAAATTTGGTGTTTATCCGTCAACCCAATCAAAAGTTATTCACAAAACTATACAGGTCATTCGATTTGCATTAAAAAGGAATTCCACACAAATTTAAAAAAATCATAAAACTTTGATCGCTTCTCCTGATAAACTACCTTTTTGCACTTAGCATAGTTCAGGTTGGAGGTATCGATATATGACTTGTATGTATTTTCTTTCTATGTATAATTCATATAAGAAAAAAGATAATATTTACTTAAAGTGCCGTCTGTAGAAAAAATAAACTACCAAACAAGACAGGGAAACATATACATTTTTTTTATAATCTGCAATGTTTTCCTTTACCTTTGATAGTTTCTATAAATATTCAAAAGTCAATATGCCATTCAATAGAATAAATATCACAACACACTTAGCAAAAACGTAGCTATGGAATATTTTCTTTGTACTTGAAATAAACTATAAGAGATTTATGGGAAATACATAGAAAACAGCGTTTGCATTGCATTTGATATAAATACCAAACAAAGAAAAAGACTGCACTAGCCAGAAATAGCAAATGTTAGCTAAACAAAAATTTACTTGAGAAAAAACGTGAATTGCAAATCAAAAGTGTGCTAAAAGGAGTAATAACATTTGGTGAAATCCCCATGTCACTAACATTGTTTTTTAAAAATGTATTGACAAAAACATATTGACCTAAGTCTTAATTAAATTCCATTAGAGAAATAATAAAATAAATTTTTCTCGAAAGCATTATTAGCGTTTGCTTGTTACCACAGAATTTCCTTTTAAACTTACCAAATAATTTCTATCACTCCAATATTAACATTTATTTGTTCTTCTACATCATCATTTTTTATATGTTAAATCAAAGAGAAATAGTAAATATTATTTTACAAACAGATGAATATTTTTCTTATGATAAATACTTGACAAAAGTTATTAAATAAATGCAATTAAAAAAAGTCAATTTAAAAAAGTCCATTTTCAGAAGAAAAAATTGTTTATTGCTAGCAAATTCCTTAAATATTTTAATTTTAAGGCAATTTCTTAGATATTTTTTATTTATAGAAGATTACTTAATGTTTTTTCATTTACTGAAAATTACTTAGGATTTTTTTATCGACTATTTGTTAAAAATTTAATAGAAAATTTCTTAAAAATATGCATGTTTATAAAAAAATGTTGACATATGTATTTTCTACTTATAAAAATGGCAGAAAATTTTTTAAAAAAATTATGTTGAAATAAAATCGTACACAGAAATTTCCGTAGAATTGTTAATTCACAGAAAGTTCTACGATTTTTTTTTGCATAAAATGATAGAAAATTAGTTATAGAAAATAATATGTTATTTATTTACATAAAATTGAAATATATTTTATTTCTAATTACTCTATTTCTTAAAATTTCTTTATTATTCTCAACTTACAGGGATAATTTTCTACGGCCAAAGTGTAACACATCGAAGGAGTGACCTAAGATTTAATAAAAAAATATTTGTGGGAAATTTCGAAAAATTCTTTTATTTACAGAATTTTTTTTAGAAACTGTGTACATATCGTCGGCTCAATGCTATTTTGTTCATACGCCATTTATGTTTTTTTTTTGAGTTAGGAGTTGATAAAATGGGTTTGACGCATGCTCTTTTAGAATCTGCAATATTTTTTTCCTATCTCGTCTAGTTTTCGAGATATTTGTAGGTAAATCAATTTAACTACGATTTACGGGAAATAACTTTGATATGTTTGTTCTATTCTATCAGCCTATATTTTGTACTCACTTTGTTACGTTCTTTCGATCACAATATGTAAATTACTCTCCTTCCATACCGACACCCTTTGTGGTCCATGTAATACATAAACGAAAAAATATTAAAACAAAAGTGCATATGCTTATGGATATGGACAAAAATGTCATGTAAAAAAATTTTTATAACTTGCTTATTTCTTTATGTAATGGCATAGAAACGCATAAGAATCATATAAACACTGTGGGAAACCCAATGAAATAAAAAGTGTGTAACTCTTCAGTCCCGTTTTTACTCAAGCAATAAATTGCGTTTTTCTCCGATCATAGAAAATGGCGTATGGAACAAAATAGCATTAAGCCCTTAATATATGTAAAGAAAAATTCTTAATATTTTTATTTTTAAAAATTTTAATTTATAGAATTTCTCAGACATTTTGTATTTATTGAATATTTCCCAGAAATTTCGAATTTTCCAAAAATTTTTATTAACAGAAAATTTCTGAGAATATTTTTATTTAAAGAAAATTTCTTAGAATTTTTTGATTTATACAATTGTTTTTACAAAATTTCCTAGAAATTTTGTTTTCTTAGAATTTTTTGTTTTATATAGAAAATTTCTTAGAAATGTAGTTTTTTATAGAAAATTTCTTAGAAATTTTGTTTTTTATAGAAAATTTCTTAGAAATTTTGTTTTTTTATAGAAAAATTCGTAGGAATTTTGTGTTTTGATACAAAAATTCTTAGAATTTTTTTTAAAGAAAATTTCTTAGAAATTTTTTTTATAGTAATCTTGTTTTCCTAAAAATTTTGTATAGAAAATTTGATAGCAATTTTGCTTTTTTATAGAAAATTTTTTAGAAATGTTGTTTTTTAAAATAGAAAATTTCTTTGGAAATTTTGTTTTTTATAGAAATTATGTTTTTATAGAAATATTCTTAGAAATTTTGTTTTTATAGAACATTTCTTAAAATTTTTGTTTTTATAGAACATTTTTTAGAAATTTTGTTTATATAGAAAATTTTTTAGAAATTTGGTTTTTACAAAAAATTTCTTAGAAATTTAGTTTTTACAGAAAATTTCTTAGAAATTTGTTTTTTATAGAAAATTTCTTAGAAATTTGGTTTTTATAGAAAATTTCTTAGAAATTTGGTTTTTGTAGAAAATTTCTTAGAAATTTGGTTTTTATAGAAAATTTCTTAGAAATTTGGTTTTTATAGAAAATTTCTTAGAAATTTGGTTTTTATAGAAATTTCTTAGAAATTTTCTATAAATACAAAATTTCTAAGAAATTTTCTATAAATACAAAATTTCTAAGAAATTTTCTATAAATACAAAATTTCTAAGAAATTTTCTATAAATACAAAATTTCTAAGAAATTTTCTATAAATACAAAATTTCTAAGAAATTTTCTATAAATACAAAATTTCTAAGAAATTTTCTATAAATACAAAATTTCTAAGAAATTTTCTATAAAAACAAAATTTCTAAGAAATTTTCTATAAAAACAAAATTTCTGTTGCCATTAAAATACATCACTACAACTCAAATATACTAAAACATATAAAAGTCATATGTGATATGTCAAATCAAACATATGATTTGACATTCGTTTTGTTCTTTCCTTCTTTCTAAATGTTTTGTATTAATACTTTTGTAAGTTATGGATACTCACTCTTGTACAGTCAATCACTTAAGTATAGTCATTCAATTATTAAATAAACTACTGAATTTGAACAACGTGCTTTTACTTGACTTTGGCTACACGCGGATTCCACATAGGGAATATAGCATAACCCCAACAATTTCTAAGAAATTTTCTATAAGAACAAAATGTCTACGAAATTTTCTATACAAAAAAAAATTTCTACGAAATTTTCTATAAAAAAAATCGAAATTTCTACGTACTTTTCTATACAAAACAAAAAAAAACATTTCTACGACATTTTCTATAACAAAAAACAAAATTTCTACGACATTTTCTATAACAAAAAACAAAATTTCTAAGAAATTTTCTATAAAAACAAAACTTCTACGAAATTTTCTATAAAAACAAGTTTCTAAAAAGTTTTCTATAAAAACACAATTTCTAAGAAATTTTCTATAAAAACACAATTTCTAAGAAATTTTCTATAAAAACCAAATTTCTAAGAAATTTTCTATAAAAACCAAATTTCTAAGAAATTTTCTATAAAAACCAAATTTCTAAGAAATTTTCTATAAAAACCAAATTTCTAAGAAATTTTCTACAAAAACCAAATTTCTAAGAAATTTTCTATAAAAACCAAATTTCTAAGAAATTTTCTATAAAAAACAAATTTCTAAGAAATTTTCTGTAAAAACTAAATTTCTAAGAAATTTTTTGTAAAAACCAAATTTCTAAAAAATTTTCTATATAAACAAAATTTCTAAAAAATGTTCTATAAAAACAAAAATTTTAAGAAATGTTCTATAAAAACAAAATTTCTAAGAATATTTCTATAAAAACATAATTTCTATAAAAAACAAAATTTCCAAAGAAATTTTCTATTTTAAAAAACAACATTTCTAAAAAATTTTCTATAAAAAAGCAAAATTGCTATCAAATTTTCTATACAAAATTTTTAGGAAAACAAGATTACTATAAAAAAAATTTCTAAGAAATTTTCTTTAAAAAAAATTCTAAGAATTTTTGTATCAAAACACAAAATTCCTACGAATTTTTCTATAAAAAAACAAAATTTCTAAGAAATTTTCTATAAAAAACAAAATTTCTAAGAAATTTTCTATAAAAAACTACATTTCTAAGAAATTTTCTATATAAAACAAAAAATTCTAAGAAAACAAAATTTCTAGGAAATTTTGTAAAAACAATTGTATAAATCAAAAAATTCTAAGAAATTTTCTTTAAATAAAAATATTCTCAGAAATTTTCTGTTAATAAAAATTTTTGGAAAATTCGAAATTTCTGGGAAATATTCAATAAATACAAAATGTCTGAGAAATTCTATAAATTAAAATTTTTAAAAATAAAAATATTAAGAATTTTTCTTTACATATATTAAGGGCTTAATGCTATTTTGTTCCATACGCCATTTTCTATGATCGGAGAAAAACGCAATTTATTGCTTGAGTAAAAACGGGACTGAAGAGTTACACACTTTTTATTTCATTGGGTTTCCCACAGTGTTTATATGATTCTTATGCGTTTCTATGCCATTACATAAAGAAATAAGCAAGTTATAAAAATTTTTTTACATGACATTTTTGTCCATATCCATAAGCATATGCACTTTTGTTTTAATATTTTTTCGTTTATGTATTACATGGACCACAAAGGGTGTCGGTATGGAAGGAGAGTAATTTACATATTGTGATCGAAAGAACGTAACAAAGTGAGTACAAAATATAGGCTGATAGAATAGAACAAACATATCAAAGTTATTTCCCGTAAATCGTAGTTAAATTGATTTACCTACAAATATCTCGAAAACTAGACGAGATAGGAAAAAAATATTGCAGATTCTAAAAGAGCATGCGTCAAACCCATTTTATCAACTCCTAACTCAAAAAAAAAACATAAATGGCGTATGAACAAAATAGCATTGAGCCGACGATATGTACACAGTTTCTAAAAAAAATTCTGTAAATAAAAGAATTTTTCGAAATTTCCCACAAATATTTTTTTATTAAATCTTAGGTCACTCCTTCGATGTGTTACACTTTGGCCGTAGAAAATTATCCCTGTAAGTTGAGAATAATAAAGAAATTTTAAGAAATAGAGTAATTAGAAATAAAATATATTTCAATTTTATGTAAATAAATAACATATTATTTTCTATAACTAATTTTCTATCATTTTATGCAAAAAAAAATCGTAGAACTTTCTGTGAATTAACAATTCTACGGAAATTTCTGTGTACGATTTTATTTCAACATAATTTTTTTAAAAAATTTTCTGCCATTTTTATAAGTAGAAAATACATATGTCAACATTTTTTTATAAACATGCATATTTTTAAGAAATTTTCTATTAAATTTTTAACAAATAGTCGATAAAAAAATCCTAAGTAATTTTCAGTAAATGAAAAAACATTAAGTAATCTTCTATAAATAAAAAATATCTAAGAAATTGCCTTAAAATTAAAATATTTAAGGAATTTGCTAGCAATAAACAATTTTTTCTTCTGAAAATGGACTTTTTTAAATTGACTTTTTTTAATTGCATTTATTTAATAACTTTTGTCAAGTATTTATCATAAGAAAAATATTCATCTGTTTGTAAAATAATATTTACTATTTCTCTTTGATTTAACATATAAAAAATGATGATGTAGAAGAACAAATAAATGTTAATATTGGAGTGATAGAAATTATTTGGTAAGTTTAAAAGGAAATTCTGTGGTAACAAGCAAACGCTAATAATGCTTTCGAGAAAAATTTATTTTATTATTTCTCTAATGGAATTTAATTAAGACTTAGGTCAATATGTTTTTGTCAATACATTTTTAAAAAACAATGTTAGTGACATGGGGATTTCACCAAATGTTATTACTCCTTTTAGCACACTTTTGATTTGCAATTCACGTTTTTTCTCAAGTAAATTTTTGTTTAGCTAACATTTGCTATTTCTGGCTAGTGCAGTCTTTTTCTTTGTTTGGTATTTATATCAAATGCAATGCAAACGCTGTTTTCTATGTATTTCCCATAAATCTCTTATAGTTTATTTCAAGTACAAAGAAAATATTCCATAGCTACGTTTTTGCTAAGTGTGTTGTGATATTTATTCTATTGAATGGCATATTGACTTTTGAATATTTATAGAAACTATCAAAGGTAAAGGAAAACATTGCAGATTATAAAAAAAATGTATATGTTTCCCTGTCTTGTTTGGTAGTTTATTTTTTCTACAGACGGCACTTTAAGTAAATATTATCTTTTTTCTTATATGAATTATACATAGAAAGAAAATACATACAAGTCATATATCGATACCTCCAACCTGAACTATGCTAAGTGCAAAAAGGTAGTTTATCAGGAGAAGCGATCAAAGTTTTATGATTTTTTTAAATTTGTGTGGAATTCCTTTTTAATGCAAATCGAATGACCTGTATAGTTTTGTGAATAACTTTTGATTGGGTTGACGGATAAACACCAAATTTTGACTGAATCTTATTTGGAATATTTAGAAATTAAAAATGCGATCTCCCTAAAAACTTGCTAAGTCGACTTAGCATGTTTTAGAATGGAGTTATCGATATGTAATCTATAAATTCAGGGATATGCATTGGATGAATACTCTGTTTTTTATATATTTGTATTTTCATATTTTATTACTCTTATATTTTTATACTTTTAGATTTTCATATACAACTCGAAACACCAATCAATACATCCTATAATTTACATTAAGGAACTTGTTTTAACAACGAATCAAACAAGTTCTTTCAATACATTTATAAATGATGTTTGCAATATTTCATTTTACTAACCAATATTAATTTAGTTTTTTTATTTGCAATTGACACATTCGATAACCTTTAAATATACCAATTTAATTATTTTTTACTCACAGCTTTGATACAAATTTAATATCGAATAAAAAATATATTTTAATTGTTGGCAATTATTAACAAAAACATTAATTAAGTTTTGTGGCTGATTTCTTCTTTCACACGAACTTGTTTAAGGTTTTTTTGTGGCACAACTGTTTATTGTGTCAATTGTTAGGAAGGTAAAAATAATTTACTTTCAGTTTGTTTGTAAATAATTATAAAATTGTTTAAACTCAATTAAAATATATAATATATTAATGTCAGAATGGTTAGTTAGTTAACAGAGAAAATCGTATAAAATAATACAGATTTACAAAATATATAAATATGTGAAATTATAAATAAAATACAAAATTTATTTAAGTAATTTTAATAAGTGACTTAATTGTATAAATCTTTTATAAACTGTAGCTTAGAAATATTTTTAATAACACTCGCCAACATAGAAAATTTGTGAGAAATTTTGTATTTATAGAAAATTTCTGAAAAATGTATTTATAGAAAATTTCTGAAAAAATTTTTATTTATAGAAAATTTCTGAGAAATTTTTTATATTTAGAAAATTTCTGAGAAATTTTGTATTTTTAGAAAATTTCTGAAAAATTTTGTATTTTTAGAAAATTTCTGAGAAATTTTGTATTTTTAGAAAATTTCTTAGAAATATTGTATTTATAGAAAATTTCTTAGAAATTTTGTATTTATAGAGTTTCTTAGAAATTTTGTATTTATAGAAAATTTCTTAGCAATTTTGTATTTATAGAAAATTTCTTAGAAATTTTGTATTTATAGAAAATTTCGTAGAAATTTTGTATTTATAGAAAATTTCGTAGAATGTATTTATGAAAATTTCTTAGAAATTTTGTATTTATGAAAATTTTTTTAGAAATTTTGTATTCATAGAAAATTTCTTAGAAATTTTGTATTTATGGAAAATTTCGTAGAAATTTTGTATTTATAGAAAATTTCGTAAAAATTTTCTATTTATAAAATATTTCGTAAAAATTTTCTATTTATAAAATATTTCGTAGAAATTTTGTATTTATAGAAAAATTCCGTAGAAATTTTGTAATTATAGAAAATTTCGTAGAAATTTTGTATTTATAGAAAATTTCGTAGAAATTTTGTATTTACAGAAATTTCGTAGAAATTTTGTATTTATAGAAAATTTCGTAGAAATTTTGTATTTATAGAAAATTTCGTAGAAATTTTGTATTTATAGAAAATTTCGTAGAAATTTTGTATTTATAGAAAATTTCGTAGAAATTTTGTATTTATAGAAAATTTCGTAGAAATTTTGTATTTATAGAAAATTTCGTAGAAATTTTGTATTTATAGAAAATTTCGTAGAAATTTTGTATTTATAGAAAATTTCGTAGAAATTTTGTATTTATAGAAAATTTCGTAGAAATTTTGTATTTATAGAAAATTTCGTAGAAATTTTGTATTTATAGCAAATTTCGTAGAAATTTTGTATTTATAGCAAATTTCGTAGAAATTTTGTATTTATAGCAAATTTCGTAGAAATTTTGTATTTATAGCAAATTTCGTAGAAATTTTGTATTTATAGCAAATTTCGTAGAAATTTTGTATTTATAGCAAATTTCGTAGAAATTTTATATTTATATTTATAGCAAATTTCGTAGAAATTTTATATTTATAGCAAATTTCGTAGAAATTTTGTATTTATAGAAAATTTCGTAGAAATTTTGTATTTATAGAAAATTTCGTAGAAATTTTGTATTTATAGAAAATTTCGTAGAAATTTTGTATTTATAGAAAATTTCGTAGAAATTTTGTATTTATAGAAAATTTCGTAGAAATTTTGTATTTATAGAAAATTTCGTAGAAATTTTGTATTTATAGAAAATTTCGTAGAAATTTTGTATTTATAGAAAATTTCGTAGAAATTTTGTATTTATAGAAAATTTCGTAGAAATTTTGTATTTATAGAAAATTTCGTAGAAATTTTGTATTTATAGAAAATTTCTTAGAAATTTTGTATTTATAGAAAATTTCTTAGAAATTTTGTATTTATAGAAAATTTCTTAGAAATTTTGTATTTATAGAGCATTTCTTAGAAATTTTGTATTTATAGAACATTTCTTAGAAATTTTGTATTTATAGAAAATTTCTTAGAAATTTTGTATTTATAGAAATTTTTTTAGAAATTTTGTATTTATAGAACATTTCTTAGAAATTTTGTATTTATAGAACATTTCTTAGAAATTTTGTATTTATAGACCATTTCTTAGAAATTTTGTATTTATAGAACATTTTTTTATAAATTTTGTATGTATAGAAAATTTCTTAGAAATTTTTTTGAAAATTTCTTAGAAATTTTGTATTTATTGAAAATTTCTTAGAAATTTTGTATTTATAGAAAATTTCGTAGAAATTTTGTATTTAAAGAAAATTTCGTAGAAATTTTGTATTTTCTAGAAAATTTCTTAGAAATTAGAAATTAAAAATTTTATATTTATAGAAAACTAGCCTTTAAATACCCGGCGATGCCCGGGTTGCCTTTTAAAACAGTGATCCAAACATTAGTATTATTTCTGATTTTGAATAAAAAAAATAAAAAAGGACCCAAAAACTTAAAAAAATTATGGCTATAGCAAAATTTATGTAAAAATATGTATTTAAAATCTTTGGTTTACAAATACCTTCGATTATTTGATCATACTCCGATCATTAAAAATTTAACATCCAGGATCAGTCTACTTGAAAGTCTATCAAACTCCAGATGCTCTCAAAAACTCAAACAAATTCACTGACAACAGTAAAATATTCTGTCAATATGAAAGCACAACCTCAAATGTGCGATATGTGTGCAAACTTTCAAATTAATACATTTATGGGGTCAGTGGTCAAGAGGTCACCAAATAAGTGGCTGAGAAACAAATGCATAATATGCTATGTATGTTTCAAATTTCGATATACTCGTATACATTTTTGTTTAAATATTACCGGTGTATATAGCTAGCGATATATTTTGAAAAGACTTTTAAACATTAAATTAAAAATTTTATATTTATAGAAAATTTCTTAGAAATTTTGTATTTATAGAAAATTTCTTAGAAATTAGAAATTAAAAATTTTGTATTTATAGAAAATTTCTTAGAAATTTTGTATTTAGAGAAAATTTCTTAGACATTCTGTATTTATAGAACATTTCTTAGAAATTTTGTATTTATAGAAAATTTCTTAGAAATTTTGTATTTACAGAAAATTTCTTAGAAATTTTGTATTTATAGAAAATTTCTTAGAAATTTTGTATTTATAGAAAATTTCGTAGAAATTTTGTATTTATAGCAAATTTCGTAGAAATTTTATATTTATAGCAAATTTCGTAGAAATTTTGTATTTATAGAAAATTTCGTAGAAATTTTGTATTTATAGAAAATTTCGTAGAAATTTTGTATTTATAGAAAATTTCTTAGAAATTTTGTATTTATAGAACATTTCTTAGAAATTTTGTATTTATAGAACATTTCTTAGAAATTTTGTATTTATAGAACATTTCTTAGAAATTTTGTATTTATAGAACATTTCTGAGAAATTTTGTATTTATAGAAAATTTCTTAGAAATTTTGTATTTATAGAAAATTTCTTAGAAATTTTGTATTTATAGAACATTTCTTAGAAGTTTTGTATTTATAGAACATTTCATAGAAATTTTGTATTTATAGAACATTTCTTAGAAATTTAGTATTTATAGAACATTTCTTAGAAATTTTGTATTTATAGAACATTTCTTAGAAATTTTGTATTTATAGAACATTTCTGAGAAATTTTGTATTTATAGAACATTTCTGAGTAATTTTGTATTTACAAAAATTTCTGAGAAATTGCAGATTTATAGAAAACTTGGAGAAATTTTATATTTTTTAAATAAAATCTTTGATTTTTGTGCTGAAACAAGTTGTTAGAATTTTTTTAAACATTTTGAATTTCTAGTCATTTCATTTATAGATTTTTTATTTTTACTTATATTATCGTTATAATAATGTAGTATGAACAGAAAATTTCTTGGAATTTTGATATATATTGATTTTTTGGGAATTGGATATTTGTATACAATTTTTTAGAAATTTAATATTTAAACACAAATTTGGAGAAATTTGATATTTAAAGAATATTTTTGTAACAAGTGTGTTTTTTATTCTGTGTTTATGAAAAATTTCTGGAAAATTTGTTATTTTTAGAGACCTTTTTATAAATTTTTCATTCATCTAAGAAATTTTGTATTTATAGAAAAAAGGCGTTCAAAATCTTTTTTTACAACAAATTTCTGAAAAATGTATCATTTATTGAAAAGTTGTGAGATTTTTTTTTGGTCTTTAAAATTCTACCTTAATTCAATTGTTGATTTTCCTTCTGCAATACTCCCCCACTTCTCTTGTGTAGTTTCACTTGATTTTATTGCCAAACTTGAATGTTTGTATAGTTTTCAAGTTTTCGCAACATGTGTTACGGTTACCTTCAATTAGGAATTGAAATTTCATGTCTGTGTCTGTCAATATGTGACATGTGTTGAAATGGAAATGTAAATTTGTTTTGGTTTGGAACTTTTATGCGTGTCAGTTCTTGGCGACAAAACTCAAGGACGTATGTGACAGGGAAAAGTTTTGATATTAATTAGAAAATGCCGGTGACATGTGTCAATAAGAAAAATAAAGTGGTGCAAATACATAGTTACTTTAAATGAAACTTGTTCTCTTTCATTTGCCTCAAAGTTGAGTGTCGTTGTTGGTTAGATGACAATTTTTTGAAATATAATTGGAATTTCTTTTTGTATATAAAAAAAAAATAATAATGTACTGACTTTAGAAAGTACTAATGTTTCATAATAACTGTCACAGTGGTAATTTTTTTTAATTTCTTTTTTATTTAATTTTTTTTTATTATACAGCAATGATAAAATCAACATATATGTATATGCAAACAATTTATGATTTTTTTTACTTTACGTATACTTTATTTTGTTATGTATTAATTACTTTGTTATTTCGCCGTTTTTATTGTTTTCTTTAACAAATATTGCAAACCAAAATTCATTTTCCATTTATTAAATTAGTTTACAAACTAATGATTGACTTTGAGCAATATTTTAATATATGCTACTTAGGTCACATGA
The DNA here is from genome assembly GCA_963930755.1 of Eudasyphora cyanicolor. Lineage (NCBI taxonomy): Eukaryota > Metazoa > Arthropoda > Insecta > Diptera > Muscidae > Eudasyphora > Eudasyphora cyanicolor. The sequence goes on along the minus strand of OZ005736.1, from coordinate 278,599,628 downwards.
ACTTCGATTAAAATAAACATAATTAAATGGTTAACAATACCGTTTTTATGAGTGAATAAAAAATATGTGTATAAAATATTCAATTAATTATATCTACAATTAACTGAATTGCATTGAAAAATAAACAGCTTTTCATAAAATCATACAAATTGTGTTGTTGTTTATAGATTTTATTCGGTAATTCTATTAAATAAATTGGCGTTAAATTATGAAATATCCGAAATGGAAATCCGCTGCCTCTTAGTATTCTTTGTGTGATCTTATACATATTAGTCACGAAATATATTTGAGCAAATCAAATATAGCGTTTACCTTATAATTCCATAAAAAAAATTATTTGCTGAACCAATAAAATGCGAATGTAACACAATTTGTTTAAATTATTAATGACGACTTTAATAAATAATAAAAAAAATCAATAAGCATTATTCCCTTTACAAATAACATAACACAGGTGGCGTATGAGTGCTATAAATTCAATATCATTGATCATACGCAACCCGGAACATATGGTTGAATGCTCGAACAATCTGTAAATAAACAAGTAAAGAAAGGCTAATGTCGACCGGAGCCAATTAAATGATACCCTACACAACATCCTTAAGTCAGAATAAACACATAAGTAGTATAGTCAGACTATAACCTCAATTACTCAATGCGTTCGTTATTGGATTTTCAAAAATAATAACCCATTATTGGATGCAATTTTTCAATTGAATTACTCATAAAATGTAAAAAATCAACTTAAACTAATTCTCTATAATTTATTTTATTTCATCTTATTTTAGCATTTATGCAATTTATTTTCAATTTAAATCAGCAATGTATGGTTTGCCAATGGTCATAAATCCGAAACATTTCATCAGTTTTTTTTTTGGTGAAACATGAAATATGAGTTTTTGTCAATAATGAATATTTAATGACATTAACAGTAATTATGTGCACAAACTGCAATGCACAAAAAAATTATGCGAAAAGCATATTTGGCAAAAATCTTTACGAGTTTTTATAAAACTGTTGGATATAAAATATCAGAGATTATGTCAGGAAATATCGAATATACTAGAAGAGCTTTTTCAGAAATTTTCTATAAATACAAAATTTCCAAAAAATTTTCTATAAATACAAAATTTCGAAGAAACTTTCTATAAATACAAAAGTTTCTAAGAAACGTTCTATAAATACAAAATTTCTATGAAATTTTCTATAATACAAAATTTTTAAGAAATTTTCTATATATAAAAAATGTCTAAAAAATTGTCTATAAATACAAAATTTCTAAGAAATTTTCTTTAAATACAAAATTTCTAAGAAATTTTTTTACAAAAAACAAAATCTCAAAGAAATTTTCTAGAAATACAACATTTTCTAAGAAATTTTTTATAAATACAAAATTTATAAGAAAATTTTCAATGAAAACAAAGTTTCTAAGAAAAAATTTATAAAAACAAAATTTCTAATTTTATTTATTAAAATTAAAATTCTATCAACAAAAAATTAAGACATTTTCTGTAAATAAAAAAAGGCGTTGTAAGAAATTGCTATAAATAAAAAATTTCCAAAAATATCTAATATCTCATTAATGTCTAAAAAATTACTTCTTATTATATTTTTTAAACATTTTCGATATGAACATTTATAGAAAATTTGTTAGCATTTTTCTTGTATTTTTATAAAATCTCTTAATCATTTTTAATAAAATAAATGTCTGCTTATTACATACAAACATGTATATTCTCTAAAAAAATAATTGGAATTTTTTTTAAGAAATTCGATTAATATTTTTTCTACATCTATAAATTCCAAATTTGTAATATTTTTTTTTATAAATACTGAATTTCTTAAAAATTATCAATAAATACCCAAATTTGCAAAAAAATCTAGAAATGTCAGACCTCCAGGAATTTTTCTATATATTTTTTTTAACTAATACAAAATATCAACAAAACTTCCTATATACAAAAAATATAAAATTTCTAAAAGATATCGATAAATGAGATTTTTTTTATAAATAAAATAACTGCAAAATATTCGATAAATACAAAATTTCTACGAATTTTCCAACAAATTCTTTTAATATATTTTTTTGTATGTATTAACGCGATAAATAATTTTCTATAAATAAATAAAATTGAGATATTTTTTGTAAAAAAAAATTAATAAAAAATTTCCAAAAATATCAAGAAATTTACTACAAATAATTTTTTCTCATTTTATAAATTCCAATTTTTTAATATTATTTTTATAAACACTGAATTTCTTAAAAAAATTCTATAAATACCCAAATTGGAAATAAAATATATAAATATCAAATTCCAGTAAATTTTCTTTATAATTTTTTTTAATTAATACAAAAATCAAAAAATAAAATTTCTAAAAAAAAAATAGATAAATATAATAAATAATAAATATTCGATAAATACAAAATTTCTAAAAATTTTCCATCAAATTCTTTTAATATATTTTTTGTATATATTAACGAGATAAATAATTTTCTATAGATAGCAAAAATTGAAATTTTTTTTGTAAATAATAAAAATCAATACAAAATTTCCAAAAATATCTAAAAAAAATTACTACAAATAAAAAAATTAAAATAAAAATATGGAATTTTCTATAAATACCGAAATGTTTAATTTTTCCAAACAATTAATTTCTCAAAAACTTTTTTTTATAATTTTTTTAAGAAATTTAAAAATATTTTTCGAATTCTATAAATACCCAAATTGCAAAAAAATCTATTAATATTAAATTTCCAGGAATTTTTTTATATCTATTTGTTTAATTATTACAAAATGAAAACAAACAAACCTCTACACAATATACAAAATTTCTAAAAAATCGATAAATGAGAATTTTTGTTATAAACAAAATATGTCTGTATTTAAATTCATTATAGGCATCGAAAGTTGGTAAAAAAACATTGTTTTATAAAATTTCTTTTTTTTAAGCAAAAAGTGTCTTAGCTTTTTCCTTATTTCTAAGAATTCCTAAGAATTGTTTGCATATAGAACATGAATTTATTCATTGCAGAAATTTTCTTGGAACTGTTTAATTTAGCAAAAAAAATTAAGAATTATGTATATTAATACATTAAAAAAAAACGATGAATTTCTAAAAACTTATCTATAAATATAGAATTAAAAAAATTCTATGAAAACAATATTTCCACCAAATTTTTATGTAAAAATAATTATAAAAAATATTAACAAAATTTCTATAAATACCAAATTTCGAAGATGAATGAAAAAATGTATAAAAATTCTTTTAAAATACCAAATTTGTAAGAAAATTTCCATGAACGCAAAACTAAAAAAAATATGTTTGTATAAATACAAAATTTTTGAGAAATTGTTTACAAATTTCAATAAAAGGTCTAAAAATATCAAAATTCCAAGAAATTTTCTATTACTACACAATTTTTATGATTATATATTTCCATACTTTCTATAAGTATAAAATACCAAATATCTAAAAAAATCTATAAATCTTAAATGTCGACTTAATTTTTTATAAATTCAAAAATTAAAAGATATTCTAACAAATTTTTTCAGTAAAAAATCTAAAATTTTATTTAAAAAATCTGAAATTTTTCTATAAGTAAAAAAAATTAATACAATTAAATTTCTATATATAAAGAAATTTTAAAATTTTTTTGTATATAAAAATAGTAAGAAATTTTCTGTAAATACAAATATCAAAATAATCTGTAAATACAAAAAAATGTCTAAGATATTATAAGTATCTAAAAATATTGCTATAAATAAAGGATCAAAAACCTAAAAAAAAATCTATATACAATTTTCTACGATTTTTTTATATGGAAAAAAATTGTATTTATTGTTAGAATTTTTGAATTTGGTATTGAACTGTATTATTTACAGCAAATTAATTTTTTTATTTTAGGCAATTTTCTTAGCTTTATAAAATTTCCAAGAAAATTTGTGCAAAAAAATTTAAGTAATAAACATATTAAGAATCTAAAATTTTTTATAAATAAAAAATGGTCATTAATTTTCTATAATAAAAAATAGGAGATTTTCTGTTAATACAAAGTTAGTTAAAATTTTTTTTATAAATACCAAATTTTTGAAACAATAAAATCTAGAAAATTTTAATATACATTTTTATATAAATATAAAAATACTGATTAATTTTCTAAAAATAAAAAAAACAAAACTTCCTATATACAAAAAATAAAAAATTTCTAAAAAAATCGATAAATGAGAAATTTTGTTATAAATAAAATATGTCTGCACAATGTTCGACAAATAAAATTTTTTTAACAAATTCTTTTAATTTTTTTTTTAGATAATAATCTATAAATAAATAAATTGAAAAATTTTTTGAAGATAAAAAATCAATATAAAATTTCCAAAAATATCTAAGAAATATACTACAAATAAAAAAAATAAAAAAAGGTGCAATTTTCTATAAATTCCGAAATGTTTGCTTTTTCCATACAGTTAATTTCTCAAAAAAAAATGTTGTTATAATTTTTTAAGAAATTCGATAAATATTTTTTCTAATTCTATAAATTATGAAAATTTTTTTAACTAAAAAAATGTGTTAAAAGTTTCCTATTATATATATGAGATACCTGTAACTATAATTTGCAGAAAAAAATTGGAAATAAAAAATGTGCAATTAATTTATATAAATTAATAGTTCGTAAAATTTTTATTCACAAAAAATTGATAAAAATATGAAGTTCGAAAATTTACTGACATTTTGTTATAATTTTTTTATTACAGAACATTTTATTTGTTTTATCGAAAATTATAATTTTGTTTAAGGAAGTTTTTAATTTTACTAATTTTTGTATTTATGAAAATGTATAGAAAACTTTTTGGATTTTTTTATTTATTTAACCAAAATTCCTAAAATTTGTATAGGTAATTTTATAGAATTACTTTATACGTATATGTGTAGTTCCATAAATATCCTTAAATTTTTTCTTTAATGATTCCTATTATCTCATACTCGTATATGGCCAGACTGTTTATTTTCGCTCATGTTTTAATATCAAATACAATGCATACACACAAAAGCTCATATACTCGTACGCACACTCGTATGTATATTCATATCATTTTGATATTGTATTGCTATCTACATACTAACGAATATTTAATTTCATGAGATTCATTTATAATTGAAATCAACAATGTATATTTTGCCAAAGGCCATAAATCCGAAACATTTTAGTTGTTTTTTTTTTGCTGTTGAAACATGAAATATGAGTATTTGCCAATAATGAATGTTGAATGGCATTAAAAGTAATTATGCGCGCAAATAGCAATGCACAAAAACATTACCCGAAAAGCATATTTGGCAAAAATATTTATGAGTTTTTCAAAAACTGCCGCATATCAAATATCAGGGATGATATCAGATAAATGTGATACAGCTGAAAAGCTTTTTCACGATTTTCCATGATTTAAAATATGTTTTTGTTTGTTCAATGGCAAAATTAATTGTAAAACTAAAGCAAAAAACCCAAAGTCTTTTTTAATCACATTATTTGTTTGCGTTACATTCCTGTCTTTTTTATAATAAATTTTTCTTGTAAAAAATCTATCAGGATTTTAATCCGTATAAAGCTTATGCAATTTATGGACGGGAGTGAAGGCATAAAATTAATATTCCTCAAAAAATATTTATACTTAATTTGTGATGTGATTTATACATATCAACTCAAATGAAAGCGTAAGTATATCTCGAAATTATTTAAATTTGAAATAAATGTTACATAAACGAATCATAAAAAGGTGAATTTATTGAAGACGGATTTTCTACGAAATTTTCTATAAATACAAAATTTCTAAGAAATTTTCTATAAATACAAAATTTTCAGGAACTTTTCTATAAATAAAAAATGTTTAAGAACTTTTCTTTAAATACAAAATTTCTAAAAACTTTTCTATAAGAAGAAATTTTTTATAAATGCAAAATTTCTAAGAAATTTTCTATAATTACAAAATTTCCAAGAAAGTTTCTATAAATACAAAATTTTATATAAATACAAAATTTCTAAAAAATGTTCTATAAATACAAAATTTCTCAGAAATTTTCTGTTAATATAAAATTTCTCAGAAATTTACTATAAATACAAAATTCCTCAGAAATGTTCTATAAATACAAAATTCCTGAGAAATTTTCTATAAACACAAAATTCCTGAAAAATTTTCTATAAACACAAAATTCCTGAGAAATTTTCTATAAACACAAAATTTCTACGAAATTTTCTATAAACACAAAATATCTACGAAATTTTCTATAAACACAAAATTTCTACGAAATTTTCTATAATCACAAAATTTCTACGAAATTTTATAAACACAAAATTTCTACGAAATTTTCTATAAACACAAAATTTCTACGAAATTTTCAATAAACACAAAATTTTCCATAAATACAAATGCGTAGTCGTACTCGTACACGTCAATATCACGGTATAATTGTTACATATAGTGTTTATATAACTTATACGACAGTTGAGCTAACTATACATTTAATTTTAAAATATTTTTAAAAAAATATAAAATTATTTTTTTAAATTCCTTTAAAACATGAAATTTAAAAATAGGAGAATCTCTTAGTTAATATGAACAACTAGTTGTCTTCTAAAATATTTGAAAATATATAAAATTTTGACATTTTTTGTTTGTATCTTTTATTTTTTCACCTTTTAATAATTCCTATTTTCTTTGAATAATACATTTTTCATAATTCCTATTATTACAGAAAATGCATCCATCGTTTTGTTGTTTATTCGCTTTAAGCTTAATCTAAACTTCTTAAGAAAATCTTACAGTTTTTTTTATTCTTTTATTTTCCCAAAATGCAAATGTTCTGGACATTTTATAAAATATGCTAAAAGTTAGTCGGTCTTTTTGTTAACTCTGTTTTTGTTTTGACTTTTTTCAGGCCAAGTGTCTGATAACAGCTGCCACCGAAGCAAAGTCAACAAAACAAAATCTCTGGCTAAGACAAAACATTCTGGGAAAATTGGAGATTGTTGCAAAAGCTTCGAAAGAAAAGGAAACATTTTTGGTTTCCTATAGAATAGAGTTTGGTTGAAGTAAAGAGAAGGAAATATAAAATGGTTCTTAGGTTTCTGGCAACATTTCCGCTACAGACTATATATTTGATTTAAATAATTTCAGGGAATTTAAAAAGGGTTACATTTTACGTGTTAAGAAACGAAGTGTTAGGAAAAACAGTAATTAGTACAAGTTTCCTGAAAGGCTATTTGAACTATATTTTCCTTTTTATTTGTAAATACAACCCACTTCTTTGCTTGTGTAATATTTATTCTAGGATTCAATTCTATCAAATTAAAAATGAAACTAGACATATTCAATTTCTTTACCAGATAAAATTTTCCTTAAAAGTTATTTAAACATACTTTTCAATTAATTTCCAATATAATATAATAAATGGCCACACTGTCGCATACATAATATTAATTCCAAATTTCAGTTAATATCACTTATCCGCCTTCACTAAATGCTTTATACATACTATTGACGTATACATAATATCTATTCCAAATTTTAATTAATAACACTTATCCGCCTACACTAACCGGAATAGGTATTAAGTAGCATATATTCGAAATTAATATTAATACCAGATATACATGAATAAGCTTTCATTTGAATTCATAAGAATATTAAATTTATATCTGATAAGAAAAACGTAAAAATTTTGGAAAAAAATAAGGATTTAAGCAGTACTATCAATAAGTAAAAATATTACTCAAATCGATATCGCTTAGCAAATAATACTATATGTTAGACTACAGAATATGACGTAAGTAGTAAAGACCTATAGGAAATTAAATGTTTCACTAAATGTTAACCCTTTGGGAGGAAGTGCGTCAATATCGCCCACCCTTAAATTCAGCATAACATGGGTGATGAAATATTTTCGCATACGAAATTCTAAGTCAGTCAATTACTCTTTTCCTGAGTTATAGTGCTCACCATCCAAGGTACTGCATACTTTCAGGATGAATAAAACGATGTGATATGGAACCTATTTTTAGGCTGTCGAATCTTAATTTCTTGATGTGAAAATCAAGGTGATCCATCTACATGAAGGTCGATTTTTTCCCTTACAAATCGTCGTTATGAATGAGAATAAGTATGAAAATCCATTCCTAAAACCCTAAAGAAAAAACAAATATTCAAAAAATAATAACTCACCCTCATAAACTTAATGGTTAATAAATAAATTTTTGAATAATGCATTAGCTTATCTTTGTGGCAGAAGCATAGATTTCCAAATAAATTTGTGTGCAAATAAATGCACATATTTGATTTTCATTTATATTCGAAATCATTTCATTTTAATCATCTTCAGATTTATCATTTAAATGTACTTTGCCTTAGAAGACAAAGGAATATAGTTGGTCAATGTACCGTATATAATTGCAATAGGTTTGTTGGTTCTATAAATATACACAAGCATTTCAGTTTGCCGAGGACTTTTGGGTCCAACTGAAACTAAGAAAGATTTCTTAAGAAGTTTGGAGGGAAAAGCAAGAAGGTTTGCAGAATTTCTCGTCGACAATGAAGGTACGTTTTCTGGACTTGAAGTAGATTTGTGCAATTGCGAACATTTTGCTTGCATTTATTTAGCTCATCTAAGTTATTTGCTTGAATGTTATGTTGTGTTGTGAATATCACATACGAGTATACATGGAATATTCCTAAGAATTGTTCTATTAGCTCTTAGAATTTGGGGCTATACTTGTCTACATTAGGTTGGGTCGGTTTGTGTGGACAATATGTGAGATTCTTCTCATCTAAAACTTAAAACATTAATATGTTACCCAACATACTTATGTAAATAATACAAAATACTCGTATATTGGCAGAAAGTAACTGATCATATATATGATCATGACATGTGGCCAATTTGCATTGACAGAGCGTCAATGACCATTGACAGAGAATTAATGACACTTGAGAGAGATCAATGACTGTTGAAAAAGGTCATTAACAGAGGGTCAGCGACGATATACAATTTTTAATGACCATGGGGAGGATCATTGCCAGAGGCCAAAAACCATTCACAAATGACCACTGACATTTGGCATTTGAAAAAATGTCAATGATTATTGACATGCACTCAAGGACCATTCACACTGGAGTCAGTGACCATTGACAGAGAGTCAATGACCATTGGCAGAGAGTCAATTACTATTGACAGAGAGTCAATAACCATTGACAGAGAGCCAATTACCATAGACAGAGAGTCAATGACCATTGACAGAGAGTAATGACCATTGACAGAGAGTCAATGACCATTGACAGAGAGTCAATGACCATTGACAGAGCGTCAATGACTATTGACTCTCTGTCAATGATCATTGTCAGGGGCCAATGACAAGAGATCAATGACCATAGATAAACGGACAAATAATGTTCACAAAGCGTCAATGACCGTTGATGAAGGATCATGGGCCATTTATTATTAGTCAGTATTCATTCATAATGGCTTAATCACCATTGAGAAAGAGTCAATAAGCATTAACAAAGAGGCAATGACCATTAGCAAAGAGCCACAGAAAATTTAGAAGAATTCAATAACCATTTATAATGGGTCTATTGACTGATGGTCAGTGACCATGTACAAAGGGTAAATGAACATGGACAACCATTGACAAGGAGTCAATGACCATTGACAAGGAGTCAATGACCATTGACAAGGAGTCAGTGACCATTGACAAGGAGTCAATGACCATTGACAAGGAGTCAATGACCACTGACAAGGAGTCAATGACCATTGACAAGGCGTCAATAACCATTGACAACGGGCCAATGACCATTGACAGGTGGTCAATGACCATTACCAGGTGGTCAATGAACATGGATAAAGGGTCAATAACCATGGACAAGGGGTCAATGTCCATTGACAGAAGGTTAAAGAATGTTGACAGAGGTACAATGACCATTGACAGTGAGTCAGTAACAATTGACTTAGAGTCAATAACAATTGACGTAGAGTTAATGGTAATTAGCAGAGAGTCAACAACCATTGACCGGAAGTCAATGAATATTTACAGGAAGTCACTGAATATTTACAGGGAGCCGATGACCATTGACCAGGACCCAACGATATTGACAACGGGCCAATGACCATTGACAGGTGGTAAATGACCATTGACAGGTGGCCAATGACGACTGACAGGGGGCCAATGACGATTGACAGGGGCTCAATGACCATTGACTGGGTGGGGGTCACTGACCATTGACTGGGGGTCAATGACCATTGGCTGGGGGTCAATGACCATTGGCTGGGGGTCAATGACCATTGGCTGGGGGTCAATGACCATTGGCTGGGGGTCAATGACCATTGGCTGGGGGTCAATGACCATTGGCTGGGGGTCAATGACCATTGGCTGGAGGTCAATGACCATTGGCTGGGAGTCAATGACCATTGGCTGGGAGTCAATGACCATTGGCTGGGAGTCAATGACCATTGACTGGGAGTCAATGACCATTGTCTGGGAGTCAATGACCATTGACTGGGAGTCAATGACCATTGGCTGGGAGTCAATGACCATTGACTGGGAGTCAATGACCATTGACTGGGAGTCAATGACCATTGACTGGGAGTCAATGACCATTGACTGGGAGTCAATGACCATTGACTGGGAGTCAATGACCATTGACTGGGAGTCAATGACCATTGACTGGGAGTCAATGACCATTGACTGGGAGTCAATGACCATTGGCTGGGAGTCAATGACCATTGGCTGGGAGTCAATGACCATTGGCTGGGGGTCAGTGACCATTGACAATAAGTCAATAACCATTGACAAGAAGTCAATAACCATTGACAAGGAGTCAATGACCATTGACAGGGAGTCAATGACCATTGACAAGGAGTCAATGGCCATTGACAAGGAGTCAATGACCATTGACAAGGAGTCAATGACCATTGACAAGGAGTCAATGACAAAGGGTCAATAAAAATTAAATTAAGGCCACGTTGGAGGGCCAATAATCTTTCCTACCACTAACGGGTGTCAGTGATCGTTAACAGGTTGTTGGTTACCAGATTGTTGTTTCTATGACCATTGACAAAGGGTCAATGAATATTGATAACATTTCAAAGATAATTGAGAGATAATTAATGACAATTGAAAAATAGATGTCTATAGACATTGTCAATCACCGTTGGCTTACCGGCAATGACCTTTGTCCAGGGTCAATTATCGTTATCGAGGGTTAATGATCATTTTCCGTTGGTCAATGGCCATGGTTGGGGGGTCAGTGACCATTGTCAAGGGGTCCTTGAAATGATAAATGACTCTTAACAGGGTTTCAGCGACCTTTTAACTGATCAGTTTTAAATGGAGATGATACACTCTTATGAGAATAGATCGATATGATTCAGTAAAAGGTGTCAAATCTTAAAACTCAAATATTTCATCACGGCTGTCGTGTGGGATATCCTGCAATGGCACACAGCGTTTCGCTATCTTCTGTTGCATAGTTATTGCGATGAAATATTCTAACTCTACTGTTTCTCTCTGATTAAATTATGTAGTACTGTTGCGTATAATTAATTTTAAATAGCGTTACTGGTGTACCAATAATATAACTCATACGTTTATAGATCAAAATTTTACATGTTGTGAAAAATATGTCGAGTAGCCTATGCTGTAGAATATTTTGTCTCTTCTATGATTGATATGTTTTGACAATTTAATGTATATAAAATATTTAGCCACTGAATATTCAAAAAAATGTCCACGGCTACATAATGGTCATATACAGAACTTTTATTGTTCAAATGTCAGCAACAGCGTTATACTCTCATCTAAATTCCACTTAAAATCATTCGCATATAAATGTTAACACCTGCATTTGGATATTTGCAAATTGATTGACAGCAATGGTAAATAAAATATCCAGCCATATAATTTATTTTCTATTGTTTTGATTATTTTTTGCAGATTTTTGTGTATTGACCAATACTCTAACAAATAAACAGAATTCCCACTAAAACGCCAATTGTTAGTAATTTCAAATTGGTTTTCATTTTCAAACGGGGAAAATTGTTGAAAATGGTTTTGTTTAAATTTGTATGAATTTATTTTTAAGCTCATTAACATATGTACAAAATTGAGGCAGCAGTTAGACGCAATGACTCGGACAATAATAGTAATAGCTTAAAAGTAATATAAATAATGAGAGGACATAACAGATTTTCCGAGGATATTTTTGTATTATTTAAATTTTCTCTATATTTCATTTTGTCAGCTTTTCACTGAATTTGCATTTATAAAAAATTCTCAACAATTATTGTTATTTATTTATGTGAAATTTAGTAATTGCTATGAATACCAACTTCTGTATATTTCCACTGGCCCCTCTTCTTCATGTCGACAAATTCTATATAATATTCATATTTACCATTGTTGCTGTATTCCATTCACGGTATGAGGAAAAACTTACTTCTCAAAATTTCTATTGTAATGGCCAAAAACATTAGATTTCGAACTTTCTTTTCAAACTTATTCATCAGGCTAAAAAAACAACTTTTCAGTCTGGTTTTTCAAATGAATATTATTATACGTAAATAAAAATCAAAATGCTATGACAAAAAAGATCATAGGAAAAATTCCTAAAAAAAGAACAAAATTCATATTCATTTAAAGAAATAAGAATGTAGATTTTATGATTTTAAAAATAAGTAAATTAAGATTCAACCTACAGAGTAAATTTTGGTTTACTTGCAGATAAAATAATATAACATCATCGGTGAGTATGATTATTATTAATAAAAACATTATATCCATTTTAATAAAATTTCGTAGAAACATTTTTTTTAGAAATTTTGTATTTTTTATTTATAGAAAATTTTTTAGAAATGCTGTATTTTTTCTTTGTAGTTGTTAGAAATTTTGTATTTTTTATTTATAGAAAATTTCTTCGAAATTTTGAAATTTCTCAGAAATTTTGTATTTATAGATAATTTTTTAGAAATTTTTATTTTTAGAAAATTTCTTAGAAATTTTGTATTTTTTAGAAAATTTCTTAGAAATTTTTATTTTTAGAAAATTTCTTAGAAATTTTTATTTTTAGAACATTTCTTAGAAATTTTGTGTTTAAAGAAAATTACTTAGAAATTTTGTATTTATAGAAAATTTCTTAGAAATTTGTATTTATAGAAAATTTCTTAGAAATTTGTATTTATAGAAAATTTCTTAGAAATTTGTATTTATAGAAAATTTTTTGGAAATTTTGTATTTTTAGAAAATTTCTTAAAAATTTTACATTTTTAGAATATTTCTTAGAAATTTTGCGTTTTTAGAAAATTTCTTAGAAATTTTGTATTTATAGAAGATTTTTTAGAAATTTTGTATTTATAGAAAATTTCTTAAAAATTTTGTATTCATAGAAAACTTTTTAGAAATTTTGTACTTATAGAAAACTTCTTAAAAATTTTGCATTTATAGAAAACTTCTTAGAAATTTTGTATTTATAGAAAATTTCTTAGAAATTTTGTATTTATAGAAAATTTCTTAGAAATTTTTTATTAATAGAAAATTTTTTAGAAATTTTGTATTAATAGAAAACTTTTTAGAAATTTTGTATTTATAGAAAACTTCTTAAAAATTTTGTGTTTATAGAAAACTTCTTAAAAATTTTGTATTTATAGAAAATTTCTTAGAAATTTTGTATTTGTAGAAAATTTCTTAAAAATTTTGAATTTTTAGAAAATTTCTTAGAAATTTAGCATTTTTAGAAAATTTCTTAGAAATTTTGTATTTATAGAAGATTTTTTAGAAATTTTGTATTTATAGAAAATTTCTTAAAAATTTTGTATTTATAGAAAACTTTTTAGAAATTTTGTATTTATAGAAAACTTCTTAAAAATTTTGCATTTATAGAAAACTTCTTAGAAATTTTGTATTTATAGAAAATTTCTTAGAAATTTTGTATTTATAGAAAATTTCTTAGAAATTTTGTATTTATAGAAAATTTCTTAGAAATTTTTTATTAATAGAAAATTTTTTAGAAATTTTGTATTAATAGAAAATTTTTTAGAAATTTTGTATTAATAGAAAACTTTTTAGAAATTTTGTATTTATAGAAAACTTTTTAAAAATTTTGTGTTTATAGAAAACTTCTTAAAAATTTTGTATTTATAGAAAATTTCTTAAAAATTTTGTATTTATAGAAAATTTCTTAGAAATTTTGTATTTATAGAAAATTTCTTAGAAATTTTGTATTTATAGAAAATATCGAGGAATTTTGTATTTGTAGAAAATTTCGAGGAATTTTGTATTTGTAGAAAATTTCGAGGAATTTTGTATTTTTAGAAAATTTCGAGGAATTTTGTATTTTTAGAAAATTTCGAGGAATTTTGTATTTATAGAAAATTTCGAGGAATTTTGTATTTATTGAAAATTTTGAGGAATTTTGTATTTATAGAAAATGTTGAGGAATTTTGTATTTATAGAAAATTTCTTGGAAATTTCGTATTTATAGAAAATTTCTTAGAAGTTTTGTATTTATAGAAAATTTCTTAGAAATTTTGTATATATAGAAAATTTCTTAGAAATTTTGTATTTATAGAAAATTTCTTAGAAATTTTGTATTTATAGAAAATTTCTTAGAAATTGTGTATTTATAGATAATTTCTTAGAAATTTTGTATTTATAGAAAATTTCTTAGAAATTTTGTATTTTAGAAAATTTCTTAGAAATTTTGTATTTATAGAAAATTTCTTAGAAATTTTGTATTTATAGAAAATTTCTTAGAAATTTTATTTATAGAAAATTTCGAGGAATTTTGTATTTATAGAAAATTACTCCGAAATTTTGTATTTATAGAAAATTTCTCCGAAATTTTGTATTTATAGAAGATTTCTCCGAAATTTTGTATTTATAGAAAATTTCTCCGAAGTTTTGTATTTATAGAAAATTTCTCCGAAATTTTGTGTTTTTAGAAAATTTCTCCGAAATTTTTATCTGTAAAAAATTTCTCCGAAATTTTGTATTTTTAAAAAATTTCTCCGAAATTTTGTAATTATAGATAATTTCTCCGAAATTTTGTACTTATAGAAAATTGCTCTGAAATTTTGTTTTTATAGAAAATTTCTTCGAAATATTGTATTTATAGAAAATTTCTTAGAAATTTTGTATTTATAGAAAATCTCTTTGAAATTTTGAATGTATAGAAAATTTCTTAGAAATTTTGTATTTATAGAAAATTTCTTAGAAATTTTGTATTTATAGAAAATTTCTTAGAAATTTTGTATTTATAGAAAATTTCTTAGAAATTTTGTATTTATAGAAAATTTCTTAAACTTTGTATTTATAGAAAATTTCTTAGAAATTTTGTATTTATAGAAAATTTCTTAGAAATATTGTATATATAGAAAATTTCTTAGAAATTTTGTATACAT
Source organism: Eudasyphora cyanicolor (assembly GCA_963930755.1). Taxonomy (NCBI): domain Eukaryota; kingdom Metazoa; phylum Arthropoda; class Insecta; order Diptera; family Muscidae; genus Eudasyphora; species Eudasyphora cyanicolor. The sequence continues at coordinate 278,584,190 of OZ005736.1, read as the reverse complement.
ATATAGAAAATTTCTTAGAAATTTTGAATTTAAAGAAATTTTTTTAGAAATTTTGTATTTATAGAAAATTTCTTAGAAATTTTGTATTTATAGAAATTTCTTAGAAATTTTGTATTTATAGAAATTTCTTAGAAATTTTGTATTTATAGAAAATTTCTTAGAAATTTTGTATTTATAGAAAATTTCTTAAACTTTGTATTTATAGAAAATTTCTTAGAAATTTTGTATTTATAGAAAATTTCTTAGAAACATTGTATTTATAGGAAATATCTTAGAAATTTTGTATTTATAGAAAATTTCTTAGAAATTTTGTATTTATAGAAAATTTCTTAGAAATTTTGTATTTATAGAAAATTTCTTAAACTTTGTATTTATAGAAAATTTCTTAGAAATTTTGTATTTATAGAAAATTTCTTAGAAATATTGTATATATAGAAAATTTCTTAGAAATTTTGTATACATATATAGAAAATTTCTTAGAAATTTTGAATTTGAAGAAAATTTTTTAGAAATTTTGTATTTATAGAAAATTTCTTAGAAATTTTGTATTTATAGAAATTTCTTAGAAATTTTGTATTTATAGAAATTTCTTAGAAATTTTGTATTTATAGAAATTTCTTAGAAATTTTGTATTTATAGAAAATTTCTTAGAAATTTTGTATTTATAGAAAATTTCTTAGAAATTTTGTATTTATAGAAAATTTCTTAGAAATTTTGTATTTATAGAAAATTTCTTAAACTTTGTATTTATAGAAATTTCTTAGAAATTTTGTATTTATAGAAATTTCTTAGAAATTTTGTATTTATAGGAAATATCTTAGAAATTTTGTATTTATAGAAAATTTCTTAGAAATTTTGTATTTATAGAAAATTTCTTAGAAATTTTGTATTTATAGAAAATTTCTTAAACTTTGTATTTATAGAAAATTTCTTAGAAATTTTGTATTTATAGAAAATTTCTTAGAAATATTGTATATATAGAAAATTTCTTAGAAATTTTGTATACATATATAGAAAATTTCTTAGAAATTTTGAATTTAAAGAAAATTTTTTAGAAATTTTGTATTTATAGAAAATTTCTTAGAAATTTTGTATTTATAGGAAATATCTTAGAAATTTTGTATTTATAGAAAATTTCTTAGAAATTTTGTATTTATAGAAAATTTCTTAGAAATTTTGTATTTATAGAAAATTTCTTAAACTTTGTATTTATAGAAAATTTCTTAGAAATTTTGTATTTATAGAAAATTTCTTAGAAATATTGTATATATAGAAAATTTCTTAGAAATTTTGTATACATATATAGAAAATTTCTTAGAAATTTTGAATTTAAAGAAAATTTTTTAGAAATTTTGTATTTATAGAAAATTTCTTAGAAATTTTGTATTTATAGAAAATTTCTTAAACTTTGTATTTATAGAAAATTTCTTAGAAATTTTGTATTTATAGAAATTTCTTAGAAATTTTGTATTTATAGAAATTTCTTAGAAATTTTGTATTTATAGGAAATATCTTAGAAATTTTGTATTTATAGAAAATTTCTTAGAAATTTTGTACTTATAGAAAATTTCTTAGAAATTTTGTATTTATAGAAAATTTCTTAAACTTTGTATTTATAGAAAATTTCTTAGAAATTTTGTATTTATAGAAAATTTCTTAGAAATATTGTATATATAGAAAATTTCTTAGAAATTTTGTATACATATATAGAAAATTTCTTAGAAATTTTGAATTTAAAGAAAATTTTTTAGAAATTTTGTATTTATAGAAAATTTCTTAGAAATTTTGTATTTATAGAAATTTCTTAGAAATTTTGTATTTATAGAAATTTCTTAGAAATTTTGTATTTATAGAAAATTTCTTAGAAAATTTCTTAGAAAATTTGTATTTATAGAAAATTTCTTAGAAAATTTGTATTTATAGAAAATTTCTTAGAAATTTTGTATTTATAGAAAACTAGCATTTAAATACCCGGCGATCCCCGGGTTGTCTTTGAAAACAGTGATCCAAACATTAGTATTATTTTTGATTTCGAATAAAAAATAAGGACCCAAAAACTAAAAAAAATGTTGGCTATAGCAAAATTTATGTAAAAATACGTATTTAAAATCTTTGGTTTACAAATACCTTCGAATATTTGATCATACGCCGATCATTAAAAATTTGTTTAACATCCAATATCAGTCTACTTGAAAGTCTATCAAACTCCAGATGCTCTCAAAAACTCAAACAAATTCACTGACAACAGTAAAAAAAACTGTAAATATGAAAGCACAACCTCAAATGTACGATATGTGTGCAAACTTTCAAATTAATATTTTATGGGGTCAGTGGTCAAGAGGTCACCAAATAAGTGGCTGAGAAACAAATCCACAATATGCCATGTATGTTTCAAATGTCGATATACTCATATACATTTTTGTTTAAATATTACCGGTTTATATAGCGAGCGATATATTTCGTTTTTGTGTACCTCTTGCCTCAGGCCGGACGACGCATTTCCTTGAAGATCGTTTAATGCACATGTACATATGTGCAGCTCCACAGATCTTTATGGGATTTTTATTGGAAGAATGAAAAAATCTTAAAGAATTTTGAAATGTAGTGGAAGAATGAAAATTGCTTTGGTCACTACTGACAACAATCTTAGAATTCAAAATTGTTTTTTTCCTGTGTATACTACATATTATTTTATCTTTGTATAATTTAAGCGCGAGAGTTGACCACTGGCCAAAAGCGACTATGTTAATAGTCCGTAGGCTATACCACACTGGAGTTTCTAGCTTTCTACCTGTTATATGAGCCGCAACGGTCAAGCGGCCAAAGGTCGCTTGAATTAGAGTACAGAAAGAGTGGAAATTGCATTGGTCACTGCTACACTGGCCACAGTCTGAGATTTGACCGAATAGACAACGTTATATATGTATATCTTACCACATTAAGTGGTGAGAGATATATTTTGAACAGGGGTTAGAAGTTTTACAATCTGTAAAATAGTGAACATTGTTTTGGCCACTTCTTCACTGACCACAGTCAGAGAATTCAAAATTATTATATTTAGAAAGTTTTAACGTTGTGTCCTATAAGAGGCTTCAGAAAGGACAAAAACAATTGATAGCGCTATAACTGACCACTGGCCGAAAAATTTCTACGTGAGTATCCCGTGGTTTATACAACACTCATGTCTATGAGAGTGCAATTTATTGGATTTTTAATGTATTGAAAGAATGAAAAACTCTTAAAGAATCTTGAAAGCCAGTAAAGATTGAAAATGGTTTTGGTCATTGCTTAACTGACCACAATCGTAGAATTCAAAATTGCATTTTTTGGGTATAGTACTACATATTATTTTATCTGTGTGTCATTTTAGGCGCTTCTGAAATACTTATAAAAAAAATATTTAAAATTTTGATAGCGCGACAACTGACTACGTGTCAAAAACGACTGTGTGAATAGTCCGAAGGGTATACAACCATAAAGTCTATACCAAAGCAAAATTTAAAGCTTCCTACTTCTTAAAGGTACCGTAATGGTCAAGCGGTCAAAATTCGCTTGGTGTAAAATCGCATGCCTTGGAGATCAGTATACAAACATAAATTATTAGGATTATAGCCCTTAAAGGACTATTAAAGTACAGAAAGTGTGGGAATTGATTTGGTCACTGCTAAACTGACCACAGTCGGAGAAGTGACCGAATTGACAATGTTAGATAGGTTACCACAGTATAGGTTACCAAAATGTTAAGATGCGGTTTGATGTCCGGTTTGACCTAGGATTGGACATCGAATTGTTGTTTTCGCATGTCCATTGAGATCAGTCTGTACATATAAATTTGTAAATCATTGGCTCTTAAGGAACTTTTAAAATCAGAGAAATAATGAAAATTGTTCGGGTCACAGTTAAACTGACCACATTCAGATAATTCCAAATAATTTTTCGCGCATATGTTTGCGGTTTATAGTACTTCATATATACAAGGTTTTAACTTTGTTTCTTATAAGAGGATTCCGAAACGACAAAAACAAAACTCAAGTTTTTGATAGCGCTACAACTGACCACTGGCCGAAATATGATTAAGCGAGTGGACCGTAGTTTATACAACACTCCAGTCTATGTGTGTGCAAAATTTCAGCTCTCTAGCTTTAACAGGAGCCTCTGTGGTCAAGTGGTCGAAAATCACTTGGCGGAAAATCGAAAATCAAAGTAGCCTATGGCACATCCCAGGCATTGGTCTATCTGTCCACCAAGTTTCAAGAAAATCGGTTCAGCCGTTTAGGCGTGATGCTGGAACAAACAAACAAACAAACAAACAAACAAACAGACAAACAAACGATTTTATAATATTAATAGGATTTCTTAGAAATTTTGTATTTATGGAAAATTTCTTAGACATTTTGTACTTATGGAAAATTTCTTAGACATTTTGTACTTATGGAAAATTTCTTAGACATTTTGTATTTATGGAAAATTTCTTAGAAATTTTGTATTTATGAAAAATTTCTTAGAAATTTTGTATTTATGGAAAATTTCTTAGAAATTTTGTATTTATAAAAAATTTCTTAGAAATTTTGAATTTATAGAAAATTTTTTAGAAATTTTGTATTTATAGAAAATTTCTTAGAAATTTTGTATTTATAGAAAATTTCTAAAATATTTTCTACAAATACAAAATTTCTAAAATATTTTCCATAAAGACCCAATTTAAAAAAAAAATATATAAATACAAAATTTCTAAGAAAATTTCAAGAGATATATTTATCTAAGGTTAATAAATATATAACATTTATTTGTACATTTCTGTACAATATAAATTGGAATACTACAAATATTCCCTTACAAAGCATATCATACGTATACTGGAAAATACAATTTTATTTATATCTCTGTGGTCACAAGGCATAACAGCATAACTCGAGTTATGCTCAAACTGAGTTATTAATGCCATATTGTTCCCCATCTTCGATTACATATTGGGACACCTTTTTTTGATGATCCCTCATTCAGTTATCTATATAAGGCAGCATATCTCACTGTGTCACTGCATTTCAAATTGATGTTTATATCGATACAAACCTTTAAAGTTCTCTCCTGAAAAGTTTTAAAAACAGACATATGCTGTTATGCCTTGTGATCACAGATCTGTTCGTTATCGAAATTTTTTCAATATTTCTCAAGGACTTTTTTTTCAAAAGTATGTTCCAATTACAAATCAGTTGACTTATTTTTGTGAATCAATCAATCAACTAAGAAATTATTATTTTGGTCTACCCACAAGATAGGAAGGGCAAGGGTATTGATAGAAAATTTCTTAGAAATTTTGTATTTATGGAAAATTTCTTAGAAATTTTGTATTTATGGAAAATTTCTTAGAAATTTTGTATTTATAGAAAATTTCTTAGAAATTTTGTATTTATAGAAAATTTCTTAAACTTTGTATTTATAGAAAATTTCTTAGAAATTTTGTATATATAGAAAATTTCTTAGAAATTTTGTATATATAGAAAATTTCTTAGAAATTTTGTATTTATAGAAAATTTCTTAGAAATTTTGTATTTATAGAAAATTTCTTAGAAATTTTGTATTTATAGAAAATTTCTTAGAAATTTTGTATTTATAGAAAATTTCTTAGAAATTTTGTATTTATAGAAAATTTCTTAGAAATTTTGTATTTATAGAAAATTTCTTAGAAATTTTGTATTTATAGAAAATTTCTTAGAAATTTTGTATTTATAGAAAATTTCTTAGAAATTTTGTATTTATAGAAAATTTCTTAGAAATTTTGTATTTATAGAAAATTTCTTAGAAATTTTGTATTTATAGAAAATTTCTTAGAAATTTTGTATATATAGAAAATTTCTTAGAAATTTTGTATTTATAGAAAATTTCTTAGAAATTTTGTATTTATAGAAAATTTCTTAGAAATTTTGTATTTATAGAAAATTTCTTAGAAATTTTGTATTTATAGAAAATTTCTTAGAAATTTTGTATTTATAGAAAATTTCTTAGAAATTTTGTATTTATAGAAAATTTCTTAGAAATTTTGTATTTATAGGAAATATCTTAAAAATTTTGTATTTATAGAAAATTTCTTAGAAATTTTGTATTTATAGAAAATTTCTTAGAAATTTTGTATATATAGAAAATTTCTTAGAAATTTTGTATATATAGAAAATTTCTTAGAAATTTTGTATATATAGAAAATTTCTTAGAAATTTTGTATATATAGAACATTTTTAGAAATTTTGTATATATAGAAAATTTCTTAGAAATTTTGAATTTAAAGACAATTTTTTAGAAATTTTGTATTTATAGAAAATTTCTTAGAAATTTTGAATTTAAAGAAATTTTTTTAGAAATTTTGTATTTATAGAAAATTTCTTAGAAATTTTGTATTTATAGAAAATTTCTTAGAAATTTTTTATTTATAGAAAATTTCTTAGAAATTTTTTATTTATAGAAAATTTCTTAGAAATTTTTTATTTATAGAAAATTTCTTAGAAATTTTTTATTTATAGAAAATTTCTTAGAAATTTTTTATTTATAGAAAATTTCTTAGAAATTTTTTATTTATAGAAAATTTCTTAGAAATTTTTTATTTATAGAAAATTTCTTAGAAATTTTGTATTTATAGAAAATTTCTTAGAAATTTTGTATTTATAGAAAATTTCTTAGAAAATTTGTATTTATAGAAAATTTCTTAGAAATTTTGTATTTATAGAAAATTTCTTAGAAATTTTGTATTTATAGAAAATTTCTTAGAATTTTGTATTTATAGAAAATTTCTAAGAAATTTTGTATTTATAGAAGATTTCTCCGAAATTTTGTATTTATAGAAGATTTCTTAGAAATTTTGTATTTATAGGAAATATCTTAGAAATTTTGTATTTATAGAAAATTTCTTAGAAATTTTGTATTTATAGAAAATTTCTTAGAAATTTTGTATATATAGAAAATTTCTTAGAAATTTTGTATATATAGAAAATTTCTTAGAAATTTTGTATATATAGAACATTTTTAGAAATTTTGTATATATAGAAAATTTCTTAGAAATTTTGAATTTAAAGAAAATTTTTTAGAAATTTTGTATTTATAGAAAATTTCTTAGAAATTTTGAATTTAAAGAAATTTTTTTAGAAATTTTGTATTTATAGAAAATTTCTTAGAAATTTTGTATTTATAGAAAATTTCTTAGAAATTTTTTATTTATAGAAAATTTCTTAGAAATTTTTTATTTATAGAAAATTTCTTAGAAATTTTTTATTTATAGAAAATTTCTTAGAAATTTTGTATTTATAGAAAATTTCTTAGAAATTTTGTATTTATAGAAAATTTCTTAGAAATTTTGTATTTATAGAAAATTTCTCAGAAATTTTGTATTTATAGAAAATTTCTCAGAAATTTTGTATTTATAGAAAATTTCTCAGAAATTTTGTATATATAGAAAATTTCTTAGAAATTTTGTATATATAGAAAATTTCTTAGAAATTTTGTATTTATAGAAAATTTCTTAGAAATTTTGTATTTATGGAAAATTTCTTAGACATTTTGTACTTATGGAAAATTTCTTAGACATTTTGTATTTATGGAAAATTTCTTAGAAATTTTGTATTTATGAAAAATTTCTTAGAAATTTTGTATTTATGGAAAATTTCTTAGAAATTTTGTATTTATGGAAAATTTCTTAGAAATTTTGTATTTTGTAGAAAATTTCTTAGAAATTATGTATTTATAGAAAATTTCTTAGAAATTTTGAATTTATAGAAAATTTTTTAGAAATTTTGTATTTATAGAAAATTTCTTAGAAATTTTGTATTTATAGAAAATTTCTAAAATATTTTCTACAAATACAAAATTTCTAAAATATTTTCCATAAAGACCCAATTTAAAAAAAAAATATATAAATACAAAATTTCTAAGAAAATTTCAAGAGATATATTTATCTAAGGTTAATAAATATATAACATTTATTTGTACATTTCTGTACAATATAAATTGGAATACTACAAATATTCCCTTACAAAGCATATCATACGTATACTGGAAAATACAATTTTATTTATATCTGTTCGTTATCGCAATTTTTTCAATATTTCTCAAGGACTTTTTTTTCAAAAGTATGTTCCAATTACAAATCAGTTGACTTATTTTTGTGAATCAATCAATCAAATAAGAAATTATTATTTTGGTCTACCCACAAGATAGGAAGGGCAAGGGTATTGATAGAAAATTTCTTAGAAATTTTGTATTTATGGAAAATTTCTTAGAAATTTTGTATTTATAGAAAATTTCTTAGAAATTTTGTATTTATAGAAAATTTCTTAGAAATTTTGTATTTATAGAAAATTTCTTAGAAATTTTGTATATATAGAAAATTTCTTAGAAATTTTGTATATATAGAAAATTTCTTAGAAATTTTGTACATATAGAAAATTTCTTAGAAATTTTGTATTTATAGAAAATTTCTTAGAAATTTTGTATTTATAGAAAATTTCATAGAAATTTTGTATTTATGGAAAATTTCTTAGAAATTTTGTATTTATGGAAAATTTCTTAGAAATTTTGTATTTATGGAAAATTTCTTAGAAATTTTATATTTATGGAAAATTTCTTAGAAATTTTGTATTTATAGAAAATTTCTTAGACATTTTGTATTTATAGAAAATTTCTTAGAAATTTTGTATTTATAGAAAATTTCTTAGAAATTTTGTATTTATAGAAAATTTCTTAGAAATTTTGTATTTATAGAAAATTTCTTAGAAATTTTGTATTTATAGAAAATTTCTTAGAAATTTTGTATTTATAGAAAATTTCTTAAACTTTGGAGTGTCAAGAATGGGGGTATAGTCAATCTTCCTACAAAATGCCAAAAGAGTCTTTTCTCAAATTGGTTTTACATCGACTCTAGTTGGAAAGTATGAATAGAGAAATTTTTCTTAATTGGTTTCACTTCATCAACAAACAATAGCTTTTCGGCAAGGACTACCAAGGCTCATGGCAAAATGGAGAGTAACACAACAAATGACAGGACAAAGAGTAGACATAAATACGAATCTTTTTGCGACGGCAGATAATCAATTAAACCATTACCCATTATGGCCACAAGTTTTATTCATAGGAAGAAAATTCAGAAAGTTTGGAAAACTGATTGGATTTATTTTCCATTTTTATGTTTATGGCAAGCGGAAATAAAGAATACAGTGGCACGAACATAAATACCATTTTGTGAATATTGAAGAAGAGTGTGAATATCAATCTCTCTGCAGTGAATGATTGCGGTACTGCCTTTAGTTAAAAAACCATTGCCTACCTTCAGGCTGACTATCCGAAACTCTTTCGTATTGCCTACTTATCTTAAAGCAACTTTGTGTGTAATTATTAATAACACTTATATTCTTTACTTTACTCGAATAAAATAATATCCATTAATTTTTCATTATATCATTAATATTTTCAGAATTTCTTAATTGCCAATAACAAATATTTTTTAATATATATTTACACCACAAAAATGTCGAGATACAATTTTTGCAGTGTGTGTGGTTTTCAGAAAGTTATATTTTATTTTAATATTTGTAAAAATTAAAGAGTATTGAGCAATATCAGAAATTCTGCACTTTAATTATGTGAAATTCACGAATTCATGGAATTTATTTTAATTATATTCTCTACAATGGAAAACAAATGCCACAGTTATGGACAGGAGTAATTTAATCATTCCATATTTTAATATTATCCACTCCATAGTCATTATGACTATAATCATCATTGGTGCCGTAACCATTTTTATTTCTCCGAATTCCATTTAAGCTTTTCGTTTAGCTTTCAGTTTGTTCGAAGGATGTAGGAGTATTTGCTGCTACCTCAGCCTACTCTCGAAGGTGGGCCATATTGGTTCCCGCCTCCTGGCAGCTACCCTAATGTGTTAACAGTTTAGCAGTGAAATAATGAGTTGTCAATAATTGTCGCAACCAATTTAGTACGTCCCACATAAAGGGAACAAATCGTATCACAATTGAAATTTGGTACAATGAAATGCTTTTTTATTTTATTTTATTATATTTTATTTTATTCTATTTTATTTTATTTTATTTTATTTTATTTTATTTTATTTTATTTTATTTTATTTTATTTTATTTTATTTTATTTTATTTTATTTTATTTTATTTTATTTTATTTTATTTTATTTTATTTTATTTTATTTTATTTTATTTTATTTTATTTTATTTTATTTTATTTTATTTTATTTTATTTTATTTTATTTTATTTTATTTTATTTTATTTTATTTTATTTTATTTTATTTTATTTTATTTTATTTTATTTTATTTTTGTTTTATTTTATTTTATTTTATTTTATTTTATTTTATTTTATTTTATTTTATTTTATTTTATTTTATTTTATTTTATTTTATTTTATTTTATTTTATTTTATTTTATTTTATTTTATTTTATTTTATTTTATTTTATTTTATTTTATTTTATTTTATTTTATTTTATTTTATTTTATTTTATTTTATTTTATTTTATTTTATTTTATTTTATTTTATTTTATTTTATTTTATTTTATTTTATTTTATTTTATTTTATTTTATTTTATTTTATTTTATTTTATTTTATTTTATTTTATTTTATTTTATTTTATTTTATTTTATTTTATTTTATTTTATTTTATTTTATTTTATTTTATTTTATTTTATTTTATTTTATTTTATTTTATTTTATTTTATTTTATTTTATTTTATTTTATTTTATTTTATTTTATTTTATTTTATTTTATTTTATTTTATTTTATTTTATTTTATTTTATTTTATTTTATTTTATTTTATTTTATTTTATTTTATTTTATTTTATTTTATTTTATTTTATTTTATTTTATTTTATTTTATTTTATTTTATTTTATTTTATTTTATTTTATTTTATTTTATTTTATTTTATTTTATTTTATTTTATTTTATTTTTATTTTATTCTATTTTGTTAGATTTTGTTTTATGTTTTTGCTTTAAATGTTTCTTAGCCTAAAATTATACAAAAAACTCCGCCGGGTCATTGATATGGTAAAATATTTAATAATTTTTTTTGGTTTGCAATAAATATTATACAAAAAAATCGCTTTGTTTACCAAGTATTTAAAAACATTCTGGGTCCTGCGCCTAACAGTACTCTAGTCACGATTTTCAATAAAAACCTTAACTTGTTTATAGTTAATTAATTTTTTGTTATTGTTTGATAGAACGGAAACTGTACTATTTTCGAAAATAATTATTATTATTTTTTGTCGGCAGAGATTAGAGTATTATTGTTTAGGGAAAAACAATTTGGGGCAATGTTTACATTACATAAAAACGAAGTTTCCTGTTGTGACACGTTTTTCGTGTTTGAAACAAAATGTAAGTTGTAACGGAACGTAAAATATAGCATAACTCAAGGCGGAAATAGGAAATAGCCTCATTCAGTCTTTTGGACTTTCACTTCGGCGTTGAGAAACGAAAATAGTATTTTGTGCTGAATATAAATTTAGTTACAAAACGTAACGATACTTTGGAAACATACTTACATTTTGGAAAACCGCAACTAGTAAGATTTCTACTTCCCATGTGGCTGACAGTGGAGAAATGATTGCAAAAGTGCTATTGATACTATTGTTAGCAGGACAGGTATTTCGAATTTGGCAGACATTTTCTGTACATCGAGCAGGTTACCCTCCTAAGAGGTTTTTTGGACGTAGATGGTAGTCCAGAAACAAGAAAATATATATTTTCTTGTTTCCCCCCCAAAGTATCCATGTTTGGCATATTTGGCAGACATTTTTTTTAAATGTGTGGTCCTTTGGGGTTGAAATGTTTTTGAGTTGTCTTAACCTTCCCATCTCTAAAACGGAGTGGTTTACTTATGCTTTTCGTCTGCTTCTTTTTTTCATAACCACTAATGGAAATTGATTAAAATGCCTGTCCTCATCTCCATTTAGCTTCTGTGGTCAAGCAATGATAGCTTGTGATCGATAAGGTTCAGACATTGGAAAATCCAGTTAAAAAGATAGAAGTGAAGGAAATAGTAAAACAATTAGTTTGATTGAACATAATTTAATTAAGTTAAAATTGCAATACAACTATGTATCTACAAAAAATGCGAAAATCTATTTTGTATCTGACTAAAACAGAATTTTACGGCACTTTTTCCAGAAACGAATTCGGCGTTAGTTAATGTATAGAAAAAACAAAAATAAGTGTTTAAAAATCGAGGAAATCTACTAAGAACTGCAATTCATTAATTTTTTAATATAACCGAAGCCTTTAAATATACTTTAATTAATATAAAACATTATCGCCAAAATGTAGGCAACAGTTTTCATTATTTCTGATCATTTGTGGTACGCCGAATGATACTTCAATAGTGGAAACCGTACGGTTAGTTTGTAAAGGGTGATCCATTTCGAGATTCCCTACTTTTTTAAAGAAAAAAAACACAGAAAATTCAAATAGAATGGGGATTGTTTATTATCATTTGAAAGAACTGGCGATGACACGCGTAACTGGCGATGACACGCGTGATGTTTTGCTCCAAGGCATGAATCGAAGCGAGTTTGTCCGCATAAGCTTTAGACTTTACATATCCCCACAGGAAAAAGTCTAACGGTGTGATATCACACGATCTTGGTGGCCAATCGACCGGCCCAAAACGTGAAATTATCTGCTCACCGAAGTGTTCTCTCAATAAATCCATTGATTGATGCGATGTGTGGAAAGTGGCGCCGTCCTGTTGAAACCAAATGTCGCCGAGATCACGAGCTTCAATTTCAGCGGTTATCATGGCACGATAACGGTCGCCATTGACGGTTACGTTCTCACTGGCATCATTTTTGAAGAAATGTGGACCGATGATTCCGGTACGTCGGATCGGGAATCGGTCAATGGGAGAAAGATAGTTCTTAGCGAGAGCTAAAATATTGCTCATGGGTGTCAAGGTCGTGGGTCAACTGGAAAGTGTTTTTTTGGATTTAAAAAAAAAATGGACTTAGCGCAATTGGCGAACGATTATTTTGATAATAAAACTGAATAATTTGTAAACGTTGTTTAGGTGTAAGTCTTTCCATGATAAAATCCCAAACAATACTTAACAAACATGACATGACAGCATGACACGACTCACACGTGATCTGTCAAAAAAAGACAATTGAAAAAAGTATCTCTACTTACATCACCCTATATAATGTAACTTATTAAACCCTTAAGTGTTTTATTTGACTGGCTAGTGTTATCGCTTGTTTTTTCTACACTATTGTAAAAACATTAAATTCTAATATTCCCAGGAATTTATTGAGTCATTTTTTAATCCACTTAATTCAGTACTAGAGTCAAAGCCTGTAAATATACTTTATTTAAGGTTAAACTCTAAATCCTAAAGTACCTGAAAGTGGGCAAACATTTTTCGAACTTTGCTGTCATGTCATGTTTGAAGTAATTAAATCAATAATTTTTTATTTCATTTAATTTATTAATTGATTCAAAGCAAACATTTTTTTCGATATTTGCTGCTAATAATAATTTTTTAACTAATTTCACAGGGAAGGAACATTATGTTGCTCAAAATGGAATTAAGACAAAGTAAAATATGTGGTTATTTTAAATAATTTACAGGAGAAAAAATAAAAAAAAAATGACAATCTATTTTTTTGTTAAAACTATAACAAAATTTAAATTTTTATCAAACTTTATAAAATAAAATAAAAACGTTTTGTGGCATTTTTCCAGAAATTTTGCCTTTAAATAAATGCTATGACATTAAAGTAGACAACAAAGATAATAAAAATTACCGCACGGTCATAACAACAAATTTTTAAAATATTTGACAATAATTTCTAAATTAATCTAGCGGGAAATGTTTGTTGTGCACAAATTGAAATTGCAGCAGTCTACGACAAGTGATAAATTTAATTATTGTTAATTTTTTTGTGGTTCACGAAGAAAGATCAACGAAAGACGACGAAAGATCAAATTTTTATTGATTTCCGAGGATATTTTTCATGAATTTTGCAAAGTATTCAATTTATTAATTCTGTCTCCTGAAAGTATACCATTTTTTTAATTGTTTTTGCTGCCAATAAACATGTTTTGAAGGCCAACAGTTTAAATAATGTATGTTTATAAATTATAAAAATGCGATGTACCAAATACATACCAGAAAATAATAAAAAATAGTTCTCTACCTTTAAGTGATAGTATTTGATATTGAACAAGGTCCATTTGCAGGCGTTTATTATTACACCGTGCGACAAAATTGAACAAAAACAAGTAAGAAAGTTCAGTCGGTTAAACCGACTTATGAATCCCCTCACCTTGAGTCCGAAAAAATTTAATACATTTAGTTATGTTTTTGTTTTAATTAAATTATTATCAATTTAAATTTAATTTAATAACTTTAAAGTAGGTACTGGTATTAAGGTTAAAAGCTGTTAACTTTTGGTGTAAAATGGTCCATTTGTATGGGGGTACCAAAAGGGGTGTCCCAATAACGGTCACTTTTCTCTGGAATCTATCTATTATAAAAGCATTGCTCTGTACGAAATTGCAAGTATTTGTATGCACTGGTATTAAAGTTAAAAGCTGTTAACTTTTGGTATCAAAAGGTCCATTTGTGTGGGAGGTACAAAAAGAGGTGTGCCAATACCGCCTACTTTTCTCTGTACTCTAGGTTTTATAAAAGCATTACACTGTACAAAATTTCAAGTATTTGTATGCACTGGTATTAAAGTTATAAGCTTTTAACTTTTGGTACAAAATGGTCCATTTGTGTGGGAGGTACCAAAAGAAACGTGGCCATAATGCCCATTTCCACTGTATAGTAGGTACTATTAAACCATTACGCTGAACAAAATTTCAGGCCTTTGTATGTACTGGTAATAATGTTGTAAGCTATTAACTTTTGGGTCAAAATTGTCCATTTGTGTGGAAGGTACCAAAAGGGGCGTGGCAACTTCGCCCATTTTTTTCGAGGACATAGTGACTAATAAAGTAACACTATGTGTAGAATCTCATAGGATTGAAATAATAAGTATAGAAGTTATTAAATAATCAATTTTTCACTAATTGTTAACTCTTTGTGGGGGAGGTATTAGAAGGAGTGGACCAATATGGTCCATCTTCGAATTTAGCCGGAGGTAGAAGAAAATATTACCACATACCAAATTTGAAGTCAATCGGTTACTCCTTTCGAGAGTTATCGTGCGCACCAGCCAGCAGACAGACAGACAGACGGACGGACACTGCTCATTCGACTTAAAGTGACCCAAAACGGATATCCGCCGAACATATCCGTTTTGGGTCACTTAAAGTGACGGATATCCGCCGAACATTTTGTAATTTTTCTAAAAGTCCCAGTAAGACAAAATGAGTGTCAAATAAAAGGGCACCTTTTAGGTTATCTAAATACTATTTTTGTGTTTAGAAAGTGGAAGTAAAAAAAATTGCAAAAATGGCCTTGCAAATTTTAGTCCTTCATTAACCTTTAAGGTCCATCGTAGAAAAATTGGAAAAATATAATTAAATGCAAAATTATAGATAAAATTCCAACGAAAACCAGAAATATTTTTAATACTGTTTGTTACTCTGATAAATTTAATTATTGTAAATAATTTTGTGGTTCAGGAATTAACAAAGATTCAATTTTAATTGACTTTTTTGGAAGCACAATTAAATGTTAAATTATATTTTTCGGAGGATATTTATCATGAATTTTGCAAATTATTCAATTTAAACATTGAAACATTGTCTCCTGAAAGTATGCAACATTTAAGTTTTTTTTCCAAGTTTCATGATTATTGAGTCTTTTTTTCATACATAAGTTTGGATATACAAGAATCATAATAACATAAACACTTAAAACTATGATGTTTTGTTTTAATATTCATACATTTTTTACAGCATCTTGCTTATTATTTATTATTGTTGACATATATGTTCACCATAAAGTTTTATTCGTGTTTGCTCCCGACACTTCAGTAATTTGAGAGCATGTCTCGTGTGTATTTTTACTTAATTCTAACATTAAATCTAAACTTAATATAACCTCATCTAAATCTTAGCCCTAATCCTTCGTCGAGATATACATCCAGTCAGCCATCACAAAACTCATCGGACTTGCCACTGCGAAATAGTCAATATTTATAGTTAAATTAAGATATGTCAAGTAAAATTAAGATATATCAAGTACATACATAGAAGGTGAAAAAAATCGGTTTTAAAAACCGATTTTTTTTATCAAATATGTTTTAATGCTAGTTTTCAATATATGGAACACACGATTTTTGGTAAAAATGTTTTCTATTTTTTTATGGTGTTTTCCGTGCCAGCAAAAAATGACTTTTTTTTTTAATCTAATATTTTCTAATTGTAAGAGTTACCTCCTGTATCCCTATAAAAGTTTCATTACTAATTTGTAGTCCTCATAATTTCCTTTAATTTAAGGCATATCCCGTCATTATCGAGCATACACTTCAAAAATATGGTCCAAATAATAAAGGCACCTGCCAAGAAAATTGTAATTGTAAAGAAAAATTATTTAAAAAAAAATTACACCATAAAAAATTTTTGAAATATTTTTTCGTGTTTCGAAAAAGTTATGCAACAATTTCGTGGCATAATGTAATTACAAAATTTAGATTTTATGTTCTCATTATTATGGCATTTTTCGGTGTATTAGACCTTTTTATCTTGATTTTTTTCCACGAGGGGTCCACACCGCCATATCACAACCCACAATAAGGTATTTTTATCGGTAATTTTGGCGTTTTTGAGAAAAAATCGTAAGAAACAGATAGAGAATGAAGAAGCCAAGTGAGAAGGGGCTTTTTAAGAGGACTATGTTAACCTTAGAACCAATGAGGCATACTTTTCAGAAGGCACGAGCCAAGTCATTTGACACTAAACAATCATGTGTAGTAATGTTTGGTAAGGATTGTTTCATGTTTGATAACTCTTTTGATGGATAAAAATACAGAGACTTGGGCAAATAGACGGATAATGGCAAGTTAGTAGCACTGGACCTTGACAGCAATTCCATCATAATAATTCCAATCTTATGACTTAAGAGTTATTTAATCTTTAAATATAAAGCAATGAAAAAATCGTAAGAAATAGATAGGCCATTTATTTTGGAATTACAAAAGTGGTTTTTGCCAAATAAGAAAAAGATAATTATGATATTTTGATTTTATATTCTCAGTACATATTATGAAAATTTTCGATGTATTCGACTTTTCTTACCTTTTTAACTTTATATTGTCCTTGAGGTGTTAACCATACATATCATTACAATCACAGGCCACAAATGAAGAATTTTTGTGGCTAATTCTTGAGTTCTTACCAAAAAATGACAAAAAAATTTACCATTTAGTTTCTGAATTGTAAATGTGGTCTGTTTTGATACCCTGCATAACATTCTTTCTATCGCTCAGGGTAGTTTGCGCATGTATTTTCTAAAAGTCCACTTTCTGCCCTACAAATATCTAAGGTATTGTAAAACGATCAATCCAACAATTTAAAAGGTCTGGGCTTATTATTATTTTGTTTGCAATCGACAACAGTGCAGTACATAGGTGCGTATGATTTATTTTAATAGTGGCCTATAAGCAGAAAAACTCCAAAAAAGATATAATTCATGGCCGATTTTCAAAATTTTCGCAAGTGTCGTAAGCTAACAGATCAAAGTCCTAAAAAAGCAAAACGATCCGCTTTATTTCCATTTATATTCGACTAAAAAGTTCTTATCTTTTTCTCTTTACATTGATTTTGAGATATTAACCATCTACCCCACCCATCACAATCAGTGGTGACAAATCAAACAGTTGTATGGTTATTTCTAAAGTTCTCGTCTTTGAATATTATTGTCAAGGTCCTTTTTTTGCTTGTGTTGAAGTCATAACAGAAAAGAAGAACTTTTAAGTACATCCTGGGATTAAGACTACAGACAGCAGTTTATTACTCATTCTATTTTATTTTTAATGTACGTGAGTTATTTTTTAATGGATTAACTTCAGTGTCCTTTTTGGTTAGCGAAAGGCTTAACATAGGCACTTGAATATTTGTTATTTATTTGTTGGACTATTGAGAAATGGGGGAATATACATTCTCCCAATATAAGACCCATGTTAAACTAGAGATATATCTGAAAGAAAGGCAATCAATCGTTTGTCATTTATGTGATACCTGAGCAATTTCAGCATATTTGCTATACACCTATAGTGCAGCAATATAAGTACTAATATATGTGCTGCACTTATTTACTACCTTAAACAATCTGAAATAAATTGTCACCGCAAGACTCAGTAAAACCCAAATTTCGGAAAAACATCACACTCTCATGTTCACGCCATTAAGACTTGATTTATAACAAAGTCATGTATATAAGAACTGAGCCACAAATCTTAAATGAAGTCACGACTTGCAGAGATCACTAAAAAAAAGTCCTGCAAAGAGTTCTTAAGCAATATTTCTTCTAAAATTGGCGCAAACAGTGCTTTAAGAAAACTCTGCGAGTTTATTTCCTCAAATTGTCTAACATGACGAAAAATTGCTGTGAACAAGATGTAAGGCTTTATACATATATTTCTAGAGTTTTTTCCCCAGGATTTAAGGCTTGATTTATATTTTAGTGACAAGAACTCAAGAAAACAAGAATAAAAATAATCCGTGTAGTATTTACAAGCATAACCTTCACGGTAATCAAATTCACCTTACAATCTCACAAACACATTCATATTCTTAAAATTATTGTTATCTCTCTCCCCAAAAGAACATCTTCAACCCCCATTCCCACAAAAACACACCCCAATTAACCTCCGTTTAAACTCCAGCCCCTCAACGTAGGCAATGATAAATATAAATAAATCTTACCACAAAACGTGAATGTTTGTTTTCAGTCACAGTTGTTGTTGTGTGGGCATGTAAAAGCAATTTTATGCTTTCAAAAAAAAGAACAATAACTACATAAAAATGTTGTCATCCCCTTTTTCATGGAGTCTTGTAAAGAATAGGAATATGAATAAATACGAGTATACGATTGTTTACCAAAACAAACAATAAATGCTGTTTGTTAAAAGAGCCATAAAGTATGCCACATTTTTGAATGGGCTTTCTGTATGCAATTCTTTATGTGTGTTTGGAGAGGATAGGAGTATTGTCTGGATTTAGTTGTTGTTTATTTAAAAAATAAATGGAACAGTAATTAAAAAATAATATGAAACAGTAATAAAACGGCATTGCACAAGTAAAAGCGTTAAGTTTGGCCATGCCGAATCTTATATACCCTCAACCATGAATCGCACTTGAATGGTTACGGGTACTAATAAACTCATTATACCAAATTTCAGCCCAATTCCTTGAAATTTGAGGTTTTTTGGCGTTAAGAAGTCATATCTAGAGGGACCTTTGTATGGGGGCTGTATCACAACATGGACCTATGACTACGGTTGATTGTGTGAAGGATTCCGGATATAAATAAACCCCAGTTACCAACTTTCAGACCGATCAGTTGAAATTTGTGGTATCTATGACGTTAAGAAATCAAATCGGGGAGATGCCATATATGGGGACTATATCCAAAATTAGACCGATAATGTCCAGTTGCAATCCCAACATACCTGCAGGTATAAGAAGTATATGTACCAAATTTCAGCCACCTAGCTCAAATATAGATTGTAGCGTGATTACAACAGACGGTAAAACGGACGGACGGACATGGCCAAATCCTCTTAGAACTTTACGACGATTAATAACAAATATATACTTTATGGGGTCTCAGGTCAATATAGGTCAGGTCATGTAACATCACTATATATATAGTGATGTTACAAACGGAGTGACAAAATGAATATACACCCCGCCCCCCTCCTATGGTGGAGGATATAATTAATATCAATTATACAACATCCTGCACAATGTAAGAATTTCGGGATTTAAGGAGTCATGGTCATGGTTATGTGAAATACGTACCAATATTAAAAGATTATAGGATTAGGAAATAGAAAAAAATACTTACGAGTATATTTCTTAACTAAGCGCACTGCATTTCAGTGCAAATAACATAATCTCCTATCAATTATAAATAAATATTAATATTAATTATACGACATCTTGAAGAATGCAAGCATTTCGGAAGAAAAGACAATAAAGCCGCCTTTTCTCAAACAAACATGTTTTAAGTTTTTAATTTAAGCGTTATTCTCTATAAAGAAGTCGAGCTACAGAGCCTCAAAGTGGGTTGATTTAGGATGAACTTTATAGATTCCAGAGGATTAAGAAACCAAGTGAGAAGAGGCTTTTTAAGAGGCCTATGTTAACCTTAGAACCAATGAGGCATATTTTTCAGAAGGTACGAGCCAAGTCATTTGACACTAAACAATCATATGTAGCAATTTTTAGTAAGGATTGGTTCATGTTTGATAACTCTATTTTGATAGATAGAAATACAGAGACTTGGGCAAATAGACGGATAATGGCAAGTTAGTAGCACTGGACCTTGACAGCAATTCCATCATATTAATTCCAATCTTATGACTTCAGAGTTATTTAATCTTAAAATATAAAGCAATGACTTTCCGATATTGGGCCTGGCAGTAGGCATTGTCTTGACTTTAAGATCATATTCCATAAACCCAATGCGGAGATCTATACTACACTAGATTATTAAATAAGTATACGCCACAGGTACGGTTGGGTTGTTAAATTAATATTAATTACACGACACCCAAATTCAGTAAATTTCAGTCGCATTTGCTCAATTATTATTATTACGCATACGACACGTAGCCGAACTGCTCAAAGTAGGTTAACTTAGGACGATATTTGAAGTATAGATTCTAGAGAGTGAAGAAGCCAAACCAGAAGATGCGTTTATAAGAGGACACTGTGTTAAATCCATAACCAGCGAGGCTTATTTTCAATAGACACGAAACAAGCCTCTGTTCAAATTGACACGAAATAAGCCTTTGTTCCAATTTTTAGTAAAGATAGGTTCATACTCTTTAACACCACTTTGATTACAAGAATAGATGGATTGGTGCAACTACAGAAACTTAGATGGATATTGCCTAGCTAGTAGTGAGCTTGTCGGTCATAATAATCCCAAGCATACGACTCATGGTTTCAAAATTATTCAATCTTTAAACATAAAACAATGACTTTCCGAAATTGGCCGTGGCAGTGGTCATTGTCTTGACTTTATAACCATATTTCGGACTCGTTGGGACGAACATGAGGCCTGTAATTAAATTCATTGCGGAGATCTGTACTATATTATACTACATTACTAAATGAGTATACACCTCAGGTATGGCTGAGCTGTTGAATTAATATTAATTATACGACACAAAGGTAAATTTCAATCGCTTTTGCTTAATTACTATTACTCATACGACACGCAGTCTGATATTAACGGAGCCTTTAATATATTGGCAAGGCCTTAGAAAAATTTTGCTAAAGAATTTCAAATGAACAAGAAGTAAAAGAGTTAAGTTCGGCCATGCCGAATCTTATATACCCTCAACCATAGATCGCTCGTGAATGGTTACGGGTACTAATAAACTCATTATACCAAATTTCACCCCAATTCGTTGAAATTTGAGGTTTTTGTGGCGTTAAGAAATAAAATATAGAGGAACCTTTGTATGGGGGCTATATCAAAACATGGACCTATGACTACCGTTGCTCGTGTGAAAGATAGCTGGTATAAATAAACCCCAGTTACTAACTTTCAGCCCGATCAGTTGACATTTGTGGTCGCTATGACGTTAAGAAATCAAATCGGGGAGATGCTATATGTATATGGAGGCTATATCCAAAATTGGACCGATATTGCCCATTTAAAAATAAAATTGTATTAGTATAAATTTTATTGAGATGAATTCTTGCCAAAATAGAATACAAAGTGCAAAGTTTCAGCTAAATTTCTTAGAAAATGTAGTGTTTAGGGCTTAAATAAGACTTTTTGGAAGCGACATCTGTAGGTGGACTATAGCAAAATATGAACTGATGAAAAAAAAATTACCGCGATAAATTCTTGTCTTAATTAAATACAAATTACCAAGATTCAGTTAAAATGCTTAGAAAGTATGGTATTTATGGCTTAAATACCGAGTTGGTAGCGTACTCACCTATGAGTTTGGGGGTTGTGTGTTCGATTCCCACCAGAGCTTGGTCTGTCGCTGCAAACATTTAGCCATATGGTTTTTGTAACCCGGCCTTTCCCTGGACCTTATAATTAGAATATAAAATTTACTTTGTATTGTAATTTATATAAATAAAAAATAAAATAAAATGGCTTAAATACGGATATTTTGGAGCGACCTCTATAGGGTGACTATAACAAAATATGAACCGATTTGTAAAATTTTTTCTGTGGTGAATTCTTGTCAAAATATAATACAAAGTGCAAAGTTTCTGCTAATTTGCTTAAAAAATGTGGTATTTTTAGCTCAAAAATCGTATTTTGGAGCGACCTCTATGGGGGAGCTATATCAAAACATTGACCGATATGGCCCATTTACAATCCCAAACAACCTGCAAATATAAGAAATATTTCTACCAAATTTGATCAACCTAGCTCTATTATTACGGACTGTAGCGTGATTACAACAGACCGACGGACAGACGGACATGGCTAAATCGTCTTAGAATTTTACGACGATTAATAATATATATACTTTATTGGATCTCAGATCAATATTTAGAGGTGTTACAAACGGAGTGACAAATGGAATATACCCCCCATCCTATGGTGGAGGGTATTAAAAAACATTTATCGAAATCGGCAGATTAGTGTTGAAATTTCTTTAGAATCCTTTACATAACAAAATTGGTTTTCAACTCCCCACATCACATTCTTCCTTTACAACTGGGTTGTAAATTATATATTTTCCGAAACCGCAATTCTTTCCCTACAAAATTATGTTGCAGTGTAAAAAGATTTAAACAACTGTTTAGAAGTTCTGCAATTATTAAAACTTTTGTTGCAATCGATCCCACAACAGTACACCGATGCGTATGATTTATATTAATAGTTGACTATACACATGGAAATTTCAATAACAGGCACAATTCTCGGCCAATTTTCATAGTTTTTGTACGATTCGATAACTAACACAACAATGTACTATATGACCAGTTGGCTTCCTGTAGGGTTGTCCTACTTGTTCCATGAAATTATTTTTTTACTTGTGAAATGTAACCAAGTTGTCTTGACTTTTCGTAATCAAATATTTTCTCGTTTCATAAATTGAAACGTCAGTCTGAAAAAATATTTCTTCTGGAAAGACGACAATTGTTTTAAAATAAATAATTTTAAATATTTTTTATAAAAATTGTGTTTCTCCTCAATTTGGTGACGATATGTAGATTCGGCTGTCCGAAGGTTTTAATTTCGGATAGAGGTAGACAATTTTTATCCAGTCTGATGAAAGAATTAACACAGTCGTTAGGTATACACCATCGAGTCTCAACGTCATATCACCCTCAAACCAATGGTTTATTGGAGAGATTCCACAGAAACTTGAAAACAGGCCTGTGTTGCTCTGAGAATGCGCAATGGACAACATCGCTCGGTCCCGTTCTACTGGGAATACGTGCAAGTTATAAGGAAGATCTAAAATCGTCAGTTGCAGAGATGGTTTACGGTGAAGTTTTGAAGTTACCAGGTGATTTTTTCATATCACCGAAGTTGGAAAACCCATCTTCATTCATCGCAACATTTCGCAAAGCAATGTCTCGTTTAGAACCAACACCCACTACAGTTCACTCGAGATCGAAACCGTTTGTGAGCAAGGACCTTTCAACATGTACTCACGTATGGGTTAGAATTGATTCAAGAACCAAGTCCTTGGGAAACAAATATGCCGGACCTTATGAAGTTTTTAAACGAAATCACAAATATTTCCTAGTCAAGATTAATGAGAAATTTTAAAACATTTCTATTGATAGACTGAAAGCAGCTTTTAGCGAATACGATTTTTAACTCCTTATTTGTAAATTTAACCTAATTTTATTTTAATTAATAACCATAGTTTAAATTCAGAGGGGAGTATTGTAGGGTTGTCCTACTTGTTCCATGAAATTAATTTTTTACTTGTGAAATGTAACCAAGATGTCTTGACTTTTCGTAATCAAATATTTTCTCGTTTCATAAATTGAAACGTCAGTCTGAAAAAAATATTTCTTCTGGAAAGACGACAATTGTTTTAAAATAAATAATTTTAAATATTTTTTATAAAAATTGTGTTTCTCCTCACTTCCCATGTCCAAAACGGATTTGCCCTCAAATTATGATTATGAGGCAAACTTTTTTGTTTATCTGTTTGGGACAAATACCCTTCTAGCTGTAAGCTAAGGTTATAAACTATAAACAGCTTTTAGACAACAACTTTAAACTATAAACAGCTTTTAGACAACAACGAGTTTAAAGGAGCCCTAAAGCAATCTAAGAAAAATACTTCATTCACTTAGAAGGAGCTTTTTGATATTCAGCTCAATACTACAGTGAGGAAACGAAAAAAAGTAAAGTTGTAAGTAAATAAACTCACAAGGAATCATCTTAATAAAAACAAAAAAATATTCTAGAATTTTTTTACTCTAACCAACCTTAAGTTCACTGTGATTTGAAGGATTGCCACACTGTTACACGTGTTCTAATTTATATGTACTGACCTTCTTCAGTCTCATGTTGCTCATGTTCTGGTCATTTATATCACCAAATAATATCTGGTCATTTTTTAGCACATTAAATTTGACTAGAGTCTGGGACCACTGAGTCCTCTAACTGTGGTATAGCCTGTGGACAGCTCTCCTTCACCACTTTTCCCAAATTAGACCACAAAATATGTGTAATAATGTCGCACGTGTCTCCGTTAAATGTACGACCACGGCGACAACACAATACATGGCGTATGTCCTTAAGGATTAAATGTCTTTGGATTTGTGTGACCTTCATAATATTTGTCATAATAAAAGAACATGGTCACAACGTAGGTTTTATGGGGGAACAAATTCCTTAGATACATTTACTTGTGAGTTTTGCTTAGGTTTTGTAATAAAATATTGCTTTCACTACATGTGTCCTTTTTTAAAAGCTATTTACTTTGTTGCTTCTTTTCTGGAAGAGGATAGGCAATTTATCATGTTTTTGAGTCGTTTTTTTGGATTTATAAAAAAAAAAACTTTCTGGAGAGTTATCAAAGTAGACATTAGACTGTGATCCCGGTGGGCATGCTTTAAAATAAATAAGAAAAATAGGTTGTAGGTTGTAGGTTTATGTTCATGTTTTTTTATATTGTTATTTCTATTATGGGGGTAACAAGAGAGCGTAATAAGGTCTATGTCTAACAATTACATTCAAATTTTTTCAGAGTATGTTCATCTACTAGAACATTGCCAATTGCATTACTCTCTGGCTCCAATAAGTATGCTGTAAAAAAATACACCAATAATTATTTCTGAAAGCCCAACTCCTCTTCTACAAATGTCTCACATATTGTTAAACGATCCACCCAATAGTTTAGGAGTTCTGATGGAATAATTAGGATTACTCCTCCCTGTACATCGGCGCGTATGATTTATTTTAATAAAGCGTTATATGAATGAAAATTGCAATAGCAGACTTAATTACGGGTAGATTTTAAAAATATTCGCTAGAGTCGAAAGCGAACACATTAGGCTACGAAATAGGCACTTTAAGCGGAATTATTCCCATGCATTTGAAGCTCTACGAAAGAATAATTTTACTCTTCGTTCGCTATAGAATTATATGAGGAAAACAATTTACCCTAAAGATAGGCATTTCGCTTCGATGAGTATAATGGTTTTTATTTTAAAGTAGACTATAATTGATCATCTGTGGAACTCCTTAGTCTTACCGGAATTGTTGTGCGAATTAAGTATAAATTCTTAAATAAATTCGGGAGAGTATCCTATGTAGTTAGAATCACATAAATTATTATATACATATCGAGCCCTAACCGCCAGAAAGACGAAAGCGCCACCATGATTTACATTTAACTTTTTGAGGGAAATCGTTCTCCTTTGACAAATGGCATCATGTTTCAGAAATTTATAGCTGTAAAATGTACCGTTATACTAAACTTCACAGTTATATAAACAGATGTATGCATTACATATGCATTTAAATAAAAAATAATCACAACCTTCTCCTCTAAATCTTCATCCAAAGCTTTTTTTTAATTTTTTCGACCTTTAATATTTTCTCTTTTATTCCAAATTACACTCTTCCCACTCAATGTGCCACATTATAAATCCTCTTGACTCACCGTTCGCATTTCCCTTTGCTGTACTTTTCACAGTTAATTATCTCGCTCATTCTCCTTTGCACTTCCTCTTCATTTCCTCTTTGGATTTTTTTTGTTTCGTTTTTGATTTTCGTAATTAAACTTTGATGTTATACTTTTTTTTATTTTTTATATCAGAAACACAAGTAGATTTAAATTACATTCTCTGTGTCAAACGTTAATGAGAATTCTTTGCATTTTGCACTTTTCACTTTGCCAGTTTAATTAAAATATCACAATTTTCACTGAAAACAAAAATTGTATGGAACCATTGAATTGACAACATGAGTAAGTAGACCACAAAATGTTTATTGTCATTTATTTGAAATGCAATACATACAAAGTAAAGTTATATTCTCTATTGTATAGATCAGGAGAAACAAGTGGCTAGGTTTCGTAGCCACTCAACATAATATAGAAATTATATTGAGTATGATATATAACATAAAATAATAATTATTATTTCCTCACTGCAATAATTGTACTAAGAGAATTCCGCCAGCTGAATTTTATACAAAACAATTTTAGCAAATTTTATTTATTTTAAAAATTTCCGCTGCACAATTTTGCTTTTAATTCCCTCAGCCTTTTTTACTCAAAGACTTCTGCGCCACAAATGCGAATCATATAGCACAAAATTAATTTCCTTGTTATTTCTTGAAGACACAAATTGACATTTACTGTGCGAGGAAAATCTCCTCATGTGTCTCTTAGATTACACCCTAGGGACTCAAGTGCGTGTACTTCATAAGATCTTTACAAACGACACACACGTTGCGAGGTACCTGGTGAAACGGAATTACTCACTTGTCAGGAAAATAATTTGACAAATTTTCGCAGAAAACTAGAATAAACATATTTCACCCATTCCACTAGGGGTTGCGTATACATGATGTCATCTTTAGCAGAACACATATGTATATATTAATAATACTTATACTCTATGAGGTACCTGGTTCTAGCGGGAATTTTAATATGCAAATTTTTGAGAATAGGTTTTTTTTTTTTAAATCGTAGCCCTAAACAGAGCGCATGTTCGGTTGGCATTTTCAGACTGATTATTTTTAGAGTAAAAAATCTCGGCATGTATCTCTGAGAATGCCCCCTGGGGGGCACATGTGCTTATACTTGATGAATCTTTGCAAAGCTTTACCTTTTCCTGCTGAAACGGAACTACGGATATATTAGGTAAACAATTTGACGAATTTTCGCTGACAAAGAGTAAACAAATATTCTGTAAAATTCCTGTGATGACTTAAGACAGACGCATATATATTAATGATAATCATACGCTACCAAGTACCTGGTTTAAAAACAAATTCAAGTTTAATAGTTTTTGCATAATAAACAGATTTAATAAACAGATATTTATACCATCCACCATAGCATGGGGGTATATTCAGTTTGTCACTCCGTTTGTAACACCACTAAATATTGATCTGAGACCCCATAAAGTATATATATATATTATTAATCGTCGTCAAATTCTAAGACGATTTATCCAAGTCCGTCTGTCCGTCCGTCTGTTGTAATCAAGCTACAATCTATAATACTTTAGCTAGCTGGCTGAAATTTGGTTCATGTATTTCTTATATCTGCAGGTTTGTTGGGGTTGATAATGCGCAATATCGATCCAATTTTGGATATAGTCCCCATATATGACATCTCCCCGATTTGACTTCTTAACATTATAGAGACCACAAATGTCAACTGATCGGACTGAAAATTGGTAACTGGGATTTATTTATACCCGGAAACCTTCAAATGAACAACGGTAGCCATAGGTCTATGTTTTGATTTAGCGCCCATACATAGGTCCCTCTAGATTTGACTTCTTAACGCAACAAAAACCAAAAATTTTTATGAATCGGGATGCAATTTGGTAATATGACATTATTTGTGCCCGAAACCATTCACCTGCTATCCATGCTGGAGGGTAAATATGATTCGGCATGGCCGAACTTAACGATATTACTTGATTTAACTTGTTTTATGCTGTACATTCGCAAATAATTGCTATTATTATCAACTATATTTTAATGTTATTAATTATAAATGTTTTCTGTTAACGTCTCTTTTACTTATTTTATTGCATCCACTTAATTCATTTTCTCACTATGTACATAGAGATATCTATAAAATAAATATCTGGAGCGTATGATTACTTATAATTCGATTTAAACTTAGGGTTGCCAGACGGTCGGGATTCGTCGGGATTTTCCCGACTTTTCGCGTATTTACAGAGTCCCGATTATTGAAGTAATTTTGGGAGGAAATCCCGACTTTTTTCCATTTACTCTCTACACTATGGAAAATAAAAGCGCAGTAAAAGAAATAATAAAGAAAATACAAGAAAATGCTATTTGCATATGTACTTGTTATGTACATTTGTAATTTTTCCGTCACTAATCTTTCATCTTTCAAGAAATGTAAATTTTGAACGAATTCAGCAACTTATTTAAAAGAATAGCTATTAACGTGGGCGAATTTGGTAGAAATTACAAAAGTTATACAAATTTTAGATGCAGTGTCCTATGAAATGTTGTACATCGACTACTGCAATCTTCGAGCTATTTGTAAAGAATTGACACGGATATTTATACCCTTGTTCCATGGCAGATGTTTGTCAGACATAGAAATGCTACAGCTAGACCCACCATAAAATATACCGATCGACTAAGAATCAGATATTGTTATGCATAGCTCATTAGTTATAAAAGCTGTATTTTACATGCAATTGTTTTGAAATTTAGCATGGTAGAGTTTTTTATCCAGAGAACAACTTTGCTTAATTTGCCGAAAATCGGTTCAGATTTAGATTTATATCCCATATACATATATGTTTCGTCCTAATTGGCCCTTTAGCCCTATAGAAGCTACCCGGGGCAAAATCGCCTTTTTTTTGGTATGTTTCAATCGAAACAAAATATATTTGGAACACCAATTTCTAAATATTTTATATTTCTTTGCAAAGAAATTTTTATTATTTTTATTATTTTTCAACAAATAATATTTGCAAACTAAATTTCTCAAATAAAATATGTGTTTAAGTACAAATAAAATTATTATTTAGGAATTTTTCCAAATATATTTTATTTAAAAAATATTTCCAAAACTTTTGCTGCCTTTTTTGAATTTCAGTTTTAATTTTTTCTTGGTTTCGAATTGTACCTCCCAGTTATGATACCATATGCAGCAATAACTCCTTTTTAAATGAATCATTTCAAATTTCTGAGTATTCCATTGTCAATCCTCTAAGTACTTTATATTGCTGTAAGATTTTACGATTTCATTTATTATTTTTACGAAAATTAAACATTTCTAAAAATTTTACTTTGAATTACTGACAAATTTAAGACAATTTATTTATTTTATGAATACTTAATGCAAATAAATATTTGTTTCGGAAATAACAGTCACATTGGGATGCAAACAAATATTTGTTTAGAATATCATCTTCCCAAATACACAATTTTTGTGTGTACCAAATATTATATGTTTAGAGTGTACCATAAACATATATATGTTTCAAGCCGAATATGTTTGGGACAATATACTACAGAAGCGATTTTTTTCAGAGTGTATAGTTTACATCCAACCGTTTTAAAGTAAAAGCGAATTTCGTGAAGAATAACACAAAGAAAGTATTTGTGGCAAACATAACATTGACCTATAGTGCATATAAGTTATTTTGAATATTCTTATGTTAGACTTTTATTGAAACTGTAATGAGTTTTTTTAAAATGCCAAAACCAATAAAATACACGGGGCAAAATCGCCTTTTTTGATATGTTTGAATCGAAAGAAAATATATTTGGAACACAAATTTTTAAATATTATATATTTCTGAGCAAATAAATTTTATTTGAAAATCAATAAAATATATTTGGAACGCATATATTAATATATTACAACAAAATATATTTCCAAACTAAATTTCTCTATATAGCATGTGTTTCAGTACAAATAAAATTATTGTTTAGGAATTTCTCCAAATATATTTTATTTAAAAAAGATTTTCAAAACTTTGGCTGACTTTTTAGAATTTCAGTTTAAATTTTTCCTTAGTTTCGAATTGTACCTCCAAGTTACAATACCATATGTAGCACTAACTTCTTTTTAAATCAATAATTTCAAATTTCTGAGTTAGTATTCCAAGTCATCATGTTTTGTCAACCCTTCAAGTAATTTATATTGATCCATGAGTATACGATTTCATTTATTTTTATTTGTATTTTTACGAACATTAAAAATTAAAAAAAAAATAACTTTGAATTAGTAAAAAATTTGACACAACTAACGTATTTTCTGAATTCTTAAGTGCAAACAAATATTTGTTTCAGAAATAATAGTCCCAAATAAAAACATGTTGGGATGCAAACAAAGATTTGTTTAGAATAACATTTTCCCAAATATATACATTTTGTGTGTACCCAGTATTATATGTTTAGAGTGTACCCTAAACATATATATGTTTCAAGCCGAATATATTTGGGACAATATACTACAGAAGCGATATTTTTGCAGCGTGTATGATCTTTTTATTTGTCCCGACAAATCCCGCTTTTGAGTCTCGGTTATCCCGACTTTTCGAACACGGTGTCTGGCAACCCTATTTAAACTATCTATTAAGAATACTCATACGTTCCTATGGTCAAAAAATTTGTATTATGGATATCAATGGCACTTTTCAGCAACCTTTATGGATTATTATTTTCTTATCTGCATTTTTGGGTATTCAAATTCAGTGAACCGAGTAAAGAATATTTTTCGGCACTTCTCTAGAAAATCATCATTGCTTTGCTATATACTATATTAAAATTGTATAGCAATTAATACCAAAAATGTGTACCACAAAAATGTAAATTATATATCTTGTGTTTTTTCTTTTTATTTTTCATTTACATTCATTGTAGTGCGACACACTAAATTACTGTTAAAGTGAAGTTTATTCAAACGTTAGTCAGTCAAATGATCCCTGCCTTCTTGTCCCACTACCTAAAAGGGAGCCAGGATCTCTGCATTAAGTTTCAGTTGACTGAGACAATTGTGAGTGTGTTGCCGATGTAGCATTAACGCATCGGTGACTTTTGTGCCGCAGGAACTGATGATGGCACAGCATTCCGCCGACACCACATGCAAAGGCACATCTCATCACACATGCCTATATATGCAGAGACAGGAAGTGTGTGGATATCACCAACACCAATGATACTCCTGAGTTGCTTGCTGTAGGTTCCTCCGGCATAACGCAGAGTAGTAGTAACAGGATTACTACACTTTGTCTGCACTCTTTGCATCCTTTGGGAATGTAGGGGTAGTTAATAGATGCGAACTTGTTTTACGCTTGTCTAGCCTCCTCATACATAAGTGAGCAAGTTGTCGGATATTTTCAGTTCGTGGCATGTATGCAAATTAGTTTGAACATTGTACCTTGTCTTTTTTTCTTACTTTGCACTCAGTGTTCATTAAAGGCTTACAAACATCAATATTTACTCAAATGGGCATGGGATGGAAGTAAGGATATTATTCCATGAGGGTTTTTATCTTGTGGGATATTGATATTTACTGCAGGTCTGTCCTATCAATTTTTTTTATTTTTATTTTCTTCTCGATTTTTATGGAGAAGTGCAAAAGGTCACATTTTAATTACCCTTATAAAAATTCTGAAGAGAAAATATCTTATCTTTGTGATTCGCTCAAAATGAAGTTAATAAAGTTGCAACAAAACTAAGTATGCAATACTATAGTTCACTATCCCTTAACACAATGCTAATAGCCACTGACTAGGTATGGCCAAAAACAAAAAATGGAACAACTAGCAATGAAGCTCAATCACAGAAGCTCAATGGCCATTGACAAGGTGTTAATGTCCATATTTGTTAACCAAGTTCACCATTGACCAAGTTCAATGACCATTGACAAAAGGTCAATGACCATTGACAAAAGGTCAATGACTATTGACAAAAGGTCAATGACTATTGACAAAAGGTCAATGACTATTGACAAAAGGTCAATGACCATTGACAAAAGGTCAATGACTATTGACAAAAGGTCAATGACTTTGGACAAAAAGTCAATGACCATTGACAAAAGGTCAAATACCACTGATAAAAGGTCAATTACCATTGACAAAGGGCCAATGACCACTGACAAAAGGTCAATGACCATTACAAAAGGATAATGAACATTGACAAAATGTTAATAACCATTGACAAAAGGTCAATGACAATTAATAAAGGGGAAATGACCACTGACATGACCATTGACAAAAGGTCAATGACCATTGACAAAAGGTCAATGACCATTGACAAAAGGTCAATGACCATTGACAAAAGGTCAATTACCACTGATAAAATGTCAATTACCATTGACAAAGGGTCAATGACCAATGACAAAGGGTCAACGGCCATTGGCAAAGGGTCAATGACCATTGGCAAAGGGTCAATTACCATTGCAAGAGGGTCAATGACCATTGACAAAAGGTCAATGACCATTGATAAAAGGTCAATGACTATTGACAAAAGGTCAATGACCATTGACAAAAGTTCAATGAACCTTGAAAAAAGTTCAATGACCATTTACAAAAGGTCAATGACCATTGACAAACGTTCAAAATCCTTCGACAAAAAGTCAAAGACCTTTGACAATAGGTCAATGACCATTGACAAAATGTCAATGACCATTGACAAAAGGTCAATAGCAATTGACAAAAGGTCAATGACCATTAAAAAAAGGTCAATGACCATTGACAAAAGGTCAATGACCATCAACAAAATATCAATGACTATCGACAAAATATCAATGACCATTGACAAAAGGTCAATGACCATTGATAAAAGGTCAATGACTATTGACAAAAGGTCAATGACCATTGACAAAAGTTCAATGAACCTTGAAAAAAGTTCAATGACCATTTACAAAAGGTCAATGACCATTGACAAACGTTCAAAATCCTTCGACAAAAAGTCAAAGACCTTTGACAATAGGTCAATGACCATTGACAAAAGGTCAATGACCATTGACAAAAGGTCAATAGCAATTGACAAAAGGTCAATGACCATTAAAAAAAGGTCAATGACCATTGACAAAAGGTCAATGACCATCAACAAAATATCAATGACTATCGACAAAATATCAATGACCTTTGACAAAAGGTCAAAAAGGGTCAATTACTATTGGCAAAGGGTCAATGACCATTGGCAAAGGGTCAATGACCATTGACAAAGGGTCAATGACCATTGACAAAGGGTCAATGACCATTGACAAAGGGCCAATGATCTTCGACAATATGTCAATAACCATTGACAAAAGGAATAAGCATTAACAAAAGTTCAATGGCTATTGACAAAAGTTCAACGGCCATTGACAAAAGGTCAATGACCATTAAAGGTAAATAAAGATTAACAAAAGGTCAATGACCTTTGACAAAAGTTCAACGACCTTGACAGAAGGTCAATGACCATTGACAAAAGGTCAATGACTATTGACAACAGATCAATGACTATTGACAACAGATCAATGACCATTGACAAATGATCAATGACTATTGACAAAAGATCAATGACCATTGGCACAAGGTCAATGACTATTGACAAAATATCAATGACCATTGACAAATCGTCAATGATCATTGACAATGGGTCAATGACCACTGAAAAATGGTCAATGACCATCGACAACATGTCAATAACCACTGACAAAAGGAATAAGCATTAACAAAAGGTCAATGACCATTGACAAAAGGTCAATGACCATTGACAAAAGGTCAATGACCATTGACAAAAGGTCAATGACCATTGACAAAAGGTCAATGCCCATTGACAAAAGGTCAATGACCATTGACAAAAGGTCATTGACCATTGACAAAAGGTCAATGACCATTGACAAAAGGTCAATGGCCATTGTCAAAAGCTCAATTACCATTGACAAAGGGTCAATGACCATTGACAAAGGGTCAATGACCATTGACAAAGGGTCAATGACCATTGAAAAAATTTCAATGATCATTGCAAAAAGTTCAATGACCATTTACAAAAGGTCAATGACCATTGACAAAAGTTCAAAATCCTTCGACAAAAAGTCAAAGACCTTCGACAATAGGTCAATGACCATTGGCAAAAGGTCAATAACAATTGACAAAAGTTCAATGACCATTGACAAAAGGTCAATGACCATTGGCAAAATGTCAATGACCATTAACAAAAGGACAATGTCCGTTGACAATAGGTCAATGACCATCGACAAAATATCAATGACTATCGACAAAATATCAATGACCTTTGACAAAAGGTCAAAAAGGGTCAATGACCATTTACAAAGGGCCAATGACCTTCGACAATATGTCAATAACCATTGACAAAAGGAATAAGCATTAACAAAAGTTCAATGACCATTGACAAATAACAAAATGTCAATGACCATTGACAAAAGTTCAATGACCATTGACAAAAGGTCAATGACCATTGACAAAAGGTCAATGACTATTGACAAAAGGTCAATGACCATTGAAAAAACGTCAATGACCATTGACAAAAGGTCAATGACCATTGACAAAAGGTCAATGACCATTGACAAAAGGTCAATGACCATTGACAAAAGATCAATGACCATTGGCAAAAGATCAACGACCGTTGACAAAAGATCAATAACCATTTAAAAAGTCAACGACCAATGACCAAGTTAAATGACCATTGACAAAAGGTGAATGACTATTGGCAAAAGGACACAAGATGAATGAACATTGGCAAACGATCAATGACCGTTGACAAAAGATCAATAACCATTTAAAAAGAGGTCAATGACCATTGACAACAGGTCAATGAACATTGACGAAAGGTCAATGGTCTTTGACTAAAGGTCAACGACCAATGACCATCGACAAAGGTCAATGACTGTTTTTAACTGAATTTTATAAAAAAGTTGTATTAAGAAAATGCAAAAAAAACTATTCATTTTTAGAGTTTTTTAATTATCTTCTCTAGAACCTGAGTTGTATAAAAAATAGCGTCCATCTTTTTATACCCTCACTTTAGTGTGACGAGGGTATATATCATTTGCTACGGAAAAAAGTGTAACACATCGAAGAAGTGATCTAAGACCCTAAGTATGTTCGGAGGAAATCCGTTTTGGGTCATTTTAAGTCGAATGAGCAATGTCCGTCCGTCTGTCTGTCTGTCTGTCTGTGTGTCTGCTGGCTGGTGCGCACGATAACTCTCGAAAGGAGTAACCGATTGACTTCAAATTTGGTATGTGGTAATATTTTGATCTATCTCCGGATGAGTTCGAAGATGGGCCATATTGGTCTACTCCTTCTGGTACCTCCCACACAAAGGGTTAAAATTTAGTGAAATATTGATATTGATTAATAACTTCTATACTACTTACTCGAATCTTTTGAAATTCTGCACATAATATTAGTATATTAGTCGCTATTAACTCGAGAAAAATGGGTGAAGTTGGCATGCCCCTTTTGGTACCTACCACACAAATGGACCATTTTGCATCAAAATTTAACTGCTTATAACTTTCACACAAGTGCATAAAAATGCTTGAAATTTTCTACAGTATAATGTTTTTGTAGCGCCTATAGTCCGGTAAAAAATGGGCATTATTGTACAGCCCCTTTTGGTACCTCCCACACAAATGGACCATTTCGTACCAAAAGTAAACGGCTTGTAACTTTAATACCAGTGCATACAAATACTTGAAATTTTGTACAGTGTAATGCTGTTATAGTGCCTATAGTCCTGTAAAAAGTGGGCGTTATCACCCCGCCCCTTTTTGTACCTCCCACACAAAATGACCAAATCATACCAAAATTACATAGCTCGTAACTTTAATATACCAGTGCACATAAACGCTTATAGTTCAGCACAATGCAATGTATTTACCGAAAAATACGTGTTTTTGGAAAACCCCTTCTGGTACCTCCCACACAAATTGACAGATTTATTGGTGTAATGTTATATATTACATTACTCACAAAGTGAGTGTATACCTTAGTCGATTTACCCGACTGAAACTTTCTTACTTGTTTGAAGTATATTTTAAATATTTTGCCATATTTCACTCATTGATCTGTTGTTTTTGCAATTACTTTATACTATAAATTTTATGCCAAACAACTTATAGTGTTTTTAGCTCTTTGCACGGAAAAGGAAAAAGTTCATCCTAAAAGAATGTAATATTCAATTCCTGGTAGTTTGCAAAAATACCTTTGAAATACTTTAGTGTCATTGGCAGATTTTATAAGAAAATTGTAATTGGTTTTGGATGGAAATTTGTGTTTCAGAAAAACAGATTTACTTTTAATCTTATAAAAAAACTATTAAAGGTACCTCATGTTTATATGCTAAAGATGGGATTAGGTCTTGGATTCCAGAAATATACAATTCCTAAAAGTATGCAATGCTATTAATGAAATACGTTGGAGTCATTTGCAGGTTATGTAGGTGTATATTTAAAGAGACTACCACTGGCATTAAATTGCGATTTCAGATATACATATGCAATGGTTTATGGGAATTCCTGGAAGTATGCAATGTTATTACAGTAATTGGTTCGAGTCATTTGCAGGTTTGACAGACTCATTTTGAGTTTGAATTAAACGGGAATTATTATTAACAGGTAACAGATACATTTTGAATTTCACCAGCAATGCACTTCAACAAGCATCCTAAATCTATGCTGAAATAATGATAGCTACTTTCATCCGATACAATGTTATAATAAAGTTCCTATTGGAATGCAGTGATACTTCAGAGTCATCTGCATGTTCTTCAGGGGCATTTATATTTTAAATTACGCGGAAATTTTATTTCAAGGCAACTAATTCATTTTGTATTTGATCAACATATCAGAGAAATAAACATCTAACTCGATGCTAGGGAAATTATAGACTCATTGTTATAAAAATAAGCAAGTAAAATACTTCAGAGTCATTTGCAGATTTTATTATTAGGAAAAAAGGGAATCAATTAATCAAGCATTCTAGCTCTATGCTAGGTAAATTATTATTTCGTTAATCTCAAAAGTATACATCGTTTCTTAGGCAATCATCTTGAATACTCCAGAGTAATTTCAAATATTTTAGAGGCATATTTCAAGTACATCGAAGGCAATGCTTTATAGATAGTTCCTGCCTTGACTTACTTCAGAGATAGTGCAATCGTAATCTCGTTATGATTGCATTTCAAAGCAACTGTTTCAATAAGTTTTGTATTTG
The DNA here is from genome assembly GCA_963930755.1 of Eudasyphora cyanicolor. Taxonomy (NCBI): domain Eukaryota; kingdom Metazoa; phylum Arthropoda; class Insecta; order Diptera; family Muscidae; genus Eudasyphora; species Eudasyphora cyanicolor. The sequence goes on along the minus strand of OZ005736.1, from coordinate 278,546,639 downwards.
AGCAACAAATCAATTAAATAAATATTCTGCAAATTAAATAAATTAACAAATATCATATGCTAGAAATACAATGGTTTAGAGACAATTCCTGAATATGTTCAACGATAGTTGTGAAATACTGAAGATAAAGTTGTTGGTTCTGTAGTTGTATTCTAAGACTATACAAAAGCCATGAGAGATATAAATTATGCTTAAAATATGCTATGATTTATAGGTTATTCCTAAATGTATGTATTATTCCTAAATATGCACTTATTAAATTGACCAACTTCAAAATCAATGCTATTCATAAATTTTCCAGTGTCTAATGGTAGTCAATAAGTTCTTCAGAGTCACTTGAGTGTTTCATATACGTATTTTAACCTAATTAAGGATAAACATATCGATCCTACAAGTAGGCAATTGTTTATATACAATTCCAAGAAGTATGCATTGCTACTAGTGATACATTTCCGAGTCTTTGGCATGTTGTATACGCGTATTCTAAACGTATGTCAAACCTCAAGATGCTGATAGTATGCATAGCTTTTCGGTTAATCCTTAATGTATGCAAATATTATAAGGAAATGCTTCAGAGTCTGTGATATTAACTTTTTCAGAGTCGTTTGATTTGAGTATTGAATGAATCCATGATAAGTTATCGATTCAAAAAATAGACAATAGTTTACATACAATTACTAAAAGTACGCAATGATACTAGGGATGCCCTTCTGAATCATTATCAAGTTTTATAGGCGTATTCTAAACGTATGTCAAACCTCGTGATATCAGTCATTGATGCTAATAGTCTGCAATTTTTTGCTTTGATCTTAAATGTATACAATGATAGTCATTCATTTGATTATTTTAACTAAATAAAGGAAAAATATTATAAATTATCGATCATAAAAATAGGATATAATTTACATAGAATACACTTCCAAGCCATTAGAAAGATTTACAGGCTTGTTCTAAGCCTATGTCAAAAACAATGAATGGATGATAGGGATCATGGATGCTAATAGTATGCAAAGCCTTTCGGTTGATCCTTAATGTATGCAATAACGGTAGGGAAATACTTCAGAGGCAGTGAAAGAATATTGGAGACCTTAAAGTAATTTTAAAGTTTAATTTGGGTACTTTAACCAAATAAATGAAAAATATAATAAATTATCGATCCTAAAAATAGGCAATGGTTTACATACAATTGCTAGAAGTATGCAGTATTTTCTGGCAATATCTTGTAAGATATCTTTGAAACCTCTAAAGGGATAAACCAATGATGTTCGAAGAAGATGAAAGCTACCTAATTTTGAGTTATTTAAAACTTTTCAGAACCAATTAGGTATGTAAATGATTCTCCGGTTATGCTAAGATATATGGTTGAACTTAATTTTTTTTTTGAGGTTTATGTTTATTTTGATAAATAAACACGTCCCATCCCACTAATAGACCACAAAGCTCTTAAAGGAAGGATAACCTAAGCTTTCTTTTGAGCAAAAACAATAATAAAAATATGGGTCTTTACAAAAACATCAAACAAGTATTAATTTCGGAAAAACAAATCACAAAAAATTTTCTTGTGATTTTTTTTATTTCTTTAAAAGATTAAAAAATAACTATTGAAAAAACATTTGTATTATTTGTATTAATTTTATTGAGATGAATTCTTGCCAAAATAGAAAATAAACTGCTAAATTTCTTAGAAAATATGGCGTTTATGGCTTAAATAAGCCTTTTTGAGAGCGACTGTAACAAAATATGAACTGAACTAATTTAAACATTTTTTACTGCAATGAATTCTTGTCTTAATTAAATACAAACTGCTAAGATCCAGTTAAATTGCTTAGAAAATATGGTATCTATGGCATAAATACGTATATTTTGGAGCGACCTCTATAGGGTGACTATAACAAAATATGAATCGATTTGTAAAATTTTTGCTGTGATGAATTCTTGTCAAAAAATAATTCAAACTGCAAAGTTTCTGCTAAATTGATTTAAAAATGTGGTATCTATGGCTCAAACCCCGTATTTTGGAGCGACCTCTATAGGGGAGCTATATCAAAGCATTGGCCGATATGGCCCATCTGGAATCCCAAACAACCTGCAACTATAAGAAATATTTCTACCAAATTTGATCAACCTAGCTCCATTATTACAGACTGTAGCGTGATTACAACAGATCATCTTAGAAGTTTACGACGATTAAGAATATATATACTTAATGGGGTCTCAGATCAATATTTAGAGGTGTTACAAACGGAGTGACAAAATGAATGTACCCCCCATCCTATGGTTATGGCTATCGTGAACACTTTTGTGCAAAATTTTCTAAATAAAATAGGTTATTACGTAGTACAAAAAATAGTGACCAAAATGTCAATATTCAAGACTCTCCAGCTAGGACAGCCCCTAACCGATTTCGTTAAAATTTTGTGTTATAACTACTATCCAATAGGACTAAACTTCGGTTAAAAAATTTACCTGAAATCCCCATATGTGAAATTATTTTGGGGAAATACTTCTGCGTTAGGGAGATTAATTTTGTCAGAGTCATTTAAATGTTTCATTGGAGTATTTTAACCAAATAAGGGGAAAATATTGTAAATTATCGATCCTATATTTTGGCAAATGTTAACAATCAATTGCTGGAAATAGGCAATGACACTAGTGATACACTTCTCTGTCATTAGAAAGTTCATTATCGTTTTCTAAGACTCTGTCAGAAGTCATGATAGGAATCATTGATGCCAATAGCATACCAAACATTTCGGTTGATCCAAAGTGTATGCAATGATGTAAGGTATTTAATTCAGAGTCAGTGATAATACGTTTTTCAGAGTCATTTGAATGTTTCAGTTGAGTTTTTTAACCAAAAGAAGTAAAATATAGTAAATTATCTATCCTACAAATAGGCAATGTTTTACACGTAATTACTAGAAGTATGCAATGATACTAGTGACACACTTCAGAGTTATTATCAAGATTTATAGGCGTGTTCTAAGCTTATGTCAGATATCATGATAGGAATCATTGATGCTAATTGTATGCAAAGCTTTTCAGTTGATCCGAAATTTATGCAGTGACGGTAGGTTTTTACTTCAGAGAATTGTAGGTTATTAGTCCTATTCGTAATGTTATACAGGTAGGAATTCCCTAAAAATATGCAAAAATAGTAGTGAAATTGTTAATTAATCCTAAAAACATGCAGTGTTATATAGGTATTTCCTAAAAGTATGTAGTACGAGTGAGAAATACTTCGGATTCAGCAAGAGGGTTTTCTATAAAAATTATTGATCTTAAAAATAAGCAATGGTACAGATATTCCCTAAGTATTTTCACAGTGTTATGTTTAAATTTTAAAATTTTAAATTAACTTGTCAAATAAGCTCAGAGCGATATTAAATACTTTGTTTCAGAATTTTTAAAATGTCCATTTCTTAGGCCTATATTATTTAAAATGTATTTAAGAAAATTAAATTTCATAATCTAAAGAAAATTTAGTTGCTTTCTCAGCCCTTTATGCTTTCCCCTTTTATCCTAGTTTTTCGAAATTAATTTATCCTTTTCTTGGAAGGCATCTTCTTACATCCTTTTGTTTTTTTTTTGTTTGTTTTGGCAGAGCATTTAATCCTGTCCGAGAGTTTCTTTTTGTTTACGTTAGTTTGGTGGCAGCTGTTAAGAGACATTCTTGTTATCAGACACTTGAATAGAAAGCGAAAACAAAAGCTCTTGATGTAGAAAAGAGAAGAGTCTTAACTACTTTTAAGTATTTTTTTCACAAAACATTGTCCTGACCACTGGTTTGGTGGCAGTACGAGTGAAGACAAAAGAAAAATAATTCTTGATAAATTAAGATTAAGTATTAACAAGGTAAAGGGAAAAGTTGTGTTACATTGTTTCTGAAAAATTTAATTAATTCTTGATGTATTAAAAATATGAATAAATAAAATTGTTGGTATACCTGTAGCGTAAGAGACAGAGTTTATCATCAAGAGCTCAGCTAGAAGATAAAAGTTTTATACTTATATATAGAAGAAATAAATTCTTTCCAATATGATTCTACTAAGGGGAATTGTCACGAATACGTAATATAAATTAAAAAATTGCATTTAAATTACTCATACGTTCATATTATGCAATTAAAATTGCTCATACTTTCATCTTTTTATGTCTAATTTATTGTCATTTCTTTATTTTTCCATTTACATTTAATGAATTTTTTAAGACATCCAATAATTAAAAACAATTATTTCCTTTCCTATTTAGTTTTGTACAATCATTGACTTCCCTCAACTATAAAATTAAAAACATATACCGAATATTAACTTGAATATGCAATTTAAATTTCTCATGAGTTAATTTCTGGTTGATTTGGGGATATTTTTTAAGTTAAGCAATTATTGATTATTTCCATTTCTATGCACTTTAGCATGTAACGCAATGTTAATTCTAATATACAATTAATATTACTCATACTTTTACTTCAATATGATTTGTGGACGTATTCTTACTTAAAGAATATTCTCTCATATTCACAAAGATACTCATACGTTTATTCTATTCCATCTGTGAACATTTTCTTGTTATGTAAATTAAAAGCTCTACTGTAGACATCCAATAATTAAATAATTATTTTCAGCATGTAATAATTAAAATTACTCTTACGTCCATTTCTTTGTGATGTATAAACATTTTCTTATTTAAACATTTCATAATATTTCTAAAGACATCCACAACTAAGAAACAATTTCATTTCTTATCATAATTTCCCATGTTACCATAATTGAAGTCTATATTGTTTGGCATCTCATAATTAAATCGTTTCATTATTAATGCTTTAGCATTAATTAATTACTATCTCTTTAGTGAATAACAAATGATTTAAATTCCCAGTAGTGTAAACAGCATTTTAATTAATTCTACAAAAGTTTCAATGTAAACATTATCTGGTAACTTTAATTACAAACAATGGAGCAGAAAATGTAAGTCAGAATAACAACAAAATTATGAAGTAAATTGAGGTTAATTGGGTAAATATGATGGTCTTGTGGTTGCTGACATTTAGTACAGCAATAGTTGCCAAATATTCAGGAAGGTTCGAAGTATCAAAACTACACAATCTTGACCGACAATATATTAGAAATGGTGCCTAATTAATAGAAAGAGGCCTCTTTGAAAAAACAGAAGATAAACAATAGTGAACAACCATTGCAATTGAAATGATCTTAATGACTCTTTACACGAGTCAATGACTATTTCTTAGCCATTGGTAAAAGGGAAATAACCATTGACTTTAGGCCAAATACTATGAAGAGTAGATCTGTAAGCACTGACATTATCTAAGTGAACTTTGATTATTGGCCAATGATCTTTGGAAATAGTCCAATGGCCATTGATAATTGGTTAAAAATAGGTTAGGTTAGGTTGAATAGAGGAGACGTTTAAACGTCTCATGTCCATGGATATACACCAGTGGTTCGGCCTGTTGTGCGCTCCTTATTTATGATTTTTATAGCCCACGGATTACAGAAAATCGGTACTAGACACATATTTTCTCAGTATCCTCCAGTCATATCCTCTGAGATGAGTCAAGTCTGGCAATATGTCGGAACCGAAATATCGGGATCTTGCATGTGTGAACAGAAAATGTTCCATCGTTTCGATGTTTTCCTTGCATGCCCTACCCTCGTCGTTTTCTGCTAGTCCTATGCGATGAAGATGTGCCTGTAAGCTTGAGTGTCCCGTTAGAACACATATCATCTTACTAATCTCGATCTTGTTTAGTTTCAGAAAACTACTTGTTTTCTTCTCATTTGAGTCACCCCACAGTATCTTTGCAGTTGCTCCTACAGTTGCTCTATTCCACACAGTTCTGTGAGCCGTCACTGCCCAGTGCTTCAACTCGTCCTTCGTGGCTTCGAAAGGTTTCAAATTTTCCAAGTTTATTACTCGAAGTTTTCTGCCCTTTGAAGCCAAGCTGTTTGCTCATTTATTTCCAATCACTCCGTTGTGTCCCGGTACCCAGAAAATACGCAGTTGACCATGGACTGAGTAATTACTTATCGTTCCTTTGCAGTCTAACACTGTTCTGGATTTGACCTTTTCCGATATTATTGCTTTGATCGCCATTTGGCTATCTGTGAATATGTTGGCATATTTAGGCTTTGTGGTATTACTGAGCCAGTTAACACACTCCGTGATTGTTGGAACTTCTGCTTGAAATACTGTGTTATGGTCTGGGAGGCGGAAGTAAAGTTCGACTTCTGGTTCATCAATAAAAAGTCCCAGACCCGTCCTTCCTCCTAGCCTGGACCCATCAGTGTAGCAGCTGGTTCCCACTGGCGCATTAGCTAGTGTTCCGTTTTCCCAGGAGCGTCTGTCTGGCACGAACGAATCACAGGTAGCTGTAAGCCGCACTTCAGGAATGCGATCGGAGATTGCCGCTGTTTGAATATGACCGACAAGTGATTGTAACATCTTCTGATGGTACGACTTGTGGTCTCGATTTATCCATTCACCCATCACTTGTAAACGTCTTGCTGTGAGGACTGCCTCATACTTTATACGGATATATATTGGTTGGATGTGCAGTATAGTCTCCAACGTTCTTGTTGGTGCGGTTCTAATTGCTCCGCTTATGCCTAGACAGCACATACGTTGCACTTTTTGCAATGGTATTACGTTGTACTTTTTGTCCATTCATGTCCACCACACTACAGAGTCGTAGGTTATTATTGGTCTAATCACGCTCATGTAAAGCCAGTGTGTCATATTTGAACGTAGTCCCGATTTTGAACCTATAGCTCTTCTGCACAACGACCAACATCTGTGAGCCTTTGTAACTCTTTCTTCAATATGATCTTTCCAATACAGTTTCTGATCCAAGATTACTCCCAAGTATTTTATCTTTTTTGAAATATGGCAATATTCTTATCCATGAAACGAGGCACGGTAAAAGGATGAATCTTCCCTTTCCTTGTAAATAGACATATTTCTGTTTTGTCTGGGTTGACATTTAGTCCCCTTGGTTGTGCCCAGTTATATGCAAACCAACTATGCTCTTCTGCATAGTTGGTTTGGATGTGTGCCCCTTAGAAGTATTATAACGTCGTCTGCATAACAGAATGGTTTAAGTCCTTCATTGGTGAGGGCATTAAGGATACTGTGTATCGTCGTAACGCATAGGAGAGGCGATAAAATGCCCCCTGAGGTATACCACGATTTACCTTGTCTCTGATTTTTACGTCATATGACCCACAAATAATCCACCTATTCCTTAGCATATTGTTGATCCAGTTTATCAACGCCCGGTCATCCTGAAACTCGTCTAAGGACTGGATAAGTGTATCCGTCTGTACCTTTAAAAATAAGTCAATTACTATTGACGATAGGTGAAATACCATTTAAAATAGGTCAATGATGATTGACAATACGTTAGTGACCATTGACAATAGGTCAAAGACCATTGACAATAGGTCAAAGACAATTGAGAATAGCTCAAAGACCATTGACAATAGGTCAAAGACCATTGACAATATGTCAACGACCATTGACATTGGGTCAATGACCATTGATAATAGGTTAATGAGCATTGATAATAGGTCAATGACAATAGATAAATGGTCAATGGCCATTGACAATAGGGCAATGACCATTGACAATAGGTCAATGACCATTGACAATAGGTTAATGACCATTGACAATAGGTCAATGACCATTGACAATAGGTCAATGACAATTGACAATAGGTCAATGACCATTGGCAATAGGTCAATGACCATTGACAATAGGTCAATGACCATTGACAATAGGTCAATGACCATTGACAATAGGTCAATGACCATTGACAATAGGTCAATGACCATTGACAATAGGTCAATGACCATTGACAATATGTCAACGACCATTGACATTGGGTCAATGACCATTGATAATAGGTTAATGAGCATTGATAATAGGTCAATGACAATAGATAAATGGTCAATGGCCATTGACAATAGGGCAATGACCATTGACAATAGGTCAATGACCTTTGACAATAGGTTAATGACCATTGACAATAGGTCAATGACCATTGACAATAGGTCAATGACAATTGACAATAGGTCAATGACCATTGGCAATAGGTCAATGACCATTGACAATAGGTCAATGACCATTGACAATAGGTCAATGACCATTGACAATAGGTCAATGACCATTGACAATAGGTCAATGACCATTGACAATAGGTCAATGACCATTGACAATAGGTCAATGACCATTGACAATAGGTCAATGACCATTTACAATAGGTCAGTGACCATTGACAATAAGTCAATGACTATTGCAATAGGTCAATGACCTTTGACAATTGGCGAATGACCATTTTTTTTTTATTATATTCTTTATTGAATTTATTCATTTACTAGGAAGATTAGTCCCGCGAAGGCTTGTCTGCATTGAAAATAGGTCAATGACCATTGATGATATGTCAATGAACATTGATAATAGGTCAATGACCTTTGACAATTGTGAATGACCATTGAAAATAGGCCAATGACCATAGACAATATGTTAATGACATTGACCCATTTGCAATGGTCATTGACCCATTTGCAATGGTCATTGACCTATTGTCAATGGTCATTGACTTATTGTCAATGATCATTGACTTATTTGAAATGCTCACTAATCTATTGTCAATGGTCTTTGACCTATAATCAACGGTCATTGACCCATTGCCAGTGGTCCTTGATCTATTGTCAATGGTAATTGACCTATTGTCAATGGTCATTAATATATTGTCAATGGTCATTGACATATTGTCAATGGTCATTGACCCACTGTCGATGCTCTTTGACCTATTGCCAATGGTATTGTCCTATAGTCAATGGTCGTAGACCTATTGCCAGTGGACATTGGACTATTATTAATGGTCGTTGATCTATTGTCAAAGGTCATTGACCTATTGTCAATTGTCATTGACATATTCTCAATTGTCATTAACCGATTTTCAGTGGTCATTGACCTATTGTCATAGGTCATTGATCTATTGTCAAAGGTCATTGACCTATTGTCAGTGGTCATTGACAAATTATTAAAGTTCAAAAATGGTCAGTAACCTATTGTCAGTGGTCGTTAACCGATTTTCAGTGGTCATTGACCTATTGTCATAGGTCATTGATCTATTGTCAAACTTTAATAATCATTGACAAATTATTAAAGTTCAAAAATGGTCAGTAACCTATTGTCAGTGGTCATTGACCTATTGTCAATGGTCATTGACCTATTGTCAATGGTCATTGACCTATTGTCAATGGTCATTCACCTATTGTCAATGGTCATTCACCTATTGTCAATGGTCATTGACCTATTGTCAATGGTCATTGACCTATTGTCAATGGTCATTGACCTATTGTCAATGGTCATTGACCTATTGTCAATGGTCATTGACCTACTGTCAATGGACATTGACCTATTGTCAATGGTCATTGACCTATTGTCAATGGTCATTGACCTATTGTCAATGGTCATTGACCTATTGTCAATGGCCATTGACCTATTGTCAAAGGTCATTGACCATTTATCTATTGTCATTGGCCTATTATCAATGGTCATTGACCTATTATCAATGGTCTTTGATCTATTGTCAATGGTCATTGACCTATTGTCAATGGTCGTTGATAAATTCTCTATGTACATTGACGTATTGTTTTTATTGACCTATTGTCAATTACCATTGACAATTGATCAATGAGCATTGACAATTGATCAATGAGCATTGACAATAAATCAATGACCATTGACAATAGGTCAATGACCATTGCAAATGGGTCAATGACTGTCAATGGTCATTGACCTATTCTCAATGGTCAATGACATATTATAAATGGTCTTTGACCTGTTATTAATGGTCATTGAGCTATTGTCAATGGTCATTGATCCATTATCGAAAAAATAACATAAATAATAGTTTTTATCCGTTGGGATAGTTTTAAAGAATTCAAAATTAAGTAGCCTGCATTTTCTTACAACACCGTTTTACATCGGTTTAGCGGCTTTGCCTATATCCAACAAAATATAGCAAAAAATCAATTTTTTTGAGATAATTTTAATATTTCCAAAGGACTTTGACCTATATTCAAAGGCCAGTTATATTCAATTCAAGAACAAAGTCTACTTATTTTAATGTTTGATTGTTCTCGGATTCACTCACTCAATGTCATTGTCTTTATTACAAGAATATGGTTAATCAAAATGTTGCGCATTTTTTGCCTAGAATCTTTGTTTGATGGACCGTAAAAAGAGACATTCATATTTGCAAAATTATTTTTATTATTACTCACGTTTTCTTTTCTGGAACCATGGTTGTATTTTAGAATGTGTCGTAGAGTTGTTAAGTACCATTGGATATTGTCGGACGGAAATTGTATGACCCAAACAAACTCCAAGCGAACTCTTTAAAATGGGACATGATTCTATAAGTAAAGATAAAACATACCAACAAAATTTGTCAATTTCATTGTATTATTATTTATTAAAGGTTTTGCTAATTTTCTGTGTAATTCTGTATACCCTTATTTTACCAGCGGATGAGTAAATATCATTTGACACAGTTCAGAAGTCGAATAAGTTGTCTAAGACCATACAAATGCGGAAATCCGTTTAAAGGCTTTCCAAGTCATTTGAACCATGGCTGTCCGTCCTTATGTGTAACTGGCTGATAAGCAAATAATACACAGTTGAATCAAATTTCTCTTATTTCAATACTTATACTAATATTGACCACAAATTCAGGAAAATTTATTGATTCAAACACTTCAAAATCTCATCAGACAATCATAAACCAATATTAAATGTGGTTTTCTAACTATCAACAATTATTTTTGTGGTCAGACCAAATATAACAATACTTAAAGCTCAATTTTTCGCGGTCTATCAAATCGATAGCCATTAATAAATATTCCGGCCAAATGGTTTGTAAAACAAAATAAATTTTCAAATAGATTGACAAAGTAAATCCTTTCGAATACTAGCGGCGGCTGTAATAATAACAATAATATTTGCAACTGCAAGCAGGGCAAGTATGGGAAAATCCCTGTCAAATTTACAAAAATATATAGTAAAAATTAACTCAAATTTCTAAAAAGTATTTATCTATTATAATTATAACATAGATAGACAGGAAAACATAGATTTTCATAAGTATAAGTAGAAATTTAAGTCATTGCCAACAATTTCATATTCAAATTATTTTCTACAATAAACATTAGTCCAGAGTATTGGTTGTCCAAATTGACAGGGAAACAACCACCTGGGGAAAATATAATTCAGCATTTTTTGCATTGTATAGGCCAGAATATATAAAAAATAGTTTTTTTTATAAATTTGAATGAAAACACCAATTTCGATATATTGTTGTTTCTTTGTGACATGGAATGACCCGCAAAGAAAAATATCCTTCAGCATAGACATAACAGGAAATACCAGATTTGCATTGTAATGCATAGGCCAGAATATGCACAAAAAATAAACAAACAAAAAAAACTTACAGGATTATAGGCAAATCCTGCCAACATGTATTCATTTATGTATGTATATGAGTAGGTTCTGAAATGTATAAATAATAATAGCATAAGTTTTATTTATTTAATACTATGACACGACCAACTGTGGTTTGTAGCAATTACTCTCGTTTTTATTATCCCTTTGGCATCATTTGCATTATGTGATGTTGGCATTTGTGTAATGTTTTTTTTTTGGCCAGAATGGCTTTACATACACGTTTAGCGTATTCGTAGTCATAGATTTTTATAGACGTGAAGCAAAAAAATATAAAGAGAACAATAATAAAATTTATCAATGGTCATTGACCTATTGTTAATGGTCATTGACCTATTGTCAATGGTCATTGACCTATTGTCAATGGTCATTGACCTATTGTCAACGGTCATTGACCTATTGTCAATGGTCATTAACCTGTTGTCAATGTCATTGACATATAGTCTATGGTCATTGACTTATTGTCAATGGTCATTGACTTATTGTCAATGGTCATTGACCTATTGTCAATCGTCATTGACCTATTGTCAATGGTCATTAACCTATTGTCAATGGTCATTGACCTATTGTCAATGGTCATTGACCTATTGCCAATGGCATTGACCTATTGTCACCAATGGTCATTGACCTATTGTCAATGGCATTGACCAATTGTCAATGGTCATTGACCTATTGTCAATGGTCATTGACCTATTGTCAATGGTCATTGACCTATTGTCAATGGTCATTGACCTATTGACCAATGACCTATTGTCAATGATCATTGACCTATTGCCAATGGTCATTGACCTATCGCCAATGGTCATTGACCTATCGCCAATGGTCATTGACCTATCGCCAATGGTCATTGACCTATCGTCAATGTCATTGATATATTGTCAATGGTCATTAACCTGTTGTCAATGTCTTTGACATATTGTCTTATTGTACTATTGTCAATGTCATTGACCTATTGTCAATGTCATTGACCTATTGTCAATGTCATTGACCTATTGTCAATGTCATTGTTAATGGTCTCTGACATATTGTCAATGGTCATTGATCTATTTTCAATGGTCATTCACCAATTGTCAAAGGTCATTGACCTATTGTTAATAGTCATTGACCTATTGTCAATGGCCATTAACCTATTGTAAATGTCATTGACATATTGTCAATGGTCATTAACCTGTTGTCAATGTCATTGACATATTGTCTATGGTCAATTACCTATTGTCAATGTCATTGACCTATTGTTAATAGTCATTGACATATTGTCAATGGTCATTGACCTGTTGTCAATGGTCATTGACCTATTGTCAATGGTCATTAACCTGTTGTCAATGTCATTGACATATTGTCTATGGTCGTTGACCTAGTGTCAATGGTCATTGACCTATTGTCAATGGACATTGACCTATTGTCAATGGTCATTGACCTATTGTCAATGGTCATTGACCTATTGTCAATGGTCATTGACCTATTGTCAATGGTCATTGACCTATTGTCAATGGTCATTAACCTGTTGTCAATGTCATTGACATATTGTCTATGGTCGTTGACCTGTCAATGGTCATTGACTTATTTTCAATGGTCATTGACTTATTGTCAATGGTCATTGACCTATTGTCAATTTTACATGAAAATTCAAATATTGCCCCAACCCAACAACAACAATATAAACGCTTTTCAACTAAACTATGTACATTTTATAAATGTTAATTTTGCCAACTAAGCGAGAACATGAAATATTTATTTATTTATTTGTTTGTACACAAAAGCTTAAAAGCGAAAGCAACGCAAAATAGCAAAATTCATTGCATAAAATTGGGTTTTAGTTGGAAATGGATTCAGGCTACTTTTATGAATGGGATATGGAGGTCACATGCGGGATACGGATATGAGTGTGGGATATGGAGGTCACATGCGGAATATGGATATGGAGGTGGGGTATGGAGGTCATATACGGTCCTATGCTCCTCCTAGGAGGTATGGGAAAATATGTGTAGGTCACATTAAATCTATTTACTTTAGAAATTGAATGTTCAAATTAATCAAATTGTTTATTATTTAAAAAGATATTAACTTAAATAGTCGTGGATAGATTTGACCATGAAATTTTCAAATTAGGAAATTTTAACAAAATCGAATTGGATGAAAATTGTTCATAACTCTAGGAACTACCCAACTCTGAAGATGGTTATTATTTCAAAAATGTTATCATTCCAGAAAGGACAAATTACTTTAGAACTTTGAAAAAGTTTGAAATTTAAAAATCATAATTATTTCATATCTTAAGGAAAAAAGTACCAGATTGACTTCCCCTTAGTTACTCTTAACTTTCATCCTGCCATTACAGCTCCCCTCCCCCCCCCACAGTTCCCCGTTTTAGTCCTTGATTTCTGATTCAAACTTTTCACAGTTAATGAAGTGTTGTGTTTCATGCATCTGACAGTTTGACAGAAAACATTTGTTCAAATCAAATGGGGTTGAAACTGCAAATTGTGTTTTCCTTTGTTTGTTTTTTTTTTCATCATCATTTGAATTGTGTCTTTCAGTTGATTAATTTCAAATCAGAAAAAGGGACAGATTGACAATATAGCAAGTGAATGGCATAGATTAACAAATGTTGGGAAAAATAAATTTATATTTCTTAACATTACTCACATATCATTTGCTGTGGGCCAAAGGAGTGACACATCGAAGGAGTGACCCAAACCCCCTATTAATATGTGAGGCAAATTGTATCTTGCGACTATTTAAATCATATGGAATAGGTCCGTCCATCCGTCCGTGTCTGTCTGTCTTGCTAACTTTTTGCAGGTTCCCCGTATCAAGACTACTGCTTCTTTTAAAATTCTCTATGTAATCTAGTTCATAATATAATGTGACTCCCTCAAGTCTCTGCGTTTCCACAGTTCATATAAAATTCCCCTATTTGAATATAAAACAACATCCCCAAAGTATGCCATACTTTCCACCATTTCCATAACCTTTCACTTTTGCATTTTTAAGCATAACACGTCTAGACAAAACAAATGTTTAAAGTTTGTGGACATGATTTAATTTTTGTTCAGTAATTCAACATTTTTAATTTAATTGCAGGGTGACTAAGCACGATGATTTTCTATCATCTTTGAAATAAAAAAAACCAAAAAATTCAACATTTTGTAAAATAAACATCCACCGTAAAACTTTCCTTCACTTTTTTAAAATGGAAATTTTTAACTCAATTATTAAAATTTTTTCATTAATTTCTGAGTGATTAAGCTTTAAAAATTCTAAACTTTAAGCTAAACACCCCAAAAATATGCTAATTAAATTCCTGCCTAAAAGGCGGCATTACTTTTTTCTCAAAATGAAATTTTATTTTCTCTTTGGTTAGATTTGGCCATTTAGCCCTATAGAAGCTGTAGTTTACATCCAATCGTTTTGAAATTTAACATGGTAGAGTTGGATACAGATTCAGATTTAGATACACAGGGTGCCCCAAAATTACCGCATGGGTTTGAGTAAATTATACCTTTTTATTTATTTAATACAAAATTTCTATAAATACAAAATATCAAGGAAATTTTCTATATGTACAAAAATTTCCAAGAAATTTTCTATAAATACAAAATTTCCCGGAAATTTTCTATAAATACAATATTTCCCGGAAATTTTCTATAAATACAAAATGGTCTATAAATACAAAATTTCCCGGATATTTTCTATAGTATAAAATTTCCCGGAAATATTCTATAAATAGAAAAATTCCCGGAAATTTTCTATAAATACAAAATTTCCCGGAAATTTTCTATAAATACAAAATTTCCCGGCAATTTTCTATAAATACAAAATTTCCCGGCAATTTTCTATAAGTACAAAATTTCCCGGAAATTTTCTATAAGTACAAAATTTCCCGGAAATTTTCTATAAGTACAAAATTTCCCGGAAATTTTCTATAAGTACAAAATTTCCCGGAAATTTTCTATAAGTACAAAATTTCCCGGAAATTTTCTGTAAATACAAAATTTCCCGGAAATTTTCTATAAACACAAAATTTTCCGGAAATTTTCTATAAACACAAAATTTCCCGGAAATTTTCTATAAATCCAAAATTTCCCGGAAATTTTCTATAAATACAAAATTTCCCGGAAATTTTCTATAAATACAAAATTTCCCGGAAATTTTCTATAAATACAAAATTTCCCGGAAAATATTCCATACATACAAAATTTCCCGGAAATTTTCTATAAATACAAATTTTCCTGGAAATTTTCTATAAATACAAAATTTCCCGGAAATATTCTATAAAAACAAAATTTCCCGGAAATTTTCTATAAATACAAAATTTCCCGGAAATTTTCTATAAGTACAAAATTTCCCGGAAATTTTCTATAAATACAAAATTTCCCGCAAATATTCTATACATACAAAATTTCCCGCAAATATTCTATACATACAAAATTTCCCGGAAATTTTCTATAAATACAAAATTTCCTGGAAATTTTCTATAAAAACAAAATTTCCCGGAAATATTCTATAAAAACAAAATTTCCCGGAAATTTTCTATAAATACAAAATTTCCCGGAAATTTTCTATAAGTACAAAATTTCCCGGAAATTTTCTATAAGTACAAAATTTCCCGGAAATTTTCTATAAGTACAAAATTTCCCGGAAATTTTCTGTAAATACAAAATTTTCCGGAAATTTTCTATAAGCACAAAATTTCCCGGAAATTTTCTATAACCACAAAATTTACCGGAAATTTTCTATAAATACAAAATTTCCCGGAAATTGTCTATAAATACAAAATTTCCCGGAAATTGTCTATAAATACAAAATTTCACGGAAATTTTCTATAAATACAAAATTTCCCGGAAATTTTCTATAAATACAAAATTTCCCGCAAATATTCTACACATACAAAATTTCCTGGAAATTTTCTATAAATACAAAATTTCCCGGAAATTTTCTACAAAATCCAAAATTTCCCGGAAATTTTCTACAAAATCCAAAATTTCCCGGAAATTTTCTACAAAATCCAAAATTTCCCGGAAATTTTCTACAAAATCCAAAATTTCCGGGAATTTTCTACAAAATACAAAATTTCCCGCAAATATTCTATACATACAAAATTTCCCGGAAATTTTCTATAACTACAAAATTTCCCGCAAATATTCTATACATACAAAATTTCCCGGAAATTTTCTATAAATACAAAATTTCCTGGAAATTTTCTATAAATACAAAATTTCCCGGAAATTTTCTACAAAATCCAAAATTTCCCGGAAATTTTCTACAAAATCCAAAATTTCCCGGAAATTTTCTACAAAATCCAAAATTTCCCGGAAATTTTCTACAAAATCCAAAATTTCCCGGAAATTTTCTATAAAAACAAAATTTCCCGCAAATATTCTATAAATACAAAATTTCCCGCAAATATTCTGTACATACAAAATTTCCCGGAAATTTTCTATAAATACAAAATTTCCTGGAAATTTTCTATAAATACAAAATTTCCTGGAAATTTTCTATAAATACAAAATTTCCTGGAAATTTTCTATAAATACAAAATTTCCTGGAAATTTTCTATAAATACAAAATTTCCTGGAAATTTTCTATAAATACAAAATTTCCTGGAAATTTTCTATAAATACAAAATTTCCTGGAAATTTTCTATAAATACAAAATTTCCTGGAAATTTTCTATAAATACAAAATTTCCTGGAAATTTTCTATAAATACAAAATTTCCCGGAAATTTTCTACAAAATCCAAAATTTCTACAAAATCCAAAATTTCCCGGAAATTTTCTACAAAATCCAAAATTTCCCGGAAAATTTCTATAAATACAAAATTTCCCGGAAATTTTCTATAAATACAAAATTTCCCGGAAATTTTCTATAAATACAAAATTTCCCGGAAATTTTCTATAAATACAAAATTTCCCGGAAATTTTCTATAAATACAAAATTTCCCGGAAATTTTCTATAAATACAAAATTTCCCGGAAATTTTCTATAAATACAAAATTTCCCGGAAATTTTCTATAAATACAAAATTTCCCGGAAATTTTCTATAAATACAAAATTTCCCGGAAATTTTCTATAAATACAAAATTTCCCGGAAATTTTCTATAAATACAAAATTTCCCGGAAATTTTCTATAAATACAAAATTTCCCGAAAATTTTCTATAAATACAAAATTTCCAGGAAATTTTCTATAAATACAAAATTTCCAGGAAATTTTCTATAAATACAAAATTTTCCGGAAATTTTCTATAAATACAAAATTTCCCGGAAATTTTTTATAAATACAAAATTTCCCGGATATTTTCTATAAATTTTGTATCTATAGAAATTTCTTAAAAATTTTGTATTTATAGAAAATTTTTTAGAAATTTTGATTTTGTAGATAGTTTCTTAGAAATTTTGTATTTATAGAAAATTTCTTAGAAATTTTGTATTTATAGAAAATTTCTTAGAAATTTTGTATTTATAGAAAATTTCTTAAAAATTTTGTATTTTTGGAAAATTTCTTAGAAATTTGTATTTATAAAAAATTTCTTAGAAATTTTGTATTTATGGAAAATTTCTTAGAAATTTTGTATTTATAGAAAATTTCTTAGAAATTTTGTATTTATAGAAAATTTTTTAGAAATTTTGTATTTATAGAAAATTTTTTAGAAATTTTGTATTTATAGAAAATTTCTTAGAAATTTTGTATTTATAGAAAATTTCTTTGAATTTTTTCGGGTAGAATGGAAATTAAGTCCAGAGAATTGGTTGTTGCTCATTCTCTCCTTCTGACTAAGCACAACGGTTCGTTTTTATGAAAACTAGGGATGTAACGAAAGTGGCTTTAGCGAAAGCGAATGCGAATATTGAAATATATTTCTTGCGAATGCGAAAGCGAATAGTGAAATATGCATTTTTGCGAAAGCGAATGCGAATGCGAATAATAGTTTGAGCCTTTGGTACCAACAAATTTAAGGAACAGAATTGATACTTTTCCAGGATATTCAAGTATTAAGACTGTTTTCCATAGTTTTACCTCCTGTTACCACAAACACACACATATCTTCAAATTGTGTTAAGGGAATAAGGAGATTTAACACTTTAATAAATGGAAGCGAATACTGATATATATTTTTGCGAAAGCGAATAATCCAAAGATGGATTTTGCGAATGCGAATTTTAAAATGATGCGAATAATTTGCGTTCGCATATGCGAATGCGAATATTCGTTACATCCCTAATGAAAACCCACTAAAAATATGCAACACATTTTGAATCAAATTTGCGCCTAAAAAGTTTTCTTTACTTTATTTAAAATGGAAAGTTTAAATTATAAATCCATTCTGATTTGCAAAATATTCTAAATTTGTATCTTAATATTAAAGCTAAAATCTCCGCTCTGTTTAGAGATGAATTTAAACTCCTAAAAATTTACATTGTTACTTCACATTTTAAACGCTCACTCAGTCTCGCCTTAAAGTATGCTTTAAATCTACTAGACTATATACTGTATATCTCCTCTCTGTATATAACTGAACGACTTTCTTTGATCTCTTTATCGATTAAGTAACACTCCACTACATGTTTTTTGATATCCTCTTTCATCCTTCAACTTGGACTACAATTAGATATTATTACACTTTGCCACATCCTTTCCAGACACTTGGAAATCTACAAACAGAATAGCAGAGTGCAAGATTTCCTAATGGTCAAATGTAATAGCATATATTGAATAGCGATTTCTCTAGCAAGTGTTGGAGCAAACAATACTCAAACTGGTAGACGAAAAAGGACTTCCTCCTTTTGCAAAGGATGTCGACAATTGTCATAAGTATTGACTGTAACTACAAATGGACATTAGTTAAATGGACTTTGGAAAATACTAAGGGCAGAGAGTTCATATTGTCGCACAAAAGGTTGCAGATATTAATATCAATGTCACTACTCAAGAAATTGCCAAAAGAAATGGAAAAGTGATTGGAATAGTAAATACACAACTACTATTTGAGTAACAAAAAAATGTCTAAATTAAGAAAATGTGTTTCAGGCATAAACTCTAAAATATCTTCAAGAAACTTTAATATTTTATAAATATTTGGCACACAACAAGCGAATGTAAGTATATAATATTGCTCAAATTATATATTCCACTGCTCACATTAAGTTGCCCAAAAATAGATTTAAATCATTGGCATATTAAAACTACATAACTAAATGTGAATTTTAAATTCCCTTAAAAACAGTATTTTTTAGATTTTTTTAAAAACGAAATTAATTATACTCACCGTTGTTCTCTCACACATTAAAAACCAATCATGCGTTACAATATACTTTTATATTATTATTTTTTAAATTAACCATTCGCATCGGTGTTTTAAATTCACAGACAAAATTCAGTAGAAAAAAATTAGTAAAATAGTTTAAAATATCATAAGAACACAAATGTAATAGTTCAAAAATAGTTTAATACAAAAATACAAAAATACAAAAATACAAAAATACAAAAATACAAAAATACAAAAATACAAACTTACAAAAATACAAAAATACAAAAATACAAAAATACAAAAAATACAAAAATACAAAAATACAAAAATACAAAAATACAAAAATACAAAAATACAAAAATACAAAAATACAAAAATACAAAAATACAAAAATACAAAAATACAAAAATACAAAAATACAAAAATACAAAAATACAAAAATACAAAAATACAAAAATACAAAAATACAAAAATACAAAAATACAAAAATACAAAAATACAAAAATACAAAAATACAAAAATACAAAAATACAAAAATACAAAAATACAAAAATACAAAAATACAAAAATACAAAAATACAAAAATACAAAAATACAAAAATACAAAAATACAAAAATACAAAAATACAAAAATACAAAAATACAAAAATACAAAAATACAAAAATACAAAAATACAAAAATACAAAAATACAAAAATACAAAAATACATAAATTCAAAAATACATAAATTCAAAAATACCAAAATACAAAATACAAAATAATAAAAATACAAAAATACAATAATAAAAAATGCAAAATAAAAACTACAAAAATACAAAAATACAAAAATACAAAAATACAAAAATACAAAAATACAAAAATACAAAAATACAAAAATAAAAAATACAAAAATACAAAAATACAAAAATACAAAAATACAAAAATACAAAAATACAAAAATACAAAAATACAAAAATACAAAAATACAAAAATACAAAAATACAAAAATACAAAAATACAAAAATACAAAAATACAAAAATACAAAAATACAAAAATACAAAAATACAAAAATACAAAAATACAAAAATACAAAAATACAAAAATACAAAAATACAAAAATACAAAAATACAAAAATACAAAAATACAAAAATACAAAAATACAAAAATACAAAAATACAAAAATACAAAAATACAAAAATGCAAAAATACAAAAATACATAAATTCAAAAATACATAAATTCAAAAATACATAAATTCAAAAATACCAAAATACAAAATACAAAATAATAAAAATACAAAAATACAATAATAAAAAATGCAAAATAAAAACTACAAAAATACAAAAATACAAAAATACAAAAATACAAAAATACAAAAATACAAAAATACAAAAATACAAAAATACAAAAATACAAAAATACAAAAATACAAAAATACAAAAATACAAAAATACAAAAATACAAAAATACAAAAATACAAAAATACAAAAATACAAAAATACAAAAATACAAAAATACAAAAATACAAAAATACAAAAATACAAAAATACAAAAATACAAAAATACAAAAATACAAAAATACAAAAATACAAAAATACAAAAATACAAAAATACAAAAATACAAAAATACAAAAATACAAAAATACAAAAATACAAAAATACAAAAATACAAAAATACAAAAATACAAAAATACAAAAATACAAAAATACAAAAATACAAAAATACAAAAATACAAAAATACAAAAATACAAAAATACAAAAATACAAAAATACAAAAATACAAAAACACAAAAATTCATTTACAAACAATAGTTAAATACAAAAAAAAATGCAAAATATAAGTACAAAAACACAAAAATTCACTTACTAACGCACATGTTACATTTTTGACCATAGCCACTTTTATACACATTATATATAAAACAATTTCCATTTTCAAACATTTCAATTTTCAACGCTCAAATTACCCCTCACTATAAAATTGAAATACATTTTTGTTAACAACCTAATCAGAGATTTTGATTGCTTAATTTAAAAAATAACAACCAAAGCCACTTGGAATGAACAAATAACACAAATCAAATAATAGCATGGACCATACTTTAACAAACCAGCCGAGGGGGATTAATAAAAATCTGCATAAATAACACTTATAAGTGTCTATAAATTATTCAAAAGCTGTTGTTGGAATTTGTTGAGGGCGTTGTAAGGAAACCAAGGATACCATTACAAAAAACAATATTGAAAAAATTATAACAACCTGTATAATTTCGATGAGACGGCATTAGCATACAGCTGAACCACTGCGATAAGAAGGAAAAATGTTGATTGTAAGATATTTACTTGGCTCTTTTTTTGCTGGTCTTCTAAGTAAAGAACAAAATAATTCATGGCAGATTGTTGTTACGTGTATTTTGCTATATGTATTCTGTTTCTGACAATGGCTAATGGCTTCTTTAGCTTGAAGTTTATGAAGAATATAGTCGTATAAGTTATTAGGTATGACGAAAAAGCTACCGCAGGATTTCATTGGTCTATATGGTTAGGCTAGAGCTGCATAAAGTTATTGTGTTAAAGTACGAAATTCGTTTGCGACCTCTTTATTTTAAGTGGCAATCCATTTCAGGACATTTTAAGACAATCGACATATGTCCATCCGTTTGTGTGACTTGCTGGTGCATACATTAACTCTCGCAAAATGTGACCGATAGACTTCAAAAGTTGTCCGTATTAAAATTTTCTCATACCTCAGCTTGAGCTCGAAGATGGACAATATTAACCTACCCCTTCTGGTACCTCCCCCACAAAGAGTTTAAAATTTGAATCCCTTATAACGGCCTTACTAATTTGCTAAATTTTCTATAATACCATGCATAGTAATCATCGCTAATAACCCGATGACGAGGGAAATTGCCATGCCACTTTACAAAAATTAACAGTGTAATATTTTAGTGCTGGTAATTTAATATCGGTTAAATGAAACACCTGCAATTTTGTTTATTACCTTACTTTTCTTGCCCCTACAGTTCAGTTGAAAATTTGCGTGGCAATAACACCCATTTTTCACAGGACTATAGGCACTATAACAGCATTACACTGTACAAAATTTCAAGTATTTGTATGTACTGGTATTAAAGGTTTAAGCTGTTTCCTTTTTGTGTGTGTTAAATGGCTCATTTGTGTGGGAGGTACCAAAAGAGGCGGTACAATGATGCCCATTTTTTACCGGACCATAGACACTATAAAAACATTACTCTGTACAAAATTTCAACTATTTTTATGCACTTGCATTAAAGAAATAAGCTGTTAACTTTTGGTGCAAAATTGTCAATTTGTGTGGGTGGTACCGAAATGGGCGGGATACTTCGCCCATTTGTCTCAAGGTAAAAATTACTTATAAACTAATTCTTTGTGTGGAATTTCAGAAGATTCGAATAGGTAGTATAGATGTTATTAACGAATCAATAGTTCACTAAATTTTAACCATTTGTACTAGAAGGAGTGCAGTGGGAGGTACTAGAAGGAGTGGACCAATACAACCTATCTTCGAACTTAGCCGGAGATAGAGATAAATATTACCGCATAAACATTTTAAAGCCAATCGGTTGCTCCTTTCGAGAGTTATTGTTCGCACCAGCCAGCAGACAGACAGACTGACGGACGGACAATGCTCAAATTACTTAAAATGACCCTAAACGGATTTCCGCCGAACATACTTGGGGTCTTAGGCCACTACTTCGATGTGTCACACTTTTGGTGTGTAGCTAATGATAAATACCCTCGTCACACTAAAGTGAGGGTATAAATACAAAAGAATAGAAATAAATAAAAAATATAGAAATATAAAAATATTAGAATATAAAAATTTAAAAATTTAAAAATATTAAAATATAAACTTTCAAAATATGAAAATATAAAAATATAAAAATATAATAATATAAAAATTTAAAAAATATTAAAATATAAAAATATATTAATATATATATATATAAAAAATATACAAATACAACAGAATAAAAATAAATAAAAAATTTAAAAATATAGAAATATTAGAATATAAATATTTACAAATACAAAAATATGAAAATTTAATAATATAAAAACATATAAATATAAAAATATAAAAATATAAAAATACAAAAATATAAAAATATAGAAATATAAACATATAAAAATATAAAAATATAAAAATATTAAAATATAAAAATATAAAAATATAAAAATATAAAAATATAAAAATATAAAAATATAAAAATATAAAAATATAAAAATATAAAAATATAAAAATATAAAAATATAAAAATATAAAAATATAAAAATATAAAAATATACAAATATACAAATATACAAATATACAAATATACAAATATAAAAATATAAAAATATAAAAATATAAAAATATAAAAATATAAAAATATAAAAATATAAAAATATAAAAATATAAAAATATAAAAATATAAAAATATAAAAATATAAAAATATAAAAATATAAAAATATAAAAATATAAAAATATAAAAATATAAAAATATAAAAATATAAAAATATAAAAATATAAAAACAAAAATATAAAAATATAAAAATATATATTTTTTTTGTAAACCAAAAATATGTCATTTATTAACAATATACATTTTTGTAAGCATTTTTTGCAAATTAATTATATTTATTATTTAACATTTCGTGGTTTACATGTCATTTAAAGTTATAAAGAGTTTAGGAGCATTAGTTCCTTTTCTATTTAACAATAAATTTATTGTTTTTTAATATTATGGGATATTTGTAAAATATAAAAATATAAAAACATAAAAATATAAAAAAATTAAAAGTATAAAAATATAAAAGTATAAAAATATAAAAGTATAAAAATATAAAAATATATAAAAATATAAAAGTATTAAAATTAAAAAAATATAAAAATTATTAAAATATTAAAATAAAAATATAAAAAATTATTAAAATATAAAAATAAAAAATACAAATATTCAAATATAAAAATATAAAATATAGTATGTATTTGTAGTATAAATATTAAAGTATAAAAAATAAAAATATAAAAGTATAAAAGCATAAAAATATAAAATTATAGAGATATAAAATATAAAGATATAAAATATATAAATATAAAAATATAATAATATAAAAAATAAAAATATAGAAATATAAAATTAAAAAAATATTAAAATATAAAAATAATAAGATAAAAATATATATATATATAAAAATATAAATATATAAAAATATACAAATATAAAAACAGTAAAATATAAAATATAAAATTATATAAATATAAAAATATAAATATATGAAAATATCAAAAAAAATATAAAAATATAAAAATATGAAAATATCAAAAAAAATATATAAATATAAAAATATAAATATATAAAAATATAAAAATATATAAATATAAAAATATAAATATATAAAAATATACAAGTATAAAGTTATAAAAATATACAAATATTTAAAATCTAAAAGTACAAAAATATAAAAATATATAAAGATATATAAATATTAAAATATAAAATATATAAATATAAAAATATAATAATATAAAAAATAAAAATATAGAAATATAAAAATATAAAATTAAAAAATATTAAAATATAAAAATATATATATATAAAAATTTAAAAAATATAAATATATAAAAATATACAAATATAAAAACAGTAAAATATAAAATTATATAAATATAAAAATACAGAAATGTAGATATATAAAAATGTAATAATATAAAAATATAAATATATGAAAATATAAAAATATATAAATATAAAAATATAAATATATAAAAATATAAAAATATATAAATATAAAAATATAAATATATAAAAATATACAAATATAAAGTTATAAAAATATACAAATATTTAAAATCTAAAAGTATAAAAATATAAAAGTATAAAATATAAAAGTATAAAAATATAGAAATATGAAAATATAAAAGTATAAAAATATAAAAGTATAAAAATATATAAATATACAAATTAAAAAAATATTAAAATATTAAAATATGAAATTATAGAAATATAAAATGAAAAAATATAAAGATATAAAAATATAAATATTTAAAAATTTAAAAAATCTATATATATAAAGAAGAATGTGTGTTTGTTTGTTTGTTTGTTGGTTTGTTTGTTTGTTGGTTTGTTTGTACCGAATAGACGTCTAAACGGCTGGACCGATCTTCTTGAAAGTTTCACAGAATGTACATATGTGGGGCGTGGTGAAAATAGGGTACTTGAATTTTCGATATATCAAGTGGGCGTGGCCCCGCCCATATAAGACAAATTTTAAAATTGAGATATCTTGCACAATTTGTTAGCGAGAGTGCTGTAACTTTGTACATATGTATCTGGTGGCAGTCTACGTGATTGGTCCAAAAATGGGCGGGATCGGACCAATGGGCGTGGCACCGCCCATAGAAGCCAAATTTTAAAAATTATATATCTAGCACAATTTATTAGTGAGAGTGATGCAATTAAGTGCGTATATATATCTGGTGGCAATGTACCTGATTGGTCCAAAAATGGGCGGGATCGGACCAATGGGCGTGGCCCCGCCAATATAAGCTAAATTTTGGAATTGAGATATCTTACACAATTTGTTGGTGAGAGTGTTGTACTTTGGTGCATATGTATCTGATGGTAGTCTACGGGATTGGTCCAAAAAAGGGCGGGATCGGATCAATGGGCGTGGCCACGCCCACATAAGACAAATTTTTAAATTGCGATAGCTTACACAAGTTGTTAGCGAGAGTGCTGTAATTTTGTACATATGTATCTAATGGCAGTCTACGTGATTGGTCCAGAAATAGGCGGGATCGGACCAATGGGCGTGGCACCACCCATATAAACCAAAATTGAGATATCTTGCACAATTTATTAGCGAGGGAGCTGGAATTTTGTGTATATATATCTGTTGGCGATCTACGTGATTGGTTCAAACATGGGCGGGATCGGACCAATGGGCGTGGCCCCGCCCATATAAGCCAAATTTTGGAATTGAGATATCTTACACAATTTGTTGGTGAGTGTGTTGTACTTTGGTGCATATGTATCTGGTGGCAGTCTACGGGATTGGTCCAAAAATGGGCGGGATCGGATCAATGGGCTTGGCCACGCCCACATAAGACAAATTTTTAAATTACGATATCTTACACAAGTTGTTAGCGAGAGTGCTGTAATTTTGTACATATGTATCTAATGGCAGTCTACGTGATTGGTCCAGAAATAGGCGGGATCGGACCAATGGGCGTGGCACCGCCCATATAAGCCAAATTTTAAAAATGATATATCTTGCACAATTTGTTAGCGAGAGTGCTGGAATTTTGTGTATATGTATCTGGTGGAAGTCTACGTGATTGGTAAAAATGGGCGGAATCGGGCCAATGGGCGTGGCCCCGCCCTTACAAGCCAAATATTGAAATTGAGATATCTTGCACAATTTATTAGCGAGGGAGCTGGAATTTTGTGTATATATATCTGTTGGCGATCTACGTGATTGGTTCAAACATGGGCGGGATCGGACCAATGGGCGTAGCCCCGCCCATACAAGCAAAATTTTGAATTTCTGATATCTTGCACAATTTGTTAGCGAGGGAACTGGAATTTTGTATATATATATATCTGTCTACGTGATTGGTCCAAAAATGGGCGGGGTCGGACTAATAGGCGTGGCCCCGCCCCTTCAAGCCAAATTTTCAAAATGATATATCTTGCACAATTTGTTAGCGAGAGTGCTGGAATTTTGTGTATATTTATCTGGTGGCAGTCTACGTGATTGGTAAAAATGGGCAGAATCGGGCCAATGGGCGTGGCCCCGCCCTTACAAGCCAAATTTTGAAATGAGTGCTGCAATTTTGTGCATATGTATCTGGTGGAAGCCTACGTGATTGGTCTAAAAATGAGCGGATCCGCCTATATAAGCCGAATTTTTAAATTTAGATATTTTTCACAATATGTTAGAGAGAGTGCTGCAATTTTGTGCATGTGTATCTGGTGGTAGTCTACGTGATTGGTTTAAAAATGGGAGGAATCGGATCAATGGGCGTGGCCTTGCCAATATAAGCAACCTTTTGAAATTGAGGTATTTTGCACAATCTGTTTGCGAGAGTACTGTAATTTTGTATATATGTGTCTGGTGAAAGCCTACGTGATTGGTCTAAAAATGAGCGGGATCAGACCAAAGGGTGTGCCCCGCCCATGTAACCCAAATTTGAGCTATCTTGCACAATTTAGTAGTGATAGTACGGTAATTCTGTTTATATGTTTCTGGTTGCAGTCTACGTGATTAGTTAAAAAGTGGGCGAGATCAGATTAAAGGGCGTGGCCCCGTCCATATAAGCCACATTTTGAAATTGAGATATCTTGCACAATTTGTTAGCGAGAGTGCTGTTATTTTATGTATACGTATTTGGTGGCAGGATTCGTGATTGGTTCAAAAATGGACGGGATCGGAAATCTTAATCTGGGGTAACGAAGTGGACCGGGTCCAGCTAGTATAATATAAAAATATAAAATTATAAAAATACAAAAATATAAAAGTTCTCTAGCAGCCATCATAATGTCTCTATATTCTGAATTTGCGGTTACTTTGTAATGCATTTTGTCTGACAAAAATGAGTAAAAATTTCCACTATCCTTCCATCTCCCACAAAAACTATCAAATTCCATATATAATTTCTCACAAAGTGATGATAAAACTGTCTTCCTTTATAGGATTAAACTTTCGGGTGATGACTTCAAAACTTTTTGGATTTTGATGCTTTTGCGATTTCTACAACAATAAACATAGACTTCTTAACAATCTAGTGTCAATCACAGTTTCAAATATTCACAACACCATAAAATGCAACTTGTATACTTTACTCCAATGAAAAATTTAAGTTATGATTTTATTAATAAAATCTTAAACTTTTGCCAATAACAATAACAATTGCCAATATTGTATTTATTGTAATAACACTCATTCATATTCTTAAGTTATCGAAATTTCGGATAGATCTAGTCGAGCATATCCATAATTGCTTTAAACAATTTCTGCCTTTAAATGGATAAATTATGCTAAGTGTTCACAATTTTGGGAAAGCAATAATTTAATGAGCATTTTAAGGCTATCACAGAAAATCAATAATAATAATAATTTTTGGCATATGATGGCGATGAGCTAAAATTTCATTGAGTGAGTAAAGACCAACAAGGAAATACTTTAAGCAGGATTTTGCATTCATAGAATAGTCCTTTATATAGTGTTTTTATTGTGGTTTCCTCTAGAGAATATAAAGTGAAAATTTTAATGAAATTTTCAAAACAACGTGGCTAATTGAAGTAAAGAAATTTGGAAAACTTTTAAAAATTGCACGGTGGTTTCAAATTTCGTTGGCTTCTGTCAGGAATGGAAAACTTGTTTAGAATTTAATGGATATAATTATATTGGCAAAAGTTTGTGACTGTAGTAGAGTCCGCAGACAACACTAGTAGACAATTTGCAAACTTTAATCACCCATGCGGTGCATGATTGATGTTATCAGAAATAAAATTAAGTATACTCGAGGACGCCAAACCTATTTAGAGTTTAATGAATACAAACATATTCTTAAAAGAGTATTACTGTATTTAAGTCTGCTTAGATGCAACACTCATAGACAATGTCCAAGCCAGACAGACGGACTTGGCTAATTCGACTGAAAAAGTGATTCTATGCCGATCGGAATAATCTGCTATGGGTCGTCCTCTTCTCTTTTTATGCGTTACAAACAAATGCACAAAGTCATCATACCCTGTGCCGCAGTGTGGTGTCGGTTATAAAAATAGGCAAGTTGTGGGGAATTGGCATTATCCAAGACCTGCGCAATGGTAAGTGGAAGTTGCCGGTTCGATTCCTACCGGAAGTTGTTGTCTGTCGCTGCAAAAATCTAGCCACATGGCCTTTGTCACCCGAATTTTCCCTAGAACGTAGAATTTGAATATAAATTGACTTTATATTGTAATTCATATAAATAAATAAATAATTGTGTTCAAAATATCATAAGTTACCAAAGGCTGCCAACTTTTCCAAAAAATTCAACATTCTGCATTACTTTGGAAACAGATCATTCCATTGATATAATACTATAATAAATAAATAGCTCTTAATATGGTAAAGGTGTACCACAATTTGTGCAGTCCTATTAATATAACTTATACGCAACTTGGGTATTCTATTTTTTTATGTAGGTAACTATGGGCCTCTCTACAATGAATTTTAGCAAACTGTAAACGTCAGGTGAATGATTCTCCCACATTTTATTGAAATAAAATATAGTTTCGTATGTAGAATGTGAATTTTTCAGTTCATTTGGCATTCCCCTATTACGTTTCTGTATACTTTAGGACCTATTCATAAAATTGTATAGAAGTTCTAATAACTAAATTTTCAATGTTAAAATGTATTTCAAACCATCCAATACTGCCTAATGAATAAAATGTTTATGTTCTTGTCCTATTTTTTCATATTTTTTGTACTTCTGCAAAAATATATAGCTCACCATGTACAAATCCCCCAAAAATTTTTTCACTGCCACACACTAATTGAGGTACAACAAACTTCCTCATTATTTCTCGAAAATTTAACCAAATTTAGATGTTCTATAATATTAGTGGGCTCAACTAATATCCTTTACAAGAAACCATACAATAGTAAAGAATATTTTGTAGTATATATTAAAAAAAGCTGATTATGCTTCACTGCAGCAAACTTGTGGTATGGTAGAGAGATTGTGGTATATAGAGAGGTTGTAGTTTTGGTATTTTGAAACCACAGCAAAGGTATTTATTTTTTTAGATTATATTCTTTGATAGCACCATGATCCTATTTTGGTTAGGAAATTATGAAAAAAGTCCTATATAATAAGTCGAAAAATAAAACAGCAATTGAATACAGTTTTACAAGGATTGAGTTAAAAAAGCTGCATATTTTTACAACAGAACCTCATATCTTCTCTTCCCAGGCTCTATAATTTCAGTATCATATTGAAAGCATGTATGTTTTTGCTTAAAAAACGCATATATTCAGTCGTGCGACATAAAATATCCATTTTATGTCTTCACTTTTAATATGTTTATATTCGTTCGTATATTATGTTGTTTCATACTTTTATGTCGATAACATCTGCTACCGTAAACAAAGATGACATTTTTCGTTAGATTGCAACTACAGTTGATGGAAGAACCCACTCTATGCTTTTTTTATTTGGATGTGTTGACAAGTTACTTCAATATTTGTGAGTCAATAAATTGAATGTATATGTAAATTTTACTTTCGTTTCAAATATTTGCACTTTGTGTTGACTTGACTTGACATGACATTGAGATACATAAAACATGAGGAGGAGAAAAAGAATTTCTTGTTTTGAACAAATATAAAAAGTACTTATCTATAGGCTGTGTTATCAAGAAAATATACATATATTTAAAACAGTTTATCCTTTCTTGCTTTGTGTGTTATTAGGACATCTATATACGAGTAGTAAGAGTGGCGATACATTTTATAGATCACTACTTAATAATGGAGTTTCTGGTATACTCGTATATACACAACTATTTCACTTGAACATAATGATTGCAATGTATCCCATGTTGCGTATACATTATATTAATAGTTCTGCACATATTGTGGTACACTTTTTGGGTCTTTAGAGCCATTAATTTATTATATTATTATATTAGTGGAAATATCTATTCCCAAAGTAGCGCAGCATGTTGTATTTTTTGGTAAATTTTTAATCTATAGAAAATGTCATCGAAATTTTGTATTTGGATAAAAATTCCGTAGAAATTTTGTTTTTATAAAAAATTTCATAGAAATTTTGTATTCATCACAAATTTCCTATCGCTAATTTCGTAGAAATTTTGTATTAATCGCAAATTTCTTAGAAATTTTGTATTTATCGCAGATTTCGTAGAAATTTCGTATTTATTGCAAATTTCGCAAAAATTGTATATTTATCGCAAATTTTGTAGAAATTTTATATTCATCGCAAATTTCGTAGAAATTTTGTATTTATCGTAAATTTTGTAAAATTTTTTTTTTTCTCAAATTTCGTAGAATTTTTGTATTTATCGCAAATTTCGTAGAAATTTTGTATTTATCGCAAACTTCGTAGAAATATTGTCTTTATGGAAAATTTTGTATTTATAAAAAATTTCTTAGGCATTGTGTCGTAATAAAAAATTTCGTAGAAATTGTGTATTTAAAGAAAATTTAGTAGAAATTATTAGTTAGAAATTTTGTATTTATTTCTATAAATAATGTCATAGAAATTTTGTATTTATAGAAAATTATATAGAAATTTCATAGAAATTTTGCATTTATAAAAAATGTGTTGTTGTTATTTATCATTGGTCTGTGTTTTTTTATTCAGTCCCAAAAATTTTGTATTTATAGAAAATTTCCTAGAAATTTTGTATTTATAGAAATTTTCCTAGAAATTTTGTATTTATAGAAAATTTTCTAAAAATTTTGTATTTATCGAAAATTTCCCAGAAATTTTGTATTTATAGAAAATTTCCTAGAAGTTTTTTTTTTATAGAAAATTTTGTAAAATGATTGTATTTATAGAAAGTTTCCTAGAAATTTTGTTTTCTGTTGTTTATATAGCAAATTTCATAGAAATTTTGTATTTATAGAAAATTTCATAGAAATTTTATATTTATAGAAAATTTCATAGAAATTTTATATTTATAGAAAATTTCCTATAAATTTGGTATTTATAGAAAATTTCCTAGAAATTTGGTATTTATAGAAAATTTCATAGAAATTTTTTATGTATAGAAATTTTGTATTTATAGAAAATTTCATAGAAATTTTGTATTTATAGAAAATCTCATAGAAATTTTGTATTTAGAGAAAAGTTCCTAGAATTTTTGTATTTAAAGGAAATTTCCTAGAAATTTTGTATTCATAGGAAATTTCCTAGAAATTTTGTATTTATAGAAAATTTCTAATTAATTTTGTATTTACAGAACATTTCATAGAAATTTTGTATTTACAGAAAATTTCGTTATTAAAAAATATTATTTAAAAAATCAACATCTGAAAATAATCCTTAAAAAATCTTTCTATTGAAATCAATTTAAAACCTCGTAAAATTTTCTGCATTTTTGTTATTGCAACTTGTTGCAGTTTCATTGTAGTCTTAATAAAATTCTCACACACATTTTATTATCAAAGTTTAATTTTGTTGCAGTTTTTCTCCAGCCATATGCTGAGGCAATTTTATACTGCAACATTGTTTAATGCAAAGGTAGAAGGTTTTAATAGCATTTAACTTAATTATCTTTAAAAGCTATTACTTTTTTACGACTCAAAGTAAAATTGAAGCATTTCATTAAAATTCATTTCCACAAACGTTTTTAGGTAAATTCGTAAACTAAAAAGAAGTGAAAGCGGTGTTATGTTCATGGATCGCTTGAGAATTGTTTCTTGTACAAAAAATCTTATATTATTAAATGTCAGTCCTATTCGTTGCCCTATTTTTATTGCTTTGAGAGGTCAAAACTAGAGGGACCTTTGTATGTAGGTGCTATATCAAAGCATGGACCTATGACTTCCGTTATTCGTGTGAAAGATTCCGTGTATAATTAAACCTTAGTTGGTCATTTATAAGTCAAATCGGGGAAATGCTATATATGGGAGCTATATCAAAAAATTGTCTGATATTGTCCATTTTCAACCCCAAGATACTTGCAGCTATAGGAAGCATCCGTTCCTAATTTCAGTCATCTGTCTCAATTATTGTAGTTTATAGCGCGATTACAACCGATGGACGGACAGACGGGTATTGCTAAATCGTTTTAGAATTTTACTACGATTAATGCGGGATTCGAATCCGGACACCCTAATTTATTTATTCATAGACAAAGCGAGCTTGGAATCAGTGAAGAAGATGCAAATTTCAGAATTTAGCAAACAAGTAGGCATGAGCTAAAGTGTTCATATATGTATATCTCAGGAAAGTGATAGTTCGAACTCGTTGTTGGAGTGCGCTTTAACATGCGATGTTATGCTACTGCAGAGCTATTAGACCCTTGTTCAAGACCGAACAATTCACTTTGAAAAATTAAACGAAAGATTGTTCATAACATCAAATAAGAAAATGTCATAGAAATTTTGTATTTATAGAAAAATGCATAAAAATTTTGTATTTATAGAAAATTTCATAGAAATTTTGTATTTATAGAAAATTTCATAGAAATTTTGTATTTATAGAAAATTTCATAGAAATTTTGTATTTATAGAAAATTTCATAGAAATTTTGTATTTATAGAAAATTTCATAGAAATTTTGTATTTATAGAAAATTTCATAGAAATTTTGTATTTATAGAAAATTTCATAGAAATTTTGTATTTATAGAAAATTTCATAGAAATTTTGTATTTATAGAAAATTTCATAGAAATTTTGTATTTATAGAAAATTTCATAGAAATTTTGTATTTATAGAAAATTTCATAGAAATTTTGTATTTATAGAAAATTTCATAGAAATTTTTTATTTATAGAAAATTTCATAGAAATTTTGTATTTATAGAAAATTTCATAGAAATTTTGTATTTATAGAAAATTTCATAGAAATTTTGTATTTATAGAAAATTTCATAGAAATTTTGTATTTATAGAAAATTTCATAGAAATTTTGTATTTATAGAAAATTTCATAGAAATTTTGTATTTTTAGAAAATTTCATAGAAATGTTGTATTTATAGAAAATTTCATAGAAATTTTGTATTTATAGAAAATTTCATAGAAATGTTGTATTTATAGAAAACTAGCATTTAAATACCCGACGATGCCCGGGTTGCCTATGAAAACAGTGATCCAAACATTACTATTATTTTTGATTTTGAACAAAAAATAAGGACCCAAATACTAAAAAAAATGATGGCTATAGCAAAATTTATGTAAAAATAGGTATTTAAAATCTTTGGTTTACAAATACCTTCGATTATTTGATCATACTCCGATCATTAAAAATTTGTTTAACATCCAGGATCAGTCTACTTGAAAGTCTATCAAACACCAGATGCTCTCAGAAACTCAAACAACAGTACACTGACAACAGTAAAAAATTCTGTAAATATGAAAGCACAACCTCAAATGTACGATATGTGTGCAAACTTTCAAATTAATACTTTTATGGGGTCAGTGGTCAAGAGGTCACCAAATAAGTGGCTGAGAAACAAATGCATAATATGCTACGTATGTTTCAAATTTCGATATACTCGTATACATTTTTGTTTAAATATTACCGGTGTATATAGCGAGCGATATATTTCGAAAAAACTTTTAAACATTATGTCTCCGTTTTGGTGTACCTCTTGTCCTCAGGCCGGACGACGCATTTCCTTGAAGATCGTTTTATGCACATATATGTGCAGCTCCACAGATCATTATGGGATTTTTATTGGAAGAATGAAAAAATCTTAAAGAATTTTGAAATGTAGTGGAAGAATGAAAATTGCTTTGGTCACTACTGACAACAATCTTAGAATTCAAAATTGTTTTTTCCTGTGTATACTACATATTATTTTATCTTTGTATAATTTAAGCGCGAGAGTTGACCACTGACCAAAAAACGACTATGTTAATAGTCCGTAGGCTATACCACCTTGGAGTTTCTAGCTTTCTACCTGTTATATGAGCCGCAACGGTCAAGCGGCCAAAAGTCGCTTGAATTAGTATTAACCTTGCCATTTTGGGCCCTTTAGAGTACAGAAAGAGTGGAAATTGCATTGGTCACTGCTACACTGGCCACAGTCTGAGATTTGACCGAATTGACAACGTTATATATGTATATCTTACCACATTAAGTGGTGAGAGATATATTTTGAACAGGGGTAGAAGTTTTACAATCTGTAAAATAGTGAACATTGCTTTGGCCACTTCTTCACTGACCACAGTCAGAGAATTCAAAATTATATTTACAAAATTTTAACTTTGTGTCCTATAAGAGGCTTCAGAAAGGACAAAAACAGTTGATAGCGCTATAACTGACCACTGGCCGAAAAATGTCTACGTGAGTAGCCCGTGGTTTATACAACACTCATGTCTATGAGAGTGCAATTTATGAGAATTTTAATGTATTGAAAAAATGAAAAACTCTTAAAGAATCTTGAAATCCAGTAAAGATTGAAAATGGTTTTGGTCATTGCTTAACTGACCACAATCGTAGAATTCAAAATTGCATTTCTCGGGTATAGCACTACATATTAATTTATCTGTGGATCATTTTAGGCGCTTCTGAAATACAAAAAAATATTTAAAATTTTAATAGTGCGACAACTGACTACGTGTCAAAAACGACTGTGTGAATAGACCGAAGGATGTACAACACTCAAGCCTATACAAAAGCAAAATTTAAAGCTTCCTACTTCTTAAAGGTAC
Source organism: Eudasyphora cyanicolor (assembly GCA_963930755.1). Classification (NCBI taxonomy): domain Eukaryota; kingdom Metazoa; phylum Arthropoda; class Insecta; order Diptera; family Muscidae; genus Eudasyphora; species Eudasyphora cyanicolor. The sequence continues at coordinate 278,510,454 of OZ005736.1, read as the reverse complement.
CGTATTGGTCAAGCGGTCAAAAGTCGCTTGGTGTAAAATCGCATCCCTTGGAGATCAGTATACAAACATAAATTATTAGGAGTATAGCTCTTAAAGGACTATTAAAGTACAGATAGTGTGGAAATTGATTTGGTCACTGCTAAACTGACCACAGTCGGATAAGTGACCGAATTGACAATGTTAGATAGGTTACCACAGTAAGTGGTGAGCGATATATTTTGAAAAGGCTTTAAAAATTTTAAGACGCGGTTTTATGTCCGGTTTGACCTCAGACTGGACATCGATTTGTTGTTTTCGCATCTCCATTGACATCAGTCTGTACATATAAATTTGTAAATCATTGGCTCTTAAGGAACTTTTAAAATCAGAGAAATAATGAAAATTGTTCGGGTCACAGTTAAACTGACCACATTCAGATAATTCAAAATAATTTTTCGCGCATATATTTGCGGTTTATAGTACTTCATATATACAAAGTTTTAACTTTGTATCTTATAAGAGGATTCCGAAAAGACAAAAACAAAACGCACGTTTTTGATAGCGCTACAACTGACCACTGGCCGAAATATGATTAAGCGAGTAGTCCGTAGTTTATACAACACACCAGTCTATGTGTGTGCAAAATTTCAGCTCTCTAGCTTTAACAGAAGCCTCTGTGGTCAAGTGGTCGAAAATCACTTGGCGGAAAAACGAAAATCAAAGTAGCCTATGGCACTTCCCAGGCATTGGACTATCTGTCCACCAAGTTTCAAGAAAATCGGTTCAGCCGTTTAGGCGTGATGCTGGAACAAACAAACAAACAAACAGACAAACAAACGATTTTATAATATTAATAGGATTTCCTAAAAATTTTGTATTTATAGAAAATTTCCTAGAAATTTTGTATTTATGGAAAATTTCCTAGAATTTTGTATTAATAGAAATTTTCCTAGAATTTTGTATTTAGGCTTAAGAAGAATTTTTTTATTTTTTTTAGCAAATATAATTATATTTAGCATATATATTACATATTAAATTCATCGGTGAATGTCCAATAAAAAACTACATCTTCATCACTTTTTTGGAAGTTATTTTATTGGAGGGTTATGACCAAAAGTGCGTATACGTTATGACCATTGTTAAATAGCATCAAGTATACGCTTATTGTACAGCGAATTAAAATCAATTATACGCCTATGAAGACATGCATTTTAAACCAGTAAGGAAAGGCTAAAGTCGGGCGGGGCCGACTATATAATACCCTACACCACTCTCGTAATATTGAATAACTCTGACATATAAATTTTGTAATTCATGTATAAATTGTTTACATACATTTACTTTTGGGACATTTTATACTTAAATAATACCCTGTACCACAGTGTGGTGTAGGGTATAAAAACGATTGGATCTAAAGAGACAAATCGGATGAAACATATATATGGGAGCTATAGCTAAATCTTTACCGATTTTCTTCAAATTCGGCAATGTTGGTTCATGGATCAAGAAACTCTACCATTCTAAATTTCAAAACGATTGGATGTAAAATATAGCTGCTATTGAACTAAATGCCAAATCGGACGAAACATATATATGGGAGCTATAGCTAAATCTTAAAAGATTTTCTTCAAATTCGGTAGTGTTGGTTCATGGATCAAGAAACTCTACCATTCTAAATTTCAAAATGATTGGATGTAAAATACAGCTTTTATAGGACTAAAGGACCAAATCGGACGAAACATATATATGGGAGCTATAGCTAAATCTTAACCGATTTTCTTCAAATTCGGTAGTGTTGGTTCATGGATCAAGAAACTCTACCATATTTATAGAAATTTTTTATTTATAGAAAATTTCATAGAAATTGTTTATTTATAGAAAATTTCATAGAAATTTTAAATTTATAGAAAATTTCATAGAAATTTTAAATTTATAGAAAATTTCATAAAAATTTTAAATTTATAGAAAACTTCTTAGAAATTTTGTATTTATAGAAAATTTGATAAAAATTTTGTATTTAAAGAAAATTTTTTAAAATTTATTTATTTATAAAAAATTTCATAGAAATTTTGTATTTATAGAAAATTTGATAAAACATTTTTTTTAATTTTCCATAGGAATTTTGTATTAATAGAAAATTTCCTAGAAATTTTGTATTTATAGAAAATTTCTTAGAAATTTTGTATTTATAGAAAATCTCATAGAAATTTGGTATTTAGACTAAAGAAGAAATTTTTTATTTTTTTAGCAAATATAATTATATTTAGCATATATACTACATACTAAATTCATCGGTGAATATCCAATATAGAACTACATCTTCATCACGATTTTGGAAGTTATTTTATTGGAGGGTTATAACCAAAAGTGCGTATACGTTATGACCATTTTGAAATATCATCAAGTATACGCCCACTGTACAGCGAATTAAAGTCAATTATACGGCTATGATGACATGCATCTTAAAAAAGCTCAGAGTACGAGTAGTTCTGTGTTTTACTCCGCAACAATAATTTTCTGTTATTTGTGAAAGTAAAACAATCTGCAATAATCTTAAAGCCAAAGTAATAACCTAAAGTCAATTATACGCCACCTGTACTTCAAATAAAAATTAATTATACGCCTATGATGTCACCGATCTTCACAAAGCTGTGAGTGAATAAAATATGGTTGTCATAGGTTACTCTTACGTGAACATTTCTGTTTTTTACTCCACTATAGTAATTTTCAGTTATTTGTAAAAAAAATCTTAAAGCCAAAATAATAGTATTTTTTTCTTTATACTACACATTGTACTAATACCGACAAGATGATAACGCACAATTCCCAATGGTGTTAATGATAATGATGATTATGTCCTACGTCTGTCACAGCAACGACTAATGATAGTGATATATTTAATGTTTATCATAATTAGTTAACATTAACGACTTTCAACACATGTGTTTCTATTGGAGCCCTTCCACAGACAGAAGCCAAGCAAAGCTCTGATGATTTATTGGTAGCAATATTTTGAAAAAACTTGTCATTAGTTATCACAAGTGGGTGTCTATGGATGATGACCAGTGTCAATCAGCATTAGACTTTGCGGTTATATAAATGAGGATGTCAGCCTTCCTGTTAGAGAGGTATCACCATAACGATGGAAAAATTGTCACCAGTTTGATATACCCAAAATGAATAGATTTTTTTTAAAGATAATATGGCAGTTAGTTTAAACTGTGGGACTAAGAAATACATGTTAATGATTAACACTAATTGCAAACATGGCATAATTTGATTTAAATTTTGCCAAATATTAATATTTGGTCTTGAGCCAGACAAATACTCCAGTTAAAATCTTAATATATACTCGTATTCTTTAAAAAAAACTTTCCAAAAAGTCTACCAAAGCCAAGGTTAAGTATTTAAAATGCCTCTTTGTCTTAGCGACATCATAATTAATGCTTTTTGTGGAGCATTGCAAGTCAGTCTCCTCCCCGTCATATCTTTTAAAATGTTGTCTTATTCTTTTTTTATGAAAATTAAACGCCTTTTATTTACTTATTTGTTTACAAAGTAAAGCAGGATTCTTTGTTGCCAACTTTTTGTGTAATTTTGGCAAACACACAAATCAGCCTAACTTCTTGAATTCTTGGGTAAACAAAATTTTTTGCTTTCACCACATTCTGGGATTTTTAATTACTGCGAAAATAAAATATGTGTTTCGAAATGTACTTCATGAAAGGTAACCAACCCACAAGTAATCATGGAATGGAATGGAATAAATGAATATACCATCTGGAATGTTTAAGTGTTCTCGAAGAGTCTAACAATTTTATGATTGTGGAAATTGTAAAATTACAAAAGATTTTGTAAGAAATATCCTACAAAATATTGTGAAGCTTTTATTACTATAGACTTCAGACTATTTTCCTGTAAAAATGTTAAATGACTGATGTCCAATAGTGCATATACATTATATCCAGTAGTGCGTATACGTTATAGTTTGTTGTGTGCTAAAATCAATTATACGCCACGTGTTCTGATAATTTAAATCAATTATACGCCATATATGTTAACACTTTTCTTTAAAAGGCTACTCTTTTGCATAATTTTGGAAAATATTAATCAGATTAACTTTATAAAACATTTGGTAAATACAATTTTTACTTTCCCCACAATGTTGGACGCTGAACAACTGAAATAAAATGCATTCATAATTATATTATGTACTTGTATTTTATACACATTTGGGTCTAATTACTTTGGAGAGAGAGTAGAAGTAAAACACTCTTCAACATTAGGAGCATATTCCTAGACTAAAGCTTTAGCCACAGCTTTGAAAGGTTTAAGAAAATAATTCATTATTTCAAATATTAAAACCATAAACACATTTGATTCCAACATTTCCGTTAAATATATTGGACATTGCAAATACTTTACCCTAAGACAATACTTGTCTGTTGGAATTTTAAATTTAAATTTAATTTTTATGGATGCTATACACAAGAATTTTCTTAAAAGTTTTCCTTTGTTGTCAAGTGATAAATTATTGGGAAATTAGAGAAAAACTTTTCAAAAATAAATTTTTGAAAAATTCTGCTTTCAAAGAAATGAAGATATCCAATTGCTTAGGATATGTATGGAAGGAAAATTCTTCCAAATATTAGTTATTCCATATTTAATTATTACTTTTTTAAAAAAATAACTATAAAAAAATATTGTAATCCAATCCAATTAAATGTGGAAAAAATATTCTATTTGAGACAAAGAATTTTCCTTCCATGAATATTGTAAAACTAGCGTTTAAATACCCGGCGATGCCCGGGTTGCCTTTGAAAACAGTGATCCATACATTAGTATTATTTTTGATTTTGAATAAAAAAAAGGACCCAAAAACTAAAAAAAATGTTGGCTATAGAAAATTTATGTAAAAATACGTATTTGAAATCTTTGGTTTACAAATACCTTCGAATATTTGATCATACGCCGATCATTAAAAATTTGTTTAACATCCAGGATCAGTCTACTTGCAAGTCTATCAAACTCCAAACAAATTCACTGACAACAGTAAAAAATTCTGTAAATATGAAAGCACAACCTCAAATGTACGATATGTGTGCAAATTTTCAAATTAATACTTTTATGGGGTCAGTGGTCAAGAGGTCACCAAATAAGTGGCTGAGAAACAATTGCTATGTATGTTTCAAATTTCGATATACTCGTATACATTTTTGTTTAAATATTACCGGTGTATATAGCGAGCGATATATTTCGAAAAGACTTTTAAACATTATGTTTTTGGCACATATATGTGCAGCTCCACAGATTTTTAAAGAATTTTGAAATGTAGTGGAAGAATGAAAATTGCTTTGGTCACTACTGACAACAATCTTAGATTCGAAATTGTTTTATTCCTGTGTATACTACATATTATTTTACCTTTGAATAATTTAAGCGCGAGAGTTGACCACTGACGAAAAAACTACTATGTTAATAGTCCGTAGGCTATACCACACTGGAGTTTCTAGCTTTCTACCTATTATATGAGCCGCAACGGTCAAGCGGCCAAAACATTGCCAGTTTGGACCTTTTAAAGTACAGAAAGAGTGTAAATTGCATTGGTCACTGCTACACTGGCCACAGTCTGAGATTTGACCGAATTGACAACGTTATATATGTATATCTTACCACATTAAGTGGTGAGAGATATATTTTGAACAGGGGTTAGAAGTTTTACAATCTGTAAAATAGTGAACATTGTTTTGGCCACTTCTTCACTGACCACAGTCAGAGAATTCAAAATTATTATATTTGCAAAGTTTTAACTTTGTGTCCTATAAGAGGCTTCAGAAAGGACAAAAACAATTGATAGCGCTATAACTGACCACTGGCCGAAAATTGTCTACGTGAGTATCCCGTGGTTTACACAACACTCATGTCTATGAGAGTGCAATTTATGGGATTTTTAATGTATTGAAAGAATGAAAAACTCTTAAAGAATCTTGAAATCCAGTAAAGATTGAAAATGGTTTTGGTCATTGCTTAACTGACCACAATCGTAGAATTCAAAATTGCATTTCTTGGGTATAGTACTACATATTATTTTAGTTGTGGATCATTTTAGGCGCTTCTGAAATACAAAAAAATATTAAAAATTTTGATAGCGCGACAACTGGCTACGTGTCAAAAACGACCGTGTGAATAGTCCGAAGGGTATACAACACTCAAGTCATTACCAAAGCAAAATTTAAAGCTTCCTACTTCTTAAAGGTACCGTAATGGTCAAGCGGTCAAAAGTCACTTGGTGTAAAATCGCATTGGAGATCAGTATACAAACATAAATTATTAGGATTATAGCTCTTAAAGGACTATTAAAGTACAGAAAGTGTGGAAATTGATTTGGTCACTGCTAAACTGACCACAGTCGGAGAAGTTACCGAATTGACAATGTTAGATAGGTTACTACAGTAAATGGTGAGCGATATATTTTGAAAAGGCTTTAAAAATTTTAAGACGCGGTTTTATGTTCGGTTTGACCTCAGACTGGACATCGAATTGTTGTTTTCGCATGTTCATTGAGATCAGTCTGTACATATAAATTTGTAAATCATCAAATCACAGAAATAATGAAAATTGTTCGGGTCACAGTTAAACTGACCACATTCAGATAATTCAAAATAATTGTTCGCGCATATATTTGCGGTTTATAGTACTTCATATATACAAAGTTTTAACTTTGTATCTTATAAGAGGATTCCAAAACGACAAAAACAAATCGCAAGTTTTTGAAAGAGCTACAACTGACCACTGGCCGAAATATGATTAAGCGAGTAGTCCATAGTTTATACAACACTCCAGTCTATGTGTGTGCAAAATTTCAGCTCTCTAGCTTTAACAGAAGCCTCTGTGGTCAAATGGTCGAAAATCACTTGGCGGAAAATCGAAAATCAAAGTAGCCTATGGCACTTCCCAGGCATTGGCCTATCTGTCCACCAAGTTTCAAGAAAATCGGTTCAGCCGTTTAGGCGTGATGCTGGAACAAACAAACAAACAAACAAACAGACAAACAAACGATTTTATAATATTAATAGGATTGTTAATGCCAATAACATAAGATACCTAATTCCATATTTTCCAAATTTTCTCTCTTATGTTACATACTCCATATTTTTTCTTCCTACATTCTTCAGAAACCTGTACATCTTATCTGTCACTCCTAAAGCTGTCTAACATTCGTCAAGGTAAGTGTGCTTATTCATTTTCTACTTTCAGCAACACTGATAAGAATCAAGTGTGAGAAACAATAAAGTAGCGGAAACTTTATAACAAGCCATGTACTCGCACCGTGTAGCCACGTACTACCAAGTGTTGGCACTTGAGAGAATTTGCTTTTGGCTGCTCTCGTCTACTTAAGTGGAACTTTAACCAAAAAAACCAAAGAGCATCTCCAACAAGGCAAATCAATTTAGATAAGTTTTTCATTCACGTTGTAGAATATTGTACGAGAACAACGAACATTTGGTGTGGATAGAAAAAAAATATAACATAAACGTTTAGAGACAGGATTTGCAAACAAGTTGATCATTTATCAGAGTCGAGAGTCATAAGCCAAAGGTCATTGAGACTTTTTCACCAGTCATTGATCCTTTGTCAATGGCCAACCGGCCTTTGCAAAAGGTCATTGATCCTTTGTAACAGTAAATAAACATTGGTCAATATTCATTCACCCTTTGTCCATGGGCACTGACCTTTATCAATAGCTCCACTTTGGTCACTGATCTTCATTCAACAGTCATTGAACAGTTGTGAATGGACAATGATCATTTGTCAATAGTCATTGACCCTTTGTCAATGTCCATTTACTCTTTGTCAATGTCCATTGACTCTTTGTCAATGTCCATTGACTCTTTGTCAATGTCCATTGACCCTTTACCAAAGATTATTGATCATTGATTCTGTGTCAAGGGTAATTGATCCCATATTAATGGTAAATGAACCCATCAATGGTAGTGACCCTATATTAGTTTTCATTGACTTTTTGGTCATGTTCACTGACCCTTTTTCAATTTCTATTGACAATTTTTCAATGTTTATTGGCATTGTCAACGTCAATTTATCTTTTGTCAAAGTCATTGACCCTTTGTCAATGTCCATTGACCCTTTGTCAATGTCCATTGACCCTTTTTCAATGTCCATTGACCCTTTTTCAATGTCCATTGACCCTTTATCAATGTCCAGTGACTCGCTGTCAATGTCAATTGACCCTCTGTCAATGTCCGTTGAACCCTTGTCAATGTTCATTGACAGTTTATCACTGTCCATTGACCCGTTGTCACTGACCATTGATCGTTTGCAGTGGTCAATAACCCTTTGCCAATGTCCATCGACCCTTTATAAATTTCCATAGACCCTTCATAAATGTTCATTGACCATTTGTCAATGGCCCTTGACCCTATGTCAGGGGTCATTGACCTATTGTGCATATCCATTGATTAATTGTCAAAGGTCATTGACCGTTTGTCAATGGTCATTGACCCTTTGTCAATGGTCATTGACCCTTTGTCAATGGTCATTGACCCTTTGTCAATGGTCATTGACCCTTTTTCAATGGTCATTGACCCTTTGTCAATGGTCATTGACCCTTTGTCAATGGTCTTTCACCCTTTGTCAATGGTCTCTGACCCTTTGTCAATGGTCATTGACCCTTTGTCAATTTTCATTGACCCTTTGTCAAGGATCATTGACAAATTCATTGACCCTTTTTCAATGGTCATTGACCCTTCGTCAATGGTCATTGACCCTTCGTCAATGGTCATTGACCCTTCGTCAATGGTCATAGACCCTTGTCAATGGTCATTGACCCGTTGTCAATGGTCATTGACCCTTTGTCAATGGTCATTGTCCCTTTGTCAATGGTTATTGACCCTTCGTCAATGGTCATTGACCCTTTGTCAGAGGTCATTGACCCGTTGTCAATGGTCATTGAACCGTTGTCAATGGTCATTGACCCTTTGTCAATGGTCATTGACCTTTTGTCAATTGCCATTGTCTTCTGTCAGTGCTACTTGACTCCTTGCCAATGTTAATTTAGCCCTGCGTCAGTGACCCTTTGTCAATGGTCATTAACCCTTTGTCAATGGTCATTGACCCTTTGTCAATGGTCATTGACCCTTTGTCAATGGTCATTGACCCTTTGTCAATGGTCATTGACCCTTTGTCAATGGTCATTGACCCTTTGTCAATGGTCATTGACCCTTTGTCAATGGTCATTGACACTTTGTCAAGGATCATTGACAAATTCAATGACCCTTTTTCAATGGTCATTGACCCTTCGTCAATGGTCATAGACCCTTTGTCAATGGTCATTGACCCTTTGTCAATGGTCATTGACCCTTTGTCAATGGTCACTGATCCTTTGTCAATAGTCATTGACCCTTCGTCAATGGTCATAGATCCTTTGTCAATGGTCATTGACCCTTTGTCAATGGTCATTGACCCTTTGTCAATGGTCATTGACCCTTTGTCAGTGCTACTTGACTCCTTGCCAATGTTAATTTAGCCCTGCGTCAGTGACTGTCGACTCTTTGTCAATAGTCAATGTGCCTTTGACAACGGTTGTTGCCTCGTTGGTAATTTGTATTGACCCTTTAGCAAATGAGAATGAGCCTTTTGTCAATAGTTATTGACTCTTTGCCGATGGTTAATTATACATTATATTTGTCAATGATTATAGGCATTTTGTTATTTGTCATTGACTAATAGAAGAAGTCATTGAGCTCAATCAATGTTCTTAGATCGTAGTTGCTGATCATTCGCAGTGAACGGTCGTTGCTGATCATTCGCAGTGAACAGACGTGTTTATCACATAGCGGATAGTTAGCAGTACCTATTACGCAATAACAAAAATCTGTACAAAGTCTGTAAGGCCTACATCGTAGTACCTATTACGGTCTAATACAGACAAAATAAAAATAAATTCTCTTGACGGGGATGCCTTCGTGTTCCGATGGAGCGCGGTTCCCCAATCGTCCGACTGTCCGTCCGTTGGTCTTGGCAAAAGCCGACCACACCAAAAATGGTGAAAATATCCCCCAAGTACTCACAACAGGTGGTGCGGTGAGGGGGAAACGTCATGTCCGACCGTCAAAACAGAAGCACAATGAGCATCGTGTAGCGCTCAGAGTTTTGACGAAGTTGGAGGCTGTTGAGGTTTCGGCTCTTACCGAAAAACAAAAAGAGTCACTTACCTGGGCTAAAGGCGTCATAGATGCTTCTAAGGCCAATGAGTCGGCTGAAAGAGCCACAAATTCAGCTGTGTTAACGGCTAATAAAGTAAAACGAATCAGATCACCTGATGAACCCCTGCCTTCGAAAAAGGCAAGAGGCCCTAATGTTACCATCAACAGGACACTCACCACGCCCTTCAATGAAGTGGCGAAGGAGAGTCTAGTGATGGCTGTTATAGACAGAAGTAGTGAGGATGGATCCATCCTCAGGGACAAATGGAGTCAAGTACAATCAGCCATTATGGCTCATTACCTCGATGTCCATAGAGAAATGCCGGGCAAACCACCAATCTGCAACGATGCAGGATGGCATCAGGGGAGAGTAAAGCTCTTTTATTTCGGTGATGCCAGATCAGTAGACCTGTATAAGGCTGCTCTGAGTCGAGCGGGTGAGGTGTGGCCGGGTGCCCAGTTGGATGTTGTAGAAAAAACAACATCCCTAGTCACCCTAGAGCCATCACCTGGGTTACAGAAGAGCCTTCCAACCCGGCTGGCATCTTAGAAATAATAAAAGATTCCAATCCTGGTCTGCCGGCCCATAATTGGAGAATCAGCAAGGTGGGTGAGACGGATGGTAAAAAGCGGCAGGTCAATCTTATCCTAAACGCTGAATCCACCTCCCATATACAAAGTGCGAGTGCAACCCTACAATATGGCTTCGAGACTATAGTCTTGAAGATATACAAGCAGGATATAGCTCCCACTGCAGAAGGTGAGTCGTCCACCGTGGCACTTTCTGGAAGTGCGGAGGTACCCACGCCTATTATTTCTGGTGACTCCAACTCTAACAGAAGATCTGTAACGTCTTTCTCTGAGGACAAAAGCTCTACTTCGGACACAGAGAGGCTGAGGGGAGTCTCCGGACTCTTTGACGCATCTGGCGGGACATGCTTCTCGACGATACGGACGAAGAGTTCGATAACACCCTTGTCGGGGTGGATGTTAATCTGTCAATTACCAATGATGGTATAAATTCTACAGATTAACCTCCATCACGCTAAAGCAGCCTCAGCGTGGCAATCGCAGTGAGTGGCAAATTCGTAAACGTCCTCAGAGACATCCTACAGGTGGCTCTGAACAAGTTGGTTAGATGGGCCAGAAGCAGCGGTTTGTCGTTAACCCCAACAAGACAGAATTGGTTCCCTTTACTAGGATGAATAATGTCCCACATGTGGACCCTCCACCTCGGATAAATGGAACAGTAGATCTGTCTGTCTTTTCTGAAAGTGCAAAATTTTTAGGAATAATTCTAGATAGGAAAATATTATTTAGACTTAACGTCTTGGAACGTGTAAGGAAGGCCAACGTCGCCTTATATTCCTGCAAAAAGGCTGTAGGGTCGCGGTGGGGACTCTCTCCTAAAATCGTCCACTGGATATATTAGCAGTAGTTCGTCCAATACTGTTATACGGTATTGTGGTATGGTGGACGGCAACTGACAAACTAACCATTACCAACCTACTAACAAAGGTTCAGAGAACTGCCTGCCTGAGCATAAGCGGAGCCTTAAGGACTACAGCGACCGAGTCTCTACAAGCCCTACTCCATATACTGCCGATTAATATTGTGGCGAGAGAAGTTGCAACCAAAGCGGCAATAAGATTAAACTGCCTATCAATGTGGAGGTACAAAACCTACGGTCACATGAGAATATCAAAGTGTAGTGCTATGGTAACCGACCGAGTGGACTATATACCAACGGTGTACACCTTCGAGAGAAATTACATCACTATGATTCCCGCGAGAGATGAATGGGTTGGAAGAAAACCAGGTAATAGAAACCATCTCCAATTTTACACGGATGGTTCGAAGCTTGATGAAAAGGTTGGCTTCGGAGTACACTGTGAAGAACTTAGTCTGGATATAGCTCACAGACTACCAGATACCTCCAGTGTCTATCAAGCCGAAATAATGGCAATATGGGAAGTCGCCAAGTGGCTAAGTCGCAACATAGTAACCAACACTGGCGTTGTCATTTACTCGGACAGCCAGGCTGCCATCAATTCTCTGGAGGCAACATCCCTAAATTCAGCCCTCGACTGCCGCAGATCTCTTAACGAGATGGCTGAGCAGTTTAATATACACCTCATATGGGTGCCTGAGCATAGGGATATCCCGAGGAAATGCAAAGCCGATGAACTTGCTAGGAAAGGGACGACATTACAAATTCTCGAAGAATTTGCATATATTGGTGCGCCACTATCCACGTGCAAGCTTTGGCTTAGGCAAGAGGCACTCAGGCAGTCCAACGAAAGATGGACAGAAATCGGCACCTGCAGAGTAGCTAGACAAATCTGGCCAAGGTATGACCTGAGAAGATCAAAATATCTCCTCGCACTAGAGAGGCAAAGATTGTCTACGTTAGTATCAGTTCTGACGGGACACTGCTTGATCGGCGAACACGCCAAAAGATTGGGTGTTGACTCTAATGACTTCTGCAGAAGCTGTGGAGATGAGGAAGAAGTGGAGAGTATTGAGCACTTGCTATGCGACTGTCCCGCTCTGAGTAAACGACGACTGGAAATACTGGGGTCGGCTTTTCTATGCTGCCTAACAGATCTTTCCAGTACCGATATTCGCAATATCGACAAATTTGTATATCAAACAGGTTGGTTTCGATGAGGGGCATTTCAGCCCGTGGTAACACTAGGGACCTAAACTGGTCTATGTGAGCTTGTAAAAAAAATACGGCTGCCACCCTAACCTAAACCTAGATCGTATGTCCATGATTATTGGGCCGTTTTTAATGGGCATTGACCTTTTGTAAGTGTTCACAGTTTTCAGGAAAATTTTTTTTATAAAATTCATAAAAATGTTTTCAATAATCAATTCCCTTTTATCCCCATTCTTATCTTTTTTATACTCTTATCAAATCACAACATTCTGGAACATCTGTGAGTTTCCCCTCAATAATCGGTTTAGTGTGTTTTTCTTTCTTTTTTTTATTAAACTTTCAAAGGAACCATTAATCTTGGCGTCACATCAAAGTTGGTCACGGAAATTGCAATTTTCAACATGCTGTCTAGGCCAACAAATCGATTCAGCTTGAAAAGAAATCCATTTTGTGCAGTTAGTATTTGAGACGAAAGCATTTTGTTAGAACATTAGTCTTGCTGCAGATATACCAAAGAGAATTTGCTTTTAGCCTGAAACAGTCACAGACATGTCGAAATAGTTTTTTATTTTAACGATTTTGTAATTTAAGTTCGAAGCCGAAAAAGTATGAAAAAATTTAAATAAATAATAGAAAATATGTATAATGAACTTCTGCTATTTAAGTAACAAACTTAAATATAATCTAAAACCAAAGGATAGCTTTTCTCTAATTTCAGCTAAAATTGTTGTAAAATTTCTTAAATTTTTTGGTTTTTTTAAATTTACATTTCCAAAAATATTGTCAAGGCTATCGACGGACTTAGTCATCATACCCTACTTTTTTGCCAAAACTCCTTGGCTTTTCTATGAGAAAATAAATCCACAATTATTTATAAACCGTTTTGGAAATATTTATCAAATATTATGGCTAATATATAACAGTTCCCTTTGCTTCTAGGATCAATTAACCATTTTCATGTGGCGAAATTCAATAAAATGTTATTATTGTCTCATAAATTTTCCTATTTGTGGAATAAAGTTAAAGAAAGGGAAAAGATAGGTTATGGCTGTTAGCTATGGTCTTTATCCTAAAAGTATTTTTTTTTGGTTGAAAATTGGCCTAAAATATTTATTGCACATTGCTTTCATAAGCTAACAAATGAAAAAGAAATCTATTTATTAAACAGTTAAGCCATAAAGTATGCTTTAAATTTATGATCGAAAATCTACGCCTAATGGTGGGCCATGTGTTGTGAAATATTTCGGGTTTTTAAAGGATATTTTGTGAGTGAAAGAGGAAATATTTGGGCAATAAATAATAATCGACGTTACCCATTAAATGTAGCTTTTTAATAAAAATCAATTAATTTCTTCCCGGAGACTCGTTTTATGAATGTGTCTTGGTACTAGGGACAAATACTAAACGGATAGACATTGATACAAACGGACAGGACGTACACACAGGCAGAAGTATCAACAAACATACTGAAGAATAGATAAAGATGCCAAATGATCGACAAGTGGATGGACAGAAACTTGGAAGGACGGACATACAGACAGAGGGACCTAAACACAGACTGACGGAGGGATGAAGATACCAACGGACATGCGGATGGTCAGACATAGAAACCGAGAGTAGGGGATACAGAAGGAAGGCAAGTCAAACATAGAAGAGGTTGGGCAGATACACAGACAGATGGCAACTGATTATTTATCAACGGACAGAGAAGGGTTATTTTTTAATTTCAACACATACTGTTTAAGCGACTTTCGCTTGAACTTCAAAGCGCGTTTTTTATCCGCCACATTGGCCATACTAATATAGCAGAGCTTAGATTAAACACCATTGTGAATGAAATCATTGTGAATGGCCTACTCTGACTGTCATCGTTTGTTCGTTTTGGGGTTGATTCGTCAGTTCACAACTCAAACACACAGCATACGGCACACTGCCAAATAAATAAAATAATTCAAATAACAAAAAAAATTATTTTGTGTTTTTCTTTTTTTAACTCCCGCCACTCTGGCGAGGAGTTAAATATGGTCCTTCGAAGACAACTTTGAACCGTGCCTATTGACTTATTGGAAACTGTACGTGCGGTTAATCACGAAAAAAATGGTAGTATGTTGCACAATCGTACATCAAGCAACATGAAGTATCTCCGGCCCACGTAATCCTTGTTTCCTTCAACACACGGATATATGTGCCATCACGTGGCACAACGCTTCACGAGCTGTTCGTATTTGAAGACACTGGAAATTCGTTGGTGCTTGTGTCTGAAAGGCTATTGAAGCTTCACGAGCTGACATAGCTCCGCTATATTCAAAACATACATCTCTATTCCGTGATATTCCGTTCTACGAACCAATATTGTGTGAGGAAATCAAACCCAAAACATAGTGTATTTTGAACAAAAACCCCGGAGGCAAGTACGCGGTCTAAAGTGCAACTCCCATAACAACTTGGATGTGTACAGCCTTAGGTTGCATTTAAAGCGCGTTTTTTATCCGCCACATTGGCCATACTAATATAGCAGAGCTTAGATTAAACACCATTGTGAATGGCCTACTCTGACTGTCATCGTTTGTTCGTTTTGGGGTTGATTCGTCAGTTCACAACTCAAACACACAGCATACGGCACACTGCCAAATAAATAAAATAATTCAAATAACAAAAAAAAATTATTTTGTGTTTTTCTTTTTTTAACTCCCGCCACTCTGGCGAGGAGTTAAATACATACATACAAAATGATTTCTATAAATAGAAAATTTTTACACATATTCGTAATTATCACATACAAAACTATAACTAGGAAAAGAAATGTACATTGATTTGATAAAATAAACTACGTGGCGTCTTGAAACTTAAAACACATATTTTAAAAGGTTGCCACTTTCCCCAAAAATTATTTTTTTCAAACTACTACCGCCATCAATGTATCAGATCGGCTAACTTTGGGATTGCCCTCGTATTTAATATGAAATTAATATGAATCATACGAACTATGTTATTATATTTAATAATCATCATACGTTCTAAGGTACAATTCCCTGTTAAAATTTGAAAATATTTTTTTTCTTTTCATTTTATTTTAAAAGCTTAAACTTATACATTACATTATTACATATTATAAAATATAAAAAATACTGTGCTATAGATCGTATGATCAATGTTATTTATTATAACCTAGCGCGTATGGTTCATATTAATCCATTTACTGTCGTACGCACTAGGTTTTAATAAATAATATTTATCATACGATCTATGGTACAATATATAAAGACCTAATAAATCTGAGTTTTGAAATTGGACATTTTATTGACAAATAAGAAAATTTCAGTCGCGTAAACCGACAGAAGTATAATACAGTACAACATATGATTTTGTGACTCAATTCTGAGAATTAGACGTGAAAGTAGCCCCCTTCTGCATCATTCGTTTAGTCAAGTTGGCTCAATTAATAATTTAGTGGCCATACGAACTTTTTTGCTCAAGGTGGATTTTTTGCACTTTTTATATGTTTTGTTTAAGGTATACCGTACGGAATATCTCTTTTGAGTCTGAAGCAAAGACTAGGAGAAAAAATGCGGAACAAACCTACCCGAAAAAAATGCATTCAGTGTCTTCCAAATCGCAAAATTTCCCAAAAGTCATAACATATCTGTCAGTAAAATATAGAAAAAATACGTAATACGTATAATACAGAACATTATAAAACAAAACAGAGCATTTTTGCGATTTTTAAGGCGCTGGGTGCACATTTTTCGGCATTATAAGTAGTATAGATTTTTGCGTCTATCTGTCATTCGTCCGTTCTTTGCAAGACTGATGTGACCATCTGCATTTGAAGACATTACGGTGATTGCTACAGAAGAAATAATTATATAGCAATAATGCAGCCTTTATGCGGGAGGCGGCTTAAGGAGCGGCCCGATAAATATGGCCAATTTCTGAACTTATTAACACACAGTCTATTGCTCATTTCGATAGTTATTGGGAGCTCCAGCCAGGCGAACAGACAGAGAGATAGTACAGATCCAAGCATACATTAATTTTATTATAAAAGCTTGCACTAATACATTATTGAATAAGTAATAATAATATAAAAATTTGTTAATTGTAAAACGAAAAATATTGTACTATATATCGTATGATAAATATTATTTATTATAACCTAGTGCGTATGATTCACATTAATCCATTTACTACTGCAATAATATGAATAATACGCACTAGGTTATAATAATTAATATTTATCATACGATATATAGTACAATATTTTTCATTTTACAATTAACAAATTTTTATATTATTATTAAATGGATTAGTAGTAAATGGATTAATGTGAATCATACGCACTATGTTATAATAAATAATATTTTTCATAGTTTTATTTTTACTATTGAGTTCGAGATCATTGTTGTCAGAAGAATAAGAAATGTGTGAAACGTATTAAGGGTGGTCACTGGTTGGTGGACGATATCGTTTCGGAAGCTACCAAGCAACCTCATCGGCACCTTGGACAAAATACTTTGTCAATAATTGGCACAATATGAGATATATTAATCATACGATCTACGGTACAACATATATAGACCTGAGTTATGAAATTTCACATAAGGAAATATTAGTCGAATTAATCGACTGAAGTATAATCTCAATGTAATATAGAATTTTGCATCTTATCTGTAATTTTTAGCCAGAATATAGTTTGCCGTCTGTATTTGAAGATACTGCGGTGATTGCTGCAGAAGAAGCAATAATGCAGCATTTCTGCGGGTGGCAGAATATGGCCCATTTTTGAACTGATACTGAGTTTAGAGAAATTATTACCACATTATAAGTCAGTCTATTGCTCATTTCGATAGTTATTGAAACCACCAGCCAGACGGACAGACAGAGATACGACACATGGTATCTTAGGGTATTCCCTCGATATGCTATACATTTTGAACGTAGCAAATGTATGTATAAGTATATACCAGCAAGATGGACACACACCTGGTATCTTAGGTCTTTTCTTTGATTTGTAACGCTTTTGAAATTTCTAACCGCTTTTGCGCAAAATAAGCTATAGTATATTGGGGTAAATTTAAAGATGAATATTATCTCGGATTTCCTCTATTTTATTTCTAAAATAAATCAATAAAAAAACTTTGAGTTTTTATATAAAACAATTAAAAATCTTTTGTGGCACAATTTCCCACTGCCCTAAATTTAATATAAGAACTCAAAACATCTACTCCTAAGCTTTGAATCTTTAAATTAGAGAGCTAAAGTTCGTCAAAAGATTCGCTAAAGGTCATTATTGTATATAGAAATCTAATCTAAACGCAACTTTAACCTTAGCAATCAAATCGAAATATATGCCATTTGGAAATAAATCCCGAATTGAATATAAATTGACTCTTAAAACTTCATTTAAATATTTTTTTCTTTAAAAGAGAAAAAAAGAACTACATATCACCACACAAAATGGAATCCTTTCTCCTCCCCTCCCCCACACACTTCCTTTGTATACATCCGTTTCAGTATAAACTTTCAAAGAAATCCTTCAATTTGCTTTGGTTTTATTTTAACAATTCCAATTGATAGTGAATTGGAGACAGGCGGGAGGTGTCTTTTCCTTGGGCATATATAAATATTTTCACACTTTGTTGAATATTCGTTTTCATTTGTTTTGCTTTCATTTCGGTAACAATTTTCCAATGCGTAAGAACATTGAATTTTTCATACTCTATCCTTTTTTTGTTGCTTGTGGTACGCTGAGAAAAAGTGAGGCAGTTAAAGAAGGGTCAAAATTTGTAATATTTCCCTATGAAATGTATTTTTAATGAAAAAATTTAAAAAAGTTGATAAATCGAAAAATAAGACAAAGCTATCATTTATTGAAAAAAAAAATCCAACATTTTATGGGGGTTTGAAATTTAAAAAATTTATAGAAATGCAAAGTTCCTGGTACATACTATGTGTAAATTTGAAAAATATTGAAAAATACTATGTGTAAATTACAAAAAAAATCAAAAGTGCATTTATTTTTAAATTATAGTTAAAAAAATTAAAAACAAATTTTCGGTCGTTCAAAAGCAATTAAAAATTTCCTGAAACACACAAAAATGTTTTTTTTTTCATTTTTTTTTTAAATTTCAAATAACTATAAAAATTTGAATTTTTTGTTTTAAATTTTTTACTTGTCTTCAATTAAAAAAATACAGGCAAATCCCGGTATAACGAACGATATATTGTCAGACCAATTCGTTATACCGAATAATTCGTTATATCGCGAAGTTTTTTTAGATGTGTTTCGTTGGATTTTAAACATAACATTTAATTAATTTTGCGATTATACAAATTGTTTAGCTTTAACATACAAAATGGCATAGATTTGTAAAGTTTTGTTCCATTTTATATATAATATTTAAAAACCCCTTTCATGTAGCTTTCTTTGTAATTCTATGGCTTTAATTTTAGTGCTTTTCCATTTACTGGAACATCAAGAAACCACTCGTAGTTTATTTTCCATCTGTGAATATACGTTTTTAAGAATTCGAGGATTTTTGATAAATTTTTATTTGCTTATAAATGAGAGAACATTTAATTTCGCATTTCTTTAATATGCATATTGATGCTTTTGGAATCCCATTTTTCTTCGAAATCACTGAAATGTAACATTTAAAATTTAAATTTTTTGACTTAAGGAAATTCTGTTTCTTCTGCCCATTCTAATTAATGATACTCTTTCGGCTATGTTAAAAGTAAAACTACAAATTTCGCTCTCGATGTGTATGTAAGTATGACTCAAAAATGAACAAGTAATAAACACTAACGGTACTGCAATGAATCCAGAGCGTTTTTCCGTCTTCTTAAATTTTTTAATTTTAGTTTTGTCTTTAATTTTAATAGTTTTTTCCCAATCGTTCGTTATATCGAGAACAAATAATTGATGTCGTTCGTAATATAAGGTACTCAATGTAAACATTTTTATCGTGCGTTATATCGGGTTTTCGTTAAACCGAGTATTCGTTATACCGCGAGTTGCCTGTAATTGTATCAAATATAAGTTAAATGATTCAAAAGCAATTTATTGATTTTATTAACAAATTTTTCAATTATTAATTTAATTAAGTTTTTAATTAAAGACTCATACAATCATTAATTAAACAATTAATTGAATCAATTTATATATTGATTGATTCGATTAATATTTTTTTATCACCAATTTGTTGCGGTTGTAGTAATTTAATTTAAACAACAACACAACAATTACAACTTTATACAAAAAAATCTATCCGTTTATTTTGAACACAGAAATTTAATGAAAATAATTTTTCAAGTTTTTACAATTTATAAAAATGAAAAATCAAAGGTAACTAGATTAACAAATTTTTAATTTCAAAAGTAAAATATATACATGTTTATTTCTAAATCGCCACAATATGTTCAAAAACCTACAATTTGCGATAAAAAAAATTAATTACAAAAATTAATATTTTGTTTGATTTAATTACAGATTTAATTGTTTAAAAATTCAATATTTTAATTAAAGATTTTAAAAACTTGCAATAATTTTTTAATTGGAATTTTTTTATATTTATTTTTTCCGGTGTAATTTTAACAAGGACAGAAAGGACCACCAGCAGGCTTTGTATTGTCATTGCCGGCTGACTATATGGGGGACATGTGTTGCATTCTTTTATCAGTGGGATTGTGAATATGTTACAGCTGGACTATGTGAACATTGTGTATATTAGAGTGGGACTAGACAGAAGCTAGAAAAGAGCCAGGAAAACCTTGGACCTTGAATCTACTGATAGATCGATCTTTGTCACAGTTATCTGCGTCCTACCTCATTTGGAAAGGGCTCAGGCTCTGCTATAGTTGAGGGACTTTACAATTTTCTATAGCTTCTTTTTATAAAATCCATATCTAAAATGTATTAATTTTTCTATTTATTTTGTTTATTATTTTCATTTCAGAAAATGTTGAAGGAAACGAAATTGGACGAACTGCTGTTATTAGAAGACAAGTAGAGGCCAAGCACCAACTGGAATTCATCTTCAAACCAAATTTATTATAAAAATTATAAAAGAAAAACAATACAAATAAAAAAAGGAAAATGCATTAATATGTTATACTTTTCTTATTTAGTTACATTTATATATAAGCGGAGAAAAGCATATAAGCGAAAAAGGCATATAAACGAAAGAGGCATATAAGCGAGTGAAACATATAAGCGAATTGTAAAACTTTTTAAATTTGGTTAATATGCAAATTTAAAATTTGCATGCTGGAAATTCTGGGCGCCTGGTATTTCAGTCGGAAAATGTAGCAAAATTTGCCTTTTTAGTTTGTAAATTTGCAAATTTTGGAAATCTGAAATTTGAAAATTTCTAAATTTTGTACATTTGCTTGCTGAAAAATCTGGACCCTGGTATTTCAGTCGGAAAATAAAGCAAATTTTGCCTTTTTTAGTTTGTAAATTTTGGAAATCTGCAATTATGTACATTTCACTTTGTAAATTTCTAAATTTTTAAAATTCTGGCCGCCTGGTATTTCAGTAGGAAAATGAAGCAAAATTTGCCTTTTTTAGATTGTAAATTTGCAAATTTAAGAAATTTGCAAATTTCTAAATTCTGAAAATTCTAGGCGCCTGGTATTTCAGTCGGAAAATGAAACAAAATTTGCCTTTTTTTAGTTTGTAAATTTGCAAATTTTGGATATCTGCAATTTTATACATTTTCATTTTGTAATTTAATTTTTTTTTTTGTAAATTTACTTGCTGAAATTCTGGGCGCCTGGTATTTCAGTCGGAAAATGAAGCAAAATTTGTCTTTTTAGTTTGTATATTTGCAAATTTTGGAAATCTGAAATTTCTAAATTTTGTAAATTTGCTTTCTGGAAATTCTGGACCCCTGGTATTTCAGTCGGAAAATGAAACAACTTTTTTAGTTTGTAAATTTGCAAATTTTGGATACCTGCAATTTTGTACATTTTCATTTTGTAATTTAATTGTTTTTTAATTTTCTTGCTGAAATTCTGGGCGCCTGGTATTTCAGTCGGACAATGAAGCAAAGTTTGCCTTTTTAGTTTGCAAACTTTAAAATCTGCAATTGTGTACATTTGCAATGCCTTTTGAAGTTTGAAAATTTCCACATTTTGGAAATCTGCCAATTTGTTCATTTTAATTTTGTAAATTTGCAAATTTAATAATTTTGTAAATTGGTTGCTGAAAATTTTGAGCGCCTGGTATTTCAGTCAGAAAATGAAGCAAAATTTGCCTTTTTTAGTTTAATTAGCAAATTTTGGAAATATGTAATTCTGTTCATTTTCATTTTGTTAATTTGTAAATTTCTAAATTTTGTAAATTTGTTTGCTGACAATTCGGGGCGCCTGTTATTCCAGTCGGAAAATGAAGCAAAATTAGCTTTTTTAGTTTGTAAATTTGCAAATTTTGGAAATCTGAAATTTCGTAAATTTGCAAAAAAAAAAAGCTTTGCTTGCTGAAAATTCGAAAAATGGAGCAAAACATTGAGTTTGATTTTTCCATTTGTAAATCAGTATATTTGCAAAGTTGGTATGTGGCAATTTTACAAATTCACAAGTTGCCTATATCATTTTCGGTTATGTGTCCTTTTCTGTAATAAGTTTTTTCTCGTTTAAACGCCTTTTTACTAACATACCAAAACGCCTGTTTTAAATAAATATTATAATAATGATTTTTAAATTAATTTATATCTCTTATTTTATTCTTGTCGTAATTTTGTAATATTGACATATATAATTTTTTAAATATTGATTTATTTTAAATATAATTATATTAAGAAAATGTTAGTTTTGAGAGATTTAAAGAGTTTTTTAGTTTGTTGATGTAATATGCCAATAATAGTCTAAATAAGTCAATAAAGATAAACTAATATTTAGTTAATTATTTATACGGTTTAGTGATGCAAGCGTTACTGTTATATTTATATTTTATAAATAGTTGAGCTTTGGTGGTCCAGCATGTGCTTAGTAATAGCAATCGATTATGTAAATCTGCAAAGAAATAAAGAAAAGTTCTGAATTATTTATTTATATTGTTATAATTTGGTACTATTTGAAATAATATTTAAAAACCTGGTGAATTCTGTGAAAGTTGGTAGTGAAGGAAAATTTTAAAAAACGTATTATTTACAGAAATACACAGTAGAACACATGATTTTAGCACACAATTCTGACAATTGGAGGTGAAAGTAGCTCCAAAAATAAGAACTTTTGCATCATTCGTTTAGTCAAGTTGGCTCAATAATTAAATGGACATACGAATTTTTTTGCTCAAGGTGGATTTTTTTCCGCTTTTTCTATATTTTTCTATCTCTTTTGAGTCTAAAACAAATAAATAATAAAGAGGAATTTCTTAAAGACCAAAAATTTCCTAAAATATTGTGCTCGTTTATGATAGACAGTGTTTTCAAAATTAAAGACAGATTTTGCAAAATGCATTTTAAAACTATAAATCGAATTCACTTATTGCTAATCCTTAGGTTTTTTTAGAAATCTTCTAGTTTCTGCTGCTGACAGTTCAAAACTTTATTTTGCATTTTCTAGTTAACATGACATATGACATTACATTATTAGTTGTTTAAAGTTTGAAAGAAAAAAAAACAGATCTGTACACAAAAATCCGGGTCAAAAAGCCAACACTTTGACAGACCCAACTTTCGGACTGAACCACAGGACATGTCCATATGTTTTCTCGAAATTAGCTGGTAACAATTTCTGTGGTGAACCATCCACCCACCCACAGACACTGCACTACAAGGGTGATATGTTTACATAAGCCACAGAAAATGTCACTCATACACTGAACAAATGTTATGGTTTTTTTATATTTATGAAACTTTGTTCCGATTGAAATGAGGCATCTTTAGTTAGCGGCAATTCCGGAGTTCATTGCAGAGAGGGGCAGGAGGAATAGACAGGGAGGAATTCAAAATATATATTTTGCATCCTTTTTAGGTGACTATTTTTAGATGTAATGAAACTCTAAGAGTAAACTAGCCAGTTTCTAGTTCATTCCGTAGCACATTTGCGACATAAAATGGCGAAAAAAAAAATTTATAAATATAAAATTTCTAAGACATCTATATATATAAAAATGAAACGGTCCATCTGTGTAATGGCATCACGTCAGAACGGCTGGAGCGATTTGGATGATTTTTTTTTTATTCGATTCTAAATTTTCACGAGATGGTTTATATAGAAAAAAAAAATTAATTGGACAAAGGGGCGTGGTACCTCCCATACAAATCGCAGGTTAAAAATCCGATATTTCTGCTCCTATTATAGGTATTTGAACAAAATTTGGTACATCCGTTTAATGTATGCGTTCCAAGCTTTACTCCAAATGTGGGCGGGATTGGACAAAGGGGCGTGGTACCTCCCATATAAGCCTAATTTTGAAATTGAGATATCTTGCACAATTTATTAGCGAGAGTGCTATAATTTGGTGTACATGTATCTGATAGCAGTCTACGTGTTTGGTCCAAAAATGGGCGGGATCGGACCAAAGGGCGTGCCCCCCTGTATGCCAAATTTTAGAATTGTGATATCTTCAACAATTTGTTAGCGTGAGTGCTGCAATTTAGTGCATATTTATCCGGTGACAGTCTACGTTATCGGAAAAAATGGGCGGGATCGGACCTATGGGCGTGGCCCCGCCCATATAAGCCAAATTTTGAAATTGAGATATCTTAGACAATTTATTATCGAGAGTGCTGCAATTTAGTTCATATGTGTGTATCCGGTGGCAGTCTACGTTATTGGTCCAAAAATGGGCGGGACCAGACCAACGGGCGTGGCCCAGCCCATATAAGCCAAATTTTGATATTGAGATATATTACACGATTTGTTAGCGAGAGTGGTGAAATATTGCGTATATGTACCTGGTGGCAGTCTACGTGGTTGGTCCAAAAATGGGCGGGATCAGACTAATGGGCGTGGCACCGACCGAGTGAATCAAGTTTTGAAATTGGAATATCTTGCACAATTTGTTAGCGATAGTGCTGTAATTTTGTGTATATGGTCCTGGTGGTTGTAAACGTGATTGACCCAAAAATGGGCGGGATCTGGTCACTGGGCGTGGCCCCGGCCATATAAGTCAATACTTTAAATTTATATATCTTGCACAATTTGTTAGAGAGACTGCTGTAATTTTGTGTGTGATATATCTTGAGCAATTTGTTAGAGAGATCAATGTAATTTTGTGCATCATATTTGGTGTCAGTCTACGTATTTAGTCCAAAAATGAACGGGATCGGAAATCTGAAGTCTGGGGCAACGAAGTGGACCGGGTCCAGCTATTGCGCTCGCGCATTGGTAAACCATCCGATCTTTATGTATTCGCACCAAGTGGCAAAACAAAAAATGTAGTATACCAAAGAGCACTTCAATAAAGAACAAATAAAAAATAATTATTACAAAAATAATATCTTTTTAATCGGAATAATTTTGACATGGGCAGCGAAGCGCACCGGGCTCAGCTAGTTTGCTATAAATGTATGTAGAATTTCTAAGAAATTTTCTATAAATATAGAATTTCTAAGAAATTTTCTATAAATATAAAATTTCTAAGAAATTTTCTATAAATATAAAATTTCTAAGAAATTTTCTATAAATATAAAATTTCTAAGAAATTTTCTATAAATATAAAATTTCTAAGAAATTTTCTATAAATATAAAATTTCTAAGAAATTTTCTATAAATATAAAATTTCTAGGAAATTTTCTATAAATATAAAATTTCTAGGAAATTTTCTATAAATATAAAATTTCTAAGAAATTTTCTATAAATATAAAATTTCTAAGAAATTTTCTATAAATATAAAATTTCTAAGAAATTTTCTATAAATATAAAATTTCTAAGAAATTTTCTATAAATATAAAATTTCTAAGAAATTTTCTATAAATATAAAATTTCTAAGAAATTTTCTATAAATATAAAATTTCTAAGAAATTTTCTATAAATATAAAATTTCTAAGAAATTTTCTATAAATATAAAATTTCTAAGAAATTTTCTATAAATATAAAATTTCTAAGAAATTTTCTAAAAATATAAAATTTCTAAGAAATTTTCTATAAATATAAAATTTCTAAGAAATTTTCTATAAATATAAAATTTCTAAGAAATTTTCTATAAATATAAAATTTCTAAGAAATTTTCTATAAATATAAAATTTCTAAGAAATTTTCTATAAATATAAAATTTCTTAGAAATTTCCAAGAAATTTTCAAATAATAATAAATATCTTAGAAATTTTCTATAAATATAAAATTTCTAAGAAATTTTCTATAAATATAAAATTTCTAAGAAATTTTCTATAAATATAAAATTTCTAAGAAATTTTCTATAAATATAAAATTTCTAAGAAATTTTCTATAAATATAAAATTTCTAAGAAATTTTCTATAAATATAAAATTTCTAAGAAATTTTCTATAAACATAAAATTTCTAAGAAATTTTCTATAAATATAAAATTTCTAAAAATATAAAATTTCTAAAAAATTTTCAATAAATATAAAATTTCTAAGAAATTTTCTATAAATAAAAAATTTCTAAGAAAAAAAATAAAAAATTTCTAAGAAATTTTCAATAAATAAAAAATTTCTAGGAAATTTTCAATAAATAAAAAATTCCTAAGAAATTTTCAATAAATAAAAAATTTCTAAGAAATTTTCAATAAATAAAAAATTTCTAAGAAATTTTCAATAAATATAAAATTTCTAAGAAATTTTCAATAAATCTAAAATTTCTAAGAAATTTTCTAAAAATATAAAATTTCTAAAAAATTTTCAATAAATATAAAATTTCTAAGAAATTTTCTATAAATAAAAAATTTCTAAGAAAAAAAATAAAAAATTTCCAAGAAATTTTCAATAAATGTAAAATTTCTAAAAAAATTCAATAAACATAAAATTTCTAAGAAATTTTCTATAAATATAAAATTTCTAAGAAATTTTCTATAAATATAAAATTTCTAAGAAATTTTCTATAAATATAAAATTTCTAAGAAATTTTCTATAAATATAAAATTTCTAAGAAATTTTCTATAAATATAAAATTTCTAAAAAATTTTCTATAAATATAAAATTTCTAAGAAATTTTCTATAAATATAAAATTTCTAAGAAATTTTCTATAAATATAAAATTTCTAAGAAATTTTCTATAAATATAAAATTTCTAAGAAATTTTCTATAAATATAAAATTTCTAAGAAATTTTCTATAAATATAAAATTTCTAAGAAATTTTCTATAAATATAAAATTTCTAAGAAATTTTCTATAAATATAAAATTTCTAAGAAATTTTCTATAAATATAAAATTTCTAAGAAATTTTCTATAAATATAAAATTTCTAAGAAATTTTCTAAAAATATAAAATTTCTAAAAAATTTTCAATAAATATAAAATTTCTAAGAAATTTTCTATAAATAAAAAATTCCTAAGAAAAAAAATAAAAATTTCCAAGAAATTTTCAATAAATATAAAATTTCTAAGAAATTTTCCATAAATTTAAAATTTCTAAGAAATTTTCAATAAATATAAAATTTCTAAGAAATTTTCTATAAATATAAAATTTCTAAGAAATTTTCTATAAATATAAAATTTCTAAGAAATTTTCTATAAATATAAAATTTCTAAGAAATTTTCTATAAATATAAAATTTCTAAGAAATTTTCTATAAATATAAAATTTCTAAGAAATTTTCTAAAAATATAAAATTTCTAAAAAATTTTCAATAAATATAAAATTTCTAAGAAATTTTCTATAAATAAAAAATTCCTAAGAAAAAAAATAAAAAATTTCCAAGAAATTTTCAATAAATATAAAATTTCTAAGAAATTTTCCATAAATTTAAAATTTCTAAGAAATTTTCAATAAATATAAAATTTCTAAGAAATTTTCTATAAATATAAAATTTCTAAGAAATTTTCTATAAATATAAAATTTCTAAGAAATTTTCTATAAATATAAAATTTCTAAGAAATTTTCTATAAATATAAAATTTCTAAGAAATTTTCTATAAATATAAAATTTCTAAGAAATTTTCTATAAATATAAAATTTCTAAGAAATTTTCTATAAATATAAAATTTCTAAGAAATTTTCTATAAATATAAAATTTCTAAGAAATTTTCTATAAATATAAAATTTCTAAGAAATTTTCTATAAACATAAAATTTCTAAGAAATTTTCTATAAATATAAAATTTCTAAAAATATAAAATTTCTAAAAAATTTTCAAAAATTTTAAAATTTCTAAGAAATTTTCTATAAATAAAAAATTTCTAAGAAAAAAAATAAAAAATTTCTAAGAAATTTTCAATAAATAAAAAATTTCTAGGAAATTTTCAATAAATAAAAAATTTCTAAGAAATTTTCAATAAATAAAAAATTTCTAAGAAATTTTCAATAAATAAAAAATTTCTAAGAAATTTTCAATAAATATAAAATTTCTAAGAAATTTTCAATAAATCTAAAATTTCTAAGAAATTTTCTAAAAATATAAAATTTCTAAAAAATTTTCAATAAATATAAAATTTCTAAGAAATTTTCTATAAATAAAAAATTTCTAAGAAAAAAAATAAAAAATTTCCAAGAAATTTTCAATAAATGTAAAATTTCTAAAAAAATTCAATAAACATAAAATTTCTAAGAAATTTTCTATAAATATAAAATTTCTAAGAAATTTTCTATAAATATAAAATTTCTAAGAAATTTTCTATAAATATAAAATTTCTAAGAAATTTTCTATAAATATAAAATTTCTAAGAAATTTTCTATAAATATAAAATTTCTAAGAAATTTTCTATAAATATAAAATTTCTAAGAAATTTTCTATAAATATAAAATTTCTAAGAAATTTTCTATAAATATAAAATTTCTAAGAAATTTTCTATAAATATAAAATTTCTAAGAAATTTTCTATAAATATAAAATTTCTAAGAAATTTTCTATAAATATAAAATTTCTAAGAAATTTTCTATAAATATAAAATTTCTAAGAAATTTTCTATAAATATAAAATTTCTAAGAAATTTTCTATAAATATAAAATTTCTAAGAAATTTTCTATAAATATAAAATTTCTAAGAAATTTTCTAAAAATATAAAATTTCTAAAAAATTTTCAATAAATATAAAATTTCTAAGAAATTTTCTATAAATAAAAAATTCCTAAGAAAAAAAATAAAAAATTTCCAAGAAATTTTCAATAAATATAAAATTTCTAAGAAATTTTCCATAAATTTAAAATTTCTAAGAAATTTTCAATAAATATAAAATTTCTAAGAAATTTTCTATAAATATAAAATTTCTAAGAAATTTTCTATAAATATAAAATTTCTAAGAAATTTTCTATAAATATAAAATTTCTAAGAAATTTTCTATAAATATAAAATTTTCTCCATATATTTAAAATTTTTAAGAAATTTTCTATAAATATAAAATTTCTAAGAAATTTTCTATAAATATAAAATTTCTAAGAAATTTTCTAAAAATATAAAATTTCTAAAAAATTTTCAATAAATATAAAATTTCTAAGAAATTTTCTATAAATAAAAAATTTCTAAGAAAAAAAATAAAAAAATTCCAAGAAATTTTCAATAAATATAAAATTTCTAAGAAATTTTCAATAAATATAAAATTTCTAAGAAATTTTCAATAAATATAAAATTTCTAAGAAATTTTCTATAAATATAAAATTTCTAAAAAATTTTCTATAAATATACAATTTCTAAGAAATTTTCTATAAATAAAAAATTTCTAAGAAAAAAAATAAAAAATTTCCAAAAAATTTTCAATAAATATAAAATTTCTAAAAAATTTTCAATAAACATAAAATTTCTAAGAAATTTTTATAAATATAAAATTTCTAAGAAATTTTCTATAAATATAAAATTTCTAAGAAATTTTCTATAAATATAAAATTTCTAAGAAATTTTCTATAAATATAAAATTTCTAAGAAATTTTCTATAAATATAAAATTTCTAAGAAATTTTCTATAAATATAAAATTTCTAAGAAATTTTCTATAAATATAAAATTTCTAAGAAATTTTCTATAAATATAAAATTTCTAAGAAATTTTCTATAAATATAAAATTTCTAAGAAATTTTCTATAAATATAAAATTTCTAAGAAATTTTCTATAAATATAAAATTTCTAAGAAATTTTCTATAAATATAAAATTTCTAAGAAATTTTCT
Source organism: Eudasyphora cyanicolor (assembly GCA_963930755.1). Classification (NCBI taxonomy): domain Eukaryota; kingdom Metazoa; phylum Arthropoda; class Insecta; order Diptera; family Muscidae; genus Eudasyphora; species Eudasyphora cyanicolor. Next base: position 278,480,368 of record OZ005736.1, on the reverse strand, counting down.
ATAAATATAAAATTTCTAAGAAATTTTCTATAAATATAAAATTTCTAAGAAATTTTCTATAAATATAAAATTTCTAAGAAATTTTCTATAAATATAAAATTTCTAAGAAATTTTCTATAAATAAAAAATTTCTAAGAAAAAAAATAAAAAATTTCCAAAAAATTTTCAATAAATATAAAATTTCTAAGAAATTTTCAAAAAATATAAAATTTCTAAGAAATTTTCTATAAATATAAAATTTCTAAGAAATTTTCTATAACTATAAAATTTCTAAGAAATTTTCTATAAATATAAAATTTCTAAGAAATTTTCTATAAATATAAAATTTCTAAGAAATTTTCTATAAATATAAAATTTCTAAGAAATTTTCTATAAATATAAAATTTCTAAGAAATTTTCTATAATTATAAAATTTCTAAGAAATTTTCTATAAATATAAAATTTCTAAGAAATTTTCTATAAATATAAAATTTCTAAGAAATTTTCTAAAAATATAAAATTTCTAAAAAATTTTCAATAAATATAAAATTTCTAAGAAATTTTCTATAAATAAAAAATGTCTAAGAAATTTTCTATAAATATAAAATGTCTAAGAAATTTTCTATAAATATAAAATGTCTAAGAAATTTTCTATAAATATAAAATTTCTAAGAAATTTTCAATAAATATAAAATTCTTGTTTTTGTTTTTGTTTTTTTGTTTTATTCGATCTGCTTTCATAGTACATATTTTGTTTTTGTACTCAGGCTAAAGATCGTTATTGTCGTTTTCAGTATATGAAAACAACTTTGTTAAAAATTAAAGAAGAAGTAAGTGACATGTATTGGGGGCGGTTGTAATGGTTGGATAGACAGATACATGTCACTTACTTCTTCTTTAATTTTTAACAAAGTTGTTTTCATATACTGAAAACGACAATAACGATCGAATTTTCTAAAAATAATTATAATTTTTAATTTTCTCTATATATTTAAAATTTTTAAGAAATTTTCTATAAATATAAAATTTCAAAGAAATTTCCTATAAATATAAAATTTCTAACTAATTTTCTAAAAATATAAAATTTCTAAAAAATTTTCAATAAATATAAAATTCTAAGAAATTTTCTATAAATAAAAAAATTCTAAGAAAAAAATTTCCAAGAAATTCTCTATAAATATAAAATTTCTAAGAAATTTTCTATAAATATAAAATTTCTAAGAAATTTTCTATAAATATAAAATTTCTAAGAAATTTTCTATAAATATAAAATTTCTAAAAAATTTTCTATAAATATAAAATTTCTAAGAAATTTTCTATAAATATAAAATTTCTAAGAAATTTTCTATAAATATAAAATTTCTAAGAAATTTTCTATAAATATACAATTTCTAAGAAATTTTCTATAAATATAAAATTTCTAAGAAATTTTCTATAAATATGAATTTAAATATAAAATTTCTAAGAAATTTTCTATAAATATAAAATTTCTAAGAAATTTTCTATAAATATAAAATTTCTAAGAAATTTTCTATAAATATAAAATTTCTAAGAAATTTTCTATAAATATAAAATTTTTAAGAAATTTTCTATAAATATAAAATTTCTAAGAAATATTCTATTGATATAAAATTTCTAAGAAGAAATTTTCTATAAATATAAAATTTCTAAGAAAAAATTTTCTATAAATATAAAATTTCTAAGAAGAAATTTTCTATAAATATAAAATTTCTAAGAAGAAATTTTCTATAAATATAAAATTTCTAAGAAATTTTCTATAAATATAAAATTTCTAAGAAATTTTCTATAAATATAAAATTTCTAAGAAATTTTCTATAAATATAAAATTTCTAAGAAATTTTCTATAAATATAAAATTTCTAAGAAATTTTCTATAAATATAAAATTTCTAAGAAATTTTCTATAAATATAAAATTTCTAAGAAATTTTCTATAAATATAAAATTTCTAAGAAATTTTCTATAAATATAAAATTTCTAAGAAATTTTCTATAAATATAAAATTTCTAAGAAATTTTCTATAAATATAAAATTTCTAAGAAATTTTCTATAAATATAAAATTTCTAAGAAATTTTCTATAAATATAAAATTTCTAAGAAATTTTCTATAAATATAAAATTTCAAAGAAATTTTCTATAAATTTAGAATTTCTAAGAAATTTTCTATACATATAAAATTTCTAAGAAATTTTCTATAAATATAAAATTTCTAAGAAATTTTCTATAAATATAAAATTTCTAAGAAATTTTCTATAAATATAAAATTTCTAAGAAATTTTCTATAAATATAAAATTTCTAAGAAATTTTCTATAAATATAAAATTTCTAAGAAATTTTCTATAAATATAAAATTTCTAAGAAATTTTCTATAAATATAAAATTTCTAAGAAATTTTCTATAAATATAAAATTTCTAAGAAATTTTCTATAAATATAAAATTTCTAAGAAATTTTCTATAAATATAAAATTTCTAAGAAATTTTCTATAAATATAAAATTTCTAAGAAATTTTCTATAAATATAAAATTTCTAAGAAATTTTCTAGAAATATAAAATTTCTAAGAAATTTTCTATAAATATAAAATGTCTAAGAAATTTTCTAGAAATATAAAATGTCTAAGAAATTTTCTATAAATATAAAATTTCTAAGAAATTTTCTATAAATATAAAATTTCTAAGAAATTTTCTATAAATATAAAATTTCTAAGAAATTTTCTATAAATATAAAATTTCTAAGAAATTTTCTATAAATATAAAATTTCTAAGAAATTTTCTATAAATATAAAATTTCTAAGAAATTTTCTATAAATATAAAATTTCTAAGAAATTTTCTATAAATATAAAATTTCTAAGAAATTTTGTATAAATATAAAATTTCTAAGAAATTTTGTATAAATATAAAATTTCTAAGAAATTTTCTATAAATATAAAATTTCTAAGAAATTTTCTATAAATATAAAATTTCTAAGAAATTTTCTATAAATATAAAATTTCTAAGAAATTTTCTATAAATATAAAATTTCTAAGAAATTTTCTATAAATATAAAATTTCTAAGAAATTTTCTATAAATATAAAATTTCTAAGAAATTTTCTATAAATATAAAATTTCTAAGAAATTTTCTATAAATATAAAATTTCTAAGAAATTTTCTATAAATATAAAATTTCTAAGAAATTTTCTATAAATATAAAATTTCTAAGAAATTTTCTATAAATATAAAATTTCTAAGAAATTTTCTATAAATATAAAATTTCTAAGAAATTTTCTATAAATATAAAATTTCTAAGAAATTTTCTATAAATATAAAATTTCTAAGAAATTTTATATTTCTAAGAAATTTTATATTTCTAAGAAATTCTCTATAAATATAAAATTTCTAAGAAATTTTCTATAAATATAAAATTTCTAAGAAATTTTCTATAAATATAAAATTCTAAGAAATTTTCTATAAATATAAAATTTCTAAGAAATTTTCTATAAATATAAAATTTCTAAGAAATTTACTATAAATATAAAATTTCTAAGAAATTTACTATAAATATAAAATTTCTAAGAAATTTACTATAAATATAAAATTTCTAAGAAATTTTCTATAAATATAAAATTTCTAAGAAATTTTCTATAAATATAAAATTTCTAAGAAATTTTCTATAAATATAAAATTTCTAAGAAATTTTCTATAAATATGAATTTAAATATAAAATTTCTAAGAAATTTCTATAAATATAAAATTTTGAAGAAATTTTCTATAAATATAAAATTTCTAAGAAATATTCTATTAATATAAAATTTCTAAGAAATTTTATATTTCTAAGAAATTTTATATTTCTAAGAAATTCTCTATAAATATAAAATTTCTAAGAAATTTTCTATAAATATAAAATTTCTAAGAAATTTTCTATAAATATAAAATTTCTAAGAAATTTTCTATAAATATAAAATTTCTAAGAAATTTTCTATAAATATAAAATTTCTAAGAAATTTACTATAAATATAAAATTTCTAAGAAATTTACTATAATATAAAATTTCTAAGAAATTTACTATAAATATAAAATTTCTAAGAAATTTTCTATAAATATAAAATTTCTAAGAAATTTTCTATAAATATAAAATTTCTAAGAAATTTTCTATAAATATAAAATTTCTAAGAAATTTTCTATAAATATGAATTTAAATATAAAATTTCTAAGAAATTTTCTATAAATATAAAATTTTGAAGAAATTTTCTATAAATATAAAATTTCTAAGAAATATTCTATTAATATAAAATTTCTAAGAAATTTTATATTTCTAAGAAATTTTATATTTCTAAGAAATTCTCTATAAATATAAAATTTCTAAGAAATTTTCTATAAATATAAAATTTCTAAGAAATTTTCTATAAATATAAAATTTCTAAGAAATTTTCTATAAATATAAAATTTCTAAGAAATTTTCTATAAATATAAAATTTCTAAGAAATTTACTATAAATATAAAATTTCTAAGAAATTTACTATAAATATAAAATTTCTAAGAAATTTACTATAAATATAAAATTTCTAAGAAATTTTCTATAAATATAAAATTTCTAAGAAATTTTCTATAAATATAAAATTTCTAAGAAATTTTCTATAAATATGAATTTAAATATAAAATTTCTAAGAAATTTTCTATAAATATAAAATTTTGAAGAAATTTTCTATAAATATAAAATTTCTAAGAAATATTCTATTAATATAAAATTTCTAAGAAATTTTATATTTCTAAGAAATTTTATATTTGTAAGAAATTTTATATTTCTAAGAAATTCTCTATAAATATAAAATTTCTAAGAAATTTTCTATAAATATAAAATTTCTAAGAAATTTTCTATAAATATAAAATTTCTAAGAAATTTTCTATAAATATAAAATTTCTAAGAAATTTACTATAAATATAAAATTTCTAAGAAATTTACTATAAATATAAAATTTCTAAGAAATTTTCTATAAATATAAAATTTCTAAGAAATTTTCTATAAATATAAAATTTCTAAGAAATTTTCTATAAATATGAATTTAAATATAAAATTTCTAAGAAATTTTCTATAAATATAAAATTTTGAAGAAATTTTCTATAAATATAAAATTTCTAAGAAATATTCTATTAATATAAAATTTCTAAGAAATTTTATATTTCTAAGAAATTTTATATTTCTAAGAAATTTTATATTTCTAAGAAATTCTCTATAAATATAAAATTTCTAAGAAATTTTCTATAAATATAAAATTTCTAAGAAATTTTCTATAAATATAAAATTTCTAAGAAATTTTCTATAAATATAAAATTTCTAAGAAATTTTCTATAAATATAAAATTTCTAAGAAATTTTCTATAAATATAAAATTTCTAAGAAATTTTCTATAAATATAAAATTTCTAAGAAATTTTCTATAAATATAAAATTTCTAAGAAATTTACTATAAATATAAAATTTCTAAGAAATTTACTATAAATATAAAATTTCTAAGAAATTTTCTATAAATATGAATTTAAATATAAAATTTCTAAGAAATTTTCTATAAATATAAAATTTTGAAGAAATTTTCTATAAATATAAAATTTCTAAGAAATATTCTATTAATATAAAATTTCTAAGAAATTTTATATTTCTAAGAAATTTTATATTTCTAAGAAATTTTATATTTCTAAGAAATTCTCTATAAATATAAAATTTCTAAGAAATTTTCTATAAATATAAAATTTCTAAGAAATTTTCTATAAATATAAAATTTCTAAGAAATTTTCTATAAATATAAAATTTCTAAGAAATTTTCTATAAATATAAAATTTCTAAGAAATTTACTATAAATATAAAATTTCTAAGAAATTTTCTATAAATATAAAATTTCTAAGAAATTTTCTATAAATATAAAATTTCTAAGAAATTTTCTATAAATATAAAATTTCTAAGAAATTTTCTATAAATATAAAATTTCTAAGAAATTTTCTATAAATATAAAATTTCTAAGAAATTTTCTATAAATATAAAATTTTGGAAGTAATACTTGTTAAATTGGGGATAATCGTTTCAGATTTAGATATAGCCACATATATATATGTTCCTGGCTATTTAGTATTTAAGCGACATGATACTGTATTGTACGTCCCATCCTTGTATTATTTCGCAGAGATGTGGATTTTACTAAAATATATTTCCCACATCATGATTTCTTGAATCTTGCAATTACCCTGAACCGCAGTTAATTGTTGTACAAACTTAGTAAACCAAGTAGATTTAAGGAAAAGCATAATCCACTTCTCTCTAAGACTGGCAGAAAAGAAGGCATACACAAGTGTTTGAAGTAATATTCTATCATATCCTTCACCTATACATCGCAAAGAGAACAAAACATACGAATCTATGGTTCCCGGAATAAATGATTAACTCATATCCCCGTTAAAGAAAAATAACAGGAAAGTAATCTAAAGGAAAGAACAAATGTAAAGAAAGAAAAAGATCGAATGTGAGACTAAAGAGCATTTCTAGATAATGAGATTACATATTTCTTCTTCTCTTTTGCCACAAAGTATAACTGAAGATTTGTATTGGCCTCAAAAGCAATTTAATTGGGATCTGTAGAACAGTTCTTAAAATGTTAAGGATTAACTGCAATATTTATCATAATATACGAGTACTCGGTCATGAGAATTAATAATGCAAATAAGCTGCGTTAAATTCCAGGTTAAGAAAACTGCAAGATTTTTTAAAAACATGGAAAGAAATACTAAAATTTTGGATATCTTTAGATATCATAAATATGCTCTAAAGATTGTAGCATAATATTATAAAAATTAATATAATATATACATAAATATATAAACATATACAGGGTTGCCCATATTCGACGGACCCACGGACTCGTTGGGCCCATTCCAATCGACGAGGCTTGTCCGCAGGCAACAATCTTTGCGTCAATTGAATTTTGTACGGGAACAAATGCAAATCAACGCGAATAATCCGTTGTAAAGTGGACCGAGCCATGCCCAACTGCTGAGAACGGCGTTTTTGGGATGTTCTTGGGGACCTCTCAACACTGGCTCGTACGGCAGCGATAATCTCGGCCGATCGCCTTGGTCGACTTTTATTTGGCCTCTTCGGATTAGAAAGAGCCTCACCAGTCGAAAATTTTTCGTATAAACGCTTAATGGTGTTCTTAGAAGGCGCACTTCTCACATTTTTTAATATTTTAAAAGCACGTTGACTTGACTTCTTCTGTTGAATGTAAATTTCAACTATTTCAGAGCGCTCGCGTGGCGTGTATTGTTCCATGGTAAAAATCTGCTTGGACTGACGCTTCAAACGCGGTATGTCATTGAGCGATCTGACATCTCTGTCAAAAGTTATGGCGTTGCCAGATGGGTCCGTCGAATATGGGAGACCCTGTATATACGATTCAGGTAAATTTCTTAGAAAATGTGGTATTTATGGCTTAAATAAGCCGTTTTGGGAGCGACATCTATAGGTGTACTATAACAAAATATGTACTGATTTCAAAAATGTTTACTGCGATGAATTCTTGTCTTAATTAATGACAAACTACAAAGATTCAGTTAAAATGCTTAGAAAATATGGTATTGATTGATGGCTTAAATAAGTACATTTTGTAGCGACCTCTATAGGGTGACTTTAACAAAATATGAACCGATTTGTAAAATTTTTGCTGTGATGAATTCTGGTCAAAATAGAATACAAACTGCAAAGATTCTGCTAAATTGCTTTAAAAATGTAGTACCTATGGTATACCCTTATACCACCATAGGATGGGGGGTATATTCATTTTGTCACTCCGTTTGTAACACCTCTAAATATTGATCTGAGACCCCATAAAGTATATATATTCTTAATCGTCGTGAAATTCTAAGACGATTTAGCCATGTCCGTCTGTCCGTCCGTCCATCTGAAATTTGCTTTATATACTTTTTATATCTGCAGGTACGTTGAGATTGAAAATGGGCAATATCGGTCAACTGATCGGGCTGAAAATTGGTAACTGGGCTTTATTTATACCCGGTATCCTTCACACGACCAACGGACAACATGTTTTGATATAGCCCCCATACAAAGGTCCCTCTAGATTTGACTTCTTAACGCCACAAAAGCCTCAAATTTAAATGAATTGGACTGCAATTTTGTATAATGAGTTTATTAGTACCCGTAACCATTTACGTGCGATCCATGGTGTAGGGTATATAAGATTCGGCATGGCCGAACTTAACGCCTTTACTTGTTTTTCAATAAAATCGTTTTTTGCTAGCATAAAAAAATCATAAAAAATAGGAAAAAAATTGCAAAAAATTGTTTGTTCCATTTTTTTAAAGCTATAATCCTAACGATGAAAACAATGCATAACAAAATATTTTTTCTTTATTTATTGCTATTGTAATATGAAGATGATAGAGTGGTGTCTATCGAAACTGCAGTCAATTCTACCAAGCAAATAAAACTCTCTACCAATTTTTGTATTTGTTTCTATTACATTTTTGCAATAGACAGAAAGTAACTTAAACATTTGGTCTTAAACCGAATAAATACTGACTGAATAACAAAAGCACAGACCACCAATAAATATCAACAACCATTTTTGATAGTTTTTTTTATTTTGGATTTTTGTTTGGGAGGTACCAAACGGGATGTGGTAATAAGGCCGGGACTGAAGGTACTATAAAATCATTACAGTGCACAAAATCCCAAGAGGGCAATAACGCCCATTTCTCACGGGACTGTAGGTACTAAAAAACCATTATACTGCCCAAAATTCCAAGTATTTATATGGACTGGAATGAAAGTTAGAAGCCGTTAACTTTTTGTGCAAAATGGTCCATTTGTATGAGAGGTGCCACAAGGGGGCATGACAACTTTGCCCCTTTTTACTCATACCGATAGCGACCAAGAAACTAATACTATGTGTGGAATTGTGAAAGATTTTGGGTAGAAGTATACATAGACGTTATGAGATAATAAATATTTCTCTAAATGTTCGCCCTTTGTGGACGAGGTACTCGAAGGAGTGGACCTACTTATTCAATCTGTGATATAAGCCTGAGATAGAAACAAAACGTTGACACATACTAAATGTGAAGTCAACCGCTTACTCCTATTGAAAGTTATCGTGTGCACGAGCCAGACAGACGAATGGATGGTCGTAGGACACTCCTTCCATGTGTTACACTTTTGGTCAGCAGCAATTGATAGCTAACCTCGTTCACAATAATGGAGGTATACAAGCAAGATTTTGTTGAAATTCTATTACTTCTACCAAAAGGTCTATAATTTATATTTACTTATCTATAGATTTTTTTCAAATAGTTCATTTTCTTCATTAGGATGCCAGCATTCAAATATTGGAACAGGCAAGTTTTCTGTGACTTTTCCCTATTTTTTCCTTGCCATCAAAAACGATTTTTTGTTTCTTCCCATTTTTTTATATTTTTTAATACACCTGAAGAGATTTTTGAGATTTTTCGATAACTCGTTCAGAAGTTATCGATTTTTAAAAAATCGTAAAGATATCACTCTGTATATCTGGTTTTTGGTCATAACTTCTTAAGTTATGGCAACAGACAACGACGAAGGGAGTACACACCAATTTTCTACGGATAATTTTAAAGTTTTCGTAGTTATATTTTCTCATCCTGATGATGAGATTGAATGAAAATAATAAAAAACCAGTAAGGAAAGGCAGAAAGTCGGGCGGGGCCGACTATATAATACCCTACACCTTCCTAAGAATGCGATAAGGGTCATTGCCATAATAATTTGGAATAATTGGTAGATGGGTAGAAACATATTATCTAATTCTGAAACGATAATCGCTAAATTAAGCAATATTCGTTCCTAAATTGAGAAACATATTTCTGGAAAATTTTAATTATCGGAAGTAAAATGCAACTTCTATAGCGGTTTGGTACCAAATCAGGAGGAACATATATATGGAGCTTTAATATAAATCTGAACCGATCTTCCCTGAATACTCATTCATGTAAAAAGACCTCCTTCTGTCGAATTTCGTACTGATCGGATATAAAATACAGTCTCTACAGCGCTTACATGTCAAATCGAGGGTAACATATATATGTGAGCTATATCTAAATCTAAACCGAGTTTCTCCGAATTTGGCAGTATTCCTTCATGTAGAAAGAAACCTCTTTTTGCCGACTTTCGCACTGATCGGATATAAAATAACATTTTTACAGCGCTCACATGTCAAATCGGGGGTAACGTATATATGGGGGCTATATATAAATCTGAACCGATGACTTCCAAATTTAAAAGTGTTCATTAATATAATAGGAAACCTCTTTCTGACGAATTTCATACTGATCGGATATAAAATACAGTTTTTACAGCGCTTACATGTCAAATCGGGGGTAACATATATATGAGGGCTGTATCTAAATCCGAACCGATTTTCTCCGAATTTGGCAGTATTCCTTCATGTAATAAGAAATCTCTTTCTGCCAAATTTTGCACTAATCGGATATAAAATACAGTTTTTACAGCGCTTACATGTCAAATCGGGGGTAACATATATATGGGGGATATATCTAAATCAGAACCGATTTTCTCCGGATTTAGCAGTATTCCTTCATGTAATAAGAAACCTCTCTTTGCCGAATTTCGCTCTGATCGGATATAAAATAACATTTTTACAGCACTTACATGTCAAATCGGGGGTAACGTATATATGGGGGCTATATCTAAATCTGAACCGATTTCTTCCAAATTTGACAGTGTTCATTCATATAATAAGAAACCTCTTTCTGCCGAATTTCATACTGATCGGATATAAAATAAAGTTTTTACAGCGCTTACATGTCAAATCGGGGCTAACATATATATGGGGGCTATATCTAAATCTGAACCGATTTTCTCCGAATTTGGCAGTATTCTTTCGAGTAATAAGAAACCTCTTTCTGCCGAATTTTGCACTGATCGGATATAAAATACAATTTTTACAGCGCTCACATGTCAAATCGGGGGTAACGTATATATGGGGGCTATATCTAAATCTGAACCGATTTCTTCCAAATTTAACAGTGTTCCTTCATATAATAAGAAACCTCTTTCTGCCGAATTTCATACTGATCAGATATAAAATAAAGTTTTTACAGCGCTTACATGTCAAATCGGGGCTAACATATATATGGGGGCTATATCTAAATCTGAACCGATTTTAACCAAATTCAATAGGGATCGTCCTTGGGCCAAAGAAAAGATATGTGTAAAGTTTCGTCGAGATCGGACCATAATTGCGACCTGTACTTTGATTACAAGAATACATGCACAGACAGACGGACAGACGGACAGACGGACAGACGGACAGACGGACAGACGGACAGACAGACAGACGGACATAGCTAAATCAACTCAGAAAGTGATTCTAAGTCGATCGGTATACTAAACGATAGGTCTATTTCTTCTCGTTTTGGGTGTTACAAACAAATGCACAAAGTTATAATACCCTGTACCACAGTGTGGTGTAGGGTATAAAAACACATAAAAAACCAACATAGACCTCGAGCTCATTTTTGGATAAATATCAAACAAAAGTTATGGTCCGATTTTAAAAATTTTTGAAATGTTGGTAAGTTTGAATATAAAAAATTCGCAAAAATCGGAGACTACAAAAAATTAAAAAAATGGCATTTAAATTGAAAAACAATTAAAAAAATTTTAACATTTTTTCTAAAAAGTACCGGAAAATACCAACATTTAAAAAAAAAAGATTTTTCAAATCGGACCATAATTTAAGAAGTTATGACCAAAAAACCGATACAAAGAGTGATATCTTAACGATTATTTAAATGCAAGCTATAATTCTGAACGAGTTATCGCGAAAATCTCAAAAAATTCCACAAGTGTTTCTTCAGGTGTACTAAAAAATATAAAAAATGGGAAAAATCAAAAATCGAAATTTTTTGAAAACGTCGATTTGTCGTGGAATTCCCCATATATTCTTTCTCTACGAGAAAGTGATATTTTTGTCATCTGTAGTTATGGTCCGATTTTAAAAATTTTTGAAATGTTGGTAAGTTCAAATATAAAAAATTCGCAAAAATCGGAGACCACAAAAATTTAAAAAATGGCATTTAAATTGAAAAAAAAAAAAATAAAAAAAAATTAATATTTTTTCTAATTTTTTTCTAAAAAGTACCGAAAAATACCAACATTTCAAAAAAAAGATCAGGTGTACTAAAAAATATAAAAAAAAGGGAAAAATCAAAAATCGAATTTTTTTTGAAAACGTCGATTTGTCGTGGAATTCCCCATATATTCTTTCTCTACGAGAGAGTGAAGTATAGCTGATAATTTATCGAGCTATACTTCAAACAAATATATGGTCCAAATATTAAAGGCAATATCCAAGAAAATCTGATTTTTTTCATATTATATTCTTTTTCTACGTGAAAGTGATATTGTTTTCATCTGTAGCCCTCATAACTTACCGAGCTATACTTCAACAAAATATATGGTCCAAATACTAAAGGCAATATCCAAGAAAATCGGATTTACTTAAAAAAAAAATTAGAATCAATTTTTGTTTTAATGTTTTTTTTGCGTTAAGAATAACATATTACACCAGAACATGTTATGCACAGCCCTTCGACAAAAATTGTATAAACTTGTGTTACCAATAGCATGCATTTAGGCGCTTTTGATACAAATGCTGCTTCATAGGCGCCACCAGTAAAATGTTTCTCCGTTTTTTTTACAAAAGCAATACTGAAATTTTTAGTTTTTTTTTCTTAAATATTCATATTTGAAATTTTTTTGTCGTATTTTCTATCAAGAATTCAGCTCAAATTTATATTTTCATTCAAAAGATTTTTTTTATTTATTTTGCCAATATAGCATCAGAAAAAAAATACGGACCCCAAACCCCCCCCGCCCCTAAAGTTGACGACCCACGCAAACCTTTTAAGGACCATGATTTAAAAATATGTACCTGGAATGTCCGAACCCTAAACTGGGAAGGTGCATCAATACAACTGGCGGATGTCCTCGAGATATATGTATAAAGCTGATATAACAGCCATCCAGGAAATAAGATGGACAGGTCAAGAAGTATTCAAAACTAATAACTGCGACATATATTACAGCGGTCACTACTCCAAGCACGAATTTGAATGTGGTTTTGCAGTGAATAAGAGGCTAAGAAATCATGTCTCCAGGTTCACTCCAGTAGACGAACGTCTGGCTACAATCCGCATCAAGGCGAAATATTTTTACATCAGCCTAATATGTGCCCATGCTCCGACAGAGGAAAAATGCGAAGATACCAAAGATGGTTTCTATGAGCGCCTGGAACAAGCCTATGACCGCTGCCCTAGCCATGACATTAAAATTGTTCTGGGGGATTTTAATGCCAAAGTAGGAAGGGAAAGCATCTATGGACCTACTGTCGGAAAATTCAGCCAACATGAAAACACCTCCGAAAACGGACAGATGGTTGTAAGCAGTACCAAATTCCAACACTTAAACATCCACAAGGAAACATGGCTGTCGCCAGATCGTAAAACGCGAAACCAAATCGATCATGTTGTGATTGACGGCAGGCACGCGTCCAGTGTGTTGGATGTTCGATCGATCCGTGGTGCCAACATAGATTCGGATCACTACCTAGTATCAGCTAAGGTACGCACTAGGCTAAGCGCATCAAGAACTGCGCATAACAATGCACAGAGAAAGAAAGCTTGACGTCAAGAAGCTGCATACGCAACAGACCTCAGATGCATTTTCCGATCAATTGTCTCAATTACTCCGAGCAGACACACCTCCCCCCGATAATATTAGTGAGCAGTGGAAACATATTTCACACTCAATGTCGACAGCAGCCAAGGAAACATTAGGGTACCGAGCACCACTCCCACGGAACCCATGGTATGACAATGAGTGCAAGCAGGCTACAGAGGCAAAGAATGCCGCCCATTACGCAATGCCGCAGGGTGTAGAAACCAGAGCTGCAAGGGAGAAATATCGGAGTTTAAGAAGGGAGGAAAAACGACTTTTCCGGCAAAAAAGAAAATAATTGGAGTTGCGCGAGTGTGAGGTGATTGAATGGTGCAGGAATAGAAACGATGCCCGAAAATTCTATCAAAAAGTTAAACATCAAACAGAGGGCCAACATGATGTTATAAACACCTGCAGAGATGGAAATGGGAACCTGGTTGTGGATACTGATAGTGTACTAAAGATATGGAGGGAGCATTTTTATAACCTATTGACACCAGAAGGTTATGACGTTGAAGAAGACTCCACACCAATCATAGAAGACAACATTGAATGCCAATTACCCAGCATAGAAGAAGTGAGGATAGCAATCATGCACCTTAAGAATAATAAGGCTGCTGGCGCCGATGGGCTACCTGCTGAGCTTTTCAAGGCTGGAGGTGGTGAGTTGATTAGGAGTATGTATCAACTCATGTGCGCAATCCGGCAACAAGAAAGCATGCCCGAGGATTGGTCCCTCAGTGTACTTTGTCCCGTTCATAAAAAGGGAGATCGCACGGTATGCACCAACTACCGAGGCATAAGCCTGCTCCAAATTGCATACAAAATACTCTCAAGCGTTTTATGTGAACGCCTTAAGCCGCATGTGGATAACATCATAGGAGCATACCAATGTGGCTTTAGGTCTGGTAAATCGACCACCGATCAGATTTTCACATTGCGTCAAATTCTGAAGAAGTCTCGAGAAAAACAAATCGACACGTACCATCTCTTCGTCGACTATAAAGCCGCATTTGACAGTCCTATAAGATCAAAGCTGTTCCAAACCATGACTGACTTTCGTATCCCCGCAAAACTAGTACGTCTTTGCAGAATGACGTTAACTGACAAAATCTTCATTTAAAATAGGGAAGGACCTCACCGAACCTTTTGATACGAAGCGAGGCCTCAGACAATTTGTTCAACATCCTGCTACAGAAAATTATTGAAAACGCAGCAGCTGTTACCGAGTTGAATTTAGGGAGCACACTAATAACATCACAAAGCATGCTTCTCGCTTATGCTGATGATATAGACATCATTGTCAGAAATTTAAGAGCAGTAACTGTGCCCTTTGCAAGTATAGAAAAGGAGTCGGCTAAACTGGGACTGATAGTTAATGAGGACAAAACCAAATTATTGGTTGCAACAACTAAAGAAATGTCGCGACAACATCCTAGCGGCAGAGTGGAGGCTGGCAGTTGCAACTTCGAGGTAGTTGATGAATTCATATACCTCGGTTCCGCCATTAATAAACATAATGATACAAGCCTCGAAATAAAAAGAAGGATTATGTTAGCTAATAGGTGCTACTATGGGCTAAACAAACAACTAAACAACAAAGCCCTCTCTAAACGGACAAAAATTACCCTGTACAACACTCTTATACTACCCGTGCTTCTCTATGGTGCGGAGACATGGGTACTAGCGCAAGCAGATGAAGCTGTTTTAGGTGTTTTTGAGAGGAAAATCCTTCGAAAAATATTCGGCCCCGTTTGCGTAAATGGCGAATATCGCCGCCGAAACAATAGTGAGCTGTATGAGCTTTATGCTGACATGGGCGTGGTAGTGCGCATTAAGGTCCAAAGATTGCGGTGGTTAGGCCATGTTATGCGAATGGATGGAAATGCTCCAGCGTCACGAATTTACGGCGGAAATTTCCAAGGACCGCGCAAAAGGGGTCGTCCAAGGCTCCGGTGGTGTGACCAAGTCGAAGAAGATTTAAGAGGACTTGGAGTAGTTAACTGGAGAGCACGCGCACAAGACCGAGACGAGTGGAATTCTACAATAAACCTACTAAGGTTGTAGATAGCCATCTAAGTAAGTAAGTAAGTATAGCATAATTTCCTCTGTTTTGTAATTTCACTTTGATTTAATTGAATGTTCTTTCTAAATAAAGAACCAGTGCAATGGTTGTCATAATTTCTGGAATCAGCAGTTTCTTTTTTTGATATCTTAACAATAGCATAAATTTAGGCGCTTTTGAAACAAGTGATGTAGCATAGCATAAGGCGTAGTTTTTCAATTTTCATCTTTGAAATTTTTGTTGACTAATAAAAGCGTATTTTCCATCAAGAAAATCAGCTCAAATTTATATTTTATTCACACAAACAATTTATTTATTTTCCCTACATTGGGTCATTTGCTCTTTTTGGTCCTTTTACTTTGATTTAAATCAATGTTCTTTCTGATTAAAGCGCCACTGTTTCTCCTGATATCTCGACTCAACAGTTTCTTTTTAAATCTTAACAATAACATACACCCAGGCGCTTTTAGGCACTTTTGAAGCAAATGCTGCTTCATAACTAAAATTTTTTCACCGATTTTTTTTTCACAAAAGGGAAACTGATGTTTGTTGTTAAATAATAATCACGAACTTTTTTTCCCAAGCAGCTCTGCTCAATTCTATAGTTTTTTTTTCAAACAACCAATTTTGTTTATTTTCCCTGCATTGGGTCATTTCTTCTTTTTTTAGTCCTTTCACTTTGATTTAATTCAATTTTCTTTCTAATTAAAATGCCATTGCAATGGTTGTCCTCATTTCTCGACTCAATAGTTTAGTTGGTTTTAGCTTGACATAGATTTTTTCGGTTTCGAATTGAAAACAAAACAAATTAATTTGTTTCAAACCAATAGAACACAAATTTGTACTTTTGTGTGGTGCAAATTTGTAGTGACATTGCTTTCAATGTCGGTTTTTCATTTTGCAGTTTAAGTCATTAACCAATGATTGTTTTTGCGAAAAAAAACGTGTAGTTTATTTGAAGTTGAAATTGTTTTTCTGCGGGATTTTTGAGGGAAATTTTTCGGGTTGTTAGAACAAACAAACATGGTGACCCAGTTCGCAAATTTTTGAATAAATGTTTTTTTTTCAAATTGTTTAAAGCTATTTCCGCTAATGGATTCGGTTTCAGTTGTGACTTTTTGTATGTTTTGACCAATAATTATTTTTGGTGTCAACTTTTTATCAGTGGAAATTATCCTACGTTTATAGTTTGTATATGTTTGTGGTTGTTTAAGCAAACGGTTTTGCAAATAATACTAGTTTTTTCTAAAAAGCGGAGTTAATTTTCATTATCATTAGCTATAAATGAAAAGTGTAACACATGGAAGGAGTGTCCGAATCCCCTGTCTATTGTGTCTGGGAGAACATTTAAAGTTGATTTGAGCGATGTCCGTCCGTCTGTCTGGCTGGTAAGTACGATTACTCTCGAAATGAGTTCTCCCCTGACTTAAAACTTTACTGTGGTGGTGGTGTGTAAGATATCGAAGGAGTGACCGAAATAGAGATTTAAGAGATATTAAGCCGACAGACAGACAGACATAGCTCAAATATTTATGTTCGTCTGGCTGATTAATATGATAATTCGTGAAAGGACTGACCTTTTTACTTCAAATTTCTAAATTCTATACTATATTTTTCCGTAAGTGTGTGATATGTTATTCGATTAAATTGACTGACATCAGCTTACCTTTCCGTTCACTTTTTCAATCCAATATGAACCACTCAAAGAATTCTCCCCTTTCAAATATTACTTCAAAATTTTTTTATAAACCACAATCAAAAAAATAAAAATTTAACAAAATCCACCGATCTTACAATTGGGCAAAATGCAGTTTTTGATCTTGTTTCCAGCAAAAATTTTGAAAATAAGAAAACAAAAATATTAGCTATGAACCGAAATAAAACGACGGTGTGAATCCCATATGAAAGTTAGATAGGATTTATATATGGGGAATTCCACGACAAATCGACGAATTCGGTTTTGATTTTCCCATTTTTATATTTTTTAGTACACCTGAAGAAACGCTTTGTGGAATTTTTTGAGATTTTTCCGATAACTCGTTCAGAAGTTATCGATATTTAAAAAATCGTTAAGATATCACTCTGTTTATCGGGTTTTTGGTAATAACTTCTTAAGATATGGTCTGATTTGAAAAATCTTTTTTTTTAAATATCGGTATTTGTTGGTACTCTTCAAAAAAAAAATATAAAAAACCAGTAAGGAATGGCTAAAGCTGGGCCGGGCCGACTATATAATACCCTACACCACTCTCGTAATGTTGAATAAATCTGATATATACATTTTGTAATTCATGTATAAATTGTTTACATAAATTTACTTTTGGGACATTTTATACATAAATAATACACTGTGTGGTGTAGGGTATAAAAACGATTGGATCTAAAGAGCCAAATCGGACGAAACATATATATGGGAGCTATAGCAAAATCTTAACCGATTTTCTTCAAATTCAGTAGTGTTGGTTCATGGATCAAGAAACTCTACCATTCTAAATTTCAAAATGATTGGATGTAAAATACAGCTTCTATAGGACTAAAAGGCCAAATCGGACGAAAGATATATATGGGAGCTATATCTAAATCTGAACCGATTTCAACCAAATTCAATAGGGATCTTTACAGCTGCGAAATACTCTAAACTGCAAAATTTCAGAACGATCGGAGTGAAATTGCGACCTGTGGTCGACGAACAACTTTACATGGACAGACGGACGGATAGACATGGTTAAATCGACTCAGCTAGTGATTCCGAGTCGATCGATATACTTTAAGGTGGGTCTAGCTGTGTTATTTGCAGGTGTTAAATACATCTGCCGTGAAACAAACTTATAATACCCTGTACCACAGTGTGGTGTAGGGTATAAAAATTAAATTTGTTTCTGTGTGATTTTTATGTTTTGAAATTTGAAAGACCTCAGATGTCGACTCTAGTATAGAGAAAGACCTCAGAGGTCGACTCTAGTATTGAGGAAGATCTCATAGGTCGACTCTAGTATAGAGAAAGACCTCGGAGGTCGACTCTAGTATAGAGGAAGACCTCGAGGTCGACTCTAGTATATAGGAAGACCTCGGAGGTATAGAGGAATAGTATAGAGGAACCGCCAGATATCGACTCTAGCAAAGATGAATGCTTCAACGGTCGACTCTAGAAAGGTCTCAAAGTCGACTCAAGTATAGAAGAAGTCCTCAAAGGTCGGCTCTAGTATAGAGGAAGAGAAGTCTTTCTCTATACTAAAGTGGACCTCTGAGGTCTTTCTCTATACTAGAGTCCGAGTTCCCCTCTACTCTTTAGGTGGTCTTCCTCTATACTAGAGTCCTCTTTGCTAGAGTCGATCTCTGGCGGTTCCTCTATACTATATTCGACCCCTAAGGTTTTTCTATATGTTAGAGTCGACCTCTGAGGCCTTCCTATATACTAGAGTCGACCTCTGAGGACTTCCTCGAAACAAAAGTCGACCTCTGAGGGCTTCCTCTAAACAAGAGTCGACCTCTGAGGACTTCCTCTATACTAGAATCGACCTCTGAGATCTTCCTCTATACTAGAGTCGACCTATGAGGTCTTCCTCTATAATAGAGTGGACCTCTGAGGTCTTCCTCTATACTAGAGTCGTTTTCTAAGGTCTTCCTCTATACTAGAGTCGACCTCTGAGGACTTCCACTATATTAGGGTCAACCTCTGAGGTCTTACTCTCTAAAAAAGTCGACCTCTAAATTTATTTATTAAAGACTTGAATCAAAGATTATAGAATAATCAAATCCACGAACAATTTTCTTGTGTCACATATACGTACATACTTGTATGTATTTGGTGTGGAGTGACACACCATCTCTTTGTCAGCAATTTTTTTAACCTCGTTTTTGACCAAAACCATATATCAATCATTTTGTGGGATGTCGAAAAATGTTTATTTATATTTTATACGGAAAAACCACAAAAGAAATTTGCTTAACAAATTGCTGTGACATTAGGGATAGACCTGTATCCTGTTTTAGATGTTTTTCCGATATGTTTGGGTGTAAACAGTGGACAGTCTGCATGTTGGAGAAATAAGGTAAATATAAAACATTTAAGGAAAATTGTGAAAACATTTTAAAGAAAGCAGAATCTTTAAAAAAATTAGGAAAACTAGTAAGATTAATTTGTATTAGGAGTGTTTTATTTGTCAAGCTAACAATGTGCTTGATTAGTAACAAATTAAACACAATTAAACACATACTTCAAGTTAATATTTTTGAGCCTAAAAGCCGGCAGCACTATCCGGTGATTCCTAAGGGTGTATGCAACAAATAAACTAAAACACCAGTTTGTCGGATAAAAACTCTGAGAATTTTCATGTTCGCCTGTAGGTAGGCAAACTACTCAATTTAGCATATTCTCAGGCATTTGAAAATAAATCACTGCAACAAAAATTAAAGCATTCCTTTTTAATAACATAACTAATCAATATAGCTAATCCTCACATTTTAATGTTTTTTTGTAACATAACAAATTTTATACAAAATTAACATAATTGATTTCATGTGATAATTATCCCAGAAGATACTATAGATTTTTCCTCATATTTTAAACTTCTTATATTAGCTTTACAAATTTTTTACTCATCACTTTGAACATTTTCTTTTTCATTTCCTCACCTACTTACTACACCACACTAATAGCGTAACATGAAAACTCATTTGCAACCAAATAATTCGGCACTAGAAAACTTCTCACAAAAGTACAATATTATAAATTTACAAACAAATTGTGCTTCTTTAACCACAAAACATACTGTTTTAATTGAAATTTAAGACATTTGATTTGTCTTTCTCGATTTTGTTTCCTCCATCATTTCCCATATCTAATGATGAATAAATAATTGCATACTTTCAGGCTTTGCCCCAGAGCCACCACAAAAGCAAAGAGTGTTTTTGTGCGTGCCACAAGAAAGGAGTTTTTCAACATTAATTCATGTGTAAATATTAAACAAGAAACTCTTGTTTGTCATTACGACATAATGACAAAATAATATTTACACACATTGTTGTGAAATATGTACAATATGTCCTTAGAATGATATATGTTTGCTTTTATTTTTGTGTGGGTGTCTGTAGCTTTGTTTTCTTAATTAATTTCTTAAGTATCTAAAGGACAAAATCCCTCTTGATTTCTTATAAGATTATATTACCATAGATAATATATGCATTTTATTGTCGGAGGTGGAGAGATACAAATTTTTGTTAAGTTTTTAACTTTCTCGGGAATTTTGTTGTACTCATGACTTAAGCCTGATTGCCATTTGTTCGTAAGGCCTGATTGACAAGTGTAGAATATTTTTAATTATTAAAAAAATGCAATATAAAAAAATGTATTCCTTCAATCTTAATCAGCATGCTTGAATAGAACTTGTTATCTTCAGTTTCTATAGCGATTTTGACCAATTTCGCCAGAAGTTCTTAAAGTAATGGTAATTTGTATACATACACGCTGAAAAAAAATCGCTTCTGTAGTATATTGTCCCAAACATATTCGGCTTGAAACATATATATGTTTAGGGTACACACTAAACATATAATATTTGGTACACACAAAAATTATATGTTTGGGAAGATATTGTTCTAAACAAATCTTTCTTTACATCGCAACATGTATTTACTTTGGACGATTTTTTTCCGAAGCAAATATTCATTTGCATTTAATTAAGTATTCAGAAAATACCTAAATTGTGTTAAATATATCAGTGATTCAAAGTTAATTTTTTAGAAATTTTTCATGTCGTAAAAATAATAATAATTGAAATCGTATATCTTGAATCGAAATATATTACTTGGAGGATTAAAAACTAATGATGGCCTGGAATACTCAGACATTTTAAATGATTGATTTAAAACAGAAATTAATGCTGCATTTGGTATCATAACTGGGAGGTTCAATGCCAAATTAAAAAAAATAAAACTGAAATTCGAAAAATTCACCAAAGGTTCGAAAATCTCTTTTTAAATAAAATATATTTGGAGAAATTCCTAAACAATAATTTTATTTGTATTCAAACACATATTTTATTTGAGAAACTTAGTTTGCAAATATTATATGTTGTAACATTAATATATGAGTTCCAAATATATTTTTTTGATTTTCAAATAAAATTTATTTGCTCAGAAATGCATAATATTCAAAAATGTGTGTTCCAAATATATTTTCTTTCGATTCAAACATATCAAAAAAGGCGATTTTGCCCCGTGTAGAAATCATACGAACCTAAACATTTACCTTCTTAGATACCTCAGTCTTGCAGGTATATCCTTTTCTTTACTGCCCCATCACTGTTTCAAATGAGCATTGGCATTGAATAGATATAGTGAAATCCTTTCAGTCCATAGAGAAAAAAAGACAAAAAGCAATCCGTGTTGATGATGAAGCTTTTCTAAAGTGGCCACATTTCTGATGGATCTGTAATAAAATGCCATAGTCTTAATACGTTAATTCCATTAAGAAAGTAGCCCCAGCAATATGTATGTCCAACGTGTCAGAGAATCTGAAATGAAAGAGAAATCATAGAAACAACTGCATTAATCATTAGATAGAGCCGACGTGATTGTCGTAAAGGCTTATCAAGTTTTAAATTGCGGTTGTTTCGCTTTATTTTGGGGCAAACGAAACACTTTGAGAGGAAGAAAACTATCATTTGACTGGGATACAAGAAGATAACAGTTATAATTTTTGCACATTGATTTTTCATCTTTGAAAAGACAGAACAATTTCCAATGCATTAACGACCATAAAAGTCGACGATAAGCAGGTCAGTGACCAAAACGTCAATAAGAAAATGAGATAATGAGATAAATAAACCAAATGACCAATATACAAACAAGGCAACGATAAATAGGTCAATGACCAGTAGGTCCGTAACCAATAGCTCAAAGACTAGCATTTCAACGACTAAAAGGTTAATGACCAATAGGCCAATGATCATTAGCTTAATGACCAAAAGGACAATGACCAATAAGTCAATCACCTTTGGGTCAATGACCAATAGATCAATGACCAATAGGTCAAGGACCAATAGTTCAACGACCAATAAGTCAATGAGCAGTAGGTCAATGTACAAAAGGCTAATGACCAATAGGACAATGACCAGGTCCCGGACTTCAGCCAATGAAGTCGCATACTTCAGTCTTTAAAGTTGTAGACTTCATTCAATGAAGTCGCAGAATTCAGTCTATGAAGTCTCAGATTTCAGTCAATGAAGTATCAGACTTCAGTCAATGACGTCTCAGACTTCAGACAATGAGGTATAAGACTTCAGTCAATGAAGTCTCAGACTTCAATCGATGAAGTTTCAAACTTCAGTCAATGAAGCATCGGAGTTCAGTCACTGAAATCTCAGATACGAGTTGTTGAATTCTCAGATTTCAGTCAGTAAAGTCTCAGACTTCAGTCAATGAAGTCGCAGATTTTAGTCAATGAAGTCTCAGACTTCAGTCAATGAAGTCTCAGACTTCAGTCAATGCAGTCGCTGACTTTATTCAATGAAGTTTCACACTTTAGTCAATGAAATATCGGACTGTAGTCAATGAAATCGCAGAATTCAGTCAATGAAGTCTCAGACTTCCGTCAATGAAGTCACAGAATTCAGTCAATGGAGTCTCAGACTTCAGTCAATGAAGTCTCAGACTTCAGTCAATGAAGTCTCAGACTTCAATCGATGAAGTCTCAAACTTCAGTCAATGAAGCATCGGAGTTCAGTCACTGAAATCTCAGATACGAGTTGATGAATTCACTGACTTCAATCAGTAAAGTCTCAGACTTCAGTCAATGAAGTCGCAGATTTCAGTCAATGAAGTCACGGATTTCAATCAATGAAATATAGTTCAACGATCAATAGGTCGATGAGCAATAGGCGAATGATCAATAGGCCAATGACCAAGTCTCAGACTTCAACCAATGAAATCTCAGACATCAGCCAATGAAGTCTCAGACTTCAGTCAATGAAGTTTTAGACTTCAGTCGATGAAGTCTCAGACTTCAGTCAATGAAGTCTCAAAATTCAGTCAATGAAGTATCACTGAAATCACTGAAATCTCAGATACGAGATTTTGAATTCTCTGACTTCATTAAATGAAGTCTCGGACTTCATTCAGTGAAGTCTCTGACTTCATTCAGTGAAGTCTCAGACTTCAGCCAATGAAGTTGCAGACTTGAGTCAATGAAGTCTCGGACTTCATTCAATGAAGTCTCAGACTTGTATCAATAAAGTCGCTGTCTTCAGTCAATAAAGGCTCAGATTCCAGTCAATGAAGTCTCGGAGTTCAGTCAATTAAATCTCAGAAACGAGTTGTTAATGTCTCAGACTTCAGTCAGTGAAGACTGAGATTTCAGTCAACGAAGTCTCAGATTTCTGTCAATGAAGTCTCAGACTTCAGTCAGTGAAGTCTCAGACCTCAGTCAGTGAAGTCTCAGACTTCAGTCAGTGAAGTCTCAGACTTCTGTCAGTTAAGTCTCAGACTTCTGTCAATGTAGTCTCAGACTTCAGTCAATGACGAGTCTCAGACTTCAGTCAATGAATTATCAGCGTTCAGTCGATGAAATCTCTGATACAAGTTGCTGAATTCTCAGGCTTCAGTCAACGAAGTCCCAGACTTCAGTCAATGAATTCTCAAACTTCATTCAGTGAAGTCGCAGACTTCAATTAATAAAGTCTCAGACTTCAGCAAATGAAGTCGCAGACTTCAGTCTATGAAGTCTCAGACTTTAGTCAATGTCATCTCGGAGTTCAGTCAATTAAATTTCAGATACAAGTTGCTGAATTCTCAGACTTCAGTCAGTCAAGTTTAAGACTTCAGTCAATAAAGTCTCAGACTTCAGCAAATGAAGTCGCGGACTTAAGTCAATGAAGTCTCAGACTTCAGTCAATGAAGTCTCAGACTTCAGTCAATGAAAACTCAGACTTCAGTCATTGCAGTCGCAGACTTCAGTCAATGAAGGCTCAGACTTCAGTCAAAGAAGGATCAGTCATTGGATGCTCAAACTTCAGTAAATGAAGTCATTGACTTTTTTACGAAGTCTTAGACTTCTCTCTATAAAGTCTTAGACTTCTCTTAATGAAAAGTTAGACTTCTCTCTATGAAGTCTTAAACTTATTTCTATGAAGTCTTAGACTTCTCCCTATGAAGTCTTAGACTTCTCTCTATGACGTCTTAGACTTCTCTCTATGACGTCTTAAACTTCTTTCTATGAAGTCATTAACTACAGTCTATGATACCTTGGACTTCCAATGAACACTCAATCATGTGAAACCCGATACTTCAGTCTATTCAGTGAATAAAATTCAGACGTAAGTCTACGAAGTCTTTTTTTAAGTTTATAGAATCTTAGACTTCTAAGAAAACTCAGACTTCAGTCTATTAAGCCTTATGTATAAGCTGGCTTAAGCAACTGTGCGTATACATGTAAATTTTATATGTTAAACCATAATGTACTTAAGTAAACTGTTCGTTAGGTTCTCTCAGCTCTCTTTCATTACCCATTTGCTTTAGCAAGGTGAGATACTGAACGCATATTGCGTACGGAATTTCTAAAGCCTATTATGGTTGAGCCTTTAAACTTCTGTCTATGAAGTCTTAGGTTTCGCTTTGACGGTTAAGACTTTAGTCTACGACTTTATTCTATAAAGTTTCATACTCTATGAAATTGTATTCTAAGGATGTCTTAGACTTCAGTCTGCGATGCCTTAGACTTTGTGAAGCCGTTTCACCCTTTAAAGACTAATGGCGATTTCTTTTCTGCAAAAAAGTGAAACATTTCCGTTGCCCTTTTCATATTTTCGAATTTTGAAATAGGAGCTAAGTTTCTTTGTAGGGACTGCATATATTCCACCCAAAAAGGGCAAATATTTTTCAGAATTTCGAGTCGACGGGGCAACATTTTTTTCAGAATCGAAATCACCATGTCTTCAGTATAAGAAATTTCCGACTTTATTCCATGAAGTTTCATGCGTCAGTCTAAGAAATCTTAGACGTGAGACTATGAAGTATTAGGTTGCAGCCTAGGTGTTCTTTGAAGTCTTAGCTGCAGATCTGGTTTTATTTCTTGGCCTTTGTCTTGAGTAACAATCCTATTAAATTTTTAAAATTTTTTCCAGAATCGTTGTCTGTGTTTTTCATTTATCTGTAAATTATACAAATAACAGCGAATTAAAATCACATAAATTGGACAACATATTAAATGTGTTGATGTTTAGTGACATAACTTAATTCACAAAAATAAGCACTAATGGTATAAAATGATATAAAAATCTCAGTGTTTGACTTAAGGCATATTTATGTCAGCGTCTATTGAATTTCAAAGGCTTCAAATGGGAGCGTTCTACACTGCATTCCGCTACACATGTACTTTTGGATGTCAGTCTGCAAGTATGCCATACGAAATAACAAAATGTGTACATACAAATAAATAAACAGAAACTAATAGTCATACAAATTCAGAAACATTTTTCTAGAGGCAACCATAAAATCAATAAAACTCAATTTCACGGTCTGCACGTTATGCCACCAATGTCTTTATTTTTAAGTCAGATTTTGTGCTACATTTGACATTGAAAGCTTGTCGAATACTGTTGCAAAACAATATGAAAGTCATCACTATACACCCAGCAGCCTAATATTAATTTTTTATAGAAACGTTCATAATATGAAAAAGAAACATTTTTTTCATTAAACAAATATAACACTAACTCATGGCAGGCAGAGTAAAATCTCTGGAAATTCCGTTTTTTCATATAATTATGACATGAAAATATGCGAAAACCTTTCAAAGCAAATATGCCATGCATGAAATACAGCTTTATTTAAATAACACCTGAAAGTATGCTACAAATTCTATAGCGGGTGTTCTCAGAGCTACATATTTGTATTCTCTGTTCCAATTTCTCACATCAACAGCAACATGATG
This sequence comes from Eudasyphora cyanicolor, assembly GCA_963930755.1. Classification (NCBI taxonomy): domain Eukaryota; kingdom Metazoa; phylum Arthropoda; class Insecta; order Diptera; family Muscidae; genus Eudasyphora; species Eudasyphora cyanicolor. The sequence continues at coordinate 278,453,621 of OZ005736.1, read as the reverse complement.
ACAGGGGCAAATGTAGACTGTCCATTGATGTGTATGAATATTTTTTTTATATGAATTGAATTTTTTTCGAGCATACCATAAGGCGTTGCCACAAGAAGGGTGTCAAATTCCATAGGAAACATGAGTATTTCTGGAATGTCTGAATGAATTTTTTGCAGTATTCAGGTTTCTTTTGGAATTTGCTATGTGCATTCCAATCTAGGCAAACATAAGAAAATATTGAAAAAGATTTAGTAATAATGATGGAGGGGTGCCAAAGTAATAATTGTTTATTTATTTGAGCTATTTTAATAAACACGTGTTGGTCCTTAAATATGTTTGTGAACACAAATGTTTAAATTATGTATTAAAATTACCGAATATTTATAGGAATTTAAAAAAGAAATGGAAAAACATACGGAAAAGGAATGGTAGAATTATTTAGAAAGTGATATTGCAAAGAATAATTTTAGGCATTTAAAAAATAAATGCAAAATCATAGCATAAGTTTCGGTAAATTAACGGAGAATTATTTAATAAGTTGTACTGCTTGAAACTTGAAGTTGTACTGCAATACAAGCACTCGAGGAAACTCCGCTAACACCAACGAGCCGTTAAAGATGTCAGACTCCATACTGCGCTAATTGTCAGATAGCCGTCAGTACGTTAGGATCTATGGATATGATCCAGAAACAAAACAGCAATCAACCCTATGGGTCTTTCAAGTCTAGCCAAATCCATCAAAAGTGGTTCTAGAAAGAAGCACATCGGTCATGTGGCCACAGTTTCGTTAGTGGATCGTAGGGCGGTCAATTGTGAGTGCTACAAAGCTATCTGGTTGCCAATAGTGTTCGAAGAAATAAGGAAAAACAGGAAGAGAAGACGGATCATTTTGCATCGAGACAATGCGAGCTCTCAAACTTCAGCTGAAGCAATGGTCTCTATGAGCACTCAGAATGTCGAATTGATGGGTAATCCGCTGTACAACGCTCAATTGACTAAAGTCTGAGCTTTCATTGAATAAAGTCAGAGCATTCTTCGAGCATTCTGAAGTCGAAGTCTGAGACTTTATTGACTGAAGTCTTAGAATTCATTGAGATAAGTCTACGACTTCATTGACAGAGTCTACGAATTACGTAAGTCTGAGGTTTCGTGGACCGACGTCTAATACTTTATTGGGTGAAGTCTGAAACTTCATTGACTCTGAGATTTCATTGACTAAAGTCTGAAACTTCATCGACGGAAGTCTGAGACATTATTGACTGAAGAATGATAGTTCATTGACAAAAGTCTACGATTTCATTGACTGAAGTCTACGACATCGTTGACTGAAATCTGAGACTTCATTGACTGGAGTCTGAGACTTTATTGACTGAAGTCTGAGGCTTCATTTACTGAAGTCTGAGGCTTTTTTGACTGAAGTCTGATACAACATAGACTGAGGACTGAGATTTCATTTGCTGAAGTCTAGCAATTATTTTTCTGAAGTCTAGCGATTAATTTGCTGGTGTCTGAGACTTCATTGACTGAAGTCTGAGATTTAATTGACAGAAGTCTACGATTTCATTGACTGACGTCTACGACATCATTGACTGAACTCTAGGACTTCATTGACTGGAGTCTGAGACTTCATTAACTGAATTCTGAAACTTCATTGACTGAATTCTGAATCTTTATTCACAGAAGCCTACGACTTCATTGGCAGAAGTCTGCGATTTCATTGCCTGACGTCTACGACATCGTTGACTGACTGACTGACGTCTACGACTGAAGTCTGAAACTCCATTGACTGAAGTCTGATGGGCATAGACTGAAGTCTGACACTTAAGTGAACTTCATTGACTGAATTCTGCAACTTCATTGAGTGAATTCTAAAACATCATCGCCTGAAGTCTGAGACTTCATTGAAGTCTTGCACTTAAGTGACTGAATTCTGAGACTTCAATGACTGAAGCTTGAACTGAAGACAGAGTATTTAGTGACAGAAGTCTGAGATTTCATTGACTGAAGTCTGAGCTGAGGTCTGAGACTTCATTTTCTGAAGTCTGAGAGAATTCATTGTGGGATACCTCGTGCTGCAAATACTAAAGTCTGAATCCTTACAAATGGATGCCCAAGTTATTTCAAAGTATTATGTGTGACACTTCATAGACTGAAGTCTTAGTATTCATACCCTGGGTTGTGAGACTTCATTCAAGGTAATACTCGTATATCAGCTACTCAAAGTAATATATTTATGAGACTGAATTGCCGGTGCTTTATGTGATTAATGATATCATACAATTTGACTGAAATTTTACTCCAGCAAGAATTTGTATAACAAATAACTCTATTTTACAATTTTATTCCACATTAATAGCACATAATTCCTTAGGAAATTTAAATTATTTCTCTGACTTCTAATTGTCGCAAAAAGTCTCATCAAAGGACCATCCGCATTAATGCAAATATTTTAATAACTCAGCTGGTTAATATTCTATTAGCAAAAAAAAAAAACACGAACAAATGAACGTAAGCCATTTCCTTGGAAATCCTTTTTTTGCTTTTGCATAAAACACAAAAGGATATTCTTCATTATATCTGTGTTCTAATTGCTCTTCATTTGAATTATGATGAGGAGAATTATGACAAGGCTGGAATGCCCAGAATAGCCCGAATGAAGGCAATTGCGTTTTTTAATGACACTGCAGATGAAGATGATGATGACGACTGCGTGACGGACAAAATGTAAGAAACCAAAATAACACCGCCTAATTGATATTATTTGCATAATAATAATTCTCTGAACATAAAAGTTACGGATGAAAATGCTAAACTCAATTTCCTGCAGAAAATTAGTAAAATTATTTCGAGAGAGTCTAGCAGCAGATTGTGGTAAATGGAATTTGCAAATAAAATCGGCAAACGTTATAATGACAGGATGTAAGAAATATACACAGGAAGGATATACTAATTTTAATTGTTGGACATTTACAAATGATGATCTGTTTCGTCGGCAGATGGATGATGATTTATAGAAATGTTCTTTATTATTTTAACTTATTAGAAAAAGGGCTTTCCGTGCTGAGAAACTTATAATACTTACACTATATAATTTTTGTGGTTCTTCTCTAGCATATATGAAAAGTCGACTCTAATATAGAGGATAACCTCATAGATCGACTGTTTATAGAGGAAGACTTCGGAGATTGAGTCTAGTATAGAGATAGACTTAGATGTTGAGTCTAGTATTCTCGAAGAGCTCGGAGGTCAACTGCAGTGTAGAAGAAGTCCTTAGAAGTCGATTCAAGCATAGAGAAAAACCTCGCAATCTTTAAAATTATGTGATGAATGAAAATATAGAAACATTTTCCTTAAATTATATGCCAACAATTTAATTTCATTTTACAAAACAAATTTAATGAACGATATATTTAAAAATTTATTATTGTGAAACATTGATAACAAAAAATAAATAAATTGTAGATATTGTTTAATTTATTTTAATATTTTATACAAAACTAAAACAACTTTATTTGCATTCTGACATTGATATTCAACAAACAAAAAATCTAACCTATTGCCACACATTTATGAACACAACATTTATTAATTAAGCGTCATGGAATTTTGCCATTGTTATAGTATTTCTTTTTTACACACAACATTTTTAATTTTTTGTTTTATCTCTATCGTTGAATAGAGATAAAAATAAATTATGTTGAATTTATTTGCGCATAATTAGAAAGTCATTCGGCCAATTAAATAATATATTGTATATGAAATATTGTATCCAAACCTACAAAAAATTAGTAAATGGTTTCCCATTTCAAGTTAAATTGTTTAAATTAGGTTTTTTTTGCTAAATTAAACTTCATTAACATACTCGTATATGTAGAGTTATTTAATTAAAATAAATTTGGAGCTGTTGATATTTTTTTTGTTGGTAACATATAGTCTGTTTTTCATTAACTAAAACTGTTGACAAATATAATAAGGTTTATAATATTTCAAAGTAAAAATTCCAAAACGCAAGGGACACAATTTTCTAGGGGACTGAAGGCGGGCGAAGTATAAATTATACTAATCGCAAAAATTCACAACAGCCTAAATTTTTGAGGGTATAGTTATATATATAATGCGTATTTCAATAAGGTTTTTTTGATATTGACATTGATGACTTTTCTTTTAGAAAAGTTCATCGTTGATGACTTTTCTTTAAGAAAAGTTCGCCGTTGATGACTTTTCTTTAAGAAAAGTTCATCGTTGATGACTTTTATTTAAGAAAAGTTCATCGTTGATGACTTTTCTTATAGAAAAGTTCATCGTTGATGACTTTTCTCATAGAAAAGTTCATCGTTGATGACTTTTCTCATAGAAAAGTTCATCGTTGATGACCTTTCTCATAGAAAAGTTCATCGTTGATGACTTTTCTCATAGAAAAGTTCATCGTTGATGACTTTTCTTCTAGAAAAGTTCATCGTTGATGAAGTTCAGCGTTGATGACTTTTCTTCTAGAAAAGTTCATCGCTGATGACTTTTCTTCTAGAAAAGTTCATCGTTGATGGCTTTTCTTCTAGAAAATTTCATCGTTGATGACTTTTCTTCTAGAAAAGTTCATCGTTGATGACTTTTCTTATAGAAATGTTCATCGTTGATGACTTTTCTTATAGAAGAGTGCACCGTTGAAGACTTTTCTCATTGAAAAGTTCATCGTTGATGACATTTCTCATAGAAAGTTTATCGTTGATGACTTTTCTTCTAGAAAAGTTCAGCGTTGATGACTTTTCTTCTAGAAAAGTTCAGCGTTGATGTCTTTTCTTCTAGAAAAGTTCAGCGTTGATGACTTTTCTTCTAGAAAAGTTCATCGATGATGACTTTTCTTCTAGAAAAGTTCATCGTTGATGGCTTTTCTTCTAGAAAAGTTCATCGTTGATGGCTTTTCTTCTAGAAAATTTCATCGTTGATGACTTTTCTTCTAGAAAAGTTCATCGTTGATGACTTTTCTCATAGAAAAGTGCATCGTTGATGACTTTTCTCATAGAAAAGTGCATCGTTGATGACTTTTCTCATAGAAAAGTTTATCGTTGATGACTTTTCTCATAGAAAAGTTCATCTTTGATGACTTTTCTCATAGAAAAGTGCATCGTTGATGACTTTTCTCATAGAAAAGTTCATCGTTAATGACTTTTCTCATAGAAAAGATCATCGTTGATGACTTTTCTCATAGAAAAGTTCATTGTTGATGACTTTTCTTCTAGAAAAGTTCATCGTTGATGACTTTTCTTCTAGAAAAGTTCAGCGTTGATGACTTTTCTTCTAGAAAAGTTCATCGCTGATGACTTTTCTTCTAGAAAAGTTCATCGTTGATGGCTTTTCTTCTAGAAAAGTTCATCGTTGATGGCTTTTCTTCTAGAAAATTTCATCGTTGATGACTTTTCTTCTAGAAAAGTTCATCGTTGATGACTTTTCTCATAGAAAAGTTCATCATTGATGACTTTTCTCATAGAAAAGTGCATCGTTGATGACTTTTCTCATAGAAAAGTTTATCGCTGATGACTTTTCTGATAGAAAAGTTCATCGTTGATGACTTTTCTCATAGAAAAGTGCATCGTTGATGACTTTTCTCATAGAAAAGTTCATCGTTGATGACTTTTCTCGTAGAAAAGTTCATCGTTGATGACTTTTCTCATAGAAAAGTTCATCGTTGATGACTTTTCTCATAGAAAAGTTCATCGTTGATGACTTTTCTTCTAGAAAAGTTCAGCGTTGATGACATTTGTTATACAAAAGTTCATCGTTGATGACTTTTGTTATAGAAAAGATCATCGTTGATGACCTTTCTTATAGAAAAGTTCATAGTTCATCGTTGAAGAAAAGTTAATCGCTGATGAATTTTCTTATAGAAAGTTCATCTTTTATAACTTTTCTTATAGAAAAGTTCATCGTTGATGACTTTTCTTATAGAAAAGTTCATCGTTGATGACTTTTCTTATAGAAAAGTTCATCGTTGATGACTTTTCTTATAGAAAAGTTCATCGTTGATGACTTTTCTTATAGAAAAGTTCATCGTTGATGACTTTTCTTATAGAAAAGTTCATCGTTGATGACTTTTCTTATAGAAAAGTTCATCGTTGATGACTTTTCTTATAGAAAAGTTCATCGTTGATGACTGTTCTTATAGAAAAGTTCATCGTTGATGACTTTTCTTATAGAAAAGTTCATCGTTGATGACTTTTCTTATAGAAAAGTTCATCGTTGATGACTTTTCTTATAGAAAAGTTCATCGTTGATGACTTTTCTTATAGAAAAGTTCATCGTTGATGACTTTTCTTATAGAAAAGTTCATCGTTGATGACTTTTCTTATAGAAAACATCATCGTTGATGACTTTTCTCATAGAAAAGTTCATCGTTGATGACTTTTCTTATAGAAAAGTTCATCGTTGATGACTTTTCTTATAGAAAAGTTCATCGTTGATGACTTTTCTTATAGAAAAGTTCATCGTTGATGACTTTTCTTCTAGAGAAGTTCATCGTTGATGACTTTTCTTCTAGAGAAGTTCATCGTTGATGACTTTTTTATAGAAAAGTTCATCGTTGATGACTTTTCTTCTAGGAAAGTTTATCGTTAATGACTTTTCTTCTAGAAAAGTTCATCGTTGATGAATTTTTTTTAGAGAAGTTTATCGTTGATGACTTTTCTTCTAGAAAAGTTCATCGTTGATGACTTTTCTTCCAGAAAAGTTCATTCGCTGATGACTTGTCTTATAGAAAAGTTTATCTTTCATAACTTTTCTTATAGAAAAGTTCATCGTTGATGACTTTTCTTCTAGAAAAGTTCATCGTTGATGACTTTTCTTCTAGAAAAGTTCATCGTTGATGACTTTTCTTCTAGAAAAGTTCATCGTTGATGACTTTTCTTCTAGAAAAGTTCATCGTTGATGACTTTTCTTCTAGAAAAGTTCATCGTTGATGACTTTTCTTCTAGAAAAGTACATCGTTGATGACTTTTCTTCTAGAAAAGTTCATCCTTGATGACTTTTCTTCTAGAAAAGTTCATCGTTGATGACTTTTCTTCTAGAAAAGTTCATCGTTGATGACTTTTCTCATAGAAAAGTTCATCGTTGATGACTTTTCTCATAGAAAAGTTCATCGTTGATGACTTTTCTTCTAGAAAAGTTCATCGTTGATGACTTTTCTTCTAGAAAAGTTCATCGTTGATGACTTTTCTTCTAGAAAAGTTCATCGTTGATGACTTTTCTTCTAGAAAAGTTCATCGTTGATGACTTTTCTTCTAGAAATGTTCGTCGTTGATGACTTTTGTTATAGAAAAGTTCATCGTTGATGACCTTTCTTATAGAACTGTTCGTCGTTGATGACTTTTGTTATAGAAAAGTTCATCGTTGATGACCTTTCTTATAGAAAAGTTCATAGTTCATCGTTGAAGAAAAGTTAATCGCTGATGACTTTTCTCATCGAAAAGTTCATCTTTCATAACTTTTCTTATAGAAAAGTTCATCGTTGATGACTTTTCTTCTAGAAAAGTTCATCGTTGATGACTTTTCTTCTAGAAAAGTTCATCGTTTATGACTTTTCTTCTAGAAAAGTTCATCGTTTATGACTTTTCTTCTAGAAAAGTTCATCGTTGATGACTTTTCTCATAGAAAAGTTCATCGTTGATGACTTTTCTGCTAGAAAAGTTCATCGTTGATGACTTTTCTTCTAGAAAAGTTCATCGTTGATGACTTTTCTTCTAGAAAAGTTCATCGTTGATGACTTTTCTTCTAGAAAAGTTCATCGTTGATGACTTTTCTTCTAGAAAAGTTCATCGTTGATGACTTTTCTTCTAGAAAAGTTCATCGTTGATGACTTTTCTTCTAGAAATGTTCATCGTTGATGACTTTTGTTATAGAAAAGTTCATCGTTGATGACCTTTCTTATAGAAAAGTTCATAGTTCATCGTTGAAGAAAAGTTAATCGCTGATGACTTTTCTTATAGAAAAGTTCATCTTTCATAACTTTTCTTATAGAAAAGTTCATCGTTGATGACTTTTCTTCTAGAAAAGTTCTTCGTTGATGACTTTTCTTATAGAAAAGTTCATCGTTGATGACTTTTCTTCTAGAAAAGTTCATCGTTGATGACTTTTCTTCTAGAAAAGTTCATCGTTCATAGAAGAGTGCACCGTTGAAGACTTTTCTCATTGAAAAGTTCATCGTTGATGACATTTCTCATAGAAAGTTTATCGTTGATGACTTTTCTTCTAGAAAAGTTCAGCGTTGATGACTTTTCTTCTAGAAAAGTTCAGCGTTGATGTCTTTTCTTCTAGAAAAGTTCAGCGTTGATGACTTTTCTTCTAGAAAAGTTCATCGATGATGACTTTTCTTCTAGAAAAGTTCATCGTTGATGGCTTTTCTTCTAGAAAAGTTCATCGTTGATGGCTTTTCTTCTAGAAAATTTCATCGTTGATGACTTTTCTTCTAGAAAAGTTCATCGTTGATGACTTTTCTCATAGAAAAGTGCATCGTTGATGACTTTTCTCATAGAAAAGTGCATCGTTGATGACTTTTCTCATAGAAAAGTTTATCGTTGATGACTTTTCTCATAGAAAAGTTCATCTTTGATGACTTTTCTCATAGAAAAGTGCATCGTTGATGACTTTTCTCATAGAAAAGTTCATCGTTAATGACTTTTCTCATAGAAAAGATCATCGTTGATGACTTTTCTCATAGAAAAGTTCATTGTTGATGACTTTTCTTCTAGAAAAGTTCATCGTTGATGACTTTTCTTCTAGAAAAGTTCAGCGTTGATGACTTTTCTTCTAGAAAAGTTCATCGCTGATGACTTTTCTTCTAGAAAAGTTCATCGTTGATGGCTTTTCTTCTAGAAAAGTTCATCGTTGATGGCTTTTCTTCTAGAAAATTTCATCGTTGATGACTTTTCTTCTAGAAAAGTTCATCGTTGATGACTTTTCTCATAGAAAAGTTCATCATTGATGACTTTTCTCATAGAAAAGTGCATCGTTGATGACTTTTCTCATAGAAAAGTTTATCGCTGATGACTTTTCTGATAGAAAAGTTCATCGTTGATGACTTTTCTCATAGAAAAGTGCATCGTTGATGACTTTTCTCATAGAAAAGTTCATCGTTGATGACTTTTCTCGTAGAAAAGTTCATCGTTGATGACTTTTCTCATAGAAAAGTTCATCGTTGATGACTTTTCTCATAGAAAAGTTCATCGTTGATGACTTTTCTTCTAGAAAAGTTCAGCGTTGATGACATTTGTTATACAAAAGTTCATCGTTGATGACTTTTGTTATAGAAAAGATCATCGTTGATGACCTTTCTTATAGAAAAGTTCATAGTTCATCGTTGAAGAAAAGTTAATCGCTGATGAATTTTCTTATAGAAAGTTCATCTTTTATAACTTTTCTTATAGAAAAGTTCATCGTTGATGACTTTTCTTATAGAAAAGTTCATCGTTGATGACTTTTCTTATAGAAAAGTTCATCGTTGATGACTTTTCTTATAGAAAAGTTCATCGTTGATGACTTTTCTTATAGAAAAGTTCATCGTTGATGACTTTTCTTATAGAAAAGTTCATCGTTGATGACTTTTCTTATAGAAAAGTTCATCGTTGATGACTTTTCTTATAGAAAAGTTCATCGTTGATGACTGTTCTTATAGAAAAGTTCATCGTTGATGACTTTTCTTATAGAAAAGTTCATCGTTGATGACTTTTCTTATAGAAAAGTTCATCGTTGATGACTTTTCTTATAGAAAAGTTCATCGTTGATGACTTTTCTTATAGAAAAGTTCATCGTTGATGACTTTTCTTATAGAAAAGTTCATCGTTGATGACTTTTCTTATAGAAAACATCATCGTTGATGACTTTTCTCATAGAAAAGTTCATCGTTGATGACTTTTCTTATAGAAAAGTTCATCGTTGATGACTTTTCTTATAGAAAAGTTCATCGTTGATGACTTTTCTTATAGAAAAGTTCATCGTTGATGACTTTTCTTCTAGAGAAGTTCATCGTTGATGACTTTTCTTCTAGAGAAGTTCATCGTTGATGACTTTTTTATAGAAAAGTTCATCGTTGATGACTTTTCTTCTAGGAAAGTTTATCGTTAATGACTTTTCTTCTAGAAAAGTTCATCGTTGATGAATTTTTTTTAGAGAAGTTTATCGTTGATGACTTTTCTTCTAGAAAAGTTCATCGTTGATGACTTTTCTTCCAGAAAAGTTCATTCGCTGATGACTTGTCTTATAGAAAAGTTTATCTTTCATAACTTTTCTTATAGAAAAGTTCATCGTTGATGACTTTTCTTCTAGAAAAGTTCATCGTTGATGACTTTTCTTCTAGAAAAGTTCATCGTTGATGACTTTTCTTCTAGAAAAGTTCATCGTTGATGACTTTTCTTCTAGAAAAGTTCATCGTTGATGACTTTTCTTCTAGAAAAGTTCATCGTTGATGACTTTTCTTCTAGAAAAGTACATCGTTGATGACTTTTCTTCTAGAAAAGTTCATCCTTGATGACTTTTCTTCTAGAAAAGTTCATCGTTGATGACTTTTCTTCTAGAAAAGTTCATCGTTGATGACTTTTCTCATAGAAAAGTTCATCGTTGATGACTTTTCTCATAGAAAAGTTCATCGTTGATGACTTTTCTTCTAGAAAAGTTCATCGTTGATGACTTTTCTTCTAGAAAAGTTCATCGTTGATGACTTTTCTTCTAGAAAAGTTCATCGTTGATGACTTTTCTTCTAGAAAAGTTCATCGTTGATGACTTTTCTTCTAGAAATGTTCGTCGTTGATGACTTTTGTTATAGAAAAGTTCATCGTTGATGACCTTTCTTATAGAACTGTTCGTCGTTGATGACTTTTGTTATAGAAAAGTTCATCGTTGATGACCTTTCTTATAGAAAAGTTCATAGTTCATCGTTGAAGAAAAGTTAATCGCTGATGACTTTTCTCATCGAAAAGTTCATCTTTCATAACTTTTCTTATAGAAAAGTTCATCGTTGATGACTTTTCTTCTAGAAAAGTTCATCGTTGATGACTTTTCTTCTAGAAAAGTTCATCGTTTATGACTTTTCTTCTAGAAAAGTTCATCGTTTATGACTTTTCTTCTAGAAAAGTTCATCGTTGATGACTTTTCTCATAGAAAAGTTCATCGTTGATGACTTTTCTGCTAGAAAAGTTCATCGTTGATGACTTTTCTTCTAGAAAAGTTCATCGTTGATGACTTTTCTTCTAGAAAAGTTCATCGTTGATGACTTTTCTTCTAGAAAAGTTCATCGTTGATGACTTTTCTTCTAGAAAAGTTCATCGTTGATGACTTTTCTTCTAGAAATGTTCATCGTTGATGACTTTTGTTATAGAAAAGTTCATCGTTGATGACCTTTCTTATAGAAAAGTTCATAGTTCATCGTTGAAGAAAAGTTAATCGCTGATGACTTTTCTTATAGAAAAGTTCATCTTTCATAACTTTTCTTATAGAAAAGTTCATCGTTGATGACTTTTCTTCTAGAAAAGTTCTTCGTTGATGACTTTTCTTATAGAAAAGTTCATCGTTGATGACTTTTCTTCTAGAAAAGTTCATCGTTGATGACTTTTCTTCTAGAAAAGTTCATCGTTGATGACTTTTCTTTTAGAAAAGTTCATCGTTGATGACTTTTCTTCTAGAAAAGTTCATCGTTGATGACTTTTCTTTTAGAAAAGTTCATCGTTGATGTTTTTTCTTCTAGAAAAGTTCATCGTTGATGACTTTTCTCATAGAAAAGTTCATCGTTGATGACTTTTCTCATAGAAAAGTTCATCGTTGATGACTTTTCTCATAGAAAAGTTCATCGTTGATGACTTTTCTCATAGAAAAGTTCATCGTTGATGACTTTTCTTCTAGAAAAGTTCATCGTTGATGACTTTTCTTCTAGAAAAGTTCATCGTTGATGACTTTTCTTCTAGAAAAGTTCATCGTTGATGACTTTTCTTCTAGAAAAGTTCATCGTTGATGACTTTTCTTCTAGAAAAGTTCATCGTTGATGAATTTTCTTCTAGAAAAGTTCATCGTTGACGACTTTTCTTATAGAAAAAATTCATCGTTGTTGACTTTTCTTATAGAAAAGTTCATCGTTGATGACCTTTCTTATAGAAAGGTCCATAATTGATTACTTTTCTTATAGAAAGGTCCATAGTTGATGACTTTTCTTTTGGCCCTTAAATTCTTCCTAGAAATTCATCCTTCAACTTCTGTGATTTGTTTCGTTTTCCAATTCCCCTGAAATTAATTTTTTATTGTTTTTGTCTGTCACTCTTAAATGCCTCTTGGATAAATGTGTTGCCACCATTTATATTACCAAATATGATAACTTTGTCACCACCAAATTTTTGTGTGGTTTCTCTCGTAAAGTTTTATTACATTTAATGCTCGACCATTTAAGGAAAATATTGTCATAAATTTTCCCCTTATGTAAAAACCCTTGGGAAAATCTCGGTGTGTCATCAACGGCAGTGCAAAAAAATAACGGAGACATCGTAAATGGCAAAAACGCTTTTTGATAGCCATAAAATAACTTTGGCCATAATTCGGTTTGAAGTCAATTTGGTTCAAGCAGGAGCTAAATGAAAAGTGAAAAAAGAGGAAATGGGTAAAAACGAAAATATTTAAAGTGGTTAAAACAAAGATGGTGTATATAATTTCTAAGGTAACAAAAGAGTACCAAGATAATTTCCCGCACATATTTTGAGCGCAATAAAACATTTTTCAGGATTGGTTATAGATTTTGTTTCCCCATTAAAGATATTTCAATATTCACGGTATTTGAAGCAAAAGTTTCAGCACATACTAATATTTGCAGCATAAAGTGATTGAGAGCTTTATTATTCGCACTTTGTATATTCCTCTTCTGTTAATAAGTAATACCCAAACGGCATATGTAATAAAATTTAGGAAAATACAACTTTGTCCCCTATTCATTGCAGAATTATTCGTAAGGATAATTAAGTTAATTGCTAGTAAAACCATCTAAGTTTGTTATACAATGTTGTAGCAATCAAATAATTCATCATACAAAATATACTGCTGTGAAAATGTTGAAAATTTTCAAAGTTTACTTAGGTATTATAAAAAGAGAAATACCTGTAATGAAATTTGCGTAAATTTTAATTAGAATAGAATGAAATGTAACAATGTTATATGAAATGCTCATAAAATGTTACTTTTTTACTGAAATAGTAAGGAAAAGCTGTCACAGAAAACCTTTTCTCGATGAAAAGTTGTCAGAGACAACCTTTTCTTAAGGAAAAGTTATCAGAGACAACCTTTTCTTAAGGAAAAATTGTCAGAAACAACCTTTTCTTAAGGAAAAGTTGTCAGAGGCAACCTTTTCTTAAGGAAAAGTTGTCAGAGGCAACCTTTTCTTAAGGAAAAATTGTCAGAAACAACCTTTTCTTAAGGAAAAGTTGTCAAAAACAATCTTTTCTTAAGGAAAAGTTGTCAGAGACAACCTTTTCTTAAGGAAAAGTTTTCAGAGACAATCTTTCCTTAAGGAAAAGTTGTAATAGACAACCTTTTCTTAAGGAAAAGTTGTCAGAGACAACCTTTTCTTAAGGAAAAGTTGTCAGAGACAACCTTTTCTTAAGGAAAAGTTGTCAGAGACAACCTTTTCTGAAGGAAAGGTTGTCATAGACAACCTTTTCTGAAGTAAAGGTTGTCATAGACAACCTTTTTTAAGGAAAAGTTGTCAGAGACAACCTTTTCTTAAGGAAAAATTGTCAGAAACAACCTTTTCTTAAGGAAAACATTTCAGAGAAAACCTAAAAAATTTAACATTTTTAGTTTAATTTGTTAGTTCTTTTTTACTGTGTACTTACACATTATTTACAGCTTGCATTGTTTGGTTCTTCTTACCAAAGGTTAAATATGACAAGGGTTAACAAGAATCTTTCACTTTTGCTGACAACAGAAAAAACTCCTTGGAATGCAAGACTTTCTTAAGAAATACAATCTAAAACATTTTAAATATAAAAACGTGACGATGAGTCTGAAAAGAAACGAAAGAAAAGTTCACGTGTTATCGTGTTATTTAAACGTCTGGCAAAACGATGATTGATGACTTGGCCTAAATATATGTTAAAATAAAAACTCTTTTAATTTATGGGCGGAAAAAGTGTTGAAAAAATGTAACTTCAAAAAATGTTTGCAAAAAAATATACAATTAAATGGTTATTAAATAATATTTGAAAATGAGTTTGGAAAATAGAATTTATTCATCGAAATTAAAGATCAAAATATTTAGTGTAAGTAATACTATTACTAATATAAATTATTTATAATCATACCGGTCGTTTTGAGAAAATTACTTTTAAAATTGAAAAGATTTACTTAAATCCAGACAAATCACCTTACCACGAACAACCCTTATTTATGGGTCAGAATAGAAAAGTACTTAAAAGCGAGCAAAAAAATAAAAATAGATTTTTACTAAAATCTAAAATCATATAGGAGTATGTAATAGATTTTCACATATCAAAAATAATTAAATGCCATCGAAATAAATAATAATATATAATATCGCTTATACGCAACCTTGCCAATTCAGCAAAAAATAAGAATAAATCACTTGTTTCAAATGATAATTGTTCGAAGTTTTCAAGTATAACAAAAGAATTGCTTCGCAACTCATACAAATCATTTTGTACAATAGTTTTATTAGTTCCACTGTGGTTCGTCCCACGGTGAGTGGAAACTTTTAATGGTTATTTTCTTGTGTTACCACAACTAACACATATGCACTTTGCCGAAAAGTTTTGCAAGATTTATGTTCGCAGTTAACAAAAACTTAAGAATTGTACGTAACTTTTCGGAGGAAATTAAATAAAAGTTTGATAAATGTTCGCTGAATTCGCAGAGAAAACAATAAAATGAAATTTTTAGGCTTTGTAAGATGAGATGAAAATATAATATTTCATGTAAACTTCGAGGATATATAAGAAGAGATTTATAGGCGATTACAAAAAAAAATGCCAATAAAAGATGGTAAAACATAAAGGAAAAATATTTATATATAAAAAATATAAATAACTTTAATAACCTTGATATCCGCCAGGATATTCCCAATTGATTTGTGATGTAATATCCTAATCAGAAGCTGTTTTCGATAAGAAAATTGCTCCGAATCAGAGCCTAGTCTCCAATTTTTCTGCAGAAAAACTGTTCTGAATCAGAGGCTATTTTTTATAGGTAAAATGCTCTGAGTCAAAGCCTATTTTCTATAAAAAAAACTTACTCTAAATAAGGCGTTATTTTCTATAGGAAAGTCGCCCTAAATCAGAGCCAATTTTCTATAGGAAAATTGCTCTAAATCAGAGCCTATTTTCCATAGGAAAATTGCTCTAAATCAGAGCCTTTTTTCTATAGAAGAATTGCTCTCAATCAGAGCCTATTTTCTATAAGAAAATTGATCTGAATCAGAGCCGATTTTCAATAGGAAAATTGCTCTGAACCAGAGCATATTTTCTATAGGAAAATTTGCAAATTTTATATAGGAAAATTTCTATTTTCTATAGGAAATTGCTCTGAATCAAAGCTTTTTCTATTAAAAAACTTGAGAGGATTTTTTTTGGGGAAAATTGCTATATATCAGAGCCTATTTTCTACAGGAAAATTGCTCTGAATCAGAGCCTATTTTCCATTTCTCTTATATAGAAAAATTGATATGAATCAGAGCTAATTTTCTACAGAAAAATTGCTCTTTCTCTAAGAAAATTGTTGTGAATCTGGGCCTATTTTCAATAGGAGAATTGCTCAAATCAGAGCCTATTTTCTATAGGAAAATTGCTCTAAATCAGAGCCTATTTTCCATAGAGGAATTGCTCTCAATCAGAGCCTATTTTCTATAAGAAAATTGATCTGAATCAGAGCCTAGTTTCTATAAGAAAATTGCTCTGAGTCAAAGCCTTTTTATATAAGAAAATTGCTCTTAATCTGAGCAGGTTTTTTATAGGAAAACTGCTGTGAATCAGAGCATATTTTCTATAGCAAAATAGCCTATTTTATGTAGGAAAATTTGTCTGAATCATTAGAGGCTATTTTCTATTTGTAAATTGCTCTGAATCAGAGCCTATTTTCTATAGGAAAATTGCTTTGAATCAGAGCCTATTTTTATAGCAAAATTGCTCTGAATTAGAGCCTATTTTCTATAGGAAAATTGCATTTTGTATCAGAGCCTATTTGCTGTAGGAAAATTGCTCTGAATCAGAGCACAATTTCTATAGGAACATTTCATATTTTCTATAGGAAAATCTAATATTTGCTATAGGAAAATTGCTCTGAATCAAAGCATTTTTCTATTAAAAAAAACTGTTCTGAATTAGAGGCTCTTTTCTATAGCTTAATTGCTCTGAATCAGATGTTATTTACTATCGGAAAATCAGAACATATTTTCTATAAAAAACATACTCTGAATCAGAGTTTATTTTCTATAGGAAAATTTCTCTGAATCAAAAGATATTTTCAACAAAATCAGAGCCTATTTTCTATAGGAATATTGCACTGAATCACAGCCTATTTTTTGTAGGAAAATTGCTCTGAATCTGAGCCTAATTTCTATAGACAAATTGATATGAATCAGAGCTAAGTTTCTATAGGAAAATTGTTCTGTATCAGAGGCTACTTTCTACAAAAAAATTGCTCTGAATCTATTTTGAATGTTCTGGACCTATTTTCTATAGGAGAATTGCTCTGAATGAAAGCCTAATTTCTATAGGAAATTTGGTCTAAATTAGAGCCTATTTTTTAGAGAAGAATTGCTCTGAATCAGAGCCTATTTTCTGTAAGAAAATTGCTCTGAATCAAACCCTTTTTTTTATAAGAAAACAATTTTCTATAGGAAAATTTCTTTTAATCAGAGCCTATTTTCTATATCAGAATATCTCTGTATTAGAGCCTATTTTCTATAGAAAAATTGCTTTGAATCAAAGCCTGTAGGAAACTTCTCTGAATTAGAGCCTATTTTCTGTAGGAAAATTGTTTTTTGTATTAGAGCCTATTTTCTGTAGGAAAATTGCTTTTTGTATTAGAGCCTATTTTCTGTAGGAAAATTGCTCTGAATCAGAGCCTATTTTCTACAGGAAAATTGCTCTAAATCAGGGCCTATTTTCTGTAGGAAAATTGCTCTGAATCAGATCTTATTTTCTATAGGAAAATTACATATTTTTAAAAAGAAATTTGCTTTGAACCAGTGTCTTTTTGCTATAAGAGAATTGCTCTGAATCAGAGCCTATTTTTAAAAGGAAAGTTGGTGTGAATCGGAACCAATTTTCTAAAAGAAAATTGCACTGAATCAGAGCCTGTTTTGTATAGGATAATAACTGAATGAGAGCCTATTTTCTATAGGAAAATTGCTCCGAACCAGAGCCTATTTTCAACAGGAAAATTGCTTTGAATAGAGTCTTTTTTTTTAGGACAATTGTTCTGAATCTCAACCTATTTTCTATAGGAAAATTGCTCTGAATCAGAGCCTATTTTCTACAGGAAAATTGGTCTAAATCAGGGCCTATTTTCTGTAGGAAAATTGCTCTGAATCAGATCTTATTTTCTATAGGAAAATTACATATTTTTAAAAAGAAAATTGCTTTGAACCAGTCTCTTTTTGCTATAAGAGTATTGCTCTGAATCAGAGCCTATTTTTAAAAGGAAAATTGGTGTTAATCGGAACCAATTTTCTAAAAGAAAATTGCACTGAATCAGAGCCTGTTTTGTATAGGATAATAACTGAATGAGAGCCTATTTTCTATAGGAAAATTGCTCCGAACCAGACCCTATTTTCAACAGGAAAATTGCTTTGAATGAGAGTCTTTTTTTTATAGGACAATTGTTCTGAATCTCAACCTATTTTCTATAGGAAAATTGCTCTGAATCAGAGCCTATTTTCTACAGAAAAATTGCTCTAAATCAGGGCCTATTTCCTGTAGGAAAATTGCTCTAAGAAAATTACATATTTTAAAGAAAGAAAATCCATTGAACCAGTGTCTTTTTGCTTTAAGAAAATTTTTCTGAATCAGAGCCTATTTTTTATAGAGATAATTTGTCTGAATCAGAGCCAATTTTCTATAGGAAAAAATGTTCTGCTTATATTTTCATAATATTGCAAATGTATCTCCACATGTTATTGTTTTGTAAAAGTTGTTTTTGTCTATTTTTGGTGGCACGATTCCAGGAAATTTTCAAATATGTCAGTTGCGTGCTGTGGTAGCTGACAAAGCCCCGGAAAATTAAGTACAGCGTCTCCTTTTCAAAAACAAACTGCATATTTGTTCGAAAACGTCTTTCATCCATTTTCACGCATACGATGTACGTGATTAATTAAAGTGTCCAACAGAAAGAAGAAACAAAATCAATTCCTTTTCCTTTGCATAATTCCCTTCGTAAACCAACTTTTTTTTTCTGCAAAATTGTTCAGAATATTTCTTTGTAGTCTTTCAATTTGAATTTTCTATTTTTGTCTATTTCCTCATTGTGGTGTTATGTTTATCGTATTTGTGCAGAATTTGATTGGCAAATCATAAGTCACGTAGTTTCCTGAGCTTTATCTTTGAAAACTAGGAATAATAAATTTTGCTTAGTGTACCCGTTTCCCGCTAAAAGCTAGGTACTAAGATATGAGCCACTGTAGGCTCTTTACTTTTTTCCTTGCCATGATTTAATTGTAAATAAAGACAATAAAACTTAGTCCTTTCAGCATCTGTCAGGATTTCCGCAACTTTGTGTGTGTTTTTAACTTTAATATTTATCTCCATCAGTTACCAGGGGAAGTTATCAGTGGTTTTTACTCCCAACGCTTTGGAACTCGGGTAATTATTTTCTTTTTTAACCAAACAAACCGTATTAGAAGTCTCTCCCTCCTAGAGGTGGTAGAGATTTTGTTTACCCTGTAGTTTTTAGTTCCAAAAGAATTTTGATTGTTTAGATTTACTTACATTTTGAAACTCCCACAATTTGTGGCCACATTGCCAGGAAGGAGAGGCTTCTGTTATGCTGGCTGGTTTCCATGGCGGAGAAAAGTAGAGCAACAATTGTATATTGTAAATTAAATAAATTTAAAGTAGCAACTACTGCAAAATAAACAGCACAAGGTATGTGGCAACACGAAACTTTACCCACATGAAAATGTTGGTAAATACATATGCAAGTATATGCCTTCAATGCGGAACAGGAACTTCAAGCGGAAGTTCGCAAGTGCAAACACATGCCGGAGATAACAAACAAAATAATTGAAAATCCAAGTGGCTGCCCAGAAATTCGTTCTGAATCAGTTCTGCTAATTGAATTATTTAAAAAGGGTAAACACCACTGACATAAGCTTTAAGAGAAAGCAACAGACTATAAAAAACTGTCAATGTCCATTGACAGTGGGTCAATGTCCATTGACAGTGGGTCAATGTCTATTGACACTGGGTCAATGACCATTGACACTGGGTCAATGACCATTGACACTGGGTCAATGACCATTGACACTGGGTCAATGACCATTGACACTGGGTCAATGACCATTGACAAGAGGTCAATGACCATTGACAAGAGGTCAATGACCATTGACAAGAGGTCAATGACCATTGACAAGAGGTCAATGACCATTGACAAGAGGTCAATGACCATTGCCAAGAGGTCAATGACCATTTACAAGGGGTCAGTGACCATTGACAAGAGGTCAATGACCATTTACAAGGGGTCAATGACCATTGACTGGGGGTCAATAACCATTGATTGGGGGTCAATGACCATTGATTGAGGTCAATGACCATTTACAAGGGGTCAATGACCATTGACTTGGGGTCAATAACTATTGATTGGGGGTCAATGACCATTGATTGGGGGTCAATGATCTTTGACTGGGTGTCAATGACCTTTGACTGGGTGTCAATGACCGTTGACTGGGGGTCAATGACCGTTGACTGGGGGTCAATGAGCATTGACTGGGAGTCAATGAGCATTGACTGGGGGTCAATGACCATTTACTGGGGGTCAATGACCATTTACTGGGGGTCAATAACCATTGAAAGGTGGTCAATGACCGTTGACAGGTGGTCAATGGCCGTTGACAGGTGGTCAATGACTGTTGACAGGTGGTCAATGACCGTTGACTGGGGCTCAATGACCATTGATTGGGGGTCAATGACCATTGATTGAGGTCAATGACCATTGACTTGGGGTCAATGACCATTGACTTGGGGTCAATGACCATTGACTGGGGGTCAATGACCATTGACTGGGGGTCAATGACCATTGACTGGGGGTCAATGACCATTGACTGGGGGTCAATGACCATTGACCTGGGGGTCAATGACCGTTGACTGGGGGTCAATGACCGTTGACTGGGGGTCAATGACCATTGACAGGGGGTCAATGACCATTGACAGGGGGTCAATGACCATTGACAGGGGGTCAATGACCATTGACAGGGGGTCAATGACCATTGACAGGGGGTCAATGACCATTGACAGGGGGTCAATGACCATTGACAGGGGGTCAATGACCATTGACAGGGGGTCAATGACCATTGACAGGGGGTCAAAGACCATTGACTGGGGGTCAATGACCATTGACAGGGGGTCAATGACCATTGACTGGGGGTCAATGACCATTGACTGGGGGTCAATGCCCATTGACTGGGGGTCAATGACCATTGACTGGGGGTCAATGACCATTGACTGGGGGTCAATGACCATTGACGGGGGGTCAATGACCATTGACTGGGGGTCAATGCCCATTGACTGGGGGTCAATGACCATTGACTGGGGGTCAATGACCATTGACTGGGGGTCAATGACCATTAACAGGGGGTGAATGTCCGTTGACAGGGGGTGAATGTCCGTTGACAGGGGGTGAATGTCCGTTGACAGGGGGTGAATGTCCGTTGACAGGGGGGTCAATGACCATTGACAAGCGGTCAATGACCTTTGACAAGGGGTCACTTACCATTGGCAAGGGGCCAATGGCCATTGAAAAGGGGTCAATGACCATTGACAGGGGGTCAATGACCATTGACAGGGGGTCAATGACCATTGACAGGGGGTCAATGACCATTGACAGGGGGTCAATGACCATTGACAGGGGGTCAATGACCATTGACAGGGGGTCAATGACCATTGACAGGGGGTCAATGACCATTGACTGGGGGTCAATGACCATTGACTGGGGTCAATGTCCGTTGACAGGGGGTCAATGACCATTGATAAGGGGTCACTGACCATTGGCAAGCGGTCAATGACCATTGGCAAGGGGTCAAAGGGACAGGGGTCAATGTTCATTGACAGGGGGTCAATGTTCATTGACAGGGGGTCAATGTTCATTGACAGGGGGTCAATGTTCATTGACAGGGGGTCAATGTTCATTGACAGCAAGTCAATGACCATTAACAGCGAGTTAATGACCATTGACAGCGAGTCAATGACCATTAACAGCGAGTTAATGACCATTGACAGCGAGTCAATGACCATTGATAGCGTGTCAATGACCATTGACAGTGGGTCAATGGTCATTGACAGGGGGTCAATGGTCATTGACAGGGGGTCAATGGTCATTGACAGGGGGTCAATGGTCATTGACAGGGGGTCAATGGTCATTGACAGGGGGTCAATGGTCATTGACAGGGGGTCAATGGTCATTGACAGGGGGTCAATGGTCATTGACAGGGGGTCAATGGTCATTGACAGGGGGTCAATGGTCATTGACAGGGGGTCAATGGTCATTGACAGGGGGTCAATGGTCATTGACAGGGGGTCAATGGTCATTGACAGGGGGTCAATGGTCATTGACAGGGGGTCAATGGTCATTGACAGGGGGTCAATGGTCATTGACAGGGGGTCATTTACAACTATAAAATGTTGGATGGTAGAGTTTAAACGGGGCCGTAAGAACAGGCAAGCGAACACCCTAGTGGTCGACCAATTAAGTTGTCCAAGCCCTAAACATTTAAGAAAAACCACAAAATGGTATTGGATGGTTGACGGTTGATTTCAAAAAGTTGTATTCATCGCATAGACGGAAAATTTGATGATAAGAAAGCTGTGATCAAAATGGGTGGCAAAATCAATGAATTAACGTTCGAATTGCTTCAGCTCGCACCTTATTCGCCAGATTTATTTCATCGGATTATTTTTTGTTTCCAAACTTGAAAAAATGGCTCGACTGAAAAGGTTTGCTAGCAATGAAGACACGGAGGTTGATGGGTATTTTCAGCAGCTAGAAATTTCTTACTATAAACAGGGTATCGAAGCTATTGAAAATCGCTGGAAAAAGTGTAGCGTGCTAAAGGCGTTTATGTTGAGAAATAAAGAAACATTTTCCTAAATTTGCAGTGTTTTCTTTGTTAGGCCGGCCAATGTTAGGACTGACCTCGTTTTAATAATTTACAATGTCCTATTTAAAGTCTTCAATTACCTTTCAAAACTAATCAATAATTTTTTATGGAATTTTTATAACATAATATGAAAGTTATTCATTTTTTTCCGATACACTTCGTGGAATATATATACTGCAAAAAGTTAAATACATATTCTCCAACAAATATGCAATATGCCTTAATATCAAGAAATTTTTAAATAATTTTTTCCCAAACCCTATACATATTGCATTCTCTGCCCATTAACCTCCATGAAGAGATTTCAACTTGTAGCCACCCTATGACTTTCGAGTAACACGATGCTGTCACTAAATGTCAAACTCTGTAGATGTGTCCAGACCACCTGCTTTAGTGGTTTCAAGTACATAGTATCTACATTATTCGGGAGCAATGAGCAGTGTGTAATGCAAGTGAGATATCCTGACTCAATGCGTATGTCCGGCATGTCACACCGCATGCACTGCATCTGCGTTTTCATGTATATTTTATACTGCGGTTGCATCCACATCCTCGTCCGCACTCGAACCTCCTGAGTATAGATTTAAAGGTGATAAATCGTGTTTAAAATATTCACATAAATTTATACCATTCATTCTTTAGGTGCATTACATTGAACCTTAGTCAGGTGGTTTGCTTTGGTTTTATTTCCGGGAGCAGTAATGGACGAGTGGGATACAGCGACGAGGACAGGTCCCACTGGCGTTGTGGTTTTTTGGTTTGAAGCAAAAGTGCAGAATAATTTCATGTCAGTAATGTAGAAAAATATTAATTGAGTTTTTCATTGAGTAGCTCGAATGAAAGATGTAACAATATAAAATCTAGTGATTTGAAATTATCTACCAACGTTTATAATGTCAGTATATATTGGGGAAAAATCACATGTGATTAGGGAATGCTTTTGATTACGGAAATTTGAGAGTTGTTAAAGGTGTTTTAAGCAGTAAATGTAAATTTTGTAGGATTACAAAATCTACAAAATTTTATTACAAAAATGATTTAAGTTAAAGGCATACATTACTGCTGTTGAATTCTGGAGATGATAGAGTGGTGTTTATCGAAACTGCAGTCAATTCTACCAAGCAATTAAATGTCTCCAGCAATTTTTGTATTTGTTTCTATTACTTTTTTGCAATAGACAGAAAGTAAGTGAAACATATGGTCTCGAACCAAATAAATTCTGGCTGAAAAAAAATTAAAAATTATATAAATAACAAAAAGTTCTACAAAATTTCCTACAAAATAAAAAAATCTAAGGAATTTCCTGCAAATAAAATCAGAGGATTTTTTGTAAAGAAAATACATGTATGAAATGGTCTAATATGAATAAATGTTTATAGACTGTAGAGAATGTAATTGAAATTCTAATAATTATGTGAACGTTCTCCCTCTTTACAAATTTTGTTATTCTTCTCATTGCTTTAGAAATTTTATTGAAGCCTTTAATTAGGCATTTTATAATGTATAATTTTTGTGGCATACCTTAAGGTATATGGCTTATTGCTACGCGATACACGAGTATGTCTATAAAATAAATGATTTAAATATTTAAGTGCATTTTATTGAAGCCTATATTTAGGCATTCCATCACCTGTCATATTTGTAGCATTCCTAAAGGCATGTACACAATTTTACTACACAATATTAATAATAAATATATTAAAAAGGATTTATTTTTGTTTTGCGGTGAAATTTTAAAAACTTAAATTTGTATGGACAAAAATTTTTGCAAAATTTCGAGAAAATACAAATATTTAAAAAATATATGGGGACTAAAAAGACAAATCGACGGCTTCAAAAAAATTCTAGCTTTGATTTTTCCCATTTTTTTTTAATTTTTTAGTACACCTGAAGAAACGCTCTGTGGAATTTGTTGAGTTTTTTCCGATAACTCGTTCCGAAGTTATCATTATTTAAAAAATCATAAAGATATCACTATGTGTATCGGGTTTTTGGTCATAAGTTCTTAAATAATGCTCCGATTTGAAATTTTTTTGAAATTTTGGCATTTAAAAAATTACATTTAAATTTTAAAAACTTAACAATCGAAACCAAAAAAAAATTTAATATTTATTTTAAATTTTTTCTTAAAAGTACTAGAAAATACCAATATTTAAAAAAGAGATTTTTTCAAATCGGACCATTACTTAAGAAGTTATGATCAAAAACCTAATTTGATATCCTAACGATTTTTTAAATAATGATAACTTCTGAACGAGTTATCGGAAAAATCTCAAAAAATTCAACAAAGCGTTTCTTCAGGTGTACTAAAAAATATAAAAAAATGGGAAAAACCAAACCGAAATTTTTTTGAATTTTTCGATTTTCCATATATAAAAAACCCAAAAATTCTACAAAATTTTCTATAAATAAAAAAATTTTCAAGACCTTTCTGCATCTAAAAAGTCTATGAAAAATTCTATAAATAAAAAACATTTCTATTACGGAAAAGAAGCCGGTACCTCTCAGAAGAGACTGCTATCATAATAATTCAAAGATCTAAATTCCTAATAATTATGCGAATACGAGCCCTCTTCACCTATTTTTCTAGATCCCTGATTGCTTTAGAAATATTATTGCATTTTATTTAAGTCTATATTTTGGCATAGTATAATATTTGCTGCATACTTTAGGGCATATGACTATTTTACTACGCGATGCAATAGTAAATATAAGTATAAATTAAATACTTTTACAATATTAGTTCATTTTATTGAAGCCTATATTAAGGCATTCCATCATATGCCATAATTGTTGCATACTTTAAAGCATGTACACAATATTTGTACACAATATAAATAATAAATACTTTAAGGGGATTTTTCGGTTTGTGGTGAAATTTTAAATGCAAATTTTCTTTGCTTTCATTTATATCAGACATTCTATGAATTTTAATATTGGACTTTTCGTCTGCCACATTTCATGTCATAAAAATCAATATACAATTTTTGACATTAACACCTGATGTTGCCTCAGTTTCAGTGAAAATGAATCTTGACACCTGATGTTGCCTTTGTTCGGGGCCAAGCATGATTTATGCCCAACAAAGTATATTGACACCATTATGAAGATATAACTTTTTTAATTTATACAACAAAGAAAAAAGTTTGTTTTTATAAATTTGTATTCAAATATGTTCCAAACAAATGCGAATGAAATCAATAGACTGTAAAAAGTATAAATATAAATATTATTCTTGTGCAATGTATGATGTGAATACAAATGAATACAGATCTGAATGTATTCTGGTTTTAGTTATAAATTACAAGTAATAATTAAAGATCAAATACGACACAATGAATTTCAAATGAAGAACAGGGGATATGCATATTTAAAGTTCTATAAGAAAAATATATAAAAGAAACAGATTATGGCAGATATAAGAATGAAAAAAAGAAATCATTCATAGGATTATTTTTAATTTAATTGGAGTACTTTTAGATTTTTATTTAATTCCAATCACAATATAGGCGGAGTGTTATATTATATATCCAGCCCATACTTTCGTTGGCTTATTAACCTTAATACCTGCTCCGCCGACTTCTGTAATAATGTCCGAATATTTTATGTTCACAATTACTATTTAACTTATTCTCCTTAAAGTTCATGCTTTTTTTTCTCTCAAGCAATTTTTCTGGAAAAGTTATACATATTTTCTTTTACTTTTGTTCACTTATTTTCTTTCGCTTTGAAGTTTATTAAAAAAATATATTTTCTTTTGTCCATAGTTCAACCTGTAAGAGTATGATAACAAACCGTACATGAACTAAAAATAGTTTTAGAAAAATGTTTTTGCCCAACTATCATATTTTAGAGATTTTTCTATGGTATTTTTATTGGTCATGGTTGTGGTGCTATTGCATCGAGTGCGGGCGGATGGTTGCATTTAATAAAGTCATAAAATGTTCAGGAAAGATTATTATTGCTCTATGACGCAGGTGGTGCCACAATGGCAGAGCACTGCTCTATTTGGGTATAGCCAACACAAAACTAAGTTTTAAAGCAGGTAACACTAACAAAATGTTGGAAAAACTGAAGAGCAAAGCAAATCGATGCGTTATATAGTTGAATTTGTCTAACGAGGTCACATAGTTGTTGATGATAAAGATAAGGTGAGCCAGATGCTGCACTCCATGAACTGTACAAAACCACAGATAACATGTACCAATGAGACATGTTTTTTCTGCGTAGACTCAAACCTGAAACCGAATGGTAAATTTCCAAGCTAGTTGTCTACGATGGAGTAGATGACCAAAGTGGTCGTATACTATAGAATAGATGACCAAAGTGGTCGTCTACGATATAGTAGATGACCAAAGTGGTCGTCTACTATATAGTAGATTACCAAAGTGGTCGTCTACTATATAGTAGATGGCCAAAGTGGTCGTCTACTATATAGTAGATGGCCAAAGTGGTCGTTTACTATATAGTAGATTATCAAATTGATGGTCCAAAGAGGTTGTCTACTGCAAAGTAGATGGTCAAAATGGTAGTCTACTATAGATAGATGGTCAAAATGGTAGTCTACTATGGAGCAGATGACCGAAGTGGATGTCTACTAAAAGGTAGATGATCAAAGTGGTCGTCTACTATAGATTAGATGATCAAAGTGGTCGTCTTCTATAGATTAGATGATCAAAGTGGTCTTCTTCTATAGATTAGATGATCAAAGTGGTCGTCTGCTATAGAGTAGATGACCATAGTGGTGGTATAATATAGAGTAGATGACCAAAGTGGTCGTATAATAAACAGTAGATGACCAGAGTGATAGGTGATCAAAGTGGTCGTCTACTATAGAGTATATGATCAAAGTGCTCGTCTTCTATAGAGTAGATGATCAAAGTGGTCGTCTACTATAAAGTATATGATCAAAGTGGCCGTCTACTATAGAGTAGATGACCAAACTGGTCGTCTACTAACGAGTAGATGACCAAACTGGTCGTCTACTATCGAGTAGATGACCAAACTGGTCGTATACTATAGAGTAGATGACCACACTGGTCATCTACTATAGAGTAGATGACCAAACTGGTCGTCTACTATAGAGTAGATGACCAAACTGGTCGTCTACTATAGAGTAGATGACCAAACTTATCGTCTACTATAGAGTAGATGACCAAACTGGTCGACTACTATAGTAGAGTAGCGTAGAGTAGATGACTAAACTATAAAGCAGATGACCAAACTGGTCTTCTACTATAGAGTAGATGATCAAACTGGTCGTCTACTATAGTGCAGACTATTAAAGTGGTAGTCTACTATACAGGAGATGACCAGAGTGAACGTCTAGTACAGAGTAGATGACCAAAGTGGTCGTCTACTATAGAGTATATGACCAAAGTGGTCGTCTACTATAGAGTATATGACCAAAGTGGTCATCTACTATAGAGTATATGACGAAACTTGTCGTCTACTACAAAGTATATGACGAAACTTGTCGTCTACTACAAAGTATATGACCAAACTGGTCGTCTACTATAGTGTAGACTATTAAAGTGGTCGTCTGCTATACTGTCGTCTACTATAGAGTACGTGACAAAAGTGGTCGTCAACTATGGAGTAGGTGACAAAAGTGGTCGTCTACTATAGAGTAGGTGACAAAAGTGGTCGTCTAGTATAGAGTAGATGATCAAGGTGGCTTCTAGTATAGAGTAGATGACCAGCGTGAACGTCTAGTATATAGTATATGACTAAAGTGGTCCTCTACTATAGAGTAGATGACTAAAGTGGTCGTCTACTATAGAGTAGATGACTAAAGTGGTCGTCTACTATAGAGTAGATGATAAAAGTGGTCGCCTACTATATAGTAGATGACAAAAGTGGTCGACAAATATAGAGTAGATGACAAAAGTGGTCGTCTACTACAGAATAGATGACAAAAGTGGTCGTCTACTATAGAGTATATGATCAAAGTGGTCGCCTACTATAAGTATATGATCAAAGTGGCTTCTAGTATAGAGTAGATGTCCAAAGTGGTCGTCTGCTATAGGATAGTATATGACTAAAGTGGTCCTCTACTATAGAGTAGATGACTAAAGTGGTCGTCTACTATAGAGTAGATGACTAAAGTGGCCGTCTACTATAGAGTAGATGATAAAAGTGGTCGCCTACTATATAGTAGATGACAAAAGTGGTCGACAAATATAGAGTAGATGACAAAAGTGGTCGTCTACTATAGAATAGATGACAAAAGTGGTCGTCTACTATAGAGTATTTGATCAAAGTGGTCGCCTACTATAAGTAGATGATCAAAGTGGCTTCTAGTATAGAGTAGATGTCCAAAGTGGTCGTCTGCTATAGGATAGATGACCAAAGTGGTTTTCTAGTATAGAGTAGATGATCAAACTTGTCGTCTACTATAGAGTAGATGTTCAAAATGGTCGTCTATTATAGAGTAGATAACCATAGCGGTGGTATAATATAGAGTAGATGACCAACGTGATTGTCTTCTATAGTGTAGATCACCAACGTGTTCGTCTAGTATTGAGTAGATGACCAACGTTGTC
Source organism: Eudasyphora cyanicolor (assembly GCA_963930755.1). Classification (NCBI taxonomy): domain Eukaryota; kingdom Metazoa; phylum Arthropoda; class Insecta; order Diptera; family Muscidae; genus Eudasyphora; species Eudasyphora cyanicolor. The sequence continues at coordinate 278,424,755 of OZ005736.1, read as the reverse complement.
GTCTAGTATACTTATAAAGTAGAAAACCAAACGGGTCGGTCGTATAGTCGTTTTATAGAGAAGATGACCAAAGTGGTCGTCATTTATAGGGTAGATGTCCAAAGTGGCCGTATTTACAGAGTAGATGTTCGAACTGATGGTCTATTGCAGGACTCATGGCTGATCTTGTCCCGTGTTTTCCATGAATTTTTATTAAATGTTACCAATAATACGAGACCTCTTTCTAAATACACCTTCTTTAAGATTTTTTCACTTCTTACAATATTTTTGCTGCTACTTTTACCGCTTCTTACCGTTAGTTTTCATCTTATTTTCCCTTTCACTTCCTCTCATCAAAAGCATCGCAAATATGTTCTTGACAGCTGCATTTTTGTGAATTTTAAGTCCTTCCTTTCGGGAATATTCTTACTGCTATCTCCGGTACTTTAGTTTAGTTCTTCCTGCAACTGACAAAATTTGTCAAATGGACATTAAATATTTACAACCAAGTTTAATGTACAGTAACTCATCATTTGGGGGTGGAAGCAACAATTGTTTGCATGAATTGCTTATGAAGCTATTGCTGCCATTTGAAATGTTGCTGGCATTTGGGATGTTACTGTTTATGTCGACAACAGAAATTGTTTCACTGCTTATTTTCTTGTTTGCAATAAGTAAAAACAAAGAATTTAGATGAGTTTCTTTGAATTTTTATATGTTTCGTAAATAACGACAAAATGGAGTGATACAAAGAATTTCAGTGGAGGAGAAAGGAATGCGTTATACTGTTAAGAGTGGCGTATGAGTAATGATAATTAATTTAAAAGAAAACTTAGACAGTTTGTGTGATTTGCGGATGTTTTTTGCAACTACCATTTCGCAAACCAATTTTTATTACAAAGTGCAGTTTGTCTAAATTTTAATTTAGATAAACTATATTTGTAAATATCTTTTTTTTCCATCCCAGTGATAGTTCTTCAAATGAGTGTCTGAATTTTCGTTGGATTATTCATTATTTAAAAAAAAATCACAAATTTACTCTTCATATTTATTCTATTATCGTCTTCACTTAGTGCATTTAACGCAAACATTCCAACAAAACTTTTTATCTCGTAAAATTATCGTCGAACTTGTACAGTTACAGTTCTGCAAACAAAAAGTTCAATTATCACCGCAAAATACAGCCGAATCCTGTAACAAAAGCTTTAAAATATAAAACAATTAAGCCTAGTAAAGTAGACCAGAAAATGGCAACGAAATGGTTAGAAACAAAACACCAAAGATTACAGCAAGAAGATAAGGCGGAAACAAAGTGAATTAAGTCAAAGTTTTAGTTTACTTGGGTTGAATGTAGACTATTGAAATTAATAAACTTTATATTTAAAAATGGGATACAAAAAAAATGACTAAAATAAGATTCATGCTATTATAATGAAAATTTTAAAATAAATAATATAACGCATACGCCAAACCTGTCACTCCACATACACTTATGGCGATTTCGTTTCTGGAAATAATGTTGCCCCGTCGACATGAAATAATAGAAAATATATAAATCTTTAAAGTCGAAATGATGCAATCCCTCGAATTTAACTTAACTTCAATTTTAAAATTTCCAAAATGTGCTACAAAAGTACAGTTTTCGGGAAAAGAATAAAGAAAATGCTGCACTTTTTCCAGAAACGAAATCGACATTAGTCACGAATATTTGTGGTACACTTTTCGGGTCTTTAGTGCACTCAAATGATTACAGTGATCATCTGAAAATTAATATTCCAAAGGAGTGCAGAATCAAACTTTGAATATAGTAGCCGATTTTGCACTTTCTGGTGCATAGTACAATTTCTGTGAAACTTTTAAAGTAATTAATATAACGTATACGCAACAATGTCACCCGACCTAAACTTTTTCCTGAATATTTGTGGTATACTTTTTGGATCTAGGGGCACGCAAATGATTACAGTGTATAACTAGAGTATATATCATTTAAAAACTGCAAAGAAGTACAGAAGTGTAATATACTAGCTGGCCCTGCAGACATTGTTCTGCACTTTCTGTTGCATTTTATAAATATTTTAAAATAATTTATATAACTAATACGCAACCATGTCACATGACAAATATGTACTTTGTCGTGATATTTGTGGTACACTTTTCGGATCTAGGGGCACTCAAATGATTACACGGTATATATAGAGTAGATATATATCATCTAAAAACTCATATTCCAAAGAAGTGCAGAACCACTTCTTTGCGGAACACTTTTCGGGTCTAGGGAACTCAAATGATTATAGCGTACATATCATCTCAAAAGTAATTTTCCAAAGTAATGCAGAGTCAAATATAAATTGAATGAAATGGTGGCACTGCTTAAATTTTTTTCCACTTTCTGGTATAGGTTTAAGTTAAAATGCCCCTCATCGAAACCAACCTGTTTGATATACAAAGTTATCGATGGTACGGATATTGGTACCGGAAAGATCTGTTAGACTGCCTAGAAAGGCCGACTCCAGTATGTCCAGTCGTCGTTTACTCAAAGCGGGACATTCGCATAGCAAGTGATCAATGCTCTCCACTTCTTCCTTCAGAAGTCATTGGAGTCAATACCCAATCTTTTGGCGTGTTCGCCGATCAGGCAGTGTCCCGTCAGAACTGATACTAACGTAGACAATATTTGCCTCTCTAGTGCGAGGCGATATTTTGACCTTCTCGTGTCATATCTTGGCCAGATTTGTCTAGCTTACCAACAGGTGTCGATTTGTGTCCATCTTTCATTGGACTGCCTGGTTGCCTCTTGCCTCTTGCCAAAGCCAAAGCTTGCACGTTTATAGTGGCGCACAAATATATGCAAATTCTTCGAGAATTTGTAAAGTCGTCCCTTTCCTAGGAAGTTCATCGGCTTTGCAGTTCCCCGGGATATCCCCATGCTCAGGCACCATATGAGGTGTATATTAAACTCAGCCATCTCGTTAAGAGATCTGCGGCAGTCGAGGGCTGCTTGTGAATTTAGGGATGTGACCTTCAGAGAATTGATGGCAGCCTGGCTGTCCGAGTAAATGACAACGCAGGTGTTGGGTAATATGTTGCGACTCAGCCACTTGGCGACTTCCGATATTACCATTACTTAGGCGTGATAGACACTGCAGGTATCTGGTAGTCTGTGAGCTATATCTAAACTAAGTTCTCCACATTGTACTCCGAAGCCAACCATTTCATCAAGCTTCGAACCATGCGTATAGAAGTGGAGATGGTTTCTATTTCGTGGTATTCTGCCAACCCATTCATCCCCGGCTGGTATCTACATCACTATGATGTAGTTCCTCTCAAAGGTACGCACCGTTGCTATATAGTCCACTCGGTCGGTTACCATAGCACTTCACTTTGATATCCTCATGTGACCGTAGTTCTTATACCTCCACATTGATAGGCAGTTTATACTTAGTCCAGCTTTGGTTGTAACTTCTCTCGCCACAACATTAATCGGCAGTATATGGAGAAGGGCTTGTAGAGACTCAGTCGCTGTAGTCCTTAACGCTCCGCTTATGCACAGGCAGGCAGTTCTCTGAACCTTTGTTAGTAGGTTGGTGATGGTTAGTTTGTCAGTTGCCGTCCACCATACCACAATGCCGTATAACAGTATTGGACGAACTACTGCTATATATATCCAGTGGACGATTTTAGGAGAGAGTCCCCACCGCGACCCTACAGCCTTTTTGCAGGAATATAAGGCGACGTTGGCCTTCCTTACACGTTCCAATACGTTAAGTCTAAATAACATTTTCCTATCTAGAATTATTCCTAAAAATTTTGCACTTTCAGAAAAGACTAGATCTGTTCCATTTATCCGAGGGGGAGGGTCCACATGTGGGACTTTATTCATCCTAGTAAAGAGAACCAATTCTGTCTTGTTTGGGTTAACACCCAAACCGCTGCTTCTGGCCAATCTAGCTGACATGTTCAGAGACACCTGTAGAATGTCTCGGAGGACGTTTTCGAATTTTCTAGTATATAGTACAATATCCCTGGTGTTCCGAGAACATCTATGGACAATTTATGCATTTTTGTGTATTTATAACCTAAATTATATATTTCTAAATAACTCTATTACAACGACACCTATTGGGTTCCCATTCCAACTAATTTTATCCAAACAATTACCATATAGTTGTTGAACGATGTTGCTTCGACGGCGTTAATATCCGTTACACTTGTCTGAAAAGCTCTCTGATTTAGAAGTTATCTCTTGTGTCATAAGACATCAAGCACTAAAATGTGAATATGTCTCTAATCCAGCCGAAGTGTGGTGAGCTGGCCCAATAGATTGTACTAGGGATAGTAACTCCAGATCTCAGCTGATCTTCCCATGATGCCACTGGCTGGACAACGGAAAATATGTAGCGTATAATGCGGACATAGCACACTTAACAGTATATTCATCACATTGTCGCCAGTATAAACTAATGGGGCTAGAATATCCAGAACTCAGTTGAGCCAAACTGGTAGATGTTAATAGCTTCGGTTATGTCCAGATCCTGTTACTGATTAAATACCATAACATTGTATTTCCACACGGGCATGGTCTTCGTCTCCTAATGAGGACTTCTGAGGAGGCAACATATTACTGCTCCTATTTCTTAATAACACTGTGTTAAACTGTGCTTTTTCAGCCATGTTAATTCCAGTGACATTATCCGTCTAGGCTAGCTCTTGTTTCCGCGATATTCAACCACAAAGTTTGCAAAGATATTCCGAGAGGTTAGTTATTTCTTTGGTGATTTTGATGTGGAAGACCTCGGAATACATGTTTCAGTCCAATGGACGAAATAAAGTTAACTCTTGGAGAATTATTTTTCTCCAAACAGTCGTCCCCGCATTTTACACCCTTACCCCTAAAAAATTTTAATGAAATCTTATCTTGTCAAAAATCGTACAATTCGTCGACTTTTTATGTTGGCGTCTTTGAGAAAAATATACCTCGCGAAAAAATACTATGTGTCCTTTCTCAACGATTATATTAGAAAAAAGCAAATTTTGAGTTATTACAAATTTGGTGTATTTTTCTACTCAGAGCAGAAAATATTTATTTATATAAGTTTTTGAGTTTTTGGAAATTACAAAGCTAACTAACAAAACGTGCTAAATTATGAAACCTGTTGATTATTCAAAAATATATTGGAGGGAGACCTATAGCATTTTTTCGCGAGGAATATTTTTCTCAAAGACACCAATCAAAAATGTCGTTGATTTGTATGCCTTTTGACATATGATAAGATTTGATTGCAATTTTGTAGGGATAATGTCGAGATACGCGAGGACGACTGTTGTGCGAGAAATAATTCTCCAAGAGTTCCCTTTATTTCGTTCTTTGGACTGAAGCATGTATTCCGAAGTCTTCCACTTCAAAATCGCCTCCGAGCCAACTAACTCTCAGACTTCCTTGCAAACTTTGTGGCCGAATATTGCGAAAACAAGAGCTAACCTAGAAAAAAGGCTAGCACCACTGTATTCAGCAATGTCAAAATAGGTATATCGATAGGGTCTCCTTTCTGTTATATTTCTAAAGTATCCATTTCGAGCACAGTGTAAATAATATAATGTACTAGCATTTAAATACCCGGCCTTGCCCGGGTTGCCTTTTAACACCGAAATCCAAACTTCGAATGCTTGAAGATATTCTAATGAAAACTTCGATTAAAAAACAACAAAATTCTATTATGAAAACCTTAGCTCTGACTACCACAAAAATTAACCTTGTAATAATTCTTATATACGTCTATGTGTGTCCATAGCTCTTTATAGGATTTTTAAAGTATTGGAAGAATAAAAAAACACTTAAAGAATTTTTAAATGCAGTGAAAGAATGAAAATTGCTGTGGTCAGTGCTAAACTGACCACAAAAGGCAAAAAATCTAATACGAGGATAGTCCGTAAGATATTCTACACTCAAGTCTATACGTAAGCAAAATTTCGATCATTCTACCTCTTACAGAAGCCGCAACGGTCAAGCGTTGAAAAGCCGCTTGGTGTAAAATCGCATCAGTTGCAAATCAGTATATACACATAAGTTAGTAGGATCATAGCTCATAAGGTACTTTTAAAGTACAGAAACAGTGAAAATTGCTTTGGTCACTACTACACTGACCACTGTCTGAGAATTGACCGAATTGACAACGTCAGATATATTAACACAGTAAGTGGTGAGCGATATATTTTGAAAAGGCTTTAGAAATTTAAGACGCTGTTTTATGTCCAGTTTGACCTCAGACTGGACATCGAATAGCTGTTTTCGCATCTTCTTCGCTTCTAAGGAACTTTTAAAATCAGTGAAATAATGAAAATTGTTTTAGTCACTGCTACACTGATCACAGTCTGGGAATTGAAAATTATTTTTCACACATACGTAGTATGTTCAAAAAATATCGCGAATTTTGTATTTTTTCAAAAAGTATTTATTTATTCATGAATATCTATTTTGGCCCCTTCAAAGTTATTCGCCTGCCAACTTTTTTTCCATTCCTCGAAGCACTTCAAATAATCATTTTTTGTGATCTTGTTCAGCTCCTCCTTCGATGCCGTCTTTATCTCCTCAATCGTGGCGTAGCTTCGTCCTTTCATGGGCCTTTTCAGTTTTGGGAACAAAAAATAGCCACAGAGCGCCCCAGTAGGCGAGTTGGTAGCGTACTCGCCTATGAGTTTGGTGGTCGTGGGTTCGATTCCCACCAGAGGCTCTGGTCTGTCGCTGCAAACATTTAGCCATATGGTCTTTGTAACCCGGCCCTTCCCTGGACCTTCAAATTAGAATATAAATTTACTTTGTATTGTAATTCATGTAAATAAATAAATAAATAGTCACAGGGGGCTAGGTCATGGGAATACGGTGGCTGCGGCACAATAACTGTGATGTTTTTGGCCAAATATTCGCTCACAAGCAACGATGTGTGTGCAGGGGCGTTATCATGGTGCAAAAGCCTGTTTTTGTTCTTCCACAAATCCGGGCGTTTTTGGCGGATTGCTTCGCGCAATTTGCGCATAACTTGCAGGTAATATTCTTTATTGACCCTTCTACCCTGTGGCAAGAACTCATAATGCACAACGCCCCTGCAATCAAAGAAAACTGTGATGTTTTCGTCTGTTGTTGACGTGCTCGGGCGTCCGGCACGCTGTTCGTCCTTCGCATCTTCTCGGCCCTCCAAGAATATTTTGTACCACCGATAAACGTTGCTATGGTCCAAGGTAGCTTCACCATATGCCACAGTCAACATTCGGAATACGTCAGCGCACTTTATTTTGTTTTTCGCGCAAAATTTGATGCAGATTCTTTGATCCATTTTCTGAAATAGATAAAAATCGAAGACAAGTTAAAACACATCCAAGCACAACAGCTGTCAAAAATTAACGAAACATTCAAAATGACCGACCTTGTCAGCATAAGTAAGGGTCATGAGTACCAACATAACGCTACAAAAATATCAAAAATCAAATACACGTAGCCTGCGGAAATTAAAAATTCGCGATATTCTTTGAACATACCTCGTATATTTGTCATGTCGTCGGTTTAATGCTATTTTGGTCCATACGCCATTTTTGTGTTTTTTGAGTTAGGATTTGATAGTATGGGTTTCAAGCATGCTCTTTCAGAATCTGCTATCATTTTTTTCCTATCTCGCCTAGTTTTCGAGATATCGGTAGGGTGAATTTATTTAACTCTGAATAACGGGAAATAATTTTGATATTTTTGTTCTATGTCTCCATTTTTTATATTGCCCTATATTTTTGGCTCAGTATTTTACGTTATTTCGATCACAATATGCAAATTACTGTCCTTCCATACCGACCCTTTTTGTGGTCCATGTAATACAAATACGAAAAAATATTAAAATAAAAGTGGATATGGACCAATATGCCAAGTACAAAAATTGTTATAACTTGTTTATTTTTGAATGTAATGGCATAGAAATGCATAAGAATCATACAAACACTGTTGGGAACCCTATGAAATAAAAAGTTTGTAACTTTTCAGTTCCATTTTTACTCAAACAATAAATTGCGTTTTTCTCCGATCATACAAAATGGCGTATGGAACAAAATAGCATTGAGCCGACGATGTATAGTTCTTCATCATATTTATAACATTTTAGCTTTGTATCTTATAAGAGGCTTCTGAAATGACAAAACAATACTCACATTTTTGATACCGCTAAACCGCCCACTGTCTAAAAAAAATGACTCCAGGAGTAGCCAGTGGTTTATACAACAAGCCTGCGTTCCCACGACAATCGGATCTTCGCTCCGGAACGACCCGAGCACTGCTCGGCCAGGGATTGTCAACTCAGCGAAAGCTGTTCAAACCTTATGTTTTTTCCCCAGGTGAGCAAACTATGCCAGCAACTTTGCTCGCCATTTTACTTACCATGGCTGGCATTGAACAGAATCCTGGCCCCAACTATCAAGAGGTCACGATCTGTTCTGTGTGTCATACGCGGATAGCCCGCAACCTCACCACGGTCCTCTGCAATGGATGCCAAAATTGGTGCCATTTTAGAAGATGTTCTGGGCTGGCCAGCACCGCTAACTGGTCAAACACATTTGTGGCCGAATGTTGTGCGCCGTTGCAGCAAGCTGGGAACACTTCACACATAAATCTGGCACCCTCTATAAATGGTCCTTTAACATCTCAGGCCAGCAGCACAGGCATAGTCCATTGGACATGCTCTGTCTGTAATAGAGAGATTTATAGAAATATAACATCTGTGAAGTGTAACAGCTGCAACAACTGGTGCCACATGCGCCGCTGTACTAGCCTGCGTTCCCGTGAGCAGTGGAAACCTGATTTTGTGGCTGACTGCTGCACTAACAATGCAACAATCAACCCCCCAGCGCCCACTGGGAACACGCGAACAACAAATGGCAGGCAAACACACACACAGCTACTAACACCATCGCATGCTCAAGCGCAACCCCCATCAACACCACCAATACCTCTAACTCATTTCACTTCACCTCTAACAACCCAGCACACTAACCACAATAGCCCAGCTCCCCTCTCACCATCCAACACACAGCAAGATCAGCCACAATTTCACACAACACACATATCTACTCCTTCACATCCAACAATCACCCAACATCCCACATTCCACCCACAAATCCAGAACAATCCAATCTCCTTACAACATCAACAGCTTCCTCGTGACGTCGTTAGTGATCCACAATCTTTCCGGATCATGCAACTTAACTGTAATGGTCTACGGAACAAGATTGTGGAAATCACTAACTTCATGTTCACGAATAACATTTTAATTGCTGCTATCCAGGAGTCTAAACTCACCAATGAGTGTCGGATCACGTCTCATAGGAACTATGTGATAGTTCGGAAGGACAGAGAGCGAAATCACGGCGGAGGACTTGCATTCATAATTGGCCGGAATGTAAGCTACAGGTTGGTCAACCTTCCCGCCCCTCAATCCCCGGACCCGTTCCTAGAATCGATGGCAATTTCGGTTCTTTCCGGTGGTGAAGAGCTAGAAATCGTCAACTTATACATCCCGCCCGTTAACAGCATTGGGGCCAGTTACCACCCCTCCATCGAACATCTACTCGAGGGGGGTAACCGATTATTAGTTGGCGATTTCAACGCACATCACGAGACGTGGTACTCCCAGCTATCACCCGACCCCCGCGGCACTTCAATTGCAGATCAGATAGACGCTTCAGATTTCTCCGCCATCAACGAAGACTTCCCCACCAGAATAACACCTAACTGTTTGAGCTCCCCAGACATATCCATCGTCAGTCCGTCGCTATTGCCTATTACAACATGGCAAACTATGGTCGCCCTTGCCTCAGATCACATTCCGATTGTGATCACGGTGGAGAAGCCTAGCGACTTTGTGGAGCAGGATAATAAAACGTTCATCAATCACAACAAAGCCAACTGGCATGGCTTTATGAACGCCATTGACGAGACCATCCGTCAGCTACCGCCCCCCTCATGTGCCAGACAGGGAGAGAAACAATTGAGAACAATTATTCTCAAGGCGGCAAAGCGATTTATCCCGGCAGGAAGAATTCCACAGTGTAGACCCAACATACCCTCTTCGGCAGCCCGTCTTGTAGATCAAAGGGACCGACTCCGAAATGACTGCCCAGATGACCCCAGAATACCCACCCTGACGGTAGAGATTAGCAGCCTCATAAACCAGCACCGCAGGGATAAGTGGATAGGGCATCTCAATAACTGCGAAGCTGGTTCGCATAAACTATGGGCCACTATCAGAAGCCTATCTGGCGTGAATCCAAATAAGGGCAATATAGCGGTTGAATTTAACGGTGCACAATATACCGATGCCAAGAAATGCGCACATAAGTTCTGCCAACAATTCATAGCGCACCCCACCAGGCAGAACAGGGCAATAAGAGCAACCCTTCGGAGTTGCAGGAAAACCAACACCAACCTGACACCCATCAACTTCACTGTGGGAGAAGTTGAAGCAGCAATATCCAAGGCGAAACCATCAAAAGCTCTTGGTCCCGACGGCATCTCCATGGTCATGGTAAAACACCTTTGGACCAGCGGCAATAAACTTTCTCGCGCAAATACTGACACTGTCCATGAACAAGTCAGTTATTCCAGAAATATGGAAGTCCGCGAGGATCATCCCACTTCCGAAACCAGACAAACCGGCAAATCGAGGTGAATCATACCGGCCGATATCCCTCCTATCACCACTTGCCAAGATTTTGGAAGCGTTGCTGCTACCTACCATGACAGACCACTTATCGCTAGCCAATCACCAGCATGGCTTTCGGAAATGTCACAGCACCACGACGGCCCTCAACGACATCGTCACGAGTTTTGCGAATGGATTGAATCAGACCAGACCCGCCGCACGTACTGTAGTCGCAGCCTTAGATTTATCAAAGGCCTTTGACACAGTCGACCATTCCGTACTACTCGACGATATCGTAAATTCCATATTGCCTAATAGTACCAAGAGGTGGCTTGGTAACTATTTACACGGCAGGCAGGCATACGTGGAATTTAGAGGAAGAAGATCTAAGGCCCGGAAGATAAAAATGGGCGTCCCGCAAGGTGGAGTTTTATCTCCACTTCTGTTCAACTTTTATCTGGCCCGACTCCCTGCACCGCCGGAAGGAGTAAAAATGGTGTCCTACGCCGATGACTGCACGATTATGGCAACAGGCGTTGACGTGGATGAAATTAGTGCCAGAGTTACCAGCTATCTGGCCACCATACACTCCTTTATGCAGGACAGAAATCTCGAGATCTCAGCGCCGAAATCAACCGTCACAATTTTCACATCATGGACCAAGGAACTGAGGAGGGTACTCGATATATCGGTCAACGGTAGGACAATACCAACAGTCCAAAATCCAAAAATCCTTGGTGTTGTATTCGATAACCTCCTCACTTTCTCAAAGCATGCCGCTCACGTCAAAACCAAGGTCCAAGGAAGAAATAAAGTACTCAAGGCACTTACGGGTACAAACTGGGGTAAGGACAAGGAGACGCTTGTAACAACATACAAAGCGATAAGCCGTTCAGTCCTTAATTACGCCGCCCCAGTATGGACTTCCTTTTTGAGCGACACGCAGTGGAGAGGGTTGCAGACCATACAAAACAATGCGCTTCGGATCGCGACCGGATGTGTCAAGATGACGAGCGTGGATCATCTTCACGAGGAGACGAGGTTACTGTCAGTGAAGCAACATAACGTATTGCTCACCAGACAGTACCTTTTGGCATGTCACCTGCCAGGTCACCCCAATCATCACATAGTGATGCAGAGGCCACCCCACAGACACATTCGGAAGGACTACAGACGCTACCGCTCGGACATCCAAGATGTCATACCAACGGACATCGACCGACTGTCAATAGCAGCAGCACTGAATAGGCTACACACGGATGCAGTACAATCTGCAGTCAACGAATGTAGCCCGAACAAAGTCCTACAACAACATCCTCCAGCGATCTCAAATAGTGAAATGTCCTTGCCCAGAATAACAAGAACTACACTGGCACAACTCAGATCTGGCTGGTCAACTCTACTAAACTCGTATCAGTCGAGAATAATCCCCGGTTTAGTAGACTCATGTCCTGAGTGCCGGCAAGGACCGCACGACACCGCGCATTTATTTTGCTGCCCAAACAGACCCACAGATCTGCGCCCCATCGATCTATGGGTCCGTCCAACTGAAGTGGCGCACTTCCTCAACCTTCCCACATCTCATCCTACTTCCAATCTCCCAACATCATCCTCATAACACAATGACACACACACACACACATCTTCATTCCAATTAATGTAAATCCAAACTACATTATATTGTTGCAATTTTTCAGGGAAAATCATACGGTTGCAGAAACAACAACACTGTTACAACAACAACAACAACAAGCCTGTCTATGCGGGTGCAAAATTTCAGTTTTCTAGCACTAACAGGAGCCTCAGCGATCAAGTGGTCCAAAATCACTTCGCGGGAAATCGAAATTCGAAGTAGCCCATTTTTATTTCCGGCTGTTGGTTTATCTGTTGACCAACAAACAAACAGACAGACAAACGATTTTATAATATTAATAGGATATGCAACAATTATTGTGTTAACCTGCAGCAGACGTTCGGTATTACTAGAACATCTGTAGGTAATTTCTGCAGTTTTGCGTATTAATAGCAGTATTATAGATTGTAATCACTCTACAATCTACAATACTTGATTTGGCACATATACTTCTTATATCTGCAGGTATGTTGGGATTGCGATTTTTAAGGAAAATTGCGATTTTTAAGGCAATGGATTCGATTTTTTCGGGTAGGTTTGTTCCGCATTTCTTCTCCTATTCAATATCTACAACGTTGCTTCAGACACAGACAAGATATTCCGTACGGTATACCGAGAAAGAATATAGAAAAAGTGCTAAAAATCCATCTTGAGAAAAAATTCGTATGGCTATTAAGTTGTTGATTGAGCCAGCTTGACTAAACGAATGATGCAGAAGTTCTTATTTTTGGGGCTACTTTCACGTTCAATTCTCACAATTGAGTACCAAAATCATGTGTTGTACTGTGTAAGGCTATTATTTGTTATCTACGTATGCGGCCTTGTCCCTCAAAAACAGTGACACGTTATATACACTAATAAAATTAAGGTGACCTCCAAAGAAGATTTATGACAAAAACGTGTTCATAAGATCTGTTGTTGGATAAGATTTATACATTATATATTCAGAGCAGCGAAAAACTTTACATTAGGGTGGATAAATAGTTCAAAATGAAATTTTTGACCAAGGCGTATATTCGGATTCTACATCTATTATATTTGGCATCTATTCTATCTAATCTACATCTATTATATTATACATCTATTATATTAGTTTCTAAAAAAGGTAGGCACAAGAATTAAGTGAATAAGTCCCACAATGAAGTGCTTAAGTTCAAGAATGGAGTTAATAAGACCCTCAAGCTTCTGAAGCCCGTGGCCGTGGTGTAGATATTGTTGAAATTTTGAAATGTCCGTCATAAATGACTGATATCCTAACTTTGGTTCCTTAGCTCTCTAAATTTAAAAGGCAACAAATATCTCCAAAACGTAACAGCCATAACAAATCACAATTTTCACAAAAAAGATGCAATAACATGAAACAAGCTGATTTTCTGCCTAAATTTTATTTTTTATGAGGAAATTCCTTAATCGACGCAGTTTTTAATTTCATAATCGAAGGCTTGGTTACCTCGGTCGAGTGCGTCTATAGAGACTTGGGAACAAGGCGGTTATACCATTAAGATGCTGGTTGTAGCGATGGTCTACGAGCAATTTATTCTGCAAATAGCTGTTAGCAGATGCTGCTTCATAGGCGTGAATATCGGTCAACCCGTCTGGAAAGCTCTTTGATCTAGAGGCTCTCTCTCTTGTGTCATTAGACCTAAACCTCCATTTGATGAAGATGAGTTCCATATCGGTTTAATTCGCCCGAAATCTTGCCGGGTTTTATTTATGCGGCTAGTGATAACAGCTTTGGAGCAAAGATTCCAGCTTTTCTATTGTTTCACCTCGAGTGGCTAATGTTTGATCAATGTTGGCGCTTATGCATATTGCTTTTGTTTTGCCGATGTTTTTGTCACGCCAACCTGTGTCGTATATTTCAGCTCAGTTCTCTGCGATGTACATTGCTGTCCTTTAGGCGGACACAGACCATCATGTTCCCGCTCATAGTCATGTGCTTCTTTGCTATACAATAAAGACCACATGACCCTGAAGTTAGCTTTATTCCAAAGAATCAATTTCTTTATTTTTGATACACAGAAACTCTAAAGAATAATATTCTAATTATGTATATCGTTTGATCCAAATGGTACTTAGCATTATTACAAGACCAACATAACAAGTTCAAAAGAACAGGACATATTCATGTGAACAATAGGGTGGAGCTGAAATATGCGAGATTGTGGGAAATTAAATTGAGTTTAATATCAATTGAAATGCCAACAGAAAATGTAGTTGTAGGAAATATGTATGTGCCGAAAATTTTTTTTGTTTCTATTTTTTATTAAAGAATTTAGAATAGACTGAGATATAGAAAAACAAAAGTTCTTTCAAAATATTTGATTAGATCCAAATATATGTTTATTGGAGCTGACTGCTTGTCTTGGCCAGACAGACATTAACATTGACCCAGAAAGTTATTCTATTTAATAAGATACATCCTAATGTTCACACACATATGTGTATGTATGTATATGTAAATTCATCTATGGTTTCGACACATACATAAACATTTTTATTGTTGATTGTAATTGTAAATGCTCAGCAACATTTATGTGGGATCCCATAAGTGCGGGTACTTAGATGAGGCGATAACGATACAATTGTACTTTTATGGCCCCTTATTTACACAAAAACGAGCAACAATATTCCAATTTGAGTCAGCATAAATGTGAAACATATTCGTTTTTTGGAGAGGTATAGTATTGGTGTCACAGATGTTGAGGGTCAAAATATGAAATTGCCAACAATGAAAGCACATTTTTTCGATGTTTATAAGTTCAACACAAGACCAAGAGAAGAGAAGATTGTTGTTGATAAGGGATAGCATAAAATATTATAGATTTTAAGTAGAGGCATAAAATACAGGTATAAGAAAATCTAAGAATTCTGGTGACTGGAAGAAGGAAAGGAGAAAAACGTCTCCTACTGACAGCCTTCAAAGTTTTGTAAAAAAATCAAGATATTCTCCAAAAGTTCATCAACTCATTTTATTTGTCGTTAGCTCAGAAGGACATTTTCATCATCTTGTTTTCTAGGAAAAATTTGCCAGACATAATGAAGATGTTACAGCTCATTTAAAGATACAAACTTTGATAAGAACCCTAACCAATTTGTAGATAATTTTGCTCACATACACTTACAAGGGAAAATAGTGTATATGCGTAAATACACATACATTAACATCGTGTCCTAATGATATTAATCACTTTGTAAATTTTCATTAATTCCCATATACAGAACAACCTTCCACATGCGGTCACCAAAAATATATCCTCATAAGGAAGGTATCCGCTTAGGGATTATTACTAAGGAATTTGTGATCTATTTATACCCTACACCACACTGTGGTACAGGGTATTATGACTTTGTGCATTTGTTTGTAACACCCAAAAGGAGAAGAGATAGATCCATTGTTTATTATACCGATCGACTTGTAATCACTTTCTGAGTCGATTTAGCTATGTCCGTCTGTCTGTCCGTCTGTCTGTAGATGTATTCTTGTAATCAAAGTACAGGCCGCAATTATGGCCCGATCTTGACGAAACTTTACACATATCTTTTTTTTGCCCAAGGACTATCCCTATTTAATTTGGTTAAAATCGGTTCAGATTTGGATATAGCCCCCATATATATGTTAGCCCCGATTTGACATGTAAGCGCTGTAAAAACTTTATTTTATATCCGATCAGTATGAAATTCAGCAGAAAGAGGTCTCTTATTATATGCATGAACACTGTTAAATTTGGAAGCAATCGGCTCAGATTTAGATATAGCCCCCATATATACGTTACCCCCGATTTCACATGCAAGCGCCGTAAAAAATTTATTTTATAACCGATCAGTGTGAAATTCGGCAGAAAGAGGTTTCTTATTACATGAAGGAATACTGCCAAATTCGGAGAAAATTGGTTCAGATTTGGATATAGCCCCCATATATATGTAACCCCCGATTTGGCATGTAAGCGCTGTAGAAACTGTATTTTATATCCGATCAGTACGAAATTCGGCAAAAAGAGTTTTCTTATTACATGAAGGAATACTGCCAAATTCGGAGAAAATCGGTTCAGATTTAGATATAGCCCCCATATATATGTTACCACCGATTTGACATGTAAGCGCTGTAGAGACTGTATTTTATATCAGATCAGTACGAAATTCTACAGAAAGAGGTATTTTTACATGAATGAGTATTCAGGGAAAATCGGTTCAGATTTATATATAACCTCCATATATATGTTCCTCCTGATTTGGTATCAACGCGCTATAGAAGTTGTACTTTACTTCCGATCATTAATATTTTCCGGAAAGATGTTTCTCAATTTAGGAACGAATATTGCTTAATTTAGCGATTATCGGCTCAGAATTAGATAATATGTTCCTGCCTACTTACCAATTATTCCAAATTATTATCGCAGTGACCTTTATCGCATTGTTAGGGAGGTGTAGGGTATTATATAGTCGGCCCCGACCGACTTTCTGCCTTTCCTTACTGGTTTTTAAGTGTCATTTTAAGCGTTCCGTTAAAAGAGGCTTTCTCTTAGGGATTATTACTTCGGAATTTGTAATCTATTTTTTAAGTGTCGTTTTAAATATTCCCTTAAAAAAGGCTTCACTGTACATATATAACTCTATGTAGATAAATTATTAGATACCCAAAGTTAAAGCTAATGCCCCTTAGCCATAGCAACACAATTTTCTCGTTCTATGACCTCCTAAATGTATGCGATGAAAATCATACAAAATAGTAGTTTCCATTTCCAAGTTACTGCGAGTACTTTCATGGATATGTGGGCAAAAAGTAGGCACAAATTTGTCTCATACATTTCTAGTTATTTATTGTCCTTGGATTGAGATAGAGTTTTTGAAACGAGGTTGTTAAAGGAAGCATAACGAGTCATGGTAACAACTTTTTTAATAGAGGAAAGCATGCAGTTACCAATACAAAAGTGTTGAGCAAAATGGGGTTTTAAAATTTTTTTATACTAGAGCCAATCTCTGAGGTCTTCTTCTAAACTAGAGTCGACCTCGGATATCTTCCTCTATACTAGAGTCGACGTCTGAGGTATTCCACTAAAATAGAGTCGAACTCTGAGATCTTCCTCTATACTACAATCGACCTCTAAGATCTTCCTCTATACAAGAGTCGACCTATGAGATATTCCTCTATACTAGGGTCGACCTTTGAGATCTTCCTCCATACTAGAGTCGACGTCTGACGTATTCCATTATACTAGAGTCGATCTCTGAGGTCTTCCTCCATACTAGAGTCGACCTCTGAAGTCTTCTTCTATACTAGAGTCGATATCCGAGGTTATCCTCTAAACTAGAGTCAACCTCTGAGGTCTTCCTCTGTACTAAAATTGACCTCTGAGGTCTTCCTCGAAATAAGAGTCAACCTCTGGGGTCTTCCTCTAAACTAGAGTCGCCTTCTGAGGTCCTCCTCTCTACTAGAGTCGATCTCGAAGACTTCCTCTGTACTTGAGTCAACCTCTGAGGCCTTCTTCTATGTATACTAGAGTCGACCTCTGAGATCTTTCTCTAAACTAGAGTCGACCTGTGAGATCTTCCTCTAAACTAGAGTCGACCTCTGAGGCCTTCCTCTATACTAGAGTCTCCTTTAGTATTTCAATTAGAAATATTTCTGTTGACATCCCCTATGTTAAATAAAGGCTCTTCGAAATACTACCAAAAAATCAATGAAAATCAAACTTGACAAAGAACACCATACATACTTTCAGCACTTAAGAGACTGAGAGACAAATGTTTAAATAAATTCAAATGCAGCTCTTAACCTTGTTTTATAATCTATTCGTCTGTTTGAGAAAACAAGGACAAACTATGGCACTCAGACTCGAATAAATATTTAATGAACTTTAGCACAATCTATAAATGGAAGAAATACTTGGAATGTGCATGAGTAGGCAGGGTAGCATGTATATGTCGCTGTAGATTTTTTTGGCATCTATTAAATTCCAACAGTAAACCATCTACAACTCAAAAGTGATCTGGGACAAAATAATCCTATTAATATTATAAAATCGTTTGTTTGTCTGTTTGTTTGTTTGTTTGTTTGTTTGTTCCAGCATCACGCCTAAACGGCTGAACCGATTTTCCTGAAACTTGGTGGACAGATAGACCAATGCCTGGGAAGTGCCATAGGCTACTTTGATTTTCGATTTTCCACCAAGTGATTTTCGACCACTTGACCACAGAGGCTCCTGTTAAAGCTAGAGAGCTGAAATTTTGCACACACATAGACTGGGGTGTTGTATAAACTACGGACTACTCGCTTAATCATATTTCGGCCAGTGGTCAGTTGTAGCGCTATCAAAAACTTGAGTTTTGTTTTTGTTGTTTCGGAATCCTCTTATAAGATACAAAGTTAAAACTTTGTATGTATATATGAAGTACTATAAACCGCAAATATATGCGCGAAAAATTATTTTGAATTATCTGAATGTGGTCAGTTTAACTGTGACCCGAACAATTTTCATTATTTCTCTGATTTCAAAAGTTCCTTAAGAGCCAATGACTTACAAATTTATATGTACAGACTGATCTCAATGGAGATGCGAAAACAACAATTCGATGTCCAGTCTGAGGTCAAACCGGACATAAAACCGCGTCTTAAAATTTTTAAAGTCTTTTCAAAATATATCGCTCACCGTTTTCAAAATATATCGCTCACTTCTCCGACTGTGGTCAGTTTAGCAGTGACCAAATCAATTTCCACACTTTCTGTACTTCAATAGTCCTTTAAGAGCTATAATCCTAATAATTTATGTTTGTATACTGATCTCCTAGGGATGCGATTTTACACCAAGCGACTTTTGACCGCTTGACCATTACGGTACCTTTAAGAAGTGGAAAGCTTTAAATTTTGCTTTGGTATAGACTTGAGTGTTGTATACCCTTCGGACTATTCAGACAGTCGTTCTTGACACGTAGTCATTTGTAGCGCTATCAACATTTTAAATATTTTTTTGTATTTCAGAAGCGTCTAAAATGATACAGAGATAAAATAAAATGTAGTACTATACCCGAGAAATGCAATTTTGAATTCTACGATTGTGGTCAGTTAAGCAATGACCAAAACCATTTTCAATCTTTACTGGATTTCAATATTCTTTAAGAGTTTTTCATTCTTTCAATACATTAAAAATCCCATAAATTGCACTCTCATAGACATGAGTGTTGTATAAACCACGGGCTACTCGCGTAGACATTTTTTGGCCAGTGGTCAGTTATAGCGCTATCAATTGTTTTTGTCCTTTCTGAAGCCTCTTATAGGACTCAAAGTTAAAAGTTTGTAAATATAATAATTTTGAATTATCTGACTGTGGTCAGTGAAGAAGTGGCCAAAGCAATGTTCACTATTTTACAGATTGTAAAACTTCTAACCCCTGTTCAAAATATATCTCGCACCACTTAATGTGGTAATATATACATATATAACGTTGTCAATTCGGCCAAATCTCAGACTGTGGCCAGTGTAGCAGTGACCAATGCAATTTCCACTCTTTCTGTACTTTAAAGGGCCCAAAATGGCAATGGTAATACTAATTCAAGCGACTTTTGGCCGCTTGACCGTTGCGGCTCATATAACAGGAAGAAAGCTAGAAACTCCAGTGTGGTATAGCCTACGGACTATTAACATAGTCGTTTTTTGGCCAGTGGACAACTCTCGCGCTTAAATTATACAAAGATAAAATAATATATAGTATACACAGGAAAAAAACAATTTTGAATTCTAAGATTGTTGTCAGTATTGACCAAAGAAATTTTCATTCTTCCACTACATTTCAAAATTCTTTACGATTTTTTATACTTCCAATAAAAATCCCATAAAGATCTGTGGAGCTGCACATATATGTGCATTAGGCCGGGTCGATTTGTGGGGAGGCAAAAAAGTCGCCATTGCTCAGTAAAAATCGTATTTTAGGGATCAAAATAAGAAACTTTGCCGAAGGAACCATACCTCTAAAACGAATTCTGAATTTTGAAAAATCCCACTTTGACCCATTTAGAGTGCTCCAATCGAGTCCAAATGTATGACCGACCCCAACTAACTTTGGAGGCCCGACCCACCCATGCCAGTGGCACACCCCCTGTAACTCACTGGGGGTTCCATACATTTGGACCCGATTGGAGCACTCTAAATGGGTCAAAATGGGATTTTTTCCGGGACATGAGAATTCGTTTTAGAGGTATGGTTCCTTCGGCAAAGTTTCTTATTTTGATCCCTAGAATACGATTTTCAATGAGCAATGGGCGATTTTTAAATCGTCCCGCCCTAATGTGCCTAAAACGATCTTCAAGGAAATGCGTCGTCCGGCCTGAGGACAAGAGGTACACAAAAACGGAGACATAATGTTTAAAAGTCTTTTCGAAATATATCGCTCGCTATATACACCGGTAATATTTAAACAAAAATGTATACGAGTATATCGAAATTTGAAACATACGTAGCATATTGTGCATTTGTTTCTCAGCCACTTATTTGGTGACCTCTTGACCACTGACCCCATAAAATTATTAATTTGAAAGTTTCCACACATATCGTACATTTGAGGTTGTGTTTTCATATTTACAGAATTTTTTACTGTTGTCAGTGAATTTGTTTGAATTTTTGAGAGCATATTCGAAGGTATTTGTAAACCAAAGATTTTAAATGCGTATTTTTACATAAATTTTGATATAGCCAACATTTTTTTAGTTATTGGGTCCTTATTTTTTATTCAAAATCAAAAATAATACTGATGTTTGGATCACTGTTTTCAAAGGCAACCCGGGCATCGCCGGGTATTTACATGCTAGTATTATATATACTTTTATTAAATTAAAATTAAATTGACTTAAAATATTTTCTGAGATGGGACCCATCATCAGTATTTTAAAAATAACAAGTAAAAGCGTTAAGTTCGGCCCTGCCGAATCTATATGTATGCCCTCAACAATAGATCGCTTGTGAATCGTTACGGGTTCTAATAAACTAATTATATAAAATTTTTGTCCAATTCGTTGAAATTTAAGGTTTTTGTGGAGTTACGAAGTCAAATCTAGAGGGACCTTTGTATGGGGCTATATCAAAACATGGACCTATGACTACCGTTGTTCGTGTGAAGGATATCGGGTATTAATAATCCCCAATTACCAATTTTTAGCCCGATAAGTTGTCATTTGTGGTCTCTATGACGTTAAGAGGTAAAATCGTGGAGATGCTATATATGGGGGCTATATCCAAAAATGGACCAATACTGCCCATTTTTAATCCCAATATACCTGCAGATATAAGAAGTTTATGTACCAAATGCTATATATGGGGCTATATCAAAAAATGGACCGATATTGCCCATTTTCAATCCCAATATACCTGCATATATAAGAAGTATATGTATCAAATATCAGCCACCTAGCTCAAGTATTATACTCGTTAATTGTTGCGTGATTACAACAGACGAACGGACGGACGGACAGACAGACGGAAATGGATAAATAGTCTTAGAATTTTACGTTTAATATTATATATACTTTATGGGGTCCCAGATCAATATTTAGTGGTGTTACAAACGGAGTGACACCATGAATATACCCCCATCCTATGCTGGAGAGTATAAAAACCGAAAAATATTAGAACTATTATACCAAATGCAAAGTCAAATTAAGGTCAATGTTTAAAACCATGTCGACCTTCAAACACTTCGACAATTTAGAATTAAAGGTAAGTGAGTGTATTAAAACCCTGTTTAATTATTTAGATCAAATTTAATGTGGACTGTGTGAGAATTGTTATTAATTAAAAAAAAACAACAAATTATGTCAATCACATAGTACATGGAGTTTTTCTTCTAAATTAAAACAAAACATTTAAAAATTAATTTGGATCAAAGAAATAAAGCAATCCAAGAATTAAATTGTTGACTAGATTTATGTTGTAGGTTACCCTTTGCTTAATGATAATACGTATACGACACTTGAGCCACTATAAGAGAAAATCTGCTAAATCTCATGGATTTTTTTCACGCACATCATAAAACTTTCCGTTTTGTAAAACACTTTCTCATACTCTGTCAGAATTGGCAACGAATTTTCGTTGTCATATTCTCTTCAATAGAAGAAATAATTTTTTATGAAAATATTTTCGTATATTTTCTTTGAAAGTCAGTCAAATCGAATCTCGTTTCTATTTAAAAAAAATTTATAATTAATTTTAAACATAGAAATAACAAAGATTTCAAAATATTCAGTTTTGTTTACAGAATTTCCCGGCGCATGTGTATTTTCATACCCTCCACCATAGGATGGGATATATTCCTAATCGTCGTAAAATTCTAAGACGATTTGGCCATGTCCGTCCGTCTGTTGTAATCACGCTACAGTCCATAATAATAGAGCTAGGTTGATCAAATTTGGTAGAAATATTTCTTATAGTTGCAGGTTGTTTGGGATTGCAAATGGGCCATATCGGTCGCTGTTTTGAAATAGCTCCCCTATAAAGGTAGCTCCAAAATACAGTTTATAGCAAATTAGAAGAAACTTTGCAGTGTGTATTCTATTTTGACAATAATTCATCACAGCAAAAATTTTGCAAATCGGTTCATATTTTGTTATAGTCACCCTATAGAGGTCGCTCGAAAATATACGTATTTAAGCCATAAATACTATATTTTCTAAGCATTTTAACTGAATCTTTGCAGTATTTAATTAAGACAAAAACTCATCGAGGTAAACATTTTTTTAATCTGTTCATATTTTGTTATAGTCAACCTATAGATGCCGCTCCCAAAAAGGCTTATTTAAGCCATAAATACCAAATTTTCTGTGAAAGTTAGCTAAAACTTTGCAGTTTGTATTCTGTTTTGGCAAGGCATTGTATTTTGTTGTAGTCCCCGCGTAGATGTACCTCTCAAAAATGTTATTTTAGGCCATAAATACCACTTTTTTTAGGTAAAGAGTTTCGATAAAGAATTTGCGACCTAAAATTTGGCTAAAACTTGCAGCGTTCGTTTTTTTAATATTTTACTTAAACATTTGCTCCATATTCAAAGATTTTTCCAGTAATAATATTCTATACAATCCATGTTGGAGGGTATATAAGATTCGGCATGGCCGAACTTAGCTCTTTTACTTGTTTCAAATTAAAATTTACTTTGCATACTGAAAATCATTGACACCAACACAAAAATACCAGTATAGTCATGAAGCCTCAGAGATTTTGAACCACACTGTGGTACAGGGTATTATAACTTTGTGCATTTGTTTGTAACACCCAAAAGGAGAAGAAATAGACCCATCGTTTATTATACCGATCGACTTAGAATCACTTTCTGAGTTGATTTAGCTATGTCCGTCTGTCTGTCCGTCCGTCTGTCTGTGCATATATTCTTGTAATCAAAGTACAGATCGCAATTATGGTCCGATCTCGACGAAACTTTACACATATCTATTTTTTGGCCCAAGGACGATCCGTATTTGGTTAAAATCGGTTCAGATTTAGATATAGCCCCCATATATATGTTAGCTCCGATTTGACATGAAAGCGCTGTAAAAACTTTATTTTATATCCGATTAGTATGAATTTCGGCAGTAAGAGGTTTCTTATTATATGAAATCGGTTCAGATTTAGATATAGCCCCGATTTGACATGTAAGCGCTGTAAAAATTTTATTTTATATCCGATCATTGCGAAATTCGGCAGAAAGAGGTTTATTATTACATGAAGGAAAACTGCTAATTTCGGAGAAAATCGGTCCAGATTTTGATATAGCGCTCATATATACGTTATACCCGATTTGACATGTAAGCGCTGTAAAAATTGTATTTTATATCTGATCAGTATGAAATTCGACAGAAAGAGGTTTCCTATTATATAAATGAAGACTTTCAAATTTGGAAGAAATCAGTCCATATTTAGATGTAGCCTCCCCATATATACGTTATCCTCGATTTAAACGCTGTAAAAATGTTATTTTATGTCCGATCAGTGCGAAATTCGGCAGAAAATCGGTTCAGATTTCGATACAGCCCCCCATATATATGTTACCTCCGATTTGACATGTAAGCGCTGTAAAAACTGTATTTTATATCCGATCAGTATGAAATTTGACTGAAAGAGGTTTCCTATTATATAAATGAACACTTTCAAATTTGGAAGAAATCGGTTCAGATTTAGATATAGCCCCCATATATACGTTATCCCCGATTTGACATGTAAACGCTGTAAAAATGTTATTTAATGTCCGATCAGTGCGAAATTCGGCAGAAAGAGGTTTCTTATTACTTGAAGGAGTACTGCCAAATTCGGAGAAAATCTGTTCAGATTTAGATATAGCGCCATATATATAAGTTACCCCCGATTTGACATGTAAGCGCTGTAGTGACTGTATTATATATCCGATCAAAACGAAGTTAGACTGAAAGAGATCTTTTACATGGGGTGGGCCTAAAGAAACCAAGGGGTGTAAAAGTTTAATAACTTTTTCGTTTATTAATTTTTTTTATTTTTTCTTTCAGATTATATAGACAACACTTGGAGAATTTATAATGGAGAGGTTCACAATTGAACAGAGAACCAGAACAATAGAATTTTATTATTTAAATCAGAGATCAATTATATTAACGCAAAGAGCATATCGTCGACAATCGCCCTCTGAAGCAATGATTCGTTGCTTAGTTGATCGTCATCACCAACATGGCAGCGTAAGAGATTTGCCTCGAACCGGTAGACCACGTGTAAGTCGCACTGCGGAAAATATTGAACGAGTACAGCAAAGTGTTAACGAAGCACCAGAAACATCTGTCAGAAGGCGTTCTGCTCAGCTAGAAATGTCTCGTAAGTCACTACAGCGCATTTAAAAAAAAGATTTACAGTTATACCCATATAAGGTCCAATTGGTGCAAGAATTAAAACCCCCAGATCATCGGCAACGTCTAAATTTTGCAGTTAAATTTCAAGAGTTGGCCAGAAATGAAATCAACTTTATTAAAATTTTGATTATGAGTGATGAAGCTCATTTTCATTTGAATGGCTTTGTTAATAAGCAGAACTGTAGGTTCTGGGGTTCTCAAAATCCAAGAGCCATTCATCAACCCCAATTGCACCCCATCAGGTGTACAGTATGGTGTGGGATCACATTTGAAAATGCCATTGGGCCTTACTTCTTCGAGAATGAAGATGGAAGTGCTGTAATCGCAAATGGAGAGCGGTATCGGTTTATGATAGAACATTTTTTACGTCCTGCTCTTGAAAACAGACTTGGTATGTGGTTTCAGCAGGACGGAGCCACTGCCCATACTGCCCGAGACACAATGGCCCTTTTAAGTAAAATTTTTGGCCAGCGCGATCGCCAGATTTGACAGCACCCGACTATTTTCTTTGGGGTTATTTGAAGGGGCGAGTGTATGTGAACAAGCCAGAGACAATCCTTGAACTCAAGGCAAACATTGTTGCAGAAATTCAAACGCTACAGCCACAAGTTTTGAAAGGTGTTATGGAAAATGCTCTAAAAACAGCCCATCAGTGCGAAGCTGGACACGGTGGTCATTTAAGAGACATTATTTTTCATACTTAGTGTAAAAAAATTTGCCTTTTGTATATTATATAATCTGGAAGAAAAAATAAAAAAAAATTAATGAACGAAAAAGTTATTAAACTTTTACACCCCTTGGTTTCTTTAGGTCCACCCTGTATGTTCCTCCTGAGCTATAGAAGTTGTACTTTACTTCCGATCATTAAAAATTTCCAGAAAGATGTTTCTCAATTTAGGAACGAATATTGCTTAATTTAGCGATTATTGGTTCAGAATTAGATAATATGTTCCTACCCATTTACCAATTATTTCAAATTATTATCGCAATAACCCTTATCGCATTTTAGGGAGGTGTAGGGTATTATATAGTCGGCCCCTTCCGACTTTCTGCTTTTCCTTACTGGTTTAATATAAATCTAAGCTATTAATATTACTTACCCGACATGTAGTACACTTAGCATGCTTTACATTGCACTTTCTCTGAAAAATGTAAGAAATACGAGTATTATAACTAGATTTGTAATTGACTACAATTGATATTAAATATTTAATACTATAATTTATTTTATAATACAATAAATTTTCTAAATACGTGAAGGGAAGGCATTCATAAAAATCTGCATATTTTTCTTATTTACTTATTTCCATGCTGCTAATGGAGTTTGTTAACTTTTTGCATTCCATCAGTTTAGGCAGCTCCCTTAACTTCACTTATTATTAAGTATGCGGAATGCAATTAACCAATGTAAGTCAACCAGTTTTCCAGTCTGGTGAATATTTGTAATGTTTTTGCATGAAGTAATTTTTCCCAAAAGAATCTGTATTTGTACATAGTTAAAATGTTGTTTTATTTTACAACATTTTTTGAGGTACAGCAATCAACAGTAATGACATTATAAATAATTGAAAAGTTGGTGACTGGGTTGGTTAAAACTAATTTGAACTGAAAGTTTTAAATAACTTTGGATTTTAAGCATTATTGAAAGAAAAAACTCTATTACATGTCTGGCAGGAATTAATTGGCAATTTAAAGAAAACTCCTAGTGCAACCTACCGAGGACTTTAAATGTTATGCAAAGCGGTGCAATAGTAATCACCCTATTGGAAAACGCTAAAACGTATGCAAATGGGTTTTCATTTAAAAAAAAATACGGCAAAATAACATTGAGTGATTAAATGCCACGCATTGAAAAATCTATCCAAAGTTTTTGCCTCCAAATAAATTGTAATGACTTTTAAATGCAACCCATTTGCTCAGAATTATATTATATTTAAAAATTTGTGTTCCAAATATATTTTCCTTCGATTCAAACATATCAAAAATGGCGATTTTGCTCCGTGTTAACTTGGTGCCAATCAGAGGAAATTGCTTTTAAAAATTAACTCACTTGAAATGAAATCCCTCATATATACATACATATGTATGTAGTTTTATATTCTTAATTCGAAATCCTGTGACGCTTTTGGTAGCAGTGTAATGAATTTCCAATACCATACAACATAGCAAAAAACACTCTACACAAAATTTGTTTTCTCGGCAATTGATTATAATCATAATCCTAAATATATGTTAAACGTTTTCCTCCTAAAACTAGGCAGTAATTGTACCCGTAAAAAAGAAAACAAAAATGTTTGATTCAAATAACTGAAACAAGGCAAATCTCGTGCGTGTGTCCCTTAAAAATTCATTAAATTCTTCCGCCCATTACATTTTTCCAAGTATACCTCATGCTTTGCCCAACACCGGCTTTCTGTGGCTGAGGACCCAAGTAATTGTATACGTGCTTGTTGTTTAACTCCCTGGAGTATGCTAAGGATTTCGGAGAAAAACAAAATACATTTTTAATTGGTTGTCTTTTAAGAGAACAAAAAAATAAAACATGAAAATTCTAAGGATTATCTTTTTTTTTTTTTGGAAAAACAAACCACAGTACAACTATCATGAAAGTTCTTCCCCAAAGTCCAAAATGAATAAAATCTATTTTTAATTGCTTAAAACGAAATTTTTGTCAACATTTTATTTCCAGACTTTAACATTGAATTTCAATTATCCGATGCACTTACAGATGAAAGCCCTTTGCCAAAAGCCAAGTGCCCCGACAAAGACAAATATGTTGAGGAATGCAATGAGTAATTCCTTTTGTCTGTCCTGACAACAATGGCCACTATTCAGTATGCATTCAAGTCACTTTTGTTGCAGATACATAGTCCTTTTGAAAATATCCTTTCGTCTGAGCCATCTATGGTAGTGGTCTGATTGTGCCTTACTGCATCACTGGTGAGGATTTATGAATGCCACAAAAATTTTCGCAGAAGTTGAGTGAAAGAAATCATAAAGTCCAGAAAATGAACATATCACAGACTGCTGTTGGCATAAAGGGAAATTCCAAAATGCAGGATTCTTTTAATTGTACAAAACAGCAGACATTGCAAATAATAGACATATATCCTGGTTAGTCTCAAATGTTCCCTTTTTTTGTTGTGTGACATTTGAGGCTGGATAAGATTCTAACAAAACAATTATTTTCTATTTTCCAAATAAAGTTACTTTGAGAGGCAAACAACTATGAACTACAAGTGGAATTAGTAACGAATTGCCTAAATATAAAACGCAGTAAAACACATGATTTTGGGACTCAATTTTGAGAATTGTACGTGAAAGTAGCCCCAAAAACAAGAACTTCTGCGTCATGCCTTTAGTCAAGTTGGCTCAATTTATAATATAATGGACATACGATTCTTTTCTTTTTTTTCTCGGTATACCGTGTGAAATATCTCTTTTGTGTCTGAAGCAAAGTTGTAGCTGAAAAAAGTGTTTCCAATGCCTTAAAAATCGCAAAAACCATTATTATATATTTCCCCAAAAAAAATGATCTCAAAGGCAAATAACAATGCAATAAAATGGAATTTGGTGAGAACGGCCTAAAAGTATGCATTTCAGTAGAAAAGCCTAGAAGTATGTTTTATTTAAAAACAATTAAACAAAATGTGAACATAACCACACATTGAGTAATTCAAACAACAATCACACTTAATTAAATTACATAGTTTTATTTCTTTTTTAGTTGGTTGATACTAATATATTCCCTAAAATTCAAATTTAATTTGATTTAGTAATGTTATACCCGTATACAGGATCCCCAAGGCCTGCAACAATATAGCTTCTCCACCACCCTTCCCCCCACCCGCTAAATAATTCTTGAGGAATTTTGAGAGCTATTTACTCGTATCCTTATTTTTATACCCTCCACCATAGGATGCGGGGTATATTCATTTTGTCACTCCGTTTGTAACACCTCTAACTATTGATCTCAGACCCATAAAGTATATATATTCTTAATCGTCGTAAAATTCTAAGGCGATTTAGCCATGTCCGTCCGTCTGTCTGTCTTTTGAAATCGCGCTACAGTCCGTATTAATAGAGCTAGGTTGATCAAATTTGGTAGAAATACTTCTTATAGTTGCAGGTCGTTTGGGATTCCAGATGGGCCATATGGGTCAATGCTTTGATATAGTCGCTCCAAAATACGGGTTTTGAGCCATGGACACCACATTTTAAAAGCAATTTAGTTGAAACTTTGCTGATTGTATTCCATTTTGACAAGAATTCAGCACAGCAAAAATTTTTCAAATTTTTGCTGTGCTGAATATAGTCACCCTATAGAGGTCTCTCCAAAATACGCTTATTTATACCACAAATACCCCATTCTCTAAGCATTTTTACTGAATCTTTGCAGTTTGTATTTTATTAAGACAAGAATTCATCACAGTAAACATTTTTAAAACAGTTCATATTGTTTGTTATTTTTCCAAATAGATGTCGCTCCCAAAAATGCTTGTGTAAGCCATAAACACCACTTTTTCTAAGCAATTTCGCTAAAACTTTGTAGTTTGTATTCTATTTTGACAATAATTTATCTCAATAAAATTTATACTAATCTATTTATACTTTGTTATAGTCCCCGCGAAGTGGTAACTCTCAAATATGCCAAGTTAAGCCACAAATGCCACATTTTCCAGATGAAGAGTTTGGCTAAAGGATTTGGCCTACAATTTGGCTAGAAAATGCAGCACTCGTTTTCTTTAAAATAAGTTGCCTAAACAAAAGGGAACGTACCATGTTTTGCTCCATATGCAAAGTTTTTTCCAGTAACAGAAATTAATGCAATCCATTGTGGAGGGTATATAAGATTCGGCATGGCCAAACTTAATCCGTCTTTATTTGCTTGTATTAGTTGCTCACAAAACTTGGCTAAATATTTGTCCCAATATCGCAAGAGCGCCCAGAAAAACGTATAAGGGATCAACAAGGCAAAAAATAGCAACATTAATTGCTTTGTCAACTAAACTCCTGCCCAAGTGCGTTTGCGAGGCAAACCATGCTGTTTACCAAATTCGCTGAGAAAAGCAAAAAAAACCAACTTCAAAAAATTCTTAAGAAACTCTGTAACTAGGAAAAATTGCAATTGCTACTGAAACTAAAAAATGCATGTAACGGATGGCAACTGAAACTATAAATTACATTTAGCAATTCTTCCAACAAGCTTTGCTCGTGGTGCGGTGCATCCAGCGTATTCAACTTCCTCTTGCTGTTTGTATGAAATTATCTGGAAATTTTATTTACAAAACACTTAACCTTTGAAGGCACTAAGTGCAACTTTAAGGGCGAAATAAGATTTATGTTTTGCTGCACAACTTTCGTGGAATTTTGTTTTGTTATTCTATTCCGGCGAGATAAGAACAATTTGAAATTGTAAATAAAAACAACTTTAAATGCTAGATAAGACAGCCAAAGGATGAAAAGAAAGTTCTTTGTATCAAAATAAATGAAATAGACACTGCAAAACAAAACCAGTAAGGAAAGGCAAAAAGTCGGGCGGCGCCGACTATATAATACCCTACACCTCCCTAACAATTCGAAAAGGGCATTGTGATAAAATTTGGCATAAATGGTTTCGTTTCAGTTAACAAAGTACTTAGCTCCACCAGTACAACTTCTATGGCGATTTGATTTCAAATCGGGGGTAACATGTATATGGGGGCTATTTACATATAAATCTGAACCGATTTTCCTCAAATTTGGCATTGTTCATTCGTGTAACAGGAAACTTCTTCCTGAAGAATTAATACTAATTGGTTATAAATTAAAGTTTCTACTGGATATAAAATAATGTTTCGGCCGAGGCAAATTTCTAAGTAATTTTCTATAAATACAAAATTTCTAAGAAATTTTCTATAAATACAAAATTTCTAAGAAATTTTCTATAAATACAAAATTTCTAAGAAATTTGCTATAAATACAAAATTTCTAAGAAATTTGCTATAAATACAAAATTTCTAAGAAATTTGCTATAAATGCAAAATTTCTAAGAAATTTTCTATAAATACAAAATTTCTAAGAAATTTGCTATAAATACAAAATTTCTAAGAAATTTGCTATAAATACAAAATTTCTAAGAAATTTGCTATAAATGCAAAATTTCTAAGAAATTTTCTATAAATACAAAATTTCTAAGAAATTTTCTATAAATACAAATTTTCTATAAATACAAAATTTCTAAGAAATTTGCTATAAATACAAAATGTCTAAGAAATTTGCTATGAATACAAAATTTCTAAGAAATTTGCTATAAATACAAAATTTCTAAGAAATTTTCTATAAATACAAAATTTCTAAGAAATTTTCTATAAATACAAATTTTCTATTAATACAAAATTTCTAAGAAATTTGCTATAAATACAAAATTTCTAAGAAATTTGCTATAAATACAAAATTTCTAAGAAATTTGCTATAAATACAAAATTTCTAAGAAATTTGCTATAAATACAAAATGTCTAAGAAATTTGCTATGAATACAAAATTTCTAAGAAATTTTCTATAAATACAAAATTTCTAAGAAATTTTCTATAAATACAAATTTTCTATTAATACAAAATTTCTAAGAAATTTGCTATAAATACAAAATTTCTAAGAAATTTGCTATAAATACAAAATTTCTAAAAAATTTGCTATAAATACAAAATTTCTAAGAAATTTTCTATAAATACAAAATTTCTAAGAAATTTTCTATAAATACACAATTTCTAAGAAATCCTATTATAAAATCGTTTGTTTGTCTGTTTGTTTGTTTGTTTGTTCCAGCATCACGCCTAAACGGCTGAACCGATTTTCTTGAAACTTGGTGGATAGATAGACCAATGCCTGGGAAGTGCCATAGGCTACTTTGATTTTCGATTTTCCGCCAAGTGATTTTCGACCACTTGACCACAGAGGCTCCTGTTAAAGCTGGAGAGCTGAAATATTGCACACACATAGACTGGAGTGTTGTATAAACTACGGTCCACTCGCATAATCATATTTCGGCCAGTGGTCATTTGTAGCGCTATCAAAAACTTGCGTTTTGTTTTTGTCGTTTCGGAATCCTCTTATAAGATACAAAGTTAAAACTTTGTATATATGAAGTACTATAAACCGCAAATATATGCGCGAAAAATTATTTTGAATTATCTGAATGTGGTCAGTTTAACTGTGACCCGAACAATTTTCATTATTTCTCTGATTTTAAAAGTTCCTTAAGAGCCAATGATTTACAAATTTATATGTACAGACTGATCTCAATGGACATGGGAAAACAACAATTCGATGTCCAGTCTTTGGTCAAGCCGGACATAAAACCGCGTCTTAAAATTTGTAAAGCCTTTTCAAAATATATCGCTCACCACTTACTGTGGTAACCTATCTAACATTGTCAATTCGGTCACTTCTCCGACTGTGGTCAGTTTAGCAGTTACCAAATCAATTTCCACACTTTCTGTACTTTAATAGTCCTTTAAGAGCTATAATCCTAATAATTTATGTTTGTATACTGATCTCCAAGGGATGCGATTTTACACCTAGCGACTTTTGACCGCTTGACCATTACGGTACCTTTAAGAAGTAGGAAGCTTTAAATTTTGCTTTGGCATAGACTTGAGTGTTGTATACCCTTCGGACTATTCACACAGTCGTTTTTGACACGTAGTCAGTTGTCGCACTATTAAAATTTTAAATATTTTTTTGTATTTCAGAAGCGCCTAAAATGATACACAGATAAAATAATATGTAGTACTATACCCGAGAAATGCAATTTTGAATTCTACGATTGTGGTCAAAACCATTTTCAATCTTTACTGGATTTCAAGATTCTTTAAGAGTTTTTCATTCTTTCAATACATTAAAAATCCCATAAATTGCACTCTCATAGACATGAGTGTTTTATAAACCACGGGCTACTCACGTAGACATTTTTCGGCCAGTGGTCAGTTATAGCGCTATCAATTGTTTTTGTCCTTTCTGAAGCCTCTTAAAGGACACAAAGTTAAAACTTTTTAGATATAATAATTTTGAATTCTCTGACTGTGGTCAGTGAAGAAGTGGCCAAAACAATGTTCACTATTTTACAGATTGTAAAACTTCTAACCCCTGTTCAAAATATCTCTCTCACCACTTAATGTGGTAAGATATACATATATAACGTTGTCAATTGGGTCAAATCTCAGACTGTGGCCAGTGTGGCAGTGACCAATGCATTTTCCACTCTTTCTGTACTTTAAAGGGCCCAAAATGGCAATGTTAATACTAATTCAAGCGACTTTTGGCCACTTGACCGTTGCGGCTCATTTGTTTTTGGCCACTGGTCAACTCTCGCGCTTAAATTATACAAAGATAAAATAATATGTAGTATACACAGGAAATAAACAATTTTGAATTCTAAGATTGTTGTCAGTAGTGACCAAAGCAATTTTCATTCTTCCACAACATTTCAAAATTTTTTTAAGATTTTTTCATTCTTCCAATAAAAATCCCATAAAGATCTGTGGAGCTGCACATATGTATATGTGCATTAAACGATCTTCAAGGAAATGCGTCGTCCGGCCTGAGGACAAGAGGTACACAAAAACGGAGACATAATGTTTAAAAGTCTTTTCGAAATATATCGCTCGCTATATACACCGGTAATATTTAAACAAAAATGTATACGAGTATATCGAAATTTGAAACATACATAGCATATTATGCATTTGTTTCTCAGCCACTTATTTGGTGAACTCTTGACCACTGACCCCATAAAAGTATTCATTTGAAAGTTTGCACACATATCGTACATTTGAGCTTGTGCTTTCATATTTACAGAATTTTTTTACTGTTGTCAGTGAATTTGTTTGAGTTTTTGAGAGCATCTGGAGTTTGATAGACTTTCAAGTAGACTGATCCTGGATGTTAAACAATTTTTTAATGATCGGCGTATGATCAAATATTCGAAGGTATTTGTAACCCAAAGATTTTAAATACGTATTTTTACATAAATTTTGCTATAGCCAACATTTTTTTTAGTTTTTGGGTCCTTATTTTTTATTCAAAATCAAAAATAATACTAATGTTTGGATCACTGATTTCAAAGGCAACCCAGGCATCGCCGGGTATTTAAATGCTAGTTTTCTATAAATACAAAATTTCTAAGAAATTTTCTATTAATACAAAATTTCTAAGAAATTTTCTATTAATACAAAATTTATAAGAAATTTTCTATAAATACAAAATTTATAAGAAATTTTCTATAAATACAAAATTTCTAAGAAATTTTCAACAAATACAAAATTTCTAAAAAATTTTCAACAAAAACAAAATTTCTAAAAAAAATTCTATAAAAACAAAATTTCTAAGAAATTTTCTATAAATACAAAATTTCTAAGAAATTTGCTATAAATACAAAATTCCTAAGAAATTTTGTATAAATAAAAAAATTCTAAGAAATTTTCTATAAATAAAATAGTTGTAAAAAATGTACAGAAAAAAAATGTTTAAGAAATTTTCTATAAATTAAAAAATTCTAAGAAATTTTCTATAAAAATAAAAAAAATTCTAAGAAATTTTCTATAAAAATAAAAAAAATTCTAAGAAATTTTCTCAAAAATAAAAAAATTCTAAAATTATGTTTTCATTAGAACAAAATGTCTTTAAAAAATTCTGTAAATGAAAACTTCTAAAAAATCCATAGGTTAATAATTTTCTATAAATAAAAAATCCACAAATTTCCTATAAATCAATTTATTAAAATTTCAAAAATTTTTTAGATATTTTCTATAAATAAAGAAATGTCTATGAATTTATATAATTAGAAAATACAGAATTGTTCAGAAGTTTTAAATAAATACAAAATATCTCTCATATCAAATTTTCAATAACTACACAATTTTTCAGAAATTTGAAATTAATACAAAATTTCGCCGACTTTTTCAGTAAATACAACAATTACATAAAAATTTTCTGTAAATAAAAAAATCAAAAAAATTTCGGGGATTTTATATAAAAAAATTCTCAGAAATTCTCTATAAATACAAAATTTTTAATAAATAAAAAATATCAGAAATTTTCAATAAATACAACATTTCTCCGAAATTTTCAATAAATACAAAATTTCGAAGAAATTTTCATAAATACTCAATTTTTTATTTAAAGGAAATTTTATAGAATTTTTTATTTTTTTAGGAAATTTTCCGAAATTTTCAATAAATACAAAATTTTATAGAAATTTTCAATAAATACTGAATTTTTTATAGAAAATTTCTTAGAATAGAAAGTTTCGTATTTCTTTATAATTCCTTTTATTTATACGAGTATATTTATTTTTATATATAGAAAATAATTTAAACATTTTTAATTTACAGATTGGATTACACATTTTTTTATTTCAAGAAAATTTCATACAATATTTTATATACAGAATTTTTTCAAGTTACTGGAGGTTTTAGAGTTTAGAAATAAAAATGTGCTGAATATTTACCAATTTAGGCGATCTTCTCTTGAATTCAGCCATTTGGGAGCAACATTTAATTTTGAGGTTTTGGTGGTGTATGAGTATTTTAAATGAAATTTGTTCTATTTGAAATAATCATATGCACCTAATTCGTGTCCTTTTTAAAAGCGATATTTTCTTGGCAAGTGACGAGACACTGTCTTAATTTATTGCGTGTTATCAATGTGGTTTGTAGTAGCAAGAGAGAATTTTTAATTGCAATCTACCAGAGTAAATATTCTACAGGAATGTCAACATGTTAGTGGCATTATTCTCATCTTACTCGTCAAAATGGAAGAGGTGGCTCAAGAAGGAAGAATAAACGCATATAGAAATATGTACATTAAATATATATAGTTAACCCGAACCAGATAGTAATTATGATTCAGTCCGTATACTTTAAAGTGGATATAGCTTCATTATTTTTATATGTTACAAAAACTCTGTATCTGCCATAATACCCTGTATCAAATTCGAATTCCAAAAAAACCCTAGAGACCCCATTTAGTTACCCGGATCCAAAATAGTATATAATAGTCTTACTATTAAGTTTCAATTGGACACCCTTCGTTCTATAAGCACAATTTTTTGTAGTTTTCCTAAATACTTTAAATACGGAAATGGACCAACGCTGCTGTTGAAGGTCACAAATATAAATATTGTACAAAATTCATCATTGATTAAGATATGTAAATATTAAAAGGTATAAAATAATTACGGTTATTTTGTAAAAACATGTTTTTATATAATTATCTCTTCATATTTTTATTATAAGTCTGAATGCAGATCAAGTTCCTGATTAATTTGAAAAACCCATAGCATACCCTGAGGCATTCCGCCATATATTGCATTATGTTGCCTACTTATTCAGTGACTGTTTTCTGTGGTCAATAATTGATAATAGGTGTGTTTAATTTAATAAGGTAGCATTTCTGCATAACGCTGAACCATGTTGCCGACTTTTAGGTTAAAAAAATATTCGATTAAGCCATTTGTGCCACTAATTGTATCACCAAGCTGGCGAATGTTTTAACTTCCCAAATAAAATACGGCAAATTGCCCCAGAGAACGAAATAAACATTTACGTTTCCGTTTGCGGGCATTTATATTTATTTACCACATTTCATTTATTCCATGTCCAACTGACTGACAAGAGTATTCCACCATACCCCGGGGAAATTATTTTTTAATAAATATGAACATTTATAAAATTGCCATTTAATTTACCTACGGAAATTGAATGATATGTAAATATTTTCCACAACATCGCCCACCCATCTGTTTATGTTATTGACTCCTTGTAATTAAGTTATGTTGAAGAATTCCAAGAATTTATGTTTAATTATTTACTCAGCGGAAGTAAATAACAGCTCTGCTACTGGGGACCTAAGAAGAGGTGGCTCCAGCAGTCGCTTCCTCTGAGTTGTCCTTTTCAGGATTATTGTAGTCATTATCATCATCATGGGAAGCATTACGATGATTTTGGTTTCAGGCAATATCTGAAGTTGGTTGCATATTTTTATGCGTAAATCAATGATATTTTGTAACTGTAGTATAAATATTAACATCATGAACAGGAGGTCATTGACCCAAGTGAGACTTAACAGTCTTCTACAAATATACTTCATAATGCCAGGTAGTAACATGGCAAATTGACGCAGGAATATAACTAGTTAACTTCATGAACAGGAGGTCATTACCCCAAATGAGGCCTAACACTATTCTAGAAACATACTCGTATTCTTCATGATTTAAGGTTACATTTTAAACATTTATGTAATTGTGTTACTGCGCATTTACATACATACAGAGACAGAAACAGGATCACATACAAACTACGTATTGTTCGTGTGAACATTTCAACAGCCTACAGTAGGATGTACTCCTTAACTGCCCCTTGTTTCAGACAACCGGACTTGTGCCACTGCTTTTTGTCATTATTCATCCGCCCAGACAAACTGCAAACAGTTTTAGCAAAAATTACGCAATGTTTGTTAGGTAATCAGAGTATGCTGCAAATTAGGACTGCAGACTTGGGACAACGAATTAGGCACACAAAGGCATCTAAGCTGTGAATTAGGACTAAGTTTAAGAAATAAATAAAGCACATTTCAACAAATCTAAACTCGGGAGAAAAGCGAATAAATATAAACACAAAAAATCTGTGCAAAAGGATTTTGGCGGGTAAGTAATATTATTTCCAACTTGAACAAATTAATATAAATCATACGCCTAAGGTTCCAATATTATGGAGGTTTCAGTAAAAAGAAACTTCAAAATATTTTGGAATATGAGGAAGTCTTCGGAAATATTTTGAAAAATTTGTCAAAAACGAATTTTTAAAAAAAAAATATTACTCATTCGTAGCATACAAGAGACATTTTATTACATAGAGTTCAACGTATGAATAAGAGTAATTTCTGTAAATAAAATTAATACAAATTATACGCCCTAAAGAAAATATTTACCAAAACCCAGTGAGGAAAGGCAGAAAGTTGGTTGAGGCCGATTATAAAACACCCTAAATCTCCCTAGCAATGCACAAAGAGGCATTTCGATAATAGTTTGGAATAATTGATTTCGTTTCAGTTAATATAGAAGATCCGTTGAAAATTATGATTATAGTGAAAAATATATAAATGGGAACCGATTTTCAACAAATTTGGCGATGTTTGTGAATCTAGAAACTACTCTCTCTAAATTGCTTAATGATCAGAAAAACAAGTAATAAAATCACACAACCGTTATTTCTGGTGACTCTAACTCTAACAGAAGATCTGTAACGTCATTCTCTGATGATGAAAATACTACTTCGGATACTGAGGGGCTGAGGGAAGTCTCCGGACTCTTTGACGCATCTGGCGGGGACATGCTCCCCGATGATACGGACGAAGAGTTCGATAACACCCTTGTCGGGGTTGATGTCAATCTGTCGATTACCAATGATGGTAAGAATTCCACAGATTAACCTCCATCACGCTAAAGCAGCCTCAGCGGCTCTATTGCTGCGCCTGTCCACAGGTGCAGTAGACATCGTCCTGATCCAGGAGCCCTATGTAGTAGGAGGACGGGTGTGCGGTATCAAGACACCAAATTTTAAACTGCTTGTGGCCAACTGTGAAGGCACTCCAAGAACGTGCATTTTGGCCAGAAAAGATGTAAGTATTTTTCTCCTGACTAAGTTAAGTGGTAAAGACCCAACAGCTGCTAGTATGGAGATTTGTAATCGCATATACTGGGTTGTCTCCAGTTACTTTCCTTATGAAGCTGGAATGCCGACAGCTCTCTTCAAGTAGAAAAAGCAACGTCTGACGAGCTCGAGCTGATTATTGGCGCAGACACGAACGCTAATCATACTATCTGGGGTAGTACGGATATAAACAATAGGGGTGATTCGCTTCTTGACTTTATTCTAACTACCAACCTAACTATTTGTAACATTGGCAATAAACGGACCTTTACAATTAAAGACAGACAAGAAGTACTAGACGTAACGTTTTCTACTGACCGGGTGTCAGACAAAATTATTGGGTGGAATGTACTGGACGACCACTCTTTCTCAGATCACCATTATATAGAGTTCAAACTCGCCGAAAAAGCGCCTAAACCTGCTGTCCACAGAAATGTGAGGAAGACAAAGTGGCACCTGTATGAGAAGAATTTTAAAAAGGTTCTCAACTCTAAACTTCTTTATGAACCGAATGACAAAGCCGGTCTGGATAATCTGGTCGAGCATATCACCACATCATTCAATAGTTCCCTTGAATAAGCCTGTCCAAAAACAAGGTACAAGGGTAAAACTAAACCTCAATGGTGGACTTCTGAGCTAACGGCAAGGAAAAAGACCTGCAACAAGCTATTTAACAAGGCGAAATCTACTGGAGCCTTTGATGATTGGGATGCATACAAAGGGCACCTCAAGATCTAAAAGAAGGAGCTTAGGAAGGCGCAAAGACGCTCTTGGTATTCCTTCTGTGGCGAAGTGGAAAAGGTTTCCAACGCCGCAAGCCTGAGGAAGGTACTATCCGCGTCTCCTTGTACAGTGGGGTATTTGCAGGATGAGGCAAACAACTGGACAAAAAACAGCGAGCAATCGCTAAGTGTACTGCTCGACACACATTTCCGGGGAACTCATCAACAGAGCCCGAGGATCAACAAGAGTGCGAGTGGACTGCGAGCGTCGCTAGCTTGTTGACTGAGAGATCCAAAATAAGCTGGGCTATAAACAGCTTTGAGCCCTTCAAGTCACCTGGACCAGACGGCATCACCCCAGCAGAAATGTACATTATCCCCTGGCTGCAGACAATTTATGTAGGCTGTATTAGGCTTTCATACATCCCGAATCGATGGAGGGATACTGAAGTGGTATTCATACCCAAAGCAGGGAAGATATCGCACACTAGGCCAAAAGACTTCAGACCAATTAGCCTATCCTCTTTCCTATTGAAAAGTCTGGAAAGACTTTTAGATTTATTCATTAGGCAAAACCGGGATACAAAACTCCTGTCGGGGAACCAACATGCTTACAATAAGGGAAAGTCTGCAGAATCAGCCCTGCACGAACTTGTGAGCACTATCGAATCGTCCCTACATTTCAAAGAATACACCATGGTGTCATTTCTTGACATAGAAGGGGATTTTAACAACATACACCCAGACGTAGTAATCGCGGCATTGTCACATCTAAAGGTGAACTCTAGCTTGATTAGACTAATTCAAAGACTACTCAACAGAAGACGTATAACACCATGTCTAGGGTCCACAATTCAAGGTTTGTAAACAGAGGGACCCCACAAGGAGGAGTACTGTCTCCACTAATTTGGAACCTAGCGGTG
Source organism: Eudasyphora cyanicolor (assembly GCA_963930755.1). Taxonomy (NCBI): domain Eukaryota; kingdom Metazoa; phylum Arthropoda; class Insecta; order Diptera; family Muscidae; genus Eudasyphora; species Eudasyphora cyanicolor. Next base: position 278,384,288 of record OZ005736.1, on the reverse strand, counting down.
AATGAAATCCTGCTAGATCTAGAACGTTGTGGCTGCAAGGTCGTGGCATATGCGGACGACCTGGCAATCGCAGTGAGTGGCAAATTCGAAAACATCCTCCGAGATATTCTACAGGTGGCTCTGAACTAGTTGGCTAGATGAGCTAGAAGCAGCGGTTTGGGTGTTAACCCAAACAAGACAGAATTGGTTCTTTTTACTATGATGAATAATGTCCCTCAAGTGGACCCTCCTCCTCGTATGAATAGAACAGATCTAGTCTTTTCTGAAAGTGCAAAATTTTTAGGAATAATTTTGGATAGGAAACTGTCATTCAGACTAAACGTACTGGAACGTGTAAAGAAGGCCAACATCGCCCTATATTCCTGCAGGAAGGCTGTAGGGTCGCGTTGGGGCCTCTCTCCTAAAATTGTCCATTGGATATATATAGCAGTGGTTCGTCCAATACTGTTATACGGCATTGTGGTATGGTGGACGGCAACTGACAAGAGAACTGCCTGCCTGTGCATAAGCGGAGCGTTAAGGACTACAGCGATTGAGTCTCTACAAGCCCTTCTCCATATACTGCAGATTAATGTTGTGGCGAGAGAAGTTGCAACCAAAGCGGCACTAAGATTAAACTGCCTATCAATGTGGAGGTACAAGAACTACGGTCACATGAGGATATCAAAGTGTAGTGCTATGGTAACCGACCGAGTGGACTATACATATATCAACGGTGCGCACCTTTGAGAAGAACTGCATCACTATGATACCAGCCAAGGGATGAATGGGATGGCAGAATACCCGGAAATAGAAACCATCTCCACTTCTATACGGATGGTTCGAAGCTTGATGAAAAGGTTGGCTTCGGAGAACACTGTGAAGAACTTAATTTGGATATAGCTCACAGACTACCAGATACCTGCAGTGTCTATCAAGCCGAAATAATGGCAATATCGGAAGTCGCCAAGTGGTTGAGTCGGAACATAGTAACCAACACTGGCGTTATCATTTACTCGGACAGGCTGGCTGTCATCAATTCTCTGGAGGCCACATCCCTAAATTCACAAATAGCCCTCGACTGCCGCAGATCTCTTAACGAGATGGCTGAGCAGTTTAATGTACACCTCGTATGGGTGCCTGGGCGTAGGGATATCCCGGGGAACTGCAAAGCCAATGAACTTGCTAGAAAAGGGACGACTTTACAAATTCTCGAAGAATTTGCATATATTGGTGCGCCACTATCCACGTGCAAGCTTTGGATAAGGCAAGAGGCAATCAGGCAGTCCAACGACAGATGGACACAAATCGGCACCTGTAGGGTAGCTAGACAAATCTGGCCAAGGTATGACCTGAGAAGGTCAAAATATCTCCTCGCACTGGAAAGGAAAAGATTATCTACTTTAGTATCAGTTCTGACGGGACACTGCCTGATCGGCGAACACGCCAGATGATTGGGTATTAACTCCAATGACTTCTGCAGAAGCTGTGGAGATGAGGAAGAAGTGGAAGAAGTGGAGAGCATTGAGCACTTGCTATGCGACAGCCCCGCTTTGAGTAAACGACGACTGGACCTACTGGGGTCGGCCTTTCTAGGCAGCAAAACAGTACAAATATTGGTACTGGTACCAATATTCATGCTATCGATACATTTGTATATCAAACAGGTTGGTTTCGATGAAGGGCATTTTAGCCCGTGGTACCACTAGGGACCTAAACGGGTCTACGTGAGCTGAAGAAATAAAAAAGAAAACGGCTGCCACCCTAACCTAAACCTAAAACTTGTATTTATAGAAAATTGCCTAGAAATTTTGTGTTTATAGAAAATTTCCTAGAAATTTTGTATTTATAGAAAATTTCCTAAAAATTTTGTATTTATAGGAAATTTTATATATATATAGGAAATTTCCTAAAAATTTTGTATTTATCGAAATTTTGTATTTATAGAAAATTTCCTAGAAATTTTGTATTTATAGAAAAATTCCTAGAAATTTTGTATTCATAGAAAATTTTGGTGTTTTTAAAAATTTTCTAGAAATTTTGTATTTATAAAAAAATTTCCTAGACTTTTTTTATGTTTACAGACACATTTCATATAAATTTGTATATATAGACAAATTCGATAAAAACTTTGTAATATGGACAAATTTCATAGAAATTTTATATTTACAGACAAATTTCCTAGATATTTTTTATTTTTAGATCAATTTCCTTAGGGAAAAAATGGATGTGTGAAGATTCCAATGAAGGCTGCGATGTAGATTAGTGGACTGTATTAGCAAGTGTTGTTGGAGAATTATTCATCGTGTAATGAGGAATAGTTCGCAAGATTCTGAAGAGATAAAAAGAAAAATATAGGAAACCAAAAAAATTTCAAAATGTAACAATCTTTATTTGAGAATAGAGTGTGATCAGACGTACCATATGGCCGCCAAAGAAAATTTTCTAAAATTACAAAATTTGTTTGAAATTTTCTGTAAATACAAAATTTCTAGGAATTTTTCTATAAATACAAAACGTCTAGGAAGTTTTCGATAAATACAAAATTTCTGGAGATTTATTATAAATACAAAATTTGTAGGAAATTTCCTAAAAATACAAAATTTCTAGAAGATTTTCAATACATACAAAATTTCAGGAGATTTTCTATAACTACAAAATTTCTAGGAAATTTTCTATAAAAACAAAATTTCTACAAAATTTTCTACAAATAAAAAATTTCTAGGAAGCTTTCTATAAATAGAAAATTTCTAGGAAATTTGTCTATAGGAAATTTGTGTATAAATGTCTATACGAGGGTTGCTATTTATATTTCGGTCCTGGCAATGTAGTGTTGCCAGATGAAAACTGGAACATCCATTGGAAAGTATGACTTTTCTAGCAGAACTTCACTCAGAACGCTTTGTCATTTGAGCGCGAATTGTTTTGTTTACAGTGTGTGGAAAAATTCACCTCCAAAACATGTTTTTTTCAACAGCTGCTTCAGGCGCCGAAACCAGTTTACCAAGCAGTTTTTTCTTGATGTAGTGAATAAGAAGAAGTCATTGGGTGTAAAATCAGCTGTACGGCGGATGACCCATCAATTCGACGTTTTGGCAGGTCAAAAAGGCGCTGGTTTGAGCCAATGTGTGAGAGCTCGCATTGTCATGGTGCACAATGATTCGTTTTCTCTTGTTCGTTTTTCAAATTTCTGCGAAGACTTCAGGCAAACAAATTGAGCTGTACCACTCAGAATTGACTTCCTACGTTGCTCAAGCGAAACAGTCGCCACATTACCCGTTTTGCCGAAAAAATAGGCGACCATTTGATTCGAAGTGCTTCTTTCACGAACAACTTTCTTTGGATTTGACTCGTCTTCGAAGACCCACACGGTCGATTGCTGCTTTGTTTCGGGCTCATACGCATAGATCCAAGATTTGTCACCTGTGACGATCGTATAAAAGTCTTTCGAAGCACCGTGATCATATTTTTTTAAAATTTCTTTGCGCCAATCGACACGAGCCTCTATTCTCGCACGTTCACGCACGGCATCAGTGTTCTTTGGCACAACGGCCGTTTTTGGACGACCTTCGTCTTTGAGCGAGCGTCGGCCACGATTGAATTCATTAAACCAGTTTTTCACAGTGCTATAGGATGGTACTTCATCGCCATACAGAGATTTAAGTTCATCGATGCACTGTTGTCGTGATAAACCACGTCGAAAGTTGTGAAAAATGATCGCACGAAAATGTTCACGAGTTAATTCCATTTTTTTACCAAATTCATTATTTCAAGTCACTGTAAACAACACAAATGATGGTCGTACGTCAAAACGTTCTGAGTTCGTTTATGCTAAAAAATTTCAAACTTTCCAATAGAAATGTCAGATGGCACCAGGCAACACTTAGTGTTGCCTAGGCCAGATATATATATAGCAACCCTCGTTAATACCAAATTTCTAGGAAATTGTCTATAAATACAAAATTTTTAGGACATTTTCTTTAAATACAAACTTCTATGAAATAAAAAAAGTACCTATTTTTTGTCAGAAATTTCAACGTATGTGTTATATTAATTCGTTTAAATTAAATTATAGAAATCAAATGAGTAAATTGTGATCTTTATGATGCAAAAACTAAAAAATACTGTTTTTTTTTAAACTATTTTTTATAAATTTATATAAATAAAATAATAATTATTTTAATTTTAAATTAATATATTTAATTTCAATTAATTCAATGTATAACGTAACTGTAATTCGTATCAGGGAAATTTTAATAAATCATACTTCGTATCCGACTAAAAAAGAAATCATACAATGCTGAAAAATAATTTTGCAGATACACATTTGATTTGTTTTGTGAGTTATATATTGTCAATTTTAATATTTTGAATTAAAATTAATAATAAAAAAAATTTTATTTTCATATGGGAACAAAATGCATCAAAAAGTATGCTTTATTTATTTATTGAAAATAGTAGTTACAAATATGTTCATCCTGGCAAAATAATCGAATAAGGAAACCCGGAAATGACAAAATAAATAACTTCCAAATATTTGCCTATATCTCGAGGTTAACAACATATTTCGGGTAGGGAATAATATCTGACATTACTTAAGTGAATATATTTTGGTGGTACCGCAACAAGAAGAAAACATTTCACCTACACAAACCCTCAATTTGCTAAGCCAACCGTGAAATATGCCTACAAATCCATTATCCTCGGTTTACCCCATAACACGTACGTAAATGCTCGTATACGAGTACATATTTACATATCCTTGTTTACTCCTTTCATGCGGATGTTCAGGTGATGTGTAAACACAATTTGCCAAGTAACACAAAAGATCTCCCCCCCCCTAAAAAGTGTTTGAAGATTTGCGTTTATTTTGGAAAACACGCATAACCTCTTCATGTTAAGAAAATGTAACTCAATTTAGTACAATTTCTTCGCTCGGTTTGCGTAGATAAATATACGACATTGAAAAGGAAAAATGTATGAATGTTTACAATTGGTTGAAGGAGTTGTGCTAAGTAAAACGCCGAGTTTGTTGACTCTAACGTGGACCTAGAAACGTGGGTATTTTAGAAATATAGTGCAGAAATAAATAAATACTGTTAGATTAAAACAATGTTTAGGTTTAGGTAAGGGTGGCAGCCTTATTATTTTTACCAGTTCACATAGACCAGTTTAGGTCCCTAGTGTTAAAACGGTCTGAAATGGCCCTCATCGAAACCAACAAGTTTGATATACAAATTTATCGATAGTACGAATATCGGTACCGGAAAGATCGGTTAGACTGCCTAGAAAGGCCGACACCAGTATGTCCAGTCGTCGTTGATTAAAACTAAGTCAATTATAAAATCTTTTTAGTTTTTTTATATTTGTAATATAAATATCTAGAATTCAGGTGGACGTATGATTGATATTAATTATTCCTTTGAATAATAACATTATTCATACGCTCGAAATTTCCAACAATGATTAAAACCAAGTGATGCTAGTGGACGTATGAGTCATGTTATCATTACTTTTGAATAATAAAATTAATCATATGCTCCCGATGTCAGAATTTTGGAAAAATTATTAAAAACAACTAAGAAAATTCCATTTAACTAGGTCCTGCTAGGTTGAAAAGGAGGAGAATGTTTTAATAAAGGATATATTTGCAGTCATATATATGAGTTAGATATTTGACTTGGTGTGCGCTTTTTAGCTATGGTTTGGTATTTATGATTTATAGAAACTCCGTATCGTGAAAAAGATCCTCGGCATTTTCAAGTCTGAGGTGAGTCATGTCAAGGAGGGTGCCATTTGAAAAAAAAAAAATTAGATCCACCCAATTTTCACATATTCTAAATTAAACAAACCAACTTTTTTCTGGATGACATGCAGAAACTTTTGTAGGTCTTTGTCCGTAATACACAGCTGGCATAAATCTGGCAAATGAGTCAGCACAAAATAATTCCAAAATTTTGGGTTAGATGTTATATCAACTCAATGACTTCTCTACGTGTCCTAAAATCACTGTTTTCTGCTGGTCCCATTCGGTGAAGAGGTCTTAGTAGGTTTAAGTGTCCTGTGATAATAATCATTATTTCGCTTATCTTGGATTCAAATAAGATGGCTATTATTATGAGCAAAATTCCTGAAGATATGACTGAGTAAAATAGAAACTATTATACATTTTATATTTCAAAATGTTCACACCATTTGGGAAATTTTAAATGCTGCAGAAAATACAGCTTTCAAAATCAATCAATCAATCAGTTTTTAATAAATCAAATACATTTAAGCCTTCTTCTCTCGATAGTTTTTCCCGCCACACATTATTGTTTTCCATTCCAGTTTAAATTATATTTAAATTGTTACAATTTCCAGTCATGCATTAAATTGCAATGCAATAAATCTAATGGATCGAGGTGACCAAAATAAATTGGCATTTGGCATTTAAAACAAATTCGAATCAATTTATTTGTGCAAGCAATTGCACGTAACAAATTGCATTCAAATGAAAGTTTTTACAACATTTTTTTGTTCGTTATTGCTATTAGGATATGAATTAATGGTATTAAATAAATTTGCAACAAAAGTTAACATTTTCAAATTTATGCAGAAATGTGGGCAATAAAATTTGTTGCATTTTTAAATTAATTGAGTGTATATATCGGATAAATATATTGCAAAATAAGCACATTAGAAAATAAGCATAAATGCAATATATATCTCATAAGAGGAAATCTGACTTTAAATGTAAATTTAAAAGTTTTATATAAAAACAAGTAAGGAAAGGCAAACGACGTGCGAAGCCAGTAAAAAGTAAACAAACATATTTTCTTCTTTCTCTACGTTTTACATTATAATAAAGAAAACTAAAAAAAATAAAGTTTTTCCTTATTTGTCATCTCATTCAAACGTACGACTGTCTCATATTTGAATGGAAATGGGTATATATTAAAAAGTTGCCACTAACATTTTTCATGAACAATTTTTTTTATCTAATACATTGTAAAGAACCAAAATAAATTAAACCAGTAAGGAAAGGCAGAAAGTCGGGCGGGGCCGACTATATAATACCCTACACCTCCCTAACAATGCGATACGAGTCATTGCGATAATAATTTGGAATAATTGGTAATTGAGTAAGAACATATGTATGTGGATATATCTAATTCTGAACCGATAATAACTAAATTAAGCAATATTCGTTCTTAAATTGAGAAACATCTTTCTGGAGAATTTTGTAATGATCGGAAGTAAAGTACATCTTCTATAGCGCTTTGTAACTAAATCAGGAGGAACATACATATATATGTGGAGGTTATATATTAATCTGAATCGATTTTCCCTGAATACTCATTCATGTAAACAAGAAACCTCTTTCTGTCGAATTTCGTACTGATCGAATAAAAAATACAGTCTCTACAGCGCTTAGATGTCAAATCGGGGCTAACATATATATGGGGGCTATATCTATATCTGAACCGATTTTCAACGAATTTTGCAGTATTCCTTCATGTAATAATAAACCTCTTTCTGTCGAATTTCGCTGTGATCGGATATAAAATACAGTTTCTACAGCGCTTGAATTTCAAATCGGGGGTAACATATATATGGGGGCTATATCTAAATCTGAACCGATTTTCTCCGAATTCCTTCATGTAATAAGAAACCTCTTTCTGCCGAATTTCGCTCTGATCGGATATAAAATACAGTCTCTACAGCGCTTAGATGTCAAATCGGGGCTACCATATATATGGTGGCTATATCTAAATCTGAACCGATTTTCTCCGAATTTGGCAGTATTCCTTCATGTAATAAGAAACCTCTTTCTGTCGAATTTCGCTGTGATCGGATATAAAATACAGTTTCTACAGCGCTTCAATTTCAAATCGGGGGTAACATATATATGGGGGCTATATCTAAATCTGAACCGATTTCCCCCAAATTTTGTATTGTCTCTAAGTGTATCACGAGATTACTCTCTGTCATTTTTTGTACAAATCGGTTCCAAAATGTTGCTTATACAGTGCATATCGCCAAATCCAAATCGAAATCGGAGGTACATATACATTAGGCCGGGTCGATTTGTGGGGAGGCAAAAAAAGTCGCCATTGCTCAGTAAAAATCGTATTCTAGGGTTCAAAATAAGAAACTTTGCCGAAGGAACCATACCTCTAAAACGAATTCTGATGTCCCGGGATTTGGGTCGAACTTTTGGGGAGGGGCAAATTTTGAAAAATCCCACTTTGACCCATTTAGAGTGCTCCAATCGAGTCCAAATGTATGGCCGACCCCCACTAACTTTGGAGGCCCGACCCACCCATGCCATTGGCACTCTAAATGGGTCAAAGTGGGATTTTTTCCGGGACATCTGAATTCGTTTTAGAGGTATGGTTCCTTCGGCAAAGTTTCTTATTTTGATCCCTAGAATACGATTTTAACTGAGCAATGGGCGATTTTTAAATCGACCCGCCCTAATATACATATATGGGAGCTATATCGTCGGCTTAATGCTATTTTGGTCCATACGCCATTTTTGCGTTTTTGGAGTTAGGAGTTGATTATATGGGTTTCAAGCATGCTCTTTCAGAATCTGCAATAATTTTTTTCCTATCTCGTCTAGTTTTCGAGATATTGGTAGGGTAAATCGATTTAACTCTGATTTAAGGGAAACAATTTTTATATATTTGTTCTATATCCCCATTTTTATATCGCCTTATATTTTTTACTCACTATTTTACGTTCTTTCGATCACAATATATAAATTACTCTCCTTTCATACCGACCTTCTTTGTGGTCCATGTAATACAAATACGAAAAAATATTAAAATAAAAGTGGATATGGACCAAAATGCCATGTACAAAAATTGTTATAACTTGCTTATTTTTTAATATAATGGCATAGAAATGCATGGGAATAATACAAATACTGTTGGGAACCCTATGGAATAAAAAGTGTGTAACTCTTCAGTCCCGTTTTTACTCAAACAATAAATTGCGTTTTTCTCCAATCATAAAAAATGGCGTATGGAACAAAATAGCATTAAGCCGACGATATGTAAATCTGAACCGATATTAACCAAATTCAATAGTGATCGTCCATAGGCCCAAAAAAGGATATGTACCAAGTTTCGTTGAGATCGGACCATAATTGCGACCTGTACTTTGATTACAAGAATACATCTACAGACAGACAGACGGACAGAAAGACAGACAGACGGACATAGCTAAATCGACTCAGAAAGTGATTACAAGTCGATCGGTATAATAAACAATGGGTCTATCTCTTCTCCTTTTGGGTGTTACAAACAAATGCACAAAGTCATAATACCCTGTACCACAGTGTGATGTAGGGTATAAAAATACTGAATGCGAGGATTGTCTGAATTAATCCACAGTTTTGATACCTAATACCCCAGTGCGCGTCTGTCGGTCCGTCCGTCTGTCCATCTTAAGTTTTTCGTTGAGTACAGGTCGCAATTTCACTCCCATCGAACTGAAATTTTGCAGTTAGAAGACTTTCGTACCTGGAAAGAACACTATTGAACTTGAAGAGAATAGTTTCAGATCTGGATATAGCTCCCATATATATGTTTTGTCCGATTTGGCCCTTTAGCCCTTTAGCCCTATAGAAGCTGTCGTTTACATTCAATCGTTTTGAAATTTAGCAGGGTATAGTTTATTCATCTATGGACCAACCATGCTAAATTTGATGGGAATCGGTTCAGATTTAGATATAGCTCCCATATATATGAATCTTCCGATTTGGCCCTTTAGCCCTATAGAAGCCGTATTCTACATTCAATTGATTTGAGATTTAGCATCGTAGAGTTTGATCCATGGACCAATATCTTGAAAAAACTCGGTTCAGATTTAGATATATCTCCCATATACGAGTATAAATTAAAATACAAACACTTGCAATTTTGTTCAGTGTAATGCGTCTATGGTACCTAAAGTCTTTTGAAAAATTGGCGTTATTGCCCAAAATAAACAGTTCAAATTTACATTATAGTATTTTTTGTATAAGTTGAAGTGTAATTTTGCCAATTAAACGTAAAGAGCTATATATTTACAACATTGGTGTCTTTGGCGAGCCCCACTGAAATTTTCTGGCAAACATTTTTCTAGAATATTTTAATCCTCAAGTGTCCTTTTTAAACGGACTTTTTTAATTTTTTAGAAAAAAAGGCCAAATTGACCCATTAAGAGATAAGTTAGAGGGTTAAGATCATCCACAAAAATTATCCTCATAAAATTCCACTATATAAATCTGACAATAAGAAATCTCTCAGACATTATCTTACAGCATTTGTTGCATTTAGTATAATGCTCCCTTCGACAAAAAAATTAAAATTTTGACTCACTGTAAAAAAAAACTCAGACCAGCTGGATCATAAGTTTATTCTACAAAAATTATCTACTTAATATGCCCTTTTAGAATTATATGGTGGCTATTCTGTTCCAATCAAAAAGTCTTAATTTGTTGGACAGTGTAATTTAAACACTAAAATATTTGTTTTCTTTGACAAAAATGTCCACCAGAATCTGAAAATATGTAAATTATATATGTTCACAAATTAAGAACGATATATTCTAGGCATTTATTTACACGAAACTGATGTGAGTATTTAACGTTAGAAGTTTTTTGGGTATCCACCATTCCACTACCTTGGGGGAAATTTAAATGAATGAAAAAATTCAATAAAATTTAAATTCATTTCTAAAGATGTGGCTATCAAAATGCCAGTACGTCTTCAAAAACATATAATTATATTAACACATTACTGAACAATAAAGCAGTAACTTCAGACCTCCCTAAGATCAAAGATAACACAGTTAATTCATTTCAGTTAGAAACCCTTAGGTTCTGTCATCATAAGACTGTTTTCCTATCTTATAGTAATCATTTATCTGCTACTGGCAAAATTACTTCTTGTATATATTTAAATATTCTGACAATGTGTCTATGTATACAATACACTTCACCTTCTTATGCTACTGCCTCAACTGCGTCTACCTTTCGCTGGTGTTAGTTTGTTCTGCAAAAATGTTAATGTTCATGTTATCCTTGACAAAAGGATTAAAGGTACTTGTCAAACTGATAAGGAGAAACACAGGCACAAATCTCTTTAGACTTTGTCAAGGTTAAAGGTTTCAGACATAACCTCGGGGGGTTTGTGGCGTGTGTATGTATGCATGAGTGAGTTTGTACCTACAGTGAATGTCAAATGGTGGATGGAGACTATTAGCATATCTCCTGTTGGAATATGGTGAACAGTGCATCACAGAGGTTTTGATATAAACATTATTATACAAAGAGTTAAATAACACACACAGTACAGAATTTCAGCTCGTAATACGTATACGTATGTACAGGATGAATATTGCTACATTAAGAAACTCAAATAATTTTTTTTTTCAGTGTATGGAATTCATTTTTCTTTTATTTATGTTAAAGCTCATTAAATTTAATTAAATATAGCTTAATTAGTTTTAAAAATATTGGAATCTAAATGCCCCCTTCTCGTTGATGCATGTGCGGCATCTTACCAAAAAGTGGATCACTACTGCTTGGAGAGTTGAGACGGGAATAGCCGCAATTCTTTCTCGAATGGATTGCTTTAGTTCATTCAAATTTGTTGGTTTTGCTTTGTATACTTCCTGTTTGCACTCCATATTCGACAATTTTGTTTGTTTAAATCGAAATTGGCCTCGTCAGACATGAAAAGACAGTTCAACATGTTTCCGTCCTCTTCCACCATTTGAAGCATCTTCTGGCAAAATTCCAAGCGAATCGGGAAGTCTGCTGAGTTAACTTTGTTGGCCATTTGAATTTTATATGGGAATAACTCCAAATCTTTGTGCATAATTGACTGCAATGACTGTCTGCTCATACCCATTTGAGCAGATAAGGTTCTTGTCGAAACTCTTGGATTGTTTTGTATGGCATCAGCTACAGCAGCGATTGTTTCCTCCGTCCGAACTGAAGGGTTTCGATGGTAAGGTCTTCTGTTGACTCCCAAGCTCGGAAAAATTGTTAACAAGTCTCTTAATGGTCCATCTGCTCTGAGGATTGCCGCCAAACGTGCCCCTATACTCTCTTTGAACCGAAACTACGGACTTCAGTGTGTAATAGCGGCGGACAATCCAAATTCTTGTTTCAGTGTCCCAGTTATCCATTTTTGTTAAATCTAAAAATCAATCTGCAAAATAAAAAAAAATTAACCAGATTCATTAAATAAAGGGTCCGCCATCTAACGTTTTTTTCAACTAGTGCTTATTTTGTGAATGGTAACACATAGCTCATGTCTGATTTGACAGATAATTAGTTTTATCCTTCCGCTGAACGAATGAACGCTTGTACAACGCTGGAAAATATTGCGACATTACTTTGAAAATCATGGTAATGTTGCAGAATGTGTGCGAAAATTGCGTACGGATTTTGGAAGAAAAGAAGCACCATCAGCTCCGTATGTTCGTTATCTTGTGAAAAAAGTGAAAGAAACTGGCATCCTCATCGATAAACCAAAGCGTGAAAAGCCAAAGAGAGAATATTGCTGCTGTGGCAGAAAGTGTGCGTGAAGCGCCATCAACATCAATTCACCGTCGTTCTCAACAATTGAACATTTCGGAGACATCATTGAGACGAATTTTGCATAAAGACCTTGGTATGACGCCATACAAAGTCCAATTGGTTCAGGAGTTGAAGCCAACTGACCATCCAATGCGTTTTCGCTTCGCTAAGTGGGCCTGCGATCGACTTAAAGAAGATGCCGATTTTGCCAAAAATATCATCTTTTCAGATGAAGCTCATTTTGATCTTGGCGGGTATGTAAACAAGCAAAATTGTCGCATTTGGGGCACAGAAAACCCGCACGCATATTTTGAAGGCTTTTCAAATACACCCAAAACGAGTCACTGTTTGGTGCTGATTTTGGTCCAGAGGCATAATTGGGCCATTTTTCTTCGAAAATGAGCAAGAAGTGGCCGTTACAGTCAAAGGCGATCGTTATCGGGTCATGTTGAACGAATTTTTGTTCACAAAAATTGAAGAGGAGTATATTGGCAACATTTGGTTTCAACAAGACGCCGCTACGTGCCACACAGCCGAAGCTACACTCGATGTTTTGCGCCCTGTTTTTGAAGATCGCATTATCAGCCGCAGAGCTGATGTCGTTTGGCCACCTCGGAGCTGCGATTTGACACCGTTGGACTATTATTTGTGGGGTGCCCTCAAAGATAAGTGTTACGCCGACAAGCCACAGATAATTGACGCTTTAAAGGACAATATTCGTGAAGCCATTGGTGAAATACAGCTGCACACAATCGATAATATGCTTAAACATTGGACCGATCGTGTAGGCTCCTGCATGGCCAGCCGAGGCAGCCATTTGAATGAAATTATTTTCCATTATTAACCGGAAGGATTGTACTTTCAAATAAAAAAAGAAATTTGAGAAAATATTCAGTAGTTTTTTTTATAGCATTTTCAAAAAAAAACCAGTAAGGAAAGGCAGAAAGTCGGGCGGGGCCGACTGTATAATACCCTACACCTCCCTAACAATGCGATAAGGGTTATTGCGATAATAATTTGGAATAATTGGCAAATGAGTAAGAACATATACATATATGTGGATATATCTAATTCTGAACCGATAATCGCTAAATTAAGCAATATTCGTTCCTAAATTGAGAAACATCTTTCTGGAGAATTTTGTAATGATCGGAAGTAAAGTACAACTTCTATAGCGCTTTGTAACCAAATCAGGAGGAACATATATATGGAGCTTATATATAAATCTGAATCGATTTTCCCTGAATACTCATTCATGTAAAATAGAAACCTCTTTCTGTCGCATTTCGTACTGATCGGATATAAAATACAGTCTCTACAGCGCTTGAATGTCAAATCGGTGCTAACATATATATGGGGGCTATATCTAAATCTGAACCGATTTTCTCCAAATTTGGCAGTATTCCTTCGTATAATAAGAAACCTCTTTCTGCTGAATTTCGCTGTGATCGGATATAAAATACAGTTTCTACAGCTATGTTGGCAGCGAATTTGGCAGTATTCCTTCATGTAATAAGAAACCTCTTTCTGCCGAATTTCGTACTGATTGGATATAAAATACAGATACATACAAGAATACATCTACAGACAGACAGACGGACAGAAAGACAGACAGACGGACAGACAGACAGACAGACAGACAGACGGACAGACGGACATAGCTAAATCGACTCAGAAATTGATTACAAGTCGATCGGTATAATAAACAATGGGTCTATCTCTTCTCCTTTTGGGTGTTACAAACAAATGCACAAAGTCATAATACCCTGTACCACAGTATGGTGTAGGGTATAAAAAAATTATTTGGCGGACCCTTTAGAAAAAAAATTATTATTTTTTTTGTAGCAGTTTTCATCAGCCACCCTGTATCAAGCAGACCATTAAAACAGAACATTTTAAAACAGAACAGAACATTTTTGCGTTTTTTAAGGCACTGGATGAACTTTTTCCGGGTAGGTTTGTTCCCAACTTTTTTTCTCCTATTCAATATCTACAACTTTGCTTCAGACACAAAAGAGATATTCTGTAGAACAGGAAATTTATTAGACCAGCTAAGTTCTGCCAATATAGTGCAGATTTTGCATCTAAGCGTAGAAGTCGTGTTTAAAATCTGAGCTTTACAAAAATTGCTAAAAGAAATTGTTTGATCCAAATTGAAAAATTGTCAAATAGACATTGCTTCAGGGTTTTTATGTAAATTCTATAGAAGTTTTATTTTACATCCTATCATTACGAAAAAAAGTTTTTTTGGTACAGAAACGAACACTGGCAAGACTGAAACAAATCGTTTCAGATTCGTGAATACGTTCCTTCCGATTTGTCATCTAGACAATATAAAAGACTGTTTTTCCATTCAATCATTTCAAAATTTGGTACAGGGATGCTTCTTGATCTAGGCACGAATTCTGCCAAATCTTAAGAAAATCAGTTCCGATTATATGTAGCATAATTTATATAAGTATTAAATTAAAAATGTTAACAAAAAATACCATAGTATTTTTTAATATCTGTTTCGATTTCAGTTCACAAAAATATGCAAAGCTTAGTAGACTATAGTACAAAATGTTTTAAAAAATTATAATTAAAAGGTCTGTTGAATCAAATTGTTTAAAGTGTACCATAAAAAGGACATACAGATGTAGTCTTATAGTATCTATATATTTTATCTACCCGGCTGTTTATGTAAATTGGTGTTTTCCGGACAAATTTATCTCTGCCCTTTCGTCAGTTAAGCCATTAATCTGCCCACAAATTCGAAGACAATTTTGTCTTTGTTAACTATCTTTTTTTATAATTGTAAGTATTTTGGGTCTTAAAGTAGTACTACCATCTCTTCTATTCCGTGCTTATTTCCTAGCGTATTTCAATATCTCCTCTAGCATCATATCGAAATTGTACAAGGTGGCGCAAAAGTAATCTTTCGATGTTTTTTGGCTGTAATTTAAAAAAAAATTAAAAACTTTGATTCTTCTTGTGGATTATTTTTATTCGGTCTTTTAATTTTTTTTACATCAAGTCGAGAATATGATGTCATGTAAATGGCCGCCGCCACAGTTGATTGTCATTTGAGCCCTTTTTATGGCATTTTCCATCACTTTGGCCAAAACTTCCGGCGATAGGTCCTCACATTCTTGACGGATATTGTCTTTAAGAGCTACAAGAGTCTGAGGCTTGTTGACATAAACCCGCGACTTCAAAAAGCCCCACAAAAAGAAGTCTGGAGCGGTCAAATTAGGCGATCTTGCTGGCCAGTGCAAATCGCCAAAACGGGAGATTAGGCGCCCGGGAAATGCATCCTTCAGCATATCGGTTGTGGCACGTGCAGTGTGTGCCGTTGCACCGTCCTGTTGGAACCACATGTTTTCCAATTCCAAATCATCAAGTTGCGGCAAAAAGAACTCGTTGATCATTGCTCTGTAGCGCTCACCATTCACAGTAACCGTTTGGCCCGCGACGTCTTCGAAGAAAAAAGGTCCGATGACTCCTCCAGCGAAAACAGCACACCATACAATGACTTTTGAGCGGGTGTAATGGCTCTTCGTGGGTTACACGCGGATTTTCAGTGCCCCAGAAGCGTAAATTTTGCTTATTTACGTACCCGCTAAGATGGAAATGGACCTCATGATTATTTTTGATGAAAAATCATCTTCCTCTTGGTGGTGATTAAGGATGGCTTGAGCGTATGTTAGACGCGATTGGCGGTCAGCAGCTAACAGCTGATGCACCGTCTGGACTTTGTACGGAAACATCTTCAAATCTTGTACCAAAATTCGCTGTAGAGACCGTCGACTGATACCCATTTGCGTGGCACGTCGTCTGGTCTATGTCGACGGCGCTTCCATGACATCCTCGGCTACAGCAGCAATATTCTCTGCAGAACGGCTACTCCGGGGTCTGCCACGCCTGGCAGCATCTCGTGTTGTGCCAGTCTCTTCGAGGCGAGTGACTAAACGTCGCAGTGTTTCACCAGTAGGCGTTGGACGGCCAGGAAATCTGCGACGAAATTCACGTTGTGCCAAAGTCACCGACCGATTATTGGTCAAATAAATAGTCAGCAATATTCAGCGTTCTGGAGCAGTGTAGCGTAACATTGTTTATTAAAGTGTATTTCGCATGTGTTTACTACACAAATGTAAAAACAGAACTGACATTAGGGGCCAATCGCAAAATTTATAGCATTTTCTGATAGGAGGATTACTTTTGCGCCACCTTGTAATATAATTTCAAATGTTTATGGTTTACTTTCGCAACTTATATTACATTTTATTCCTTCTTATATGTATTGAAACTACATCGTTTACTATTGTCTTTACGACCCAATAAAATTCTGTTGATATTTATGTTACACCTTAAAGGTTGTAAAATTGTAAGATATTCTCATAGCAATCATGAAGTCATAGGAATTTGCCAATTTACTAAAACCTTGGCATATATCCTCTTTGACAAACTAACAATAAATTGAAGAACAATAAACGTTGTTGATTTCCTTAGGCTAAAGATAATTGTTTATGACTATTGGAACCCTCCACTCTTTATTTTCTTTAAAATATTTAATTATTTCGTATAATTTGTTTACTTTTCCTTCAGAAAATAATCTTTTCTTGAGATGTAACTATTTTTAGTCTTCCAAACAAAAGATTACCCCACTTTTACATTTATTTTTTTTCTCAAAATTGATTTCCATAGATTTCCTATGTAAACAACATTATTAAATTTTTTTCATTTGTATTTTTTCCTTAGTATTTTGCCGTTCAGCAAGTGAACCCTGTCCGTTGTTCATTGAAAAACTAACCACTGCATTATATCTATACAACGACTACTTTGTGGATATTATTTAATCTCCAATTTTCATATACATACAATCCACATTTCTCTCGGACTGAGTGTTCTGTTACATCGTTGCTCTCTTCTGTTCATGTTATTAATATTGCAGAGCATGTTAGAGAAATGTGTTTCATAATTGGAGACATTCGATGAGAGTAGAGGAGAATTTTGTCCTCTAAACGACTGTTGGAAAACATGTCACGCATTTCCTATTAATATTAAAATATTAAACTTAAAAAAAGGCCAAATCTTTCAAAATGCAGAAAAAAACCATGATAAGTTACCAAAAATTAGCGGTTTTGGAAAGAAATGTAGATTTTTTTCATCGAAAAATAGACATCACGAACATTCGTATTTTGGTTTTGGAAAGAAATCTCATATTTTTTACTAAAAAATAGTGATCACGAATGTTCGTCCTAGGATCGTTATTTAGCGAGATATAACCATTTAAAGTTTTGGAAAGAAATTTCAAATTTTTCACAAAAAAATAGTGATCACGAATTATTGTCCTTTTTGTCGTAGGAGCCTTATTTAGCGAGATATAACCATTTAAAGTTTTGGAATGAAATTTCAAATTTTTCATAAAAAAAAGTGATCACGAATTATTGTCCTTTTTGTTGTAGGAGCCTTATTTAGCGAGATATAACCTTTTAAAGTTTTGGAAAGAAATTTCAAATTTTTTACAAAAAAATAGTGATCACGAATTATTGTCATTTTTGTCGTAGGAGCCTTATTTAGCGAGATATAACCATTTAAAGTTTTGGAAAGAAATTTCAAATTTTTCACAAAAAATAGTGATCACGAATTATTGTCCTTTTTGTCGTAGGAGCCTTATTTAACGAGTAGGAGCCATTTAAAGTTTTGGAAAGAAATTTCAAATTTTTCACAAAAAAATAGTGATCACGAATTATTGTCCTTTTTGTCGTAGGAGCCTTCTTTAGCGAGATATAACCATTTAAAGTTTTGGAAAGATATTTCAAATTTTTCACAAAAAAATAGTGATCACGAATTATTGTCCTTTTTGTCGTAGGAGCCTTATTTAGCGAGATATAACCATTTAAAGTTTTGGAAAGAAATTTCAAATTTCTCACAAAAAAAAATATGATCACGAATTATTGTCCTTTTTGTCGTAGGAGCCTTATTTAGCGAGATATAACCATTTAAAGTTTTAGAATGAAATTTCAAATTTTTCACAAAAAAATAGTGATCACGAATTATTGTCCTTTTTGTCGTAGGAGCCTTATTTAGCGAGATATAACCATTTAAAGTTTTGGAAAGAAATTTCAAATTTTTCACAAAAAAATAGAAATTTCAAATTTTTTACAAAAAAATAGAAATTTCAAATTTTTTACAAAAAAATAGAAATTTCAAATTTTTTACAAAAAAAATTATGATCACGAATTATTGTCCTTTTTGTCGTAGGAGGCTTAATTAGCGAGATATAACCATTTAAAGTTTTGGAAAGAAATTTCAAAATTTTCACAAAAAACAGTGATCACGAATTATTGTCCTTTTGGTCGTAGGAGCCTTATTTAGCGAGATATAACCATTTAAAGCTTTGGAAAAAATTTCAAATTTTTCACAAAAAAATAGAAATTTCAAATTTTTTACAAAAAAATAGAAATTTCAAATTTCTCACAAAAAAAAAATATGATCACGAATTATTGTCCTTTTTGTCGTAGGAGCCTTATTTAGCGAGATATAACCATTAAAAGTTTCGGAAAGAAATTTCAAATTTTTCACAAAAAAATAGTGATCACGAATTATTGTCCTTTTTGTCGTATGAGCCTTATTTAGCGAGATATAACCATTTAAAGTTTTGGAAAGAAATTTCAAATTTTTCACAAAAAATAGTGATCACGAATAATTGTCCTTTTTGTCGTAGGAGCCTTATTTAGCGAGATATAACCATTTAAAGTTTTAGAATGAAATTTCAAATTTTTCACAAAAAAATAGTGATCACGAATTATTGTCCTTTTTGTCGTAGGAGCCTTATTTAGCGAGATATAACCATTTAAAGTTTTGGAAAGAAATTTCAAATTTTTCACAAAAAAATAGAAATTTCAAATTTTTTACAAAAAAATAGAAATTTCAAATTTTTTACAAAAAAATAGAAATTTCAAATTTTTTACAAAAAAAATTATGATCACGAATTATTGTCCTTTTTGTCGTAGGAGGCTTAATTAGCGAGATATAACCATTTAAAGTTTTGGAAAGAAATTTCAAAATTTTCACAAAAAACAGTGATCACGAATTATTGTCCTTTTGGTCGTAGGAGCCTTATTTAGCGAGATATAACCATTTAAAGCTTTGGAAAAAATTTCAAATTTTTCACAAAAAAATAGAAATTTCAAATTTTTTACAAAAAAATAGAAATTTCAAATTTCTCACAAAAAAAAAATATGATCACGAATTATTGTCCTTTTTGTCGTAGGAGCCTTATTTAGCGAGATATAACCATTAAAAGTTTCGGAAAGAAATTTCAAATTTTTCACAAAAAAATAGTGATCACGAATTATTGTCCTTTTTGTCGTATGAGCCTTATTTAGCGAGATATAACCATTTAAAGTTTTGGAAAGAAATTTCAAATTTTTCACAAAAAATAGTGATCACGAATAATTGTCCTTTTTGTCGTAGGAGCCTTATTTAGCGAGATATAACCATTTAAAGTTTTGGAAAGATATTTCAAATTTTTCACAAAAAAATAGTGATCACGAATTATTGTCCTTTTTGTCGTAGGAGCCTTATTTAGCGAGATATAACCATTTAAAGTTTTAGAATGAAATTTCAAATTTTTCACAAAAAAAGAGAAATTTCAAATTTCTCACAAAAAAAAATATGATCACGAATTATTGTCATTTTTGTCGTAGGAGCCTTATTTAGCGAGATATAACCATTTAAAGTTTTGGAAAGAAATTTCAAATTTTTCACAAAAAAATAGAAATTTCAAATTTTTTACAAAAAAATAGAAATTTCAAATTTCTCACAAAAAAAAATATGATCACGAATTATTGTCCTTTTTGTCGTAGGAGCCTTATTTAGCGAGATATAACCATTTAAAGTTTTGGAAAGAAATTTCAAATTTTTCACAAAAAAATAGTGATCACGAATTATTGTCCTTTTGGTCGTAGGAGCCTTATTTAGCGAGATATAACCATTTAAAGTTTTGGAAAGAAATTTCAAATTTTTCACAAAAAAATAGTGATCACGAATTATTGTCCTTTTGGTCGTAGGAGCCTTATTTAGCGAGATATAACCATTTAAAGTTTTGGAAAGCAATTTCAAATTTTTCACAAAAAAATAGAAATTTCAAATTTTTTACAAAAAAATAGAAATTTCAAATTTTTTACAAAAAAATAGAAATTTCAAATTTCTCACAAAAAAAAATATGATCACGAATTATTGTCCTTTTTGTCGTATGAGCCTTATTTAGCGAGATATAACCATTTAAAGTTTTGGAAAGAAATTTCAAATTTTTCACAAAAAATAGTGATCACGAATAATTGTCCTTTTTGTCGTAGGAGACTTATTTAGCGAGATATAACCATTTAAAGTTTTGGAAAGAAATTTCAAATTTTTCACAAAAAATAGTGATCACGAATTATTGTCCTTTTGGTCGTAGGAGCCTTATTTAGCGAGATATAACCATTTAAAGTTTTGGAAAGAAATTTCAAATTTTTCACAAAAAAATAGAAATTTCAAATTTTTTACAAAAAAATAGAAATTTTAAATTTTTTACAAAAAAAATTATGATCACGAATTATTGTCCTTTTTGTCGTAGGAGCCTTATTTAGCGAGATATAACCATTTAAAGTTTTGGAAAGAAATTTCAAATTTTTCACAAAAAATAGTGATCACGAATTATTGTCCTTTTGGTCGTAGGAGCCTTATTTAGCGAGATATAACCATTTAAAGTTTTGGAAAGAAATTTCAAATTTTTCACAAAAAAATAGAAATTTCAAATTTTTTACAAAAAAATAGAAATTTTAAATTTTTTACAAAAAAAATTATGATCACGAATTATTGTCCTTTTTGTCGTAGGAGCCTTATTTAGCGAGATATAACCATTTAAAGTTTTGGAAAGAAATTTCAAATTTTTCACAAAAAAATAGTGATCACGAATTATTGTCCTTTTTGTCGTAGGAGCCTTATTTAGCGAGATATAACCATTTAAAGTTTTAGAATGAAATTTCAAAATTTTCACAAAAACACAGAAATTTCAAATTTCTCACAAAAAAAATATGATCACGAATTATTGTCATTTTTGTCGTAGGAGCCTTATTTAGCGAGATATAACCATTTAAAGTTTTGGAAAGAAATTTCAAATTTTTCACAAAAAATAGTGATCACGAATTATTGTCCTTTTGGTCGTAGGAGCCTTATTTAGCGAGATATAACCATTTAAAGTTTTGGAAAGAAATTTCAAATTTTTCACAAAAAAATAGAAATTTCAAATTTTTTACAAAAAAATAGAAATTTTAAATTTTTTACAAAAAAAATTATGATCACGAATTATTGTCCTTTTTGTCGTAGGAACCTTATTTAGCGAGATATAACCATTTAAAGTTTTGAAAAGAAATTTCAAATTTTTCACAAAAAAATAGTGATCACGAATTATTGTCCTTTTTGTCGTAGGAGCCTTATTTAGCGAGATATAACCATTTAAAGTTTTGGAAAGAAATTTCAAATTTTTCACAAAAAAATAGAAATTTCAAATTTTTTACAAAAAAATAGAAATTTCAAATTTTTTACAAAAAAATAGAAATTTCAAATTTTTTACAAAAAAAATTATGATCACGAATTATTGTCCTTTTTGTCGTAGGAGGCTTAATTAGCGAGATATAACCATTTAAAGTTTTGGAAAGAAATTTCAAAATTTTCACAAAAAACAGTGATCACGAATTATTGTCCTTTTGGTCGTAGGAGCCTTATTTAGCGAGATATAACCATTTAAAGTTTTGGAAAGCAATTTCAAATTTTTCACAAAAAAAGAGAAATTTCAAATTTCTCACAAAAAAATATGATCACGAATTATTGTCATTTTTGTCGTAGGAGCCTTATTTAGCGAGATATAACCATTTAAAATTTTGGAAAGAAATTTCAAATTTTTCACAAAAAAATAGAAATTTCAAATTTTTTACAAAAAAATAGAAATTTCAAATTTCTCACAAAAAAAAATATGATCACGAATTATTGTCCTTTTTGTCGTAGGAGCCTTATTTAGCGAGATATAACCATTTAAAGTTTTGGAAAGAAATTTCAAATTTTTCACAAAAAAATAGTGATCACGAATTATTGTCCTTTTGGTCGTAGGAGCCTTATTTAGCGAGATATAACCATTTAAAGTTTTAGAATGAAATTTCAAATTTTTCACAAAAAAAGAGAAATTTCAAATTTCTCACAAAAAAATATGATCACGAATTATTGTCATTTTTGTCGTAGGAGCCTTATTTAGCGAGATATAACCATTTAAAATTTTGGAAAGAAATTTCAAATTTTTCACAAAAAAATAGAAATTTCAAATTTTTTACAAAAAAATAGAAATTTCAAATTTCTCACAAAAAAAAATATGATCACGAATTATTGTCCTTTTTGTCGTAGGAGCCTTATTTAGCGAGATATAACCATTTAAAGTTTTGGAAAGAAATTTCAAATTTTTCACAAAAAAATAGTGATCACGAATTATTGTCCTTTTTGTCGTAGGAGCCTTATTTAGCGAGATATAACCATTTAAAGTTTTAGAATGAAATTTCAAATTTTTCACAAAAAAAGAGAAATTTCAAATTTCTCACAAAAAAATATGATCACGAATTATTGTCATTTTTGTCGTAGGAGCCTTATTTAGCGAGATATAACCATTTAAAATTTTGGAAAGAAATTTCAAATTTTTCACAAAAAAATAGAAATTTCAAATTTTTTACAAAAAAATAGAAATTTCAAATTTCTCACAAAAAAAAATATGATCACGAATTATTGTCCTTTTTGTCGTAGGAGCCTTATTTAGCGAGATATAACCATTTAAAGTTTTGGAAAGAAATTTCAAATTTTTCACAAAAAAATAGTGATCACGAATTATTGTCCTTTTGGTCGTAGGAGCCTTATTTAGCGAGATATAACCATTTAAAGTTTTGGAAAGAAATTTCAAATTTTTCACAAAAAATAGTGATCACGAATTATTGTCCTTTTGGTCGTAGGAGCCTTATTTAGCGAGATATAACCATTTAAAGTTTTGGAAAGCAATTTCAAATTTTTCACAAAAAAATAGAAATTTCAAATTTTTTACAAAAAAATAGAAATTTCAAATTTTTTACAAAAAAATAGAAATTTCAAATTTCTCACAAAAAAAAATATGATCACGAATTATTGTCCTTTTTGTCGTATGAGCCTTATTTAGCGAGATATAACCATTTAAAGTTTTGGAAAGAAATTTCAAATTTTTCACAAAAAATAGTGATCACGAATAATTGTCCTTTTTGTCGTAGGAGACTTATTTAGCGAGATATAACCATTTAAAGTTTTGGAAAGATATTTCAAATTTTTCACAAAATAATTGTGATCACGAATTATTGTCCTTTTTGTCGTAGGAGCCTTATTTAGCGAGATATAACCATTTAAAGTTTTGGAAAGAAATTTCAAATTTTTCACAAAAAAATAGTGATCACGAATTATTGTCCTTTTGGTCGTAGGAGCCTTATTTAGCGAGATATAACCATTTAAAGTTTTGGAAAGATATTTCAAATTTTTCACAAAAAAATAGTGATCACGAATTATTGTCCTTTTTGTCGTAGGAACCTTATTTAGCGAGATATAACCATTTAAAGTTTTGAAAAGAAATTTCAAATTTTTCACAAAAAAATAGTGATCACGAATTATTGTCCTTTTTGTCGTAGGAGCCTTATTTAGCGAGATATAACCATTTAAAGTTTTGGAAAGAAATTTCAAATTTTTTACAAAAAAATAGTGATCACGAATTATTGTCCTTTTGGTCGTAGGAGCCTTATTTAGCGAGATATAACCATTTAAAGTTTTGGAAAGAAATTTCAAATTTTTCACAAAAAAATAGTGATCACGAATTATTGTCCTTTTTGTCGTAGGAGCCTTATTTAGCGAGATATAACCATTTAAAGTTTTGGAAAGAAATTTCAAACTTTTCACAAAAAAATAGAAATTTCAAATTTTTTACAAAAAAATAGAAATTTCAATTTTTTTTGTAAAAAATTATGATCACGAATTATTGTCCTTTTGGTCGTAGGAGCCTTATTTAGCGAGATATAACCATTTAAAGTTTTGGAAAGCAATTTCAAATTTTTCACAAAAAAATAGGAATTTCAAATTTTTTACAAAAAAATAGAAATTTTAAATTTTTTACAAAAAAAATTATGATCACGAATTAATGTCCTTTTTGTCGTAGGAACCTTATTTAGCGAGATTAACCATTTAAAGTTTTGGAAAGAAATTTCAAATTTTTCACAAAAAAATAGTGATCACGAATTATTGTCCTTTTTGTCGTTGGAGCCTTATTTAGCGAGATATAACCATTTAAAGTTTTGGAAAGAAATTTCAAATTTTGCACAAAAAATAGTGATCACGAATTATTGTCCTTTTTGTCGTAGGAGCCTTATTTAGCGAGATATAACCATTTAAAGTTTTGGAAAGAAATTTCAAATTTTTCACAAAAAAATAGTGATCACGAATTATTGTCCTTTTTGTCGTAGGAGCCTTATTTAGCGAGATATAACCATTTAAAGTTTTGGAAAGAAATTTCAAATTTTTCACAAAAAAATAGAAATTTCAAATTTTTCACAAAAAAATAGAAATTTCAAATTTTTTTACAAAAAAATAGAAATTTCAAATTTTTTACAAAAAAATAGAAATTTCAAATTTTTTACAAAAAAAATTATGATCACGAATTATTGTCCTTTTTGTCGTAGGAGCCTTATTTAGCGAGATATAACCATTTAAAGTTTTGGAAAGAAATTTCAAATTTTTCACAAAAAATAGTGATCACGAATTATTGTCCTTTTTGTCGTAGGAGCCTTATTTAGCGAGATATAACCATTTAAAGTTTTGGAAAGAAATTTCAAATTTTTCACAAAAAAATAGTATCACGAATTATTGTCCTTTTTGTCGTAGGAGCCTTATTTAGCGAGATATAACCATTTAAAGTTTTGGAAAGCAATTTCAAATTTTTCACAAAAAAATAGAAATTTCAAATTTTTTACAAAAAAAATAGAAATTTTTTTCACGAATTATTGTCCTTTTTGTCGTAGGAACCTTATTTAGCGAGATATAACCATTTAAAGTTTTGAAAAGAAATTTCAAATATTTCACAAAAAAATAGTGATCACGAATTATTGTCCTTTTTGTCGTAGGAGCCTTATTTAGCAAAAAAATAAAAATTTCAAATTTTTTACAAAAAAATAGAAATTTTAAATTTTTTACAAAAAAATTATGATCACGAATTATTGTCCTTTTTGTCGTAGGAGCCTTATTTAGCGAGATTAACCATTTAAAGTTTTGGAAAGAAATTTGAAATTTTTCACAAAAAAATATAAATTTCAAATTTTTTACCAAAAAATAGAAATTTCAAATTTTTTACAAAAAAAATTATGATCACCAATTATTGTCCTTTTTGTCGTAGGAGCCTTATTTAGCGAGATATAACCATTTAAAGTTTTGGAAAGAAATTTCAAATTTTTCACAAAAAAATGAAAATTTCAAATTTTTTGATAGTGATCACGAATTATTGTTCTTTTTGTCGTAGGAGCCTTATTTAGCGAAATATAACCATTTAAAGTTTTGGAAAGAAATTTCAAATTTTTCACAAAAAAATAGTGATCACGAATTATTGTCCTTTTTGTCGTAGGAGCCTTATTTAGCGAGATATAACCATTTAAAGTTTTGGAAAGAAATTTCAAATTTTTCACAAAAAAATAATGATCACGAATTATTGTCCTTTTTGTCGTATGAGCCTTATTTAGCGAGATATAACCATTTAAAGTTTTGGAAAGAAATTTCAAATTTTTCACAAAAAAATAGTGATCACGAATTATTGTCCTTTTTGTCGTAGGAGCCTTTTTTAGCGAAATATAACCATTTAAAGTTTTGGAAAGAAATTTCAAATTTTTCACAAAAAAATAAAAATTTCAAATTTTTTGATAGTGATCACGAATTATTGTTCTTTTTGTCGTAGGAGCCTTATTTAGCGAAATATAACCATTTAAAGTTTTGGAAAGAAATTTCAAATTTTTCACAAAAAAATAGAAATTTCAAATTTTTCACAAAAAAATAGTGATCACGAATTATTGTCCTTTTTGTCGTATGAGCCTTATTTAGCGAGATATAACCATTTCAAGTTTTGGAAAGAAATTTCAAATTTTTCACAAAAAAATAGTGATCACGAATTATTGTCCTTTTTGTCGTAGGAGCCTTATTTAGCGAGATATAACCATTTAAAGTTTTGGAAAGAAATTTCAAATTTTGTACAAAAAATTATGATCACGAATTATTGTCCTTTTTGTCGTAGGAGCCTTATTTAGCGAGATATAACCATTTAAAGTTTTGGACAGAAATTTCAAATTTTTCACAAAAAAATAGTGATCACGAATTATTGTCCTTTTTGTCGTAGGAGCCGTATTTAGCGAGATATAACCATTTAAAGTTTTGGAAAGAAATTTGAAATTTTTCACAAAAAAACAGAAATTTCAAATTTTTTACAAAAAATAGAAATTTCAAATTTTTTACAAAAAAAATTATGATCACGAATTATTGTCCTTTTTGTCGTAGGAGCCTTATTTAGCGAGATATAACCATTTAAAGTTTTGGAAAGAAATTTCAAATTTTTCACAAAAAAATAGTGATCACGAATTATTGTCCTTTTTGTCGTTGGAGCCTTATTTAGCGAGATATAACCATTTAAAGTTTTGGAAAGCAATTTCAAATTTTTCACAAAAAAATAGAAATTTCAAATTTTTTACAAAAAAATAGAAATTTTAAATTTTTTACAAAAAAAATTATGATCACGAATTATTGTCCTTTTTGTCGTAGGAACCTTATTTAGCGAGATTAACCATTTAAAGTTTTGGAAAGAAATTTCAAATTTTTCACAAAAAAATAGTGATCACGAATTATTGTCCTTTTTGTCGTAGGAGCCTTATTTAGCGAGATATAACCATTTAAAGTTTTGGAAAGAAATTTCAAATTTTTCACAAAAAAATACAAATTTCAAATTTTTTACAAAAAAATAGAAATTTCAAATTTCTCACAAAAAAAAATATGATCACGAATTATTGTCCTTTTTGTCGTAGGAGCCTTATTTAGCGAGATATAACCATTTAAAGTTTTGGAAAGAAATTTCAAATTTTTCACAAAAAAATAGTGATCACGAATTATTGTCCTTTTTGTCGTAGGAGCCTTATTTAGCGAGATATAACCATTTAAAGTTTTAGAATGAAATTTAAAATTTTTCACAAAAAAAAAGAAATTTCAAATTTCTCACAAAAAAAAAATATGATCACGAATTATTGTCATTTTTGTCGTAGGAGCCTTATTTAGCGAGATATAACAATTTAAAGTTTTGGAAAGAAATTTCAAATTTCTCACAAAAAAAAAATATGATCACGAATTATTGTCATTTTTGTCGTAGGAGCCTTATTTAGCGAGATATAACCATTTAAAGTTTTGGAAAGAAATTTCAAATTTTTCACAAAAAAATAGAAATTTCAAATTTTTTACAAAAAAATAGAAATTTCAAATTTCTCACAAAAAAAAAATATGATCACGAATTATTGTCCTTTTTGTCGTAGGAGCCTTATTTAGCGAAATATAACCATTTAAAGTTTTAGAATGAAATTTCAAATTTTTCACAAAAAAACAGAAATTTCAAATTTCTCACAAAAAAAAAATATGATCACGAATTATTGTCATTTTTGTCGTAGGAGCCTTATTTAGCGAGATATAACCATTTAAAGTTTTGGAAAGAAATTTCAAATTTTTCACAAAAAAATAGTGATCACGAATTATTGTCCTTTTTGTCGTAGGAGCCTTATTTAGCGAGATATAACCATTTAAAGTTTTAGAATGAAATTTCAAATTTTTCACAAAAAAACAGAAATTTCAAATTTCTCACAAAAAAAAAAATATGATCACGAATTATTGTCATTTTTGTCGTAGGAGCCTTATTTAGCGAGATATAACCATTTAAAGTTTTGGAAAGAAATTTCAAATTTTTCACAAAAAAATAGAAATTTCAAATTTTTTACAAAAAAATAGAAATTTCAAATTTCTCACAAAAAAAAAATATGATCACGAATTATTGTCCTTTTTGTCGTAGGAGCCTTATTTAGCGAGATATAACCATTTACAGTTTTGGAAAGAAATTTCGAATTTTTCACAAAAAAATAGTGATCACGAATTATTGTCCTTTTTGTCGTAGGAGCCTTATTTGGCAAGATATAACCATTTGGATAGAAATTTCAAAGTTTTCACAAAATTATTGTCCTTTTTGTCATGGGAGCCTTAATAAGGGGAATATAAACCTTTTAAAGTTTTGCACAGAAATTTAAAATTTTTCACAAAAAAATAGTGATCACGAATTATTGTCCTTTTTGTCGTAGGAGCCTTATTTAGCGAGATATAACCATTTAAAGTTTTGGAAAGAAATTTCAAATTTTTCACAAAAAAATAGTGATCACGAATTATTGTCCTTTTTGTCGTAGGAGCCTTATTTAGCAAGATATAACCATTTGGATAGAAATTTCAAAGTTTTCACAAAATTATTGTCCTTTTTGTCATGGGAGCCTTAATAAGGGGAATATAAACCTTTTAAAGTTTTGCAAAGAAATTTAAAATTTTTCACAAAAAAATAGTGATCACGAATTATTGTCCTTTTTGTCGTAGGAGCCTTATTTAGCGAGATATAACCATTTCAAGTTTTGGAAAGAAATTTCAAATTTTTCACAAAAAAATAGTGATCACGAATTATTGTCCTTTTTGTCGTAGGAGCCTTATTTAGCAAGATATAACCATTTGGATAGAAATTTCAAAGTTTTCACAAAATTATTGTCCTTTTTGTCATGGGAGCCTTAATAAGGGGAATATAAACCTTTTAAAGTTTTGCAAAGAAATTTAAAATTTTTCACAAAAAAATAGTGATCACGAATTATTGTCCTTTTTGTCGTAGGAGCCTTATTTAGCGAGATATAACCATTTAAAGTTTTGGAAAGAAATGTCAAATTTTTCACAAAAAATAGTGATCACGAATTATTGTCCTTTTTGTCGTAGGAGCCTTATTTAGCGAGATATAACCATTTAAAGTTTTGGAAAGAAATTTCAAATTTTTTTTAGAAAAAAATAGAAATTTAAAATTTTTCACAAACAATAGTGATCACGAATTATTGTCCTTTTTGTCGTAGGAGCCTTATTTAGCGAGATATAACCATTTAAATTTTTGGAAAGAAATTTAAAATTTTTCACAAAAAAATAGTGATCACGAATTATTGTCCTTTTTGTCGTAGGAGCCTTATTTAGCGAGATATTACCATTTAAAGTTTTGGAAAGAAATTTCAAATTTTTCACAAAAAAATAGTGATCACGAATTATTGTCCTGTTTGTCGTAGGAGCATTATTTAGCGAGATATAACCATTTAAAGTTTTGGAAAGAAATTTCAAATTTTTCACAAAAAAATAGAAATTTCAAATTTTTTACAAAAAAATAGAAATTTCAAATTTCTCACAAAAAAAATATGATCACGAATTATTGTCCTTTTTGTCGTAGGAGCCTTATTTAGCGAGATATAACCATTTAAAGTTTTGGAAAGAAATTTCAAATTTTTCACAAAAAAATAGTGATCACGAATTATTGTCCTTTTTGTCGTAGGAGCCTTATTTAGCGAGATATAACCATTTAAAGTTTTGGAAAGAAATTTCAAATTTTTCACAAAAAAATAGAAATTTCAAATTTTTTACAAAAAAATAGAAATTTCAAATTTCTTACAAAAAAAATATGATCACGAATTATTGTCCTTTTTGTCGTCGGAGCCTTATTTAGCGAGATATAACCATTTAAAGTTTTGGAAAGAAATTTCAAATTTTTCACAAAAAAATAGTGATCAC
This sequence comes from Eudasyphora cyanicolor, assembly GCA_963930755.1. Lineage (NCBI taxonomy): Eukaryota > Metazoa > Arthropoda > Insecta > Diptera > Muscidae > Eudasyphora > Eudasyphora cyanicolor. Next base: position 278,353,810 of record OZ005736.1, on the reverse strand, counting down.
GAATTATTGTCCTTTTTGTCGTAGGAGCCTTATTTAGCGAGATATAACCATTTAAAGTTTTAGAATGAAATTTAAAATTTTTCACAAAAAAACAGAAATTTCAAATTTCTCACAAAAAAAAAATATGATCACGAATTATTGTCATTTTTGTCGTAGGAGCCTTATTTAGCGAGATATAACCATTTAAAGTTTTGGAAAGAAATTTCAAATTTCTCACAAAAAAAAAATATGATCACGAATTATTGTCATTTTTGTCGTAGGAGCCTTATTTAGCGAGATATAACCATTTAAAGTTTTGGAAAGAAATTTCAAATTTTTCACAAAAAAATAGAAATTTCAAATTTTTTACAAAAAAATAGAAATTTCAAATTTCTCACAAAAAAAAAATATGATCACGAATTATTGTCCTTTTTGTCGTAGGAGCCTTATTTAGCGAGATATAACCATTTAAAGTTTTAGAATGAAATTTCAAATTTTTCACAAAAAAACAGAAATTTCAAATTTCTCACAAAAAAAAAAATATGATCACGAATTATTGTCATTTTTGTCGTAGGAGCCTTATTTAGCGAGATATAACCATTTAAAGTTTTGGAAAGAAATTTCAAATTTTTCACAAAATATAGTGATCACGAATTATTGTCCTTTTTGTCGTAGGAGCCTTATTTAGCGAGATATAACCATTTAAAGTTTTAGAATGAAATTTCAAATTTTTCACAAAAAAACAGAAATTTCAAATTTCTCACAAAAAAAAATATGATCACGAATTATTGTCATTTTTGTCGTAGGAGCCTTATTTAGCGAGATATAACCATTTAAAGTTTTGGAAAGAAATTTCAAATTTTTCACAAAAAAATAGAAATTTCAAATTTTTTACAAAAAAATAGAAATTTCAAATTTCTCACAAAAAAAAATATGATCACGAATTATTGTCCTTTTTGTCGTAGGAGCCTTATTTAGCAAGATATAACCATTTGGATAGAAATTTCAAAGTTTTCACAAAATTATTGTCCTTTTTGTCATGGGAGCCTTAATAAGGGGAATATAAACCTTTTAAAGTTTTGCAAAGAAATTTAAAATTTTTCACAAAAAAATAGTGATCACGAATTATTGCCCTTTTTGTCGTAGGAGCCTTATTTAGCGAGATATTACCATTTAAAGTTTTGGAAAGAAATTTCAAATTTTTCACAAAAAAATAGTGATCACGAATTATTGTCCTTTTTGTCGTAGGAGCCTTATTTAGCAAGATATAACCATTTGGATAGAAATTTCAAAGTTTTCACAAAATTATTGTCCTTTTTGTCATGGGAGCCTTAATAAGGGGAATATAAACCTTTTAAAGTTTTGCAAAGAAATTTAAAATTTTTCACAAAAAAATAGTGATCACGAATTATTGTCCTTTTTGTCGTAGGAGCCTTATTTAGCGAGATATAACCATTTAAAGTTTTGGAAAGAAATTTCAAATTTTTCACAAAAAAATAGTGATCACGAATTATTGTCCTTTTTGTCGTAGGAGCCTTATTTAGCAAGATATAACCATTTGGATAGAAATTTCAAAGTTTTCACAAAATTATTGTCCTTTTTGTCATGGGAGCCTTAATAAGGGGAATATAAACCTTTTAAAGTTTTGCAAAGAAATTTAAAATTTTTCACAAAAAAATAGTGATCACGAATTATTGTCCTTTTTGTCGTAGGAGCCTTATTTAGCGAGATATAACCATTTAAAGTTTTGGAAAGAAATGTCAAATTTTTCACAAAAAATAGTGATAACGAATTATTGTCCTTTTTGTCGTAGGAGCCTTATTTAGCGAGATATAACCATTTAAAGTTTTGGAAAGAAATTTCAAATTTTTTTTAGAAAAAAATAGAAATTTAAAATTTTTCACAAACAATAGTGATCACGAATTATTGTCCTTTTTGTCGTAGGAGCCTTATTTAGCGAGATATAACCATTTAAATTTTTGGAAAGAAAATTTTTCACAAAAAAATAGTGATCACGAATTATTGTCCTTTTTGTCGTAGGAGCCTTATTTAGCGAGATATTACCATTTAAAGTTTTGGAAAGAAATTTCAAATTTTTCACAAAAAAATAGTGATCACGAATTATTGTCCTGTTTGTCGTAGGAGCATTATTTAGCGAGATATAACCATTTAAAGTTTTGGAAAGAAATTTCAAATTTTTCACAAAAAAATAGAAATTTCAAATTTTTCACAAAAAAACAGAAATTTCAAATTTCTCACAAAAAAAAATATGATCACGAATTATTGTCCTTTTTGTCGTAGGAGCCTTATTTAGCGAGATATAACCATTTAAAGTTTTTGAAAGAAATTTCAAATTTTTCACAAAAAAATAGTGATCACGAATTATTGTCCTTTTTGTCGTTGGAGCCTTATTTAGCGATTTAAAGTTTTGGAAAGAAATTTCAAATTTTTCACAAAAAATAGTGATCACGAATTATTGTCCTTTTTGTCGTAGGAGCCTTATTTAGCGAGATATAACCATTTAAAGTTTTGGAAAGAAATTTCAAATTTTTCACAAAAAAATAGAAATTTCAAATTTTTTACAAAAAAATAGAAATTTCAAATTTCTCACAAAAAAAAATATGATCACGAATTATTGTCCTTTTTGTCGTAGGAGCCTTATTTAGCGAGATATAACCATTTAAAGTTTTGGAAAGACATTTCAAATTTTCCACAAAAAATAGTGATCACGAATTATTGTCCTTTTTGTCGTAGGAGCCTTATTTAGCAAGATATAACCATTTGGATAGAAATTTCAAATTTTTCACAAAATTATTGTCCTTTTTGTCATGGGAGCCTTAATTAGGGGAATATAAACCTTTTAAAGTTTTGCAAAGAAATTTAAAATTTTTCACAAAAAAATAGTGATCACGAATTATTGTCCTTTTTGTCGTAGGAGCCTTATTTAGCGAGATATAACCATTTAAAGTTTTGGAAAGAAATTTCAAATTTCTCACAAAAAAAAAATATGATCACGAATTATTGTCATTTTTGTCGTAGGAGCCTTATTTAGCGAGATATAACCATTTAAAGTTTTGGAAAGAAATTTCAAATTTTTCACAAAAAAATAGAAATTTCAAATTTTTTACAAAAAAATAGAAATTTCAAATTTCTCACAAAAAAAAATATGATCACGAATTATTGTCCTTTTTGTCGTAGGAGCCTTATTTAGCGAGATATAACCATTTAAAGTTTTGGAAAGACATTTCAAATTTTCCACAAAAAATAGTGATCACGAATTATTGTCCTTTTTGTCGTAGGAGCCTTATTTAGCAAGATATAACCATTTGGATAGAAATTTCAAATTTTTCACAAAATTATTGTCCTTTTTGTCATGGGAGCCTTAATTAGGGGAATATAAACCTTTTAAAGTTTTGCAAAGAAATTTAAAATTTTTCACAAAAAAATAGTGATCACGAATTATTGTCCTTTTTGTCGTAGGAGCCTTATTTAGCGAGATATAACCATTTAAAGTTTTAGAATGAAATTTCAAATTTTTCACAAAAAAACAGAAATTTCAAATTTCTCACAAAAAAAAATATGATCACGAATTATTGTCCTTTTTGTCGTAGGAGCCTTATTTAGCGAGATATAACCATTTAAAGTTTTTGAAAGAAATTTCAAATTTTTCACAAAAAAATAGTGATCACGAATTATTGTCCTTTTTGTCGTTGGAGCCTTATTTAGCGATTTAAAGTTTTGGAAAGAAATTTCAAATTTTTCACAAAAAATAGTGATCACGAATTATTGTCCTTTTTGTCGTAGGAGCCTTATTTAGCGAGATATAACCATTTAAAGTTTTGGAAAGAAATTTCAAATTTTTCACAAAAAAATAGAAATTTCAAATTTTTTACAAAAAAATAGAAATTTCAAATTTCTCACAAAAAAAAATATGATCACGAATTATTGTCCTTTTTGTCGTAGGAGCCTTATTTAGCGAGATATAACCATTTAAAGTTTTGGAAAGACATTTCAAATTTTCCACAAAAAATAGTGATCACGAATTATTGTCCTTTTTGTCGTAGGAGCCTTATTTAGCAAGATATAACCATTTGGATAGAAATTTCAAATTTTTCACAAAATTATTGTCCTTTTTGTCATGGGAGCCTTAATTAGGGGAATATAAACCTTTTAAAGTTTTGCAAAGAAATTTAAAATTTTTCACAAAAAAATAGTGATCACGAATTATTGTCCTTTTTGTCGTAGGAGCCTTATTTAGCGAGATATAACCATTTAAAGTTTTGGAAAGAAATTTCAAATTTCTCACAAAAAAAAAATATGATCACGAATTATTGTCATTTTTGTCGTAGGAGCCTTATTTAGCGAGATATAACCATTTAAAGTTTTGGAAAGAAATTTCAAATTTTTCACAAAAAAATAGAAATTTCAAATTTTTTACAAAAAAATAGAAATTTCAAATTTCTCACAAAAAAAAATATGATCACGAATTATTGTCCTTTTTGTCGTAGGAGCCTTATTTAGCGAGATATAACCATTTAAAGTTTTGGAAAGACATTTCAAATTTTCCACAAAAAATAGTGATCACGAATTATTGTCCTTTTTGTCGTAGGAGCCTTATTTAGCAAGATATAACCATTTGGATAGAAATTTCAAATTTTTCACAAAATTATTGTCCTTTTTGTCATGGGAGCCTTAATTAGGGGAATATAAACCTTTTAAAGTTTTGCAAAGAAATTTAAAATTTTTCACAAAAAAATAGTGATCACGAATTATTGTCCTTTTTGTCGTAGGAGCCTTATTTAGCGAGATATAACCATTTAAAGTTTTAGAATGAAATTTCAAATTTTTCACAAAAAAACAGAAATTTCAAATTTCTCACAAAAAAAAATATGATCACGAATTATTGTCATTTTTGTCGTAGGAGCCTTATTTAGCGAGATATAACCATTTAAAGTTTTGGAAAGAAATTTCAAATTTTTCACAAAAAAATAGAAATTTCAAATTTTTTACAAAAAAATTGAAATTTCAAATTTCTCACAAAAAAAAATATGATCACGAATTATTGTCCTTTTTGTCGTAGGAGCCTTATTTAGCGAGATATAACCATTTAAAGTTTTAGAATGAAATTTCAAATTTTTCACAAAAAAACAGAAATTTCAAATTTCTCACAAAAAAAAATATGATCACGAATTATTGTCATTTTTGTCGTAGGAGCCTTATTTAGCGAGATATAACCATTTAAAATTTTGGAAAGAAATTTCAAATTTTTCACAAAAAAATAGAAATTTCAAATTTTTTACAAAAAAATAGAAATTTCAAATTTCTCACAAAAAAAAATATGATCACGAATTATTGTCCTTTTTGTCGTAGGAGCCTTATTTAGCGAGATATAACCATTTAAAGTTTTGGAAAAAAATTTCAAATTTTTCACAAAAAAATAGTGATCACGAATTATTGTCCTTTTTGTCGTAGGAGCCTTATTTAGCGAGATATAACCATTTAAAGTTTTGGAAAGAAATTTCAAATTTTTCACAAAAAAATAGTGATAACTAATTATTGTCCTTTGTGTCGTAGCAGCCTTATTTAGCGAGATATAACCATTTAAAGTTTTGGAAAGAAATTTCAAATTTTTCACAAAAAAATAGTGATCACGAATTATTGTCCTTTTTGTCGTAGGAGCCTTATTTAGCGAGATATAACCATTAAAAGTTTTGGAAAGAAATTTAAAATTTTGCGCAAAAAATAGTGATCACGAATTATTGTTCTTTTTGTCGTAGGAGCCTTATTTAGCGAGATATAACCATTTAAAGTTTTGGAAAGAAATTTCAAATTTTGCACAAAAAATAGTGATCACGAATTATTGTCCTTTTTGTCGTAGGAGCCTTATTTAGCGAGATATAACCATTTAAAGTTTTGGAAAGAAATTTCAAATTTTGCACAAAAAATAGTGATCACGAATTATTGTCCTTTTAGTCGTAGGAGCCTTATTTAGCGAGATATAACCATTTAAAGTTTTGGAAAGAAATTTCGAATTTTTCACAAAAAAATAGTGATCACGAATTATTGTCCTTTTTGTCGTAGGAGCCTTATTTAGCGAGATATAACCATTTAAAGTTTTGGAAAGAAATTTCAAATTTTTCACAAAAAAATAGTGATCACGAATTATTGTCCTTTTTGTCGTAGGAGCCTTATTTAGCAAGATATAACCATTTGGATAGAAATTTCAAAGTTTTCACAAAATTATTGTCCTTTTTGTCATGGGAGCCTTAATAAGGGGAATATAAACCTTTTAAAGTTTTGCAAAGAAATTTAAAATTTTTCACAAAAAAATAGTGATCACGAATTATTGTCCTTTTTGTCGTAGGAGCCTTATTTAGCGAGATATAATCATTTAAAGTTTTGGAAAGAAATTTCAAATTTTTCACAAAAACATAGTGATCACGAATTATTGTCCTTTTTGTCGTAGGAGCCTTATTTGGCGAGATATAACCATTTAAAGTTTTGGAAAGAAATTTAAAATTTTTCACAAAAAAATAGTGATCACGAATTATTGTCCTTTTTGTCGTAGAAGCCTTATTTAGCGAGATATAACCATTTAAAATTTTGGAAAGAAATTTCAAATTTTTCACAAAAAAATAGAAATTTCAAATTTTTTACAAAAAAAAAAGAAATTTCAAATTTTTTACAAAAAAATAGAAATTTCAAATTTTTTACAAAAAAAATTATGATCACGAATTATTGTCCTTTTTGTCGTAGGAGCCTTATTTAGAGAGATATAACCATTTAAAGTTTTGGAAAGAAATTTCAAATTTTTCACAAAATATAGTGATCACGAATTATTGTCCTTTTTGTCGTAGGAGCCTTATTTAGCAAGATATAACCATTTGGATAGAAATTTCAAATTTTTCACAAAATTATTGTCCTTTTTGTCATGGGAGCCTTAATTAGGGGAATATAAACCTTTTAAAGTTTTGCAAAGAAATTTAAAATTTTTCACAAAAAAATAGTGATCACGAATTATTGTCCTTTTTGTCGTAGGAGCCTTATTTAGCGAGATATAACCATTTAAAGTTTTGGAAAGAAATTTCAAATTTCTCACAAAAAAAAAAATATGATCACGAATTATTGTCCTTTTTGTCGTAGGAGCCTTATTTAGCGAGATATAACCATTTAAAGTTTTAGAATGAAATTTCAAATTTTTCACAAAAAAACAGAAATTTCAAATTTCTCACAAAAAAAAATATGATCACGAATTATTGTCATTTTTGTCGTAGGAGCCTTATTTAGCGAGATATAACCATTTAAAGTTTTGGAAAGAAATTTCAAATTTTTCACAAAAAATAGAAATTTCAAATTTTTTACAAAAAAATTGAAATTTCAAATTTCTCACAAAAAAAAATATGATCACGAATTATTGTCCTTTTTGTCGTAGGAGCCTTATTTAGCGAGATATAACCATTTAAAGTTTTGGAAAGAAATTTCAAATTTCTCACAAAAAAAAAATATGATCACGAATTATTGTCCTTTTTGTCGTAGGAGCCTTATTTAGCGAGATATAACCATTTAAAGTGTTAGAATGAAATTTCTCACAAAAAAAAATATGATCACGAATTATTGTCATTTTTGTCGTAGGAGCCTTATTTAGCGAGATATAAACATTTAAAATTTTGGAAAGAAATTTCAAATTTTTCACAAAAAAAATAGAAATTTCAAATTTTTTACAAAAAAAATAGAAATTTCAAATTTCTCACAAAAAAAAATATGATCACGAATTATTGTCCTTTTTGTCGTAGGAGCCTTATTTAGCGAGATATAACCATTTAAAGTTTTGGAAAAAAATTTCAAATTTTTCACAAAAAAATAGTGATCACGAATTATTGTCCTTTTTGTCGTAGGAGCCTTATTTAGCGAGATATAACCATTTAAAGTTTTGGAAAGAAATTTCAAATTTTTCACAAAAAAATAAATTTTTTACAAAAAAATAGAAATTTCAAATTTCTCACAAAAAAAAATATGATCACGAATTATTGTCCTTTTTGTCGTAGGAGCCTTATTTAGCGAGATATAACCATTTAAAGTTTTGGAAAGACATTTCAAATTTTCCACAAAAAATAGTGATCACGAATTATTGTCCTTTTTGTCGTAGGAGCCTTATTTAGCAAGATATAACCATTTGGATAGAAATTTCAAATTTTTCACAAAATTATTGTCCTTTTTGTCATGGGAGCCTTAATTAGGGGAATATAAACCTTTTAAAGTTTTGCAAAGAAATTTAAAATTTTTCACAAAAAAATAGTGATCACGAATTATTGTCCTTTTTGTCGTAGGAGCCTTATTTAGCGAGATATAACCATTTAAAGTTTTAGAATGAAATTTCAAATTTTTCACAAAAAAACAGAAATTTCAAATTTCTCACAAAAAAAAATATGATCACGAATTATTGTCATTTTTGTCGTAGGAGCCTTATTTAGCGAGATATAACCATTTAAAGTTTTGGAAAGAAATTTCAAATTTTTCACAAAAAAATAGAAATTTCAAATTTTTTACAAAAAAATTGAAATTTCAAATTTCTCACAAAAAAAAATATGATCACGAATTATTGTCCTTTTTGTCGTAGGAGCCTTATTTAGCGAGATATAACCATTTAAAGTTTTAGAATGAAATTTCAAATTTTTCACAAAAAAACAGAAATTTCAAATTTCTCACAAAAAAAAATATGATCACGAATTATTGTCATTTTTGTCGTAGGAGCCTTATTTAGCGAGATATAACCATTTAAAATTTTGGAAAGAAATTTCAAATTTTTCACAAAAAAATAGAAATTTCAAATTTTTTACAAAAAAATAGAAATTTCAAATTTCTCACAAAAAAAAATATGATCACGAATTATTGTCCTTTTTGTCGTAGGAGCCTTATTTAGCGAGATATAACCATTTAAAGTTTTGGAAAAAAATTTCAAATTTTTCACAAAAAAATAGTGATCACGAATTATTGTCCTTTTTGTCGTAGGAGCCTTATTTAGCGAGATATAACCATTAAAAGTTTTGGAAAGAAATTTAAAATTTTGCGCAAAAAATAGTGATCACGAATTATTGTTCTTTTTGTCGTAGGAGCCTTATTTAGCGAGATATAACCATTTAAAGTTTTGGAAAGAAATTTCAAATTTTGCACAAAAAATAGTGATCACGAATTATTGTCCTTTTTGTCGTAGGAGCCTTATTTAGCGAGATATAACCATTTAAAGTTTTGGAAAGAAATTTCAAATTTTGCACAAAAAATAGTGATCACGAATTATTGTCCTTTTAGTCGTAGGAGCCTTATTTAGCGAGATATAACCATTTAAAGTTTTGGAAAGAAATTTCGAATTTTTCACAAAAAAATAGTGATCACGAATTATTGTCCTTTTTGTCGTAGGAGCCTTATTTAGCGAGATATAACCATTTAAAGTTTTGGAAAGAAATTTCAAATTTTTCACAAAAAATAGTGATCACGAATTATTGTCCTTTTTGTCGTATGAGCCTTATTTAGCGAGATATAATCATTTAAAGTTTTGGAAAGAAATTTCAAATTTTTCACAAAAACATAGTGATCACAAATTATTGTCCTTTTTGTCGTAGGAGCCTTATTTGGCGAGATATAACCATTTAAAGTTTTGGAAAGAAATTTAAAATTTTTCACAAAAAAATAGTGATCACGAATTATTGTCCTTTTTGTCGTAGAAGCCTTATTTAGCGAGATATAACCATTTAAAATTTTGGAAAGAAATTTCAAATTTTTCACAAAAAAATAGAAATTTCAAATTTTTTACAAAAAAAAAAGAAATTTCAAATTTTTTACAAAAAAATAGAAATTTCAAATTTTTTACAAAAAAAAATATGATCACGAATTATTGTCCTTTTTGTCGTAGGAGCCTTATTTAGAGAGATATAACCATTTAAAGTTTTGGAAAGAAATTTCAAATTTTTCACAAAATATAGTGATCACGAATTATTGTCCTTTTTGTCGTAGGAGCCTTATTTAGCAAGATATAACCATTTGGATAGAAATTTCAAATTTTTCACAAAATTATTGTCCTTTTTGTCATGGGAGCCTTAATTAGGGGAATATAAACCTTTTAAAGTTTTGCAAAGAAATTTAAAATTTTTCACAAAAAAATAGTGATCACGAATTATTGTCCTTTTTGTCGTAGGAGCCTTATTTAGCGAGATATAACCATTTAAAGTTTTGGAAAGAAATTTCAAATTTCTCACAAAAAAAAAATATGATCACTAATTATTGTCCTTTTTGTCGTAGGAGCCTTATTTAGCGAGATATAACCATTTAAAGTTTTAGAATGAAATTTCAAATTTTTCACAAAAAAACAGAAATTTCAAATTTCTCACAAAAAAAAATATGATCACGAATTATTGTCATTTTTGTCGTAGGAGCCTTATTTAGCGAGATATAACCATTTAAAGTTTTGGAAAGAAATTTCAAATTTTTCACAAAAAATAGAAATTTCAAATTTTTTACAAAAAAATTGAAATTTCAAATTTCTCACAAAAAAAAATATGATCACGAATTATTGTCCTTTTTGTCGTAGGAGCCTTATTTAGCGAGATATAACCATTTAAAGTTTTGGAAAAAAATTTCAAATTTTTCACAAAAAAATAGTGATCACGAATTATTGTCCTTTTTGTCGTAGGAGCCTTATTTAGCGAGATATAACCATTTAAAGTTTTGGAAAGAAATTTCAAATTTTTCACAAAAAAATAGTGATAACTAATTATTGTCCTTTGTGTCGTAGCAGCCTTATTTAGCGAGATATAACCATTTAAAGTTTTGGAAAGAAATTTCAAATTTTTCACAAAAAAATAGTGATCACGAATTATTGTCCTTTTTGTCGTAGGAGCCTTATTTAGCGAGATATAACCATTAAAAGTTTTGGAAAGAAATTTAAAATTTTGCGCAAAAAATAGTGATCACGAATTATTGTTCTTTTTGTCGTAGGAGCCTTATTTAGCGAGATATAACCATTTAAAGTTTTGGAAAGAAATTTCAAATTTTGCACAAAAAATAGTGATCACGAATTATTGTCCTTTTTGTCGTAGGAGCCTTATTTAGCGAGATATAACCATTTAAAGTTTTGGAAAGAAATTTCAAATTTTGCACAAAAAATAGTGATCACGAATTATTGTCCTTTTAGTCGTAGGAGCCTTATTTAGCGAGATATAACCATTTAAAGTTTTGGAAAGAAATTTCGAATTTTTCACAAAAAAATAGTGATCACGAATTATTGTCCTTTTTGTCGTAGGAGCCTTATTTAGCGAGATATAACCATTTAAAGTTTTGGAAAGAAATTTCAAATTTTTCACAAAAAATAGTGATCACGAATTATTGTCCTTTTTGTCGTATGAGCCTTATTTAGCGAGATATAATCATTTAAAGTTTTGGAAAGAAATTTCAAATTTTTCACAAAAACATAGTGATCACAAATTATTGTCCTTTTTGTCGTAGGAGCCTTATTTGGCGAGATATAACCATTTAAAGTTTTGGAAAGAAATTTAAAATTTTTCACAAAAAAATAGTGATCACGAATTATTGTCCTTTTTGTCGTAGAAGCCTTATTTAGCGAGATATAACCATTTAAAATTTTGGAAAGAAATTTCAAATTTTTCACAAAAAAATAGAAATTTCAAATTTTTTACAAAAAAAAAAGAAATTTCAAATTTTTTACAAAAAAATAGAAATTTCAAATTTTTTACAAAAAAAAATATGATCACGAATTATTGTCCTTTTTGTCGTAGGAGCCTTATTTAGAGAGATATAACCATTTAAAGTTTTGGAAAGAAATTTCAAATTTTTCACAAAATATAGTGATCACGAATTATTGTCCTTTTTGTCGTAGGAGCCTTATTTAGCAAGATATAACCATTTGGATAGAAATTTCAAATTTTTCACAAAATTATTGTCCTTTTTGTCATGGGAGCCTTAATTAGGGGAATATAAACCTTTTAAAGTTTTGCAAAGAAATTTAAAATTTTTCACAAAAAAATAGTGATCACGAATTATTGTCCTTTTTGTCGTAGGAGCCTTATTTAGCGAGATATAACCATTTAAAGTTTTGGAAAGAAATTTCAAATTTCTCACAAAAAAAAAATATGATCACTAATTATTGTCCTTTTTGTCGTAGGAGCCTTATTTAGCGAGATATAACCATTTAAAGTTTTAGAATGAAATTTCAAATTTTTCACAAAAAAACAGAAATTTCAAATTTCTCACAAAAAAAAATATGATCACGAATTATTGTCATTTTTGTCGTAGGAGCCTTATTTAGCGAGATATAACCATTTAAAGTTTTGGAAAGAAATTTCAAATTTTTCACAAAAAATAGAAATTTCAAATTTTTTACAAAAAAATTGAAATTTCAAATTTCTCACAAAAAAAAATATGATCACGAATTATTGTCCTTTTTGTCGTAGGAGCCTTATTTAGCGAGATATAACCATTTAAAGTTTTGGAAAGAAATTTCAAATTTCTCACAAAAAAAAAATATGATCACGAATTATTGTCCTTTTTGTCGTAGGAGCCTTATTTAGCGAGATATAACCATTTAAAGTGTTAGAATGAAATTTCTCACAAAAAAAATATGATCACGAATTATTGTCATTTTTGTCGTAGGAGCCTTATTTAGCGAGATATAACCATTTAAAATTTTGGAAAGAAATTTCAAATTTTTCACAAAAAAAATAGAAATTTCAAATTTTTTACAAAAAAAATAGAAATTTCAAATTTCTCACAAAAAAAAATATGATCACGAATTATTGTCCTTTTTGTCGTAGGAGCCTTATTTAGCGAGATATAACCATTTAAAGTTTTGGAAAAAAATTTCAAATTTTTCACAAAAAAATAGTGATCACGAATTATTGTCCTTTTTGTCGTAGGAGCCTTATTTAGCGAGATATAACCATTTAAAGTTTTGGAAAGAAATTTCAAATTTTTCACAAAAAAATAGTGATCACTAATTATTGTCCTTTTTGTCGTAGCAGCCTTATTTAGCGAGATATAACCATTTAAAGTTTTGGAAAGAAATTTCAAATTTTTCACAAAAAAATAGTGATCACGAATTATTGTCCTTTTTGTCGTAGGAGCCTTATTTAGCGAGATATAACCATTAAAAGTTTTGGAAAGAAATTTAAAATTTTGCGCAAAAAATAGTGATCACGAATTATTGTTCTTTTTGTCGTAGGAGCCTTATTTAGCGAGATATAACCATTTAAAGTTTTGGAAAGAAATTTCAAATTTTGCACAAAAAATAGTGATCACGAATTATTGTCCTTTTTGTCGTAGGAGCCTTATTTAGCCAGATATAACCATTTAAAGTTTTGGAAAGAAATTTCAAATTTTTCACAAAAAATAGTGATCACGAATTATTGTCCTTTTTGTCGTAGGAGCCTTATTTAGCGAGATATAACCATTTAAAGTTTTGGAAAGAAATTTCAAATTTTTCACAAAAAATAGTGATCACGAATTATTGTCCTTTTTGTCGTATGAGCCTTATTTAGCGAGATATAATCATTTAAAGTTTTGGAAAGAAATTTCAAATTTTTCACAAAAACATAGTGATCACGAATTATTGTCCTTTTTGTCGTAGGAGCCTTATTTGGCGAGATATAACCATTTAAATTTTTGGAAAGAAATTTAAAATTTTTCACAAAAAAATAGTGATCACGAATTATTGTCCTTTTTGTCGTAGAAGCCTTATTTAGCGAGATATAACCATTTAAAATTTTGGAAAGAAATTTCAAATTTTTCACAAAAAAATAGAAATTTCAAATTTTTTACAAAAAAAAAGAAATTTCAAATTTTTTACAAAAAAATAGAAATTTCAAATTTTTTACAAAAAAAATTATGATCACGAATTATTGTCCTTTTTGTCGTAGGAGCCTTATTTAGAGAGATATAACCATTTAAAGTTTTGGAAAGAAATTTCAAATTTTTCACAAAATATAGTGATCACGAATTATTGTCCTTTTTGTCGTAGGAGCCTTATTTAGCGAGATATGACCATTTAAAGTTTTGGAAAGAAATTTCAAATTTTTCACAAAAAAATAGAAATTTCAATTTTTTAAAAAAAAAAAATAGAAATTTCAAATTTTGCACAAAAATAGTGATCACGAATTATTGTCCTTTTTGTCGTAGGAGCCTTATTTAGCGAGATATAACCATTTAAAGTTTTGGAAAGAAAATTCAAATTTTTCACACAAAAAATAGTGATTACGAATTATTGTCCTTTTTGTCGTAGGAGCCTTATTTAGCGAGTTATAACCATTTAAAGTTTTGGAAAGAAATTTCAAATTTTGCACAAAAAATAGTGATCACGAATTATTGTCCTTTTTGTCGTATGAGCCTTATTTAGCGAGATATAACCATTTAAAATTTTGGAAAGAAATTTCAAATTTTGCACAAAAAATAGTGATCACGAATTATTGTCCTTTTTGTCGTAGGAGCCTTATTTAGCGAGATATAAGCATTTAAAGTTTTGGAAAGAAATTTCAAATTTTGCACAATAAATAGTGATCACGAATTATTGTCCTTTTAGTCGTAGGAGCCTTATTTAGATAGATATAACCATTTAAAGTTTTGGAAAGAAATTTCGAATTTTTCACAAAAAAATAGTGATCACGAATTATTGTCCTTTTTGTCGTAGGAGCCTTATTTAGCGAGATATAACCATTTAAAGTTTTGGAAAGAAATTTCAAATTTTGCACAAAAAATAGTGATCACGAATTATTGTCCTTTTTGTCGTATGAGCCTTATTTAGCGAGATATAACCATTTAAAGTTTTGGAAAGAAATTTCAAATTTTTCACACAAAAAATAGTGATTACGAATTATTGTCCTTTTTGTCGTAGGAGCCTTATTTAGCGAGTTATAACCATTTAAAGTTTTGGAAAGAAATTTCAAATTTTGCACAAAAAATAGTGATCACGAATTATTGTCCTTTTTGTCGTATGAGCCTTATTTAGCGAGATATAACCATTTAAAGTTTTGGAAAGAAATTTCAAATTTTTCACAAAAAATAGTGATCACGAATTATTGTCCTTTTTGTCGTAGGAGCCTTATTTAGCGAGATATAACCAATTAAAGTTTTGGAAAAAAATTTAAAATTTTTCACAAAAAAAATAGTGATCACGAATTATTGTCCTTTTTGTCGTAGGAGCCTTATTTAGCGAGATATAACCATTTACAGTTTTGGGAAGAAATTTCAAATTTTTCACAAAAAAATAGTGATCACTAATTATTGTCCTTTTTGTCGTAGGAGCCTTATTTAGCGAGATATAACCATTTAAAGTTTTGGAAAGAAATTTCATATTTTTCACAAAAAAATAGTGATCACGAGTTTTTGTCGTAGGGGCCTTATTTAGCGAGATATAACCATTTAAATTTTTGGAAAGAAATTTCAAATTTTTCACAAAAAAATAGAAATTTCAAATTTTTCACAAAAAATTGAAATTTCAAATTTTTTACAAAAAAAATAGAAATTTAAAATTTTTCACAAAAAATAGTGGTCAGGAATTATTGTCCTTTTTGTCGTAGGAGCCTTATTTAGCGAGATATAACCATTTACAGTTTTGGAAAGAAATTTCAAATTTTTCACAAAAAAAATAGTGATCACGAATTATTGTCCGTTTTGTCGTAGGAGCCTTATTTAGCGAGATATAACCATTTAAAGTTTTGAAAAGAAATTTCAAATTTTTCACAAAAAAATAGTGATCACGAATTATTGCCCTTTTTGTCGTAGGACCCTTATTAACGAGATATAACCATTTAAAGTTTTGGAAAGAAATTTAAAGTTTTTCACAAAAAAATAGTGATCACGAATTATTGTCCTTTTTGTCGTAGGAGCCTTATTTAGCGAGATATAACCATTTAAAGTTTTGGAAAGAAATTTAAAATTTTTCACAAAAAAATAGTGATCACGAATTATTGTCCTTTTTGTCGTAGGACCCTTATTTAGCGAGATATAACCATTTAAAGTTTTGGAAAGAAATTTCAAATTTTTCACAAAAAAATAGTGATCACGAATTATTGTCCTTTTTGTCGTAGGACCCTTATTTAGCGAGATATAACCATTTAAAGTTTTGGAAAGAAATTTAAATTTTTTCACAAAAAAATAGTGATCACGAATTATTGTCCTTTTTGTCGTAGGAGCCATATTTAGCGAGATATAACCATTTAAAGTCTTGGAAAGAAATTTCAAATTTTTCACAAAAAAATTGTGATCACGAATTATTGTCCTTTTTGTCGTAGGAGCCTTATTTAGCGAGATATAACCATTTAAAATTTTGGAAAGAAATTTCAAATTTTTCACAAAAAAATAGTGATCAACATTTTATTGTCCTTTTTGTTGTAGGAGCCTTATTTAGCGAGATATAACCATTTAAAGTTTTGGAAAGAAATTTCAAATTTTTCACAAAAAAATAGAAATTTAAAATTGTTTACAAAAAAAATAGAAATTTAAAAATTTTCACAAAAAATAGTGATCACGAATTATTGTCCTTTTTGTCGTAGGAGCCTTATTTAGCGAGATATAACCATTTAAAGTTTTGGAAAGAAATTTCAAATTTTTCACAAAAAAATAGTGATCACGAATTATTGTCCTTTTTGTCGTAGGAGCCATATTTAGCGAGATATAACCATTTAAAGTTTTGGAAAGAAATTTCAAATTTTTCACAAAAAAATTGTGATCACGAATTATTGTCCTTTTTGTCGTAGGAGCCTTATTTAGCGAGATATAACCATTTAAAGTTTTGGAAAGAAATTTAAATTTTTTCACAAAAAAAAAGTGATCACGAATTATTGTCCTTTTTGTCGTAGGAGCCATATTTAGCGAGATATAACCATTTAAAGTTTTGGAAAGAAATTTCAAATTTTTCTCAAAAAAATTGTGATCACGAATTATTGTCCTTTTTGTCGTAGGAGCCTTATTTAGCGAGATATAACCATTTAAAGTTTTGGAAAGAAATTTCAAATTTTTCACAAAAAAATAGTGATCACGAATTATTGTCCTTTTTGTCGTAGGAGCCATATTTAGCGAGATATAACCATTTAAAGTTTTGGAAAGAAATTTCAAATTTTTCACAAAAAAATTGTGATCACGAATTATTGTCCTTTTTGTCGTAGGAGCCTTATTTAGCGAGATATAACCATTTAAAGTTTTGGAAAGAAATTTAAATTTTTTCACAAAAAAAAAGTGATCACGAATTATTGTCCTTTTTGTCGTAGGAGCCATATTTAGCGAGATATAACCATTTAAAGTTTTGGAAAGAAATTTCAAATTTTTCTCAAAAAAATTGTGATCACGAATTATTGTCCTTTTTGTCGTAGGAGCCTTATTTAGCGAGATATAACCATTTAAAGTTTTGGAAAGAAATTTAAATTTTTTCACAAAAAAAAAGTGATCACGAATTATTGTCCTTTTTGTCGTAGGAGCCATATTTAGCGAGATATAACCATTTAAAGTTTTGGAAAGAAATTTCAAATTTTTCTCAAAAAAATTGTGATCACGAATTATTGTCCTTTTTGTCGTAGGAGCCTTATTTAGCGAGATATAACCATTTAAAGTTTTGGAAAGAAATTTCAAATTTTTCACAAAAAAATAGTGATCACGAATTATTGTCCTTTTTGTCGTAGGAGCCATATTTAGCGAGATATAACCATTTAAAGTTTTGGAAAGAAATTTCAAATTTTTCACAAAAAAATAGTGATCACGAATTATTGTCCTTTTTGTCGTAGGAGCCTTATTTAGCGAGATATAACCATTTAAAGCTTTGGAAAGAAATTTCAAATTTTTCACAAAAAAATAGTGATCACGAATTATTGTCCTTTTTGTCGTAGGAGCCTTATTTAGCGAGATATAACCATTTAAAGTTGTGGAAAGAAATTTCAAATTTTTCACAAAAAAATAGTGATCACGAATTATTGTCCTTTTTGTCGTAGGAGCCTTATTTAGCGAGATATAACCATTAAAAGTTTTGGAAAGACATTTCAAATTTTTCACAAAAAAATAGTGATCACGAATTATTGTCCTTTTTGTCGTAGGAGCCTTATTTAGCGAGATATAACCATTTAAAGTTTTGGAAAGAAATTTCAAATTTTTCACAAAAAAATAGTGATCACGAATTATTGTCCTTTTTGTCGTAGGAGCCTTATTTAGCGAGATATATCCATTTAATGTTTTGGAAAGAAATTTCAAATATTTCACAAAAAAATAGTGATCACGAATTATTGTCCTTTTTGTCGTAGGAGCCTTATTTAGCGAGATATAACCATTAAAAGTTTTGGAAAGAAATTTCAAATTTTTCACAAAAAAATAGTGATCACGAATTATTGTCCTTTTTGTCGTAGGAGCCTTATTTAGCGAGATATAACCATTTAAAGCTTTGGAAAGAAATTTCAAATTTTTCACAAAAAAATAGTGATCACGAATTATTGTCCTTTTTGTCGTATTAGCCTTATTTAGCGAGATATATCCATTTAAAGTTTTGGAAAGAAATTTCAAATTTTTCACAAAAAAATAGTGATCACGAATTATTGTCCTTTTTGTCGTAGGAGCCTTATTTAGCGAGATATAACCATTTAAAGCTTTGGAAAGAAATTTCAAATTTTTCACAAAAAAATAGTGATCACGAATTATTGTCCTTTTTGTCGTAGGAGCCTTATTTAGCGAGATATAACCATTAAAAGTTTTGGAAAGAAATTTCAAATTTTTCACAAAAAAATAGTGATCACGAATTATTGTCCTTTTTGTCGTAGGAGCCTTATTTAGCGAGATATAACCATTTAAAGCTTTGGAAAGAAATTTCAAATTTTTCACAAAAAAATAGTGATCACGAATTATTGTCCTTTTTGTCGTAGGAGCCTTATTTAGCGAGATATATCCATTTAAAGTTTTGGAAAGAAATTTCAAATTTTTCACAAAAAAATAGTGATCACGAATTATTGTCCTTTTTGTCGTAGGAGCCTTATTTAGCGAGATATAACCATTTAAAGCTTTGGAAAGAAATTTCAAATTTTTCACAAAAAAATAGTGATCACGAATTATTGTCCTTTTTGTCGTAGGAGCCTTATTTAGCGAGATATAACCATTTAAAGTTTTGGAAAGAAATTTCAAATTTTTCTCAAAAAAATAGTGATTACGAATTATTGTCCTTTTTGTCGTAGGAGCCTTATTTAGCGAGATATAACCATTTAAAGTTTTGGAAAGAAATTTCAAATTTTTCACAAAAAAATAGTGATCACGAATTATTGTCCTTTTTGTCGTAGGAGCCTTATTTAGCGAGATATAACCATTAAAAGTTTTGGAAAAAAATTTCAAATTTTTCACAAAAAAATAGTGATCACGAATTATTGTCCTTTTTGTCGTAGGAGCCTTATTTAGCGAGATATAACCATTTAAAGCTTTGGAAAGAAATTTCAAATTTTTCACAAAAAAATAGTGATCACGAATTATTGTCCTTTTTGTCGTAGGAGCCTTATTTAGCGAGATATAACCATTTAAAGTTTTGGAAAGGAATTTCAAATTTTTCACAAAAAAATAGTGATCACGAATTATTGTCCTTTTTGTCGTAGGAGCCTTATTTAGCGAGATATAACCATTAAAAGTTTTGGAAAGAAATTTCAAATTTTTCACAAAAAAATAGTGATCACGAATTATTGTCCTTTTTGTCGTAGGAGCCTTATTTAGCGATATATAACCATTTAAAGCTTTGGAAAGAAATTTCAAATTTTTCACAAAAAATAGTGATCACGAATTATTGTCCTTTTTGTCGTAGGTGCCTTATTTAGCGAGATATAACCATTTAAAGTTTTGGAAAGGAATTTCAAATTTTTCACAAAAAAATAGTGATCACGAATTATTGTCCTTTTTGTCGTAGGAGCCTTATTTAGCGAGATATAACCATTTAAAGTTTTGGAAAGAAATTTCAAATTTTTCACAAAAAAATAGTGATCACGAATTATTGTCCTTTTTGTCGTAGGAGCCTTATTTAGCGAGATATAACCATTTAAAGTTTTGGAAAGAAATTTCAAATTTTTCACAAAAAAATAGTGATCACGAATTATTGCCCTTTTTTTCGTAGGAGCCTTATTTAGCGAGATATATCCATTTAAAGTTTTGGAAAGAAATTTCAAATTTTGCACAAAAAATAGTGATCACGAATTATTGTCCTTTTTGTCGTAGGAGCCTTATATAGCGAGATATAACCATTTAAAGTTTTGGAAAGAAATTTAAAATTTTTCACAAAAAAATAGTGATCACGAATTATTGTCCTTTTTGTCGTAGGAGCCTTATTTAGCGAGATATATCCATTTAAAGTTTTGTAAAGAAATTTCAAATTTTGCACAATAAATAGTGATCACGAATTATTGTACTTTTTGTCGTAGGAGCCTTATTTAGCGAGATATAACCATTTAAAGTTTTGGAAAGAAATTTCAAATTTTCACAAAAAAATAGTGATCACGAATTATTGTCCTTTTTGTCGTAGGAGCCTTATTTAGCGAGATATAACCATTTAAAGTTTTGGAAAGAAATTTCAAATTTTTCACAAAAAAATAGTGATCACGAATTATTTTCCTTTTTGTCGTAGGAGCCTTATTTAGCGAGATATAACCATTTAAAGTTTTGGAAAGAAATTTCAAATTTTTCACAAAAAAATAGTGATCACGAATTATTGTCCTTTTTGTCGTAGGAGCCTTATTTAGCGAGATATATCCATTTAAAGTTTTGGAAAGAAATTTCAAATTTTGCACAATAAATAGTGATCACGAATTATTGTACTTTTTGTCGTAGGAGCCTTATTTAGCGAGATATAACCATTTAAAGTTTTTTTTGTCGTAGGAGCCTTATTTAGCGAGATATATCCATTTAAAGTTTTGGAAAGAAATTTCAAATTTTTCACAAAAAAATAGTGATCACGAATTATTGTCCTTTTTGTCGTAGGAGCCTTATTTAGCGAGATATAACCATTTAAAGTTTTGGAAAGAAATTTCAAATTTTTCACAAAAAAATAGTGATCACGAATTATTGTCCTTTTTGTCGTAGGAGCCTTATTTAGCGAGATATATCCATTTAAAGTTTTGGAAAGAAATTTCAAATTTTTCACAAAAAAATAGTGATCACGATTTATTGTCCTTTTTGTCGTGGGATCCTTATTTAGCGAGATATAACCATTTAAATTTTTGGAAAGAAATTTCAAATTTTTCACAAAAAAATAGTGATCACGAATTATTTAGCGAGATATAACCATTTAAAGTTTTGGAAAGAAATTTCAAATTTTTCACAAAAAAATAGTGATCACGAATTATTGTCCTTTTTGTCGTAGGAGCCTTATTTAGCGAGATATATCCATTTAAAGTTTTGGAAAGAAATTTCAAATATTTCACAAAAAAATAGTGATCACGAATTATTGTCCTTTTTGTCGTAGGAGCCTTATTTAGCGAGATATAACCATTAAAAGTTTTGGAAAGAAATTTCAAATTTTTCACAAAAAAATAGTGATCACGAATTATTGTCCTTTTTGTCGTAGGAGCCTTATTTAGCGAGATATAACCATTTAAAGCTTTGGAAAGAAATTTCAAATTTTTCACAAAAAAATAGTGATCACGAATTATTGTCCTTTTTGTCGTAGGTGCCTTATTTAGCGAGATATAACCATTTAAAGTTTTGGAAAGGAATTTCAAATTTTTCACAAAAAAATAGTGATCACGAATTATTGTCCTTTTTGTCGTAGGAGCCTTATTTAGCGATATATAACCATTTAAAGCTTTGGAAAGAAATTTCAAATTTTTCACAAAAAATAGTGATCACGAATTATTGTCCTTTTTGTCGTAGGTGCCTTATTTAGCGAGATATAACCATTTAAAGTTTTGGAAAGGAATTTCAAATTTTTCACAAAAAAATAGTGATCACGAATTATTGTCCTTTTTGTCGTAGGAGCCTTATTTAGCGAGATATAACCATTTAAAGTTTTGGAAAGAAATTTCAAATTTTTCACAAAAAAATAGTGATCACGAATTATTGTCCTTTTTGTCGTAGGAGCCTTATTTAGCGAGATATAACCATTTAAAGTTTTGGAAAGAAATTTCAAATTTTTCACAAAAAAATAGTGATCACGAATTATTGCCCTTTTTTTTCGTAGGAGCCTTATTTAGCGAGATATATCCATTTAAAGTTTTGGAAAGAAATTTCAAATTTTGCACAAAAAATAGTGATCACGAATTATTGTCCTTTTTGTCGTAGGAGCCTTATATAGCGAGATATAACCATTTAAAGTTTTGGAAAGAAATTTCAAATTTTTCACAAAAAAATAGTGATCACGAATTATTGTCCTTTTTGTCGTAGGAGCCTTATTTAGCGAGATATATCCATTTAAAGTTTTGTAAAGAAATTTCAAATTTTGCACAATAAATAGTGATCACGAATTATTGTACTTTTTGTCGTAGGAGCCTTATTTAGCGAGATATAACCATTTAAAGTTTTGGAAAGAAATTTCAAATTTTCACAAAAAAATAGTGATCACGAATTATTGTCCTTTTTGTCGTAGGAGCCTTATTTAGCGAGATATAACCATTTAAAGTTTTGGAAAGAAATTTCAAATTTTTCACAAAAAAATAGTGATCACGAATTATTTTCCTTTTTGTCGTAGGAGCCTTATTTAGCGAGATATAACCATTTAAAGTTTTGGAAAGAAATTTCAAATTTTTCACAAAAAAATAGTGATCACGAATTATTGTCCTTTTTGTCGTAGGAGCCTTATTTAGCGAGATATATCCATTTAAAGTTTTGGAAAGAAATTTCAAATTTTGCACAATAAATAGTGATCACGAATTATTGTACTTTTTGTCGTAGGAGCCTTATTTAGCGAGATATAACCATTTAAAGTTTTTTTTGTCGTAGGAGCCTTATTTAGCGAGATATATCCATTTAAAGTTTTGGAAAGAAATTTCAAATTTTTCACAAAAAAATAGTGATCACGAATTATTGTCCTTTTTGTCGTAGGAGCCTTATTTAGCGAGATATATCCATTTAAAGTTTTGTAAAGAAATTTCAAATTTTGCACAATAAATAGTGATCACGAATTATTGTACTTTTTGTCGTAGGAGCCTTATTTAGCGAGATATAACCATTTAAAGTTTTGGAAAGAAATTTCAAATTTTCACAAAAAAATAGTGATCACGAATTATTGTCCTTTTTGTCGTAGGAGCCTTATTTAGCGAGATATAACCATTTAAAGTTTTGGAAAGAAATTTCAAATTTTCACAAAAAAATAGTGATCACGAATTATTGTCCTTTTTGTCGTAGGAGCCTTATTTAGCGAGATATAACCATTTAAAGTTTTGGAAAGAAATTTCAAATTTTTCACAAAAAAATAGTGATCACGAATTATTGTCCTTTTTGTCGTAGGAGCCTTATTTAGCGAGATATATCCATTTAAAGTTTTGGAAAGAAATTTCAAATTTTTCACAAAAAAATAGTGATCACGATTTATTGTCCTTTTTGTCGTAGGATCCTTATTTAGCGAGATATAACCATTTAAATTTTTGGAAAGAAATTTCAAATTTTTCACAAAAAAATAGTGATCACGAATTATTTAGCGAGATATAACCATTTAAAGTTTTGGAAAGAAATTTCAAATTTTTCACAAAAAAATAGTGATCACGAATTATTGTCCTTTTTGTCGTAGGAGCCTTATTTAGCGAGATATATCCATTTAAAGTTTTGGAAAGAAATTTCAAATATTTCACAAAAAAATAGTGATCACGAATTATTGTCCTTTTTGTCGTAGGAGCCTTATTTAGCGAGATATAACCATTAAAAGTTTTGGAAAGAAATTTCAAATTTTTCACAAAAAATAGTGATCACGAATTATTGTCCTTTTTGTCGTAGGAGCCTTATTTAGCGAGATATAACCATTTAAAGTTTTGGAAAGAAATTTCAAATTTTTCACAAAAAATAGTGATCACGAATTATTGTCCTTTTTGTCGTATGAGCCTTATTTAGCGAGATATAATCATTTAAAGTTTTGGAAAGAAATTTCAAATTTTTCACAAAAACATAGTGATCACGAATTATTGTCCTTTTTGTCGTAGGAGCCTTATTTGGCGAGATATAACCATTTAAATTTTTGGAAAGAAATTTAAAATTTTTCACAAAAAAATAGTGATCACGAATTATTGTCCTTTTTGTCGTAGAAGCCTTATTTAGCGAGATATAACCATTTAAAATTTTGGAAAGAAATTTCAAATTTTTCACAAAAAAATAGAAATTTCAAATTTTTTACAAAAAAAAAGAAATTTCAAATTTTTTACAAAAAAATAGAAATTTCAAATTTTTTACAAAAAAAATTATGATCACGAATTATTGTCCTTTTTGTCGTAGGAGCCTTATTTAGAGAGATATAACCATTTAAAGTTTTGGAAAGAAATTTCAAATTTTTCACAAAATATAGTGATCACGAATTATTGTCCTTTTTGTCGTAGGAGCCTTATTTAGCGAGATATGACCATTTAAAGTTTTGGAAAGAAATTTCAAATTTTTCACAAAAAAATAGAAATTTCAATTTTTTAAAAAAAAAAAATAGAAATTTCAAATTTTGCACAAAAATAGTGATCACGAATTATTGTCCTTTTTGTCGTAGGAGCCTTATTTAGCGAGATATAACCATTTAAAGTTTTGGAAAGAAAATTCAAATTTTTCACACAAAAAATAGTGATTACGAATTATTGTCCTTTTTGTCGTAGGAGCCTTATTTAGCGAGTTATAACCATTTAAAGTTTTGGAAAGAAATTTCAAATTTTGCACAAAAAATAGTGATCACGAATTATTGTCCTTTTTGTCGTATGAGCCTTATTTAGCGAGATATAACCATTTAAAATTTTGGAAAGAAATTTCAAATTTTGCACAAAAAATAGTGATCACGAATTATTGTCCTTTTTGTCGTAGGAGCCTTATTTAGCGAGATATAAGCATTTAAAGTTTTGGAAAGAAATTTCAAATTTTGCACAATAAATAGTGATCACGAATTATTGTCCTTTTAGTCGTAGGAGCCTTATTTAGATAGATATAACCATTTAAAGTTTTGGAAAGAAATTTCGAATTTTTCACAAAAAAATAGTGATCACGAATTATTGTCCTTTTTGTCGTAGGAGCCTTATTTAGCGAGATATAACCATTTAAAGTTTTGGAAAGAAATTTCAAATTTTGCACAAAAAATAGTGATCACGAATTATTGTCCTTTTTGTCGTATGAGCCTTATTTAGCGAGATATAACCATTTAAAGTTTTGGAAAGAAATTTCAAATTTTTCACACAAAAAATAGTGATTACGAATTATTGTCCTTTTTGTCGTAGGAGCCTTATTTAGCGAGTTATAACCATTTAAAGTTTTGGAAAGAAATTTCAAATTTTGCACAAAAAATAGTGATCACGAATTATTGTCCTTTTTGTCGTATGAGCCTTATTTAGCGAGATATAACCATTTAAAGTTTTGGAAAGAAATTTCAAATTTTTCACAAAAAATAGTGATCACGAATTATTGTCCTTTTTGTCGTAGGAGCCTTATTTAGCGAGATATAACCAATTAAAGTTTTGGAAAAAAATTTAAAATTTTTCACAAAAAAAATAGTGATCACGAATTATTGTCCTTTTTGTCGTAGGAGCCTTATTTAGCGAGATATAACCATTTACAGTTTTGGGAAGAAATTTCAAATTTTTCACAAAAAAATAGTGATCACTAATTATTGTCCTTTTTGTCGTAGGAGCCTTATTTAGCGAGATATAACCATTTAAAGTTTTGGAAAGAAATTTCATATTTTTCACAAAAAAATAGTGATCACGAGTTTTTGTCGTAGGGGCCTTATTTAGCGAGATATAACCATTTAAATTTTTGGAAAGAAATTTCAAATTTTTCACAAAAAAATAGAAATTTCAAATTTTTCACAAAAAATTGAAATTTCAAATTTTTTACAAAAAAAATAGAAATTTAAAATTTTTCACAAAAAATAGTGGTCAGGAATTATTGTCCTTTTTGTCGTAGGAGCCTTATTTAGCGAGATATAACCATTTACAGTTTTGGAAAGAAATTTCAAATTTTTCACAAAAAAAATAGTGATCACGAATTATTGTCCGTTTTGTCGTAGGAGCCTTATTTAGCGAGATATAACCATTTAAAGTTTTGAAAAGAAATTTCAAATTTTTCACAAAAAAATAGTGATCACGAATTATTGCCCTTTTTGTCGTAGGACCCTTATTAACGAGATATAACCATTTAAAGTTTTGGAAAGAAATTTAAAGTTTTTCACAAAAAAATAGTGATCACGAATTATTGTCCTTTTTGTCGTAGGAGCCTTATTTAGCGAGATATAACCATTTAAAGTTTTGGAAAGAAATTTAAAATTTTTCACAAAAAAATAGTGATCACGAATTATTGTCCTTTTTGTCGTAGGACCCTTATTTAGCGAGATATAACCATTTAAAGTTTTGGAAAGAAATTTCAAATTTTTCACAAAAAAATAGTGATCACGAATTATTGTCCTTTTTGTCGTAGGACCCTTATTTAGCGAGATATAACCATTTAAAGTTTTGGAAAGAAATTTAAATTTTTTCACAAAAAAATAGTGATCACGAATTATTGTCCTTTTTGTCGTAGGAGCCATATTTAGCGAGATATAACCATTTAAAGTCTTGGAAAGAAATTTCAAATTTTTCACAAAAAAATTGTGATCACGAATTATTGTCCTTTTTGTCGTAGGAGCCTTATTTAGCGAGATATAACCATTTAAAATTTTGGAAAGAAATTTCAAATTTTTCACAAAAAAATAGTGATCAACATTTTATTGTCCTTTTTGTTGTAGGAGCCTTATTTAGCGAGATATAACCATTTAAAGTTTTGGAAAGAAATTTCAAATTTTTCACAAAAAAATAGAAATTTAAAATTGTTTACAAAAAAAATAGAAATTTAAAAATTTTCACAAAAAATAGTGATCACGAATTATTGTCCTTTTTGTCGTAGGAGCCTTATTTAGCGAGATATAACCATTTAAAGTTTTGGAAAGAAATTTCAAATTTTTCACAAAAAAATAGTGATCACGAATTATTGTCCTTTTTGTCGTAGGAGCCATATTTAGCGAGATATAACCATTTAAAGTTTTGGAAAGAAATTTCAAATTTTTCACAAAAAAATTGTGATCACGAATTATTGTCCTTTTTGTCGTAGGAGCCTTATTTAGCGAGATATAACCATTTAAAGTTTTGGAAAGAAATTTAAATTTTTTCACAAAAAAAAAGTGATCACGAATTATTGTCCTTTTTGTCGTAGGAGCCATATTTAGCGAGATATAACCATTTAAAGTTTTGGAAAGAAATTTCAAATTTTTCTCAAAAAAATTGTGATCACGAATTATTGTCCTTTTTGTCGTAGGAGCCTTATTTAGCGAGATATAACCATTTAAAGTTTTGGAAAGAAATTTCAAATTTTTCACAAAAAAATAGTGATCACGAATTATTGTCCTTTTTGTCGTAGGAGCCATATTTAGCGAGATATAACCATTTAAAGTTTTGGAAAGAAATTTCAAATTTTTCACAAAAAAATTGTGATCACGAATTATTGTCCTTTTTGTCGTAGGAGCCTTATTTAGCGAGATATAACCATTTAAAGTTTTGGAAAGAAATTTAAATTTTTTCACAAAAAAAAAGTGATCACGAATTATTGTCCTTTTTGTCGTAGGAGCCATATTTAGCGAGATATAACCATTTAAAGTTTTGGAAAGAAATTTCAAATTTTTCTCAAAAAAATTGTGATCACGAATTATTGTCCTTTTTGTCGTAGGAGCCTTATTTAGCGAGATATAACCATTTAAAGTTTTGGAAAGAAATTTAAATTTTTTCACAAAAAAAAAGTGATCACGAATTATTGTCCTTTTTGTCGTAGGAGCCATATTTAGCGAGATATAACCATTTAAAGTTTTGGAAAGAAATTTCAAATTTTTCTCAAAAAAATTGTGATCACGAATTATTGTCCTTTTTGTCGTAGGAGCCTTATTTAGCGAGATATAACCATTTAAAGTTTTGGAAAGAAATTTCAAATTTTTCACAAAAAAATAGTGATCACGAATTATTGTCCTTTTTGTCGTAGGAGCCATATTTAGCGAGATATAACCATTTAAAGTTTTGGAAAGAAATTTCAAATTTTTCACAAAAAAATAGTGATCACGAATTATTGTCCTTTTTGTCGTAGGAGCCTTATTTAGCGAGATATAACCATTTAAAGCTTTGGAAAGAAATTTCAAATTTTTCACAAAAAAATAGTGATCACGAATTATTGTCCTTTTTGTCGTAGGAGCCTTATTTAGCGAGATATAACCATTTAAAGTTGTGGAAAGAAATTTCAAATTTTTCACAAAAAAATAGTGATCACGAATTATTGTCCTTTTTGTCGTAGGAGCCTTATTTAGCGAGATATAACCATTAAAAGTTTTGGAAAGACATTTCAAATTTTTCACAAAAAAATTGTGATCACGAATTATTGTCCTTTTTGTCGTAGGAGCCTTATTTAGCGAGATATAACCATTTAAAGTTTTGGAAAGAAATTTAAATTTTTTCACAAAAAAAAAGTGATCACGAATTATTGTCCTTTTTGTCGTAGGAGCCATATTTAGCGAGATATAACCATTTAAAGTTTTGGAAAGAAATTTCAAATTTTTCTCAAAAAAATTGTGATCACGAATTATTGTCCTTTTTGTCGTAGGAGCCTTATTTAGCGAGATATAACCATTTAAAGTTTTGGAAAGAAATTTAAATTTTTTCACAAAAAAAAAGTGATCACGAATTATTGTCCTTTTTGTCGTAGGAGCCATATTTAGCGAGATATAACCATTTAAAGTTTTGGAAAGAAATTTCAAATTTTTCTCAAAAAAATTGTGATCACGAATTATTGTCCTTTTTGTCGTAGGAGCCTTATTTAGCGAGATATAACCATTTAAAGTTTTGGAAAGAAATTTCAAATTTTTCACAAAAAAATAGTGATCACGAATTATTGTCCTTTTTGTCGTAGGAGCCATATTTAGCGAGATATAACCATTTAAAGTTTTGGAAAGAAATTTCAAATTTTTCACAAAAAAATAGTGATCACGAATTATTGTCCTTTTTGTCGTAGGAGCCTTATTTAGCGAGATATAACCATTTAAAGCTTTGGAAAGAAATTTCAAATTTTTCACAAAAAAATAGTGATCACGAATTATTGTCCTTTTTGTCGTAGGAGCCTTATTTAGCGAGATATAACCATTTAAAGTTGTGGAAAGAAATTTCAAATTTTTCACAAAAAAATAGTGATCACGAATTATTGTCCTTTTTGTCGTAGGAGCCTTATTTAGCGAGATATAACCATTAAAAGTTTTGGAAAGACATTTCAAATTTTTCACAAAAAAATAGTGATCACGAATTATTGTCCTTTTTGTCGTAGGAGCCT
This sequence comes from Eudasyphora cyanicolor, assembly GCA_963930755.1. Lineage (NCBI taxonomy): Eukaryota > Metazoa > Arthropoda > Insecta > Diptera > Muscidae > Eudasyphora > Eudasyphora cyanicolor. Next base: position 278,324,326 of record OZ005736.1, on the reverse strand, counting down.
TATTTAGCGAGATATAACCATTTAAAGTTTTGGAAAGAAATTTCAAATTTTTCACAAAAAAATAGTGATCACGAATTATTGTCCTTTTTGTCGTAGGAGCCTTATTTAGCGAGATATATCCATTTAATGTTTTGGAAAGAAATTTCAAATATTTCACAAAAAAATAGTGATCACGAATTATTGTCCTTTTTGTCGTAGGAGCCTTATTTAGCGAGATATAACCATTAAAAGTTTTGGAAAGAAATTTCAAATTTTTCACAAAAAAATAGTGATCACGAATTATTGTCCTTTTTGTCGTAGGAGCCTTATTTAGCGAGATATAACCATTTAAAGCTTTGGAAAGAAATTTCAAATTTTTCACAAAAAAATAGTGATCACGAATTATTGTCCTTTTTGTCGTATTAGCCTTATTTAGCGAGATATATCCATTTAAAGTTTTGGAAAGAAATTTCAAATTTTTCACAAAAAAATAGTGATCACGAATTATTGTCCTTTTTGTCGTAGGAGCCTTATTTAGCGAGATATAACCATTTAAAGCTTTGGAAAGAAATTTCAAATTTTTCACAAAAAAATAGTGATCACGAATTATTGTCCTTTTTGTCGTAGGAGCCTTATTTAGCGAGATATAACCATTAAAAGTTTTGGAAAGAAATTTCAAATTTTTCACAAAAAAATAGTGATCACGAATTATTGTCCTTTTTGTCGTAGGAGCCTTATTTAGCGAGATATAACCATTTAAAGCTTTGGAAAGAAATTTCAAATTTTTCACAAAAAAATAGTGATCACGAATTATTGTCCTTTTTGTCGTAGGAGCCTTATTTAGCGAGATATATCCATTTAAAGTTTTGGAAAGAAATTTCAAATTTTTCACAAAAAAATAGTGATCACGAATTATTGTCCTTTTTGTCGTAGGAGCCTTATTTAGCGAGATATAACCATTTAAAGCTTTGGAAAGAAATTTCAAATTTTTCACAAAAAAATAGTGATCACGAATTATTGTCCTTTTTGTCGTAGGAGCCTTATTTAGCGAGATATAACCATTTAAAGTTTTGGAAAGAAATTTCAAATTTTTCTCAAAAAAATAGTGATTACGAATTATTGTCCTTTTTGTCGTAGGAGCCTTATTTAGCGAGATATAACCATTTAAAGTTTTGGAAAGAAATTTCAAATTTTTCACAAAAAAATAGTGATCACGAATTATTGTCCTTTTTGTCGTAGGAGCCTTATTTAGCGAGATATAACCATTAAAAGTTTTGGAAAAAAATTTCAAATTTTTCACAAAAAAATAGTGATCACGAATTATTGTCCTTTTTGTCGTAGGAGCCTTATTTAGCGAGATATAACCATTTAAAGCTTTGGAAAGAAATTTCAAATTTTTCACAAAAAAATAGTGATCACGAATTATTGTCCTTTTTGTCGTAGGAGCCTTATTTAGCGAGATATAACCATTTAAAGTTTTGGAAAGGAATTTCAAATTTTTCACAAAAAAATAGTGATCACGAATTATTGTCCTTTTTGTCGTAGGAGCCTTATTTAGCGAGATATAACCATTAAAAGTTTTGGAAAGAAATTTCAAATTTTTCACAAAAAAATAGTGATCACGAATTATTGTCCTTTTTGTCGTAGGAGCCTTATTTAGCGATATATAACCATTTAAAGCTTTGGAAAGAAATTTCAAATTTTTCACAAAAAATAGTGATCACGAATTATTGTCCTTTTTGTCGTAGGTGCCTTATTTAGCGAGATATAACCATTTAAAGTTTTGGAAAGGAATTTCAAATTTTTCACAAAAAAATAGTGATCACGAATTATTGTCCTTTTTGTCGTAGGAGCCTTATTTAGCGAGATATAACCATTTAAAGTTTTGGAAAGAAATTTCAAATTTTTCACAAAAAAATAGTGATCACGAATTATTGTCCTTTTTGTCGTAGGAGCCTTATTTAGCGAGATATAACCATTTAAAGTTTTGGAAAGAAATTTCAAATTTTTCACAAAAAAATAGTGATCACGAATTATTGCCCTTTTTTTCGTAGGAGCCTTATTTAGCGAGATATATCCATTTAAAGTTTTGGAAAGAAATTTCAAATTTTGCACAAAAAATAGTGATCACGAATTATTGTCCTTTTTGTCGTAGGAGCCTTATATAGCGAGATATAACCATTTAAAGTTTTGGAAAGAAATTTCAAATTTTTCACAAAAAAATAGTGATCACGAATTATTGTCCTTTTTGTCGTAGGAGCCTTATTTAGCGAGATATATCCATTTAAAGTTTTGTAAAGAAATTTCAAATTTTGCACAATAAATAGTGATCACGAATTATTGTACTTTTTGTCGTAGGAGCCTTATTTAGCGAGATATAACCATTTAAAGTTTTGGAAAGAAATTTCAAATTTTCACAAAAAAATAGTGATCACGAATTATTGTCCTTTTTGTCGTAGGAGCCTTATTTAGCGAGATATAACCATTTAAAGTTTTGGAAAGAAATTTCAAATTTTTCACAAAAAAATAGTGATCACGAATTATTTTCCTTTTTGTCGTAGGAGCCTTATTTAGCGAGATATAACCATTTAAAGTTTTGGAAAGAAATTTCAAATTTTTCACAAAAAAATAGTGATCACGAATTATTGTCCTTTTTGTCGTAGGAGCCTTATTTAGCGAGATATATCCATTTAAAGTTTTGGAAAGAAATTTCAAATTTTGCACAATAAATAGTGATCACGAATTATTGTACTTTTTGTCGTAGGAGCCTTATTTAGCGAGATATAACCATTTAAAGTTTTTTTTGTCGTAGGAGCCTTATTTAGCGAGATATATCCATTTAAAGTTTTGGAAAGAAATTTCAAATTTTTCACAAAAAAATAGTGATCACGAATTATTGTCCTTTTTGTCGTAGGAGCCTTATTTAGCGAGATATAACCATTTAAAGTTTTGGAAAGAAATTTCAAATTTTTCACAAAAAAATAGTGATCACGAATTATTGTCCTTTTTGTCGTAGGAGCCTTATTTAGCGAGATATATCCATTTAAAGTTTTGGAAAGAAATTTCAAATTTTTCACAAAAAAATAGTGATCACGATTTATTGTCCTTTTTGTCGTGGGATCCTTATTTAGCGAGATATAACCATTTAAATTTTTGGAAAGAAATTTCAAATTTTTCACAAAAAAATAGTGATCACGAATTATTTAGCGAGATATAACCATTTAAAGTTTTGGAAAGAAATTTCAAATTTTTCACAAAAAAATAGTGATCACGAATTATTGTCCTTTTTGTCGTAGGAGCCTTATTTAGCGAGATATATCCATTTAAAGTTTTGGAAAGAAATTTCAAATATTTCACAAAAAAATAGTGATCACGAATTATTGTCCTTTTTGTCGTAGGAGCCTTATTTAGCGAGATATAACCATTAAAAGTTTTGGAAAGAAATTTCAAATTTTTCACAAAAAAATAGTGATCACGAATTATTGTCCTTTTTGTCGTAGGAGCCTTATTTAGCGAGATATAACCATTTAAAGCTTTGGAAAGAAATTTCAAATTTTTCACAAAAAAATAGTGATCACGAATTATTGTCCTTTTTGTCGTAGGTGCCTTATTTAGCGAGATATAACCATTTAAAGTTTTGGAAAGGAATTTCAAATTTTTCACAAAAAAATAGTGATCACGAATTATTGTCCTTTTTGTCGTAGGAGCCTTATTTAGCGATATATAACCATTTAAAGCTTTGGAAAGAAATTTCAAATTTTTCACAAAAAATAGTGATCACGAATTATTGTCCTTTTTGTCGTAGGTGCCTTATTTAGCGAGATATAACCATTTAAAGTTTTGGAAAGGAATTTCAAATTTTTCACAAAAAAATAGTGATCACGAATTATTGTCCTTTTTGTCGTAGGAGCCTTATTTAGCGAGATATAACCATTTAAAGTTTTGGAAAGAAATTTCAAATTTTTCACAAAAAAATAGTGATCACGAATTATTGTCCTTTTTGTCGTAGGAGCCTTATTTAGCGAGATATAACCATTTAAAGTTTTGGAAAGAAATTTCAAATTTTTCACAAAAAAATAGTGATCACGAATTATTGCCCTTTTTTTCGTAGGAGCCTTATTTAGCGAGATATATCCATTTAAAGTTTTGGAAAGAAATTTCAAATTTTGCACAAAAAATAGTGATCACGAATTATTGTCCTTTTTGTCGTAGGAGCCTTATATAGCGAGATATAACCATTTAAAGTTTTGGAAAGAAATTTCAAATTTTTCACAAAAAAATAGTGATCACGAATTATTGTCCTTTTTGTCGTAGGAGCCTTATTTAGCGAGATATATCCATTTAAAGTTTTGTAAAGAAATTTCAAATTTTGCACAATAAATAGTGATCACGAATTATTGTACTTTTTGTCGTAGGAGCCTTATTTAGCGAGATATAACCATTTAAAGTTTTGGAAAGAAATTTCAAATTTTCACAAAAAAATAGTGATCACGAATTATTGTCCTTTTTGTCGTAGGAGCCTTATTTAGCGAGATATAACCATTTAAAGTTTTGGAAAGAAATTTCAAATTTTTCACAAAAAAATAGTGATCACGAATTATTTTCCTTTTTGTCGTAGGAGCCTTATTTAGCGAGATATAACCATTTAAAGTTTTGGAAAGAAATTTCAAATTTTTCACAAAAAAATAGTGATCACGAATTATTGTCCTTTTTGTCGTAGGAGCCTTATTTAGCGAGATATATCCATTTAAAGTTTTGGAAAGAAATTTCAAATTTTGCACAATAAATAGTGATCACGAATTATTGTACTTTTTGTCGTAGGAGCCTTATTTAGCGAGATATAACCATTTAAAGTTTTGGAAAGAAATTTCAAATTTTCACAAAAAAATAGTGATCACGAATTATTGTCCTTTTTGTCGTAGGAGCCTTATTTAGCGAGATATAACCATTTAAAGTTTTGGAAAGAAATTTCAAATTTTCACAAAAAAATAGTGATCACGAATTATTGTCCTTTTTGTCGTAGGAGCCTTATTTAGCGAGATATAACCATTTAAAGTTTTGGAAAGAAATTTCAAATTTTTCACAAAAAAATAGTGATCACGAATTATTGTCCTTTTTGTCGTAGGAGCCTTATTTAGCGAGATATATCCATTTAAAGTTTTGGAAAGAAATTTCAAATTTTTCACAAAAAAATAGTGATCACGATTTATTGTCCTTTTTGTCGTAGGATCCTTATTTAGCGAGATATAACCATTTAAATTTTTGGAAAGAAATTTCAAATTTTTCACAAAAAAATAGTGATCACGAATTATTTAGCGAGATATAACCATTTAAAGTTTTGGAAAGAAATTTCAAATTTTTCACAAAAAAATAGTGATCACGAATTATTGTCCTTTTTGTCGTAGGAGCCTTATTTAGCGAGATATATCCATTTAAAGTTTTGGAAAGAAATTTCAAATATTTCACAAAAAAATAGTGATCACGAATTATTGTCCTTTTTGTCGTAGGAGCCTTATTTAGCGAGATATAACCATTAAAAGTTTTGGAAAGAAATTTCAAATTTTTCACAAAAAAATAGTGATCACGAATTATTGTCCTTTTTGTCGTAGGAGCCTTATTTAGCGAGATATAACCATTTAAAGCTTTGGAAAGAAATTTCAAATTTTTCACAAAAAAATAGTGATCACGAATTATTGTCCTTTTTGTCGTAGGTGCCTTATTTAGCGAGATATAACCATTTAAAGTTTTGGAAAGGAATTTCAAATTTTTCACAAAAAAATAGTGATCACGAATTATTGTCGTTTTTGTCGTAGGAGCCTTATTTAGCGAGATATAACCATTTAAAGTTTTGGAAAGAAATTTCAAATTTTTCACAAAAAAATAGTGATCACGAATTATTGTCCTTTTTGTCGTAGGAGCCTTATTTAGCGAGATATAACCGTTTAAAGTTTTGGAAAGAAATTTCAAATTTTTCACAAAAAAATAGTGATCACGAATTATTGTCCTTTTTGTCGTAGGAGCCTTATTTAGCGAGATATATCCATTAAAAGTTTTGGAAAGAAATTTCAAATTTTGCACAAAAAATAGTGATCACGAATTATTGTCCTTTTTGTCGTAGGAGCCTTATTTAGCGAGATATAACCATTTAAAGTTTTGGAAAGAAATTTCAAATTTTTCACAAAAAAATAGTGATCACGAATTATTGTCCTTTTTGTCGTAGGAGCCTTATTTAGCGAGATATATCCATTTAAAGTTTTGTAAAGAAATTTCAAATTTTGCACAATAAATAGTGATCACGAATTATTGTACTTTTTGTCGTAGGAGCCTTATTTAGCGAGATATAACCATTTAAAGTTTTGGAAAGAAATTTCAAATTTTCACAAAAAAATAGTGATCACGAATTATTGTCCTTTTTGTCGTAGGAGACTTATTTAGCGAGATATAACCATTTAAAGTTTTGGAAAGAAATTTCAAATTTTTCACAAAAAAATAGTGATCACGAATTATTGTCCTTTTTGTCGTAGGAGCCTTATTTAGCGAGATATATCCATTTAAAGTTTTGGAAAGAAATTTCAAATTTTGCACAATAAATAGTGATCACGAATTATTGTACTTTTTGTCGTAGGAGCCTTATTTAGCGAGATATAACCATTTAAAGTTTTTTTTGTCGTAGGAGCCTTATTTAGCGAGATATATCCATTTAAAGTTTTGGAAAGAAATTTCAAATTTTTCACAAAAAAATAGTGATCACGAATTATTGTCCTTTTTGTCGTAGGAGCCTTATTTAGCGAGATATAACCATTTAAAGTTTTGGAAAGAAATTTCAAATTTTTCACAAAAAAATAGTGATCACGAATTATTGTCCTTTTTGTCGTAGGAGCCTTATTTAGCGAGATATAACCATTTAAAGTTTTGGAAAGAAATTTCAAATTTTTCACAAAAAAATAGTGATCACGAATTATTGTCCTTTTTGTCGTAGGAGCCTTATTTAGCGAGATATAACCATTTTAATTTTTTAAAAGAAATTTCAAATTTTTCACACAAAATAGAAATTTCAAATTTTTTACAAAAAAATAGAAATTTCAAATTTTTCACAAAAAAAATTATGATCACGAATTATTGTCCTTTTTGTCGTAGGAGCCTTATTTAGCGAGATATAACCATTTAAAGTTTTGGAAAGAAATTTCACATTTTTCACATAAAAATAGTGATCACGAATTATTGTTATTTTTGTCGTAGGAACCCTATTTAGCGAGATATAACCATTTAAAGTTATGGAAAGAAATTTCAAATTTTTCACAAAAAAATAGTGATCACGAATTATTGTCCTTTTTGTCGTAGGAGCCTTATTTAGCGAGATATAACCATTTAAAGTTTTGGAAAGAAATTTCAAATTTTTCACAAAAAAATAGTGATCACGAATTATCGTCCTTTTTGTCGTAGGAGCCTTATTTAGCGAGATATAACCATTTAAATTTTTGGAAAGAAATTTCAAATTTTTCACAAAAAAATAGTGATCACGAATTATTGTCGTTTTTGTCGTAGGAGCCTTATTTAGCGAGATATAACCATTTAAATTTTTGGAAAGAAATTTCAAATTTTTCACAAAAAAATAGTGATCACGATTTATTGTCCTTTTTGTCGTACGAGCCTTATTTAGCGAGATATAACCATTTTAATTTTTTAAAAGAAATTTCAAATTTTTCACACAAAATAGAAATTTCAAATTTTTTACAAAAAAATAGAAATTTCAAATTTTTCACAAAAAAAATTATGATCACGAATTATTGTCCTTTTTGTCGTAGGAGCCTTATTTAGCGAGATATAACCATTTAAAGTTTTGGAAAGAAATTTCACATTTTTCACATAAAAATAGTGATCACGAATTATTGTTATTTTTGTCGTAGGAACCTTATTTAGCGAGATATAACCATTTAAAGTTTTGGAAAGAAATTTCAAATTTTTCACAAAAAAATAGTGATCACGAATTATCGTCCTTTTTGTCGTAGGAGCCTTATTTAGCGAGATATAACCATTTAAATTTTTGGAAAGAAATTTCAAATTTTTCACAAAAAAATAGTGATCACGAATTATTGTCCTTTTTGTCGTAGGAGCCTTATTTAGCGAGATATAACCATTTAAAGTTTTGGAAAGATATTTCAAATTTTTCACAAAAAAATAGTGATCACGAATTATTGTCCTTTTTGTCGTAGGAGCCTTATTTAGCGAGATATAACCATTTAAAGTTATGGAAAGAAATTTCAAATTTTTCACAAAAAAATAGTGATCACGAATTATTGTCCTTTTTGTCGTAGGAGCCTTATTTAGCGAGATATATCCATTTAAAGTTTTGGAAAGAAATTTCAAATTTTTCACAAAAAAATAGTGATCACGATTTATTGTCCTTTTTGTCGTAGGAGCCTTATTTAGCGAGATATAACCATTTAAATTTTTTTAAAGAAATTTCAAATTTTTCACACAAAATAGAAATTTCAAATTTTTTACAAAAAAATAGAAATTTCAAATTTTTCACAAAAAAAATTATGATCACGAATTATTGTCGTTTTTGTCGTAGGAGCCTTATTTAGCGAGATATAACCATTTAAAGTTTTGGAAAGAAATTTCACATTTTTCACATAAAAATAGTGATCACGAATTATTGTTATTTTTGTCGTAGGAGCCCTATTTAGCGAGATATAACCATTTAAAGTTTTGGAAAGCAATTTCAAATTTTTCACAGAAAAATAGAATTTTCAAATTTTTTACTAAAAAATAGAAATTTCAAATTTTTCACAAAAAAATAGTGATTACGAATTATTGTCCTTTTTGTCGTAGGAGCCTTATTTAGCGAGATATAACCATTTAAAGTTAAGAAAAGAAATTTCACATTTTTCACAAAAAAAAAGTGATCACGAATTATCGTCCTTTTTGTCGTAGGAGCATTATTTAGCGAGATATAACCATTTAAAGTTTTGGAAAGATATTTCAAATTTTTCACAAAAAAATACTGATCACGAATTATTGTCCCTTTTGTCGTAGGAGCCTTATTTAGCGAGATATAACCATTTAAAGTTTTGGAAAGAAATTTCAAATTTTTCACAAAAAAATAGTGATCACGAATTATTGTCCTTTTTGTCGTAGGAGCCTCATTTAGCGAGATATAACCATTTAAAGTTTTGGAAAGAAATTTCAAATTTTCCACAAAAAAATAGTGATCACGAATTATTGTCGTTTTTGTCGTAGGAGCCTTATTTAGCGAGATATAACCATTCAAAGTTTTGGAAAGAAATTTCAAATTTTTCACAAAAAAATAGTGATCACGAATTATTGTCCTTTTTGTCGTAGGAGCCTCATTTAGCGAGATATAACCATTTAAAGTTTTGGAAAGATATTTCAAATTTTTCACAAAAAAATACTGATCACGAATTATTGTCCCTTTTGTCGTAGGAGCCTTATTTAGCGAGATATAACCATTTAAAGTTTTGGAAAGAAATTTCAAATTTTTCACAAAAAAATAGTGATCACGAATTATTGTCCTTTTTGTCGTAGGAGCCTCATTTAGCGAGATATAACCATTTAAAGTTTTGGAAAGATATTTCAAATTTTTCACAAAAAAATACTGATCACGAATTATTGTCCCTTTTGTCGTAGGAGCCTTATTTAGCGAGATATAACCATTTAAAGTTTTGGATAGAAATTTCAATTTTTTCACAAAAAAATAGTGATCACGAATTATTGTCCTTTTTGTCGTAGGAGTCTTATTTAGCGAGATATAACCATTTAAAGTTTTGGAATGAAATTTCAAATTTTTCAGAAAAAAAAGTGATCACGAATTATTGTCCTTTTGGTCGTAGGAGCCTTATTTAGCGAGATATAACCATTTAAAGTTTTGGAAAGAAATTTCAAATTTTTCACAAAAAATAGTGATCACGAATTATTGTCCTTTTTGTCGTAGGAGCCTTATTTAGCGAGATATAACCATTTAAAGTTTTGGAAAGAAATTTCAAATTTTTCACAAAAAAATAGTGATCACGAATTATTGTCCTTTTTGTCGTAGGAGCCTCATTTAGCGAGATATAACCATTTAAAGTTTTGGAAAGAAATTTCAAATTTTCCACAAAAAAATAGTGATCACGAATTATTGTCGTTTTTGTCGTAGGAGCCTTATTTAGCGAGATATAACCATTCAAAGTTTTGGAAAGAAATTTCAAATTTTTCACAAAAAAATAGTGATCACGAATTATTGTCCTTTTTGTCGTAGGAGCCTCATTTAGCGAGATATAACCATTTAAAGTTTTGGAAAGAAATTTCAGATTTTTAACAAAAAAATAGAAATTTCAAATTTTTTACAAAAAAAATAGAAATTTCAAAATTTTCACAAAAAAATGTGATCACGAATTATTTTTTTTTGTCGTAGGATCCCTATTTAGCGATATATAACCATTTAAAGTTTTGGAAAGAAATTTCAAATTTTTCACAAAAAAATAGTGATCACGAATTATTGTCCTTTTTGTCGCAGGAGCCTTATTTAGCGAGATATAATCGAATAGTTCACTGACTAAAGTCTGAGATTTTTTTGATTGACGTTAGCGACTTCTCCGACTGAAGTTAGATACTTCTCTGACTGAAATCTGAGACTTCTTTGATTGGAGTCTGAGACATATCTGACTATAGTCTGATACTTCTCTGACTGACGAATTAGAACAACTAATGTCTGAGATTTTATTAACGAAGCTGGAAACTTTATTGACAAAAATGTGAAACTTCTCTGATTATAATCTGAGACTTCTCTTACTATGGTCTGAGATTTAATAAATGAAACCTAAGACTTCTTTGACGGAAGCCTTATACTTTATAGACTGGTGTCTGGAACATCTCTGACTGAAATCTAAGAATTCTCTGACTCAAGTCTGAGACATATCTGACTGAAGTCTGAGAATTCTGTGAGGTCCTAAGGGCCTCGATAAATACGGCCCCTAGGACAAAAAGGACAAAAATTCGTAATCACTATTTTTTGGAGAAAAATTGTTAATTTGCAAACTACCAAAAATTTAAACGTTTATATCTCGTTAAATAAAGCTTCTAGGAAAACCATAAGTGATCACTATTTTTTAATAAAAAATTCGAAATTTCCTTCCAAATCTTTGAACGGTCATATCTCGCTAAATAAGGCTCCTAGGACAAAAAGGGAAAAAATTCATGATAAGTAGAATTTATTGAAAAATTGAAATTTCTTTCCAAAAATTGAAACTGTCATATCTCGTTAAATAAAGCTTCTAGGACAACATTTCGTAATTACTATTTTTTGGTGAAAATTTTGAAATTTCTTTCCGGAACTTTAAACAGTCATATTTCGCTAAATAATGCTTCTAATACAAAAGGGACAAAAATTCGAAATCAATATAGCTTTAAACGGTGATATCTCGTTCAATAAGGCTCCTTGGACAAAAAGGAAGAAAATTTGTGACCACAATTTTTTAGTGAAAAATTAAAAAAAAAATTCCAAAGCATTAAACGGTCATATTTCGCTAAATAAAGCTCCTGGGACAAAAAGGACGAAAATTCGTGATCACTATTTTATGCCTATAATTTGAAGTTTCATTCCAAAACTTTAAACTGTCATATCTCGTTAAGTAAAGCTCCTAGGATAAAAATTCGTGATCACCATTTTTTATAGAACAATTTAAATTTTCTTTCCAATTTTACATGGTTATATTTCGTTAAATAAGGCTCCTAGGACGAAAATTAATGATCACTTTTTCTTTAAAACTTCTCTGAAGTCAGAGACTTTTCTGACGGAAGTCTGAGATTTATCTGATTGATGTCTGGAACTTATCTGACCGAAGTCTGGGACCTCTCTGACTGAAGTCTGAGAAGTCTCTCACTGAAGTCTTAGTGTTCTTTGACTAAAGTCTGAGACTGTTCTGTCTGATGTGTCAGACTTTAAAGACTGATGTCTGAGACTTTTTTGATTGAAGTATGAGATTTCTGTGACTGAAGTCTGATATTCGTCTGGGTGAAATCGGAGACTACTCTGACTTCTCTGCCTGATGTATTTGAATTTAAAGACTGACTGAAGACTCTACGACTTCTCTGACTGCAGTCTAGGAATGTTCTGACTGACCTGTGAAACTTTTCTGATTTAAGTCTGTGATCTCTCTGATGGAAATTGGAGACTGCTACGATATATATTAGCAGTCTGACATTTTTCTGGCAGAAATTTGAAACATTTCTGTCTGACTCATTGATATTGATGGAAGTTTGAGGTTTGGTCCTTCAAGGGTTAACTGAAGTTTGAGAATTCATTTCGTTTATTGAATTAATTGAGTGAATTCTGAGAGCTTATAATAATAATATTTCTCTATGACAATTCTTAGAAAAGATTTCTAGATTTGATAACCCTTAAATTATAAATGTTAAAAAGGTCACAATTTTTTTCATTTTAATTCTTCCCTAACTTAGCGTGTGTTTATAATGAAAAGGAACGTGATTGCATTTCGGAAAAGATTTAAATTGCTCTTTGTTGTACAGCTAATCGAAGCATGTGCACGATTTCTATGAGAGCATATGGTGTAATTGTAAAAACGCTTATAAATATATGTATACATTTTATAGTGTTTGTAGTGCAATGTCTTGCTTCTTTCTGTAAACATGCAATCAATATTGGACGATGCACAGGTGTTTAGAGTAAAGAGAACTTATGAAGATAAATGAAAATTTAACCTTAAAAAATGTCCTTCAATGCCTAGATGAGACTTGAATCTATTTAAGTTTATCAGGGGAAAATGTGGTTAAATTTATCACCCATTTTTTTATATAAAAAAAAACTGTAAATATTTTTTTTAGCGACAATTGGATAAGAACAAGTCCTCGTGGTCATAGCAATCACAAGCAAAGAAAAAATTCTTACTGCAGGAGCGAAAAATATAGACAAACAAGTACCCACAGGGTTTCCATTTAGAGTTTGAAAACACTGTCATGTTTGAAAACACTGTCTTGTTCAGCTGGCACGAATAGAAATACTTTTCTTTGAATCATTTTTTAATTATACACAACATGCAATGTTTGTGAACAACTTGCTTCGGGGAAAAATTTTAATTTATATTTAAAATTTAAATTATTGACATGAAGTAATAAAAAAAATAATATTCTTCTATTGTAAGAAAATATTACTGGAAAAACTTAAGTTTATTACATTTAATTTAAAGTTTTTGTAAGATATTTTAGATGTTTGGCCAAACAAAAATTAATAAGGATTTTTTATCCCTTTTGCTCTAAGACCCTTTTTTAAGGAGATGTGGCCGTTTAATATTTTTGAAATTCTTGAACAAAAGCAGTAGTTTTTTGCACCGGATTTTAAAGTTTACAAAAGTTTGTTATGAAGTAATTTATTTTCGACTGTGGAACTAATACATTACTTGGTATTAGCATTTCCTTCATTATGCAGTTTTAGCCCACCCTCAAAAGAGCATTAATTGCCATTGTAATTCTATAACGTTTCACGGTTTGTACCACTATTTGTCGCTTATAAAACAATAGTTAAATTACTCCATGACAGCAGTTACAACTGAGCTTTGTTTGGCGACAATAGGATAACAGAGCAAGTCCTCGAGGTCATAGTAATCACACGGAAAGAAAAAATTCTTACTGCAGGAGCGAAAAATATAAACAAGTGCCCACAGGGTTTCCATTTAGAGGGAATTCTAGTGTGGGCTCAAAAAATAATTTTTCTTAAAAAAAAAGATATTACTCGTACCATTAAAGAAGATTTTGTTTGCCAAATATACACAGTGTATTTGGGCGTACTACATTATGCTAATTGCAACACAAATAATGCTTGTAACAAAGAATACAACAATGAAATGGTACATTAATACAATAAGGAAATGACAATGCAAATAAGAATGTACAAGGAAATGAATAAATCTCATGAATAGCAGATTTGGTAGGAAAAACAACTTGTAGTTACATGTAATTTTCCTTAAATTCTAAAACACTTAGCAAAATCCAAAAATAGTCAAGAAATTATTTCTTTTTTTGGATATATAATATCAAAAAAATTTGTCTAAAAACCACACTACCCTTGGATCGGTGTTGCCTTTGATCTGAGACAGTGACGGCTTGTCAAGTGTCAGACACACTTGACACTTTTGGCCATTCATGATAGAGGTTTTCCACAATGCAGTTTTTTTCAATTGCTTTTGAAATGCCGCTTTAGTTAATTTTTTGTTTGTTTGTTCCACTGGCATGTGACAAGGTTATGAGAAAATGAAAATGTGTCTAACAAATAGACCAATGTCCTTTGCATACACAAATTTTTTTTCTAAAAGGACTTTGTTTTCTAGCGACTTGCAAACAATTTCACAAAGCTATGCCAGAGGCCAATTAAATTTGCTGTGTGTGACAGAAAGTGTACTGACCCCCCAAAAGTATGATTTAGTTTTCATATTATTAAAGTCTTAAAATATTCTTTAATGTAATTGACTTGGAAATGTATATATTACAATAATATACCAGAGAGACAATTACATTTTGTTTGTGTGAATTCGCCCTAAATGTGTAAATTGCGGCGAACTGGGCCACCCGGCGAGTTGGAGGGGATGTTCGGCCTTCAAGGAATACCAGGAGTTTATGCTTAAACTGTTGAAGGAGGCCAGTGAGAGGAGACAATGTGTCTCGTTCAATCTTTCAGTCAGGTTTTGTTAGTGGAGGAAAGGTGACCCGAATTTTTCTAATGTTAGAAGTCCGGCGAGAGCTTCGCCAATAATCGCGGAATTTATGAAGATAGCTAAGGTTATTTGTGGATCGGAGCCATTGGAGGAGAAAATAAAGTTGTTTATGCTTAACTATAAGACTATGTCAAAGGAACAAGCCAGACAGGAATGCTTGTTATTACTCAAGGAAGTTTCAGAATCTTATGGTCCATTGGTATTTGAATTTTTTGACATTTAACGTTAGATCTCTTGTGAATACTAGTAGATGAATTCAATTGTGTGATGTTTTGAGGAATAATGGGATAGATTAAGCGTTTATTCAGGAAACGCACTTAAAGTATCGTAAACGTGTTAATTTGGAGCAATATTCATTCATTAGGGATGATGGAGCTCATGGTATTGGTATTGTTGTAAGGGATTCTATTGAATATACAAGGGTTGATATTCCGAACATACTTTTTCCGAATATTTTTATAAAGGTCGAAATGAATTTAAGGCCAGGCCCTAGGGCCTTTAAGGAGATTTATGGCGTAATTGGTTCTAGGCGTCAATCTGGTTTAGGACAGGTTTCCGTTTGTGAAGTTTTGATGGAAGGACCACATAGACTGAGTGCACTGAAGGACCATTTTGCTTCCGTTTATCAACCATTTACTCCCGACAGGGATGTTGCTGGAATAGTTTCGGTTATCATAGAGAGCATTTCCGAAGTCTCTGAACCCAGGTGTGTCTTTGATGGGTATTCTGGGGCTTTGAATACGTCGGACTCCGCTATGGTTTCGCTTGATAGTGTTGTGGAACAGGTAGCATTGTTGAACAATAAGAGATCTTCCGGTCCGGATAACATTTCGAATTATTTGATTAGGAAAATTCCAACTAGGGCTTTTGAGATTTGACAATTATTTTCAACAACTGTATCAGCATTTGCTACTTTCCTGATTCATGGATGATTGCGAGGATTATTCCAATTGCGAAGAAACCTGGGAACTCCGATGTCAACAATCTGAGACCAATTTCTATGCTGTCGAACTTAGGGAAGCTTCTTGAGAAAATTGTTTTGGGGAAGATGCGAGTGGCTGTCGAGGATCTGTATATTCCTAAGTACCAGTTTGGATTCAAAAGGGGTCATTCGACGACCCACGCATTGCTGAAATTTCAAGATGACGTCGTCAGGAACCTGAGACAATCTAAGTGTACTGTTGCGGTATCCCTTGATATTGAGAAGGCTTTTGATCATGCGTATCATGACGGGATTCTGTATAAGCTGATTAATATTGGTTTGTGATAAAACTTCTTCATAGCTTCTTCCACGATCGGAAATTTTTTGTTGAGGTGGATGGTACCTCCAGTTCGCTCGGTGATATTGGTTGTGGTGTCCCACAAGGCTCAATAATGGCTCCGTTTTTGTACAATGTATTTATCCATGATTTCCCTCACATATCTGGCGGGTCGAAGAGCATATTATACGCTGATGATTCTTTATTATACGCGCATGCTGAGTCGCCGATTGTTGCTCTTTCCTCGTTTCAACGACATCTGTCTATTGTTAACGATTATTATACTTCCTGGGGTATAAAGATAAATGTTGGAAAATGTGAGGCTTTATGTCTGAGGAATGCGTCAGGGAAATGTGCTAGGTTTGTAGTACCCGAGAGTAAGGTTTTAATACTATTCTTAAATGGAACCGAGATTCCATTTAGGAATAGTTTTAAATACCTTGGAGTCCACTTCAACAAGTTGATGAAGTTTAATGAGCATGCGCGTATAATGTTGAGGAAGGTTAGTAGGGTGAAGGGATCACTTTCTGGAGTACTATGTAATAGATCATTACCAATTTCAACTAAACTTTTGATATACAAGGTGTGTATAAGGCCGATCTTATTATACGCATTTCCTATATGGTTTAGCATTTCTCCAACTGTTGCTAGGGAGCTGGAGATATATGAAAGGAAGGTCATACGGCAGTGTGTGAATAAGAATTTTGAAACCCCAACGAGGAGATACTCAAATGTGCACATTTATGGGGAATCCTCCATTACTCCCATTGGGAAATATTCTCTAAATCTTCTTCGGAAGTTTGCGGAAAGTCTGGCTCATCATGAGAACAATTTGATCTTGGAAATTTTGAATTTCCAAAAAGAATTTGGCTGGTCGGATGTCTATTATCTATCACCAATCGGAATTTTAAGGGAGAACACCACGCTGGAGTCAGATCCAATACCTACCATTTTGACGGAATTTTACTCATCAACACTACCTAACACACATAGGGGTTAGTTACTTTATTTAGTTTATTATTAGTAAGTTAGTGTTAAATTAGTTTTAGATTATTTTTTTAAATGATTTTAGTCTTAGCTCTTTTTTTTCTTTTTTATGTAATAGTTTTTAATTACTTCCCGGAGTTTGACCTCCATGATATTTGTCAAAGCGCCTGGAGCAAGCGCAGTTGAACCTTTATTACGATATAATATAGTCAATACCAATTCAGAAAGCTCGTTGCTTATAAACATATATATTAAATTAAAATAATACATAATGGTTATAAGTTTTCTTTGTCAATATTCATTCCAACCTTTAAATTCTTATATAAGTCTCAATAAATCGAATCTTGAATCTTGTGGGAATTCGCAAAAAAGTATGCTATGTATGAAATAATCGGTTCTATCACTAAATAAAAACACACAGATGGACGGGCATAGCTTTAATGACTTACAAAGGTCGTAGGTCACTCATTCAATGTCCTGCACTTTAAGTCAGTAACCAAAGCGAGGATATACATATAAATATTATAAAGTTTTCAATATTCACTTAAAATTCTTTTCACTGATATTCTTGCACAAGAAAGTCTTCAATAGCGTATTACCTTTTGGTAATTGCTTCAGTTAACTTCCGTGGGGATCATCATAAACCACAGATGAAAAATTAAAAACATCGAAAATCTTCTCAATTATGTACTAATCCATTTGGAGTATTTTTCTAGTTGCACTTTTTATGTACTTAACAACGAATACAAAAACGATTTTAGGCAACCGCAAAACATTGCTGCAATGCAATTCGATAGGATATGTGTGGGCAGTGTACGAGTGCATATGTGCTCGTAAGGTTTCTGGTGTAGGTGGATGTTGTAGAATAGTACCTACATACATACCAATATGTGCAGGACATGTGCAAAGATATACTCACGTGCATGTGTACGATATACTGACTGCATTAGGGTGTGGTCCAATTACTGCACTAGCGGTTACATAAAGATAGAGTTTAGGTTGCATTAATGGTTCCCAACCAAAGCAATGTTAAGTAATAGTCAGTAAGATAAGCGAAGGAATGGATAGAAAAGTAAAGCTACACGAGCAGATTTGTGAATATAATCAGAGGCCACTAAAATGGATATCACGAAAGCAAGTCCTCGTTTTAGACAAGTCAATATTTTGGAGCTTCAGCAGGTCGCCGTTTTACAGGAACAGTCGATTGTTTTAGAGGATCTGCAAATCGTTGATTTATAGGACCTGAGTAACAGCAGGTCGTCTTCTTCTTTTCGGAGGACCAGGTGGTACTCTAAGGTGGAATTCTTAGAGAAAAGACCAGTAGGTCCTATAGTTGTGTAGTTCGTGACCTAAATAGTTCATTTAGGATGACCAGGTATGACCCCCACGAAGTAAGTGAAATTTTCCATATAATGATTATGTTCGTAATAGTTTGTGTAGTCACCCTAATTGAACGAGTTCGAGAACTAGAGAACTAGTTCGAAACAAGTCTAGCAGCTCCTCGTTGTTCCTCATGTTAGAGAACAAGCCGACCTTAGATGAAAATTTTAGAGGACCAACAGTCGTCGTCGACAACCTGTAGGTCGTCGTTTTAGGGGACCCTTCAGGACGTCGTTTTATAAGGGGACCTATAGGTCATTGTTTTATAAGTGGACCTGTAGATCGTCGTTTTATGAGGGGACCCTTCAGGTAGAGCTGCCAAACTATCGATAGCACTATCGATAGTATCGATAGTTTATTTTTTGCGTCAATATCGATAGTTTTTTTCACTATCGATACTATCGGTGATAATGTCATTACTTTGAACACTGCGAAATTGGATAAGTATAATATAAAAAACAATACTGAATTATAATTACACTGTGCTCGAAAAGAACACTTTAAATATATTACAAAAAGAGGACCAATGGGTAAACCCAGTTCGTCCACAATGAATCCAATGGTTGAAGCTATTATAGGTTAGCTATAGTTTTTGTGATTTTCGTCCACGAAGGAATACATGCTTCAACCCAAGGAACGAAATAAAATGTTGACAATAAAATTTATCATACTTCAAAAGTTATACAAATTCTCGATATTTTAAGTTGATATCTTTGACAAAAATATTCCTCGCCATAAGTTACTTTGGGTTCCTTGTCAATATATTTATAAAAAATCATAAGTTTCATAACATTGCAGGTTATATCATTTAGCTTCATATACAAAATCTAAGATAAAAACCAGTCTCAAAACGAATATTTGTTGCTAAAAGTATATAATATACACATTTTGAATTAATTTGAAATCTGATTATCGTTGATAAAGGACCCATAGTAATTTTTCATGAGGTATATTATGTAATAGACAACTAAAAGGTCGACGATTTCAATGAAGCTTCACATTTGTATATCATTATTAAAAGGGGGTGAAAAAAGAAGCCTTCCGCTTCATATTATCCCCTGAGATAACTTCTGATTTCACAGCAAACTTATGGTTTGTTCAAAAAGTATGCATACGAGTACATGGGCATTTTCAAATCGATAGCCAAGAATTCACGCAATCAAGAATGAAAGCTTACAAACAATAGATGCAACAAAATGGGAAAAAGGAAGCAAATTAATTTGTTCCAATATAAGTACTGAAATTTTAATATAAAATGTCTGTGCTGAGTACTTACAATAAGATATTTCTTATATTTGTGAACAAAATTTGGAGTGTTTTTTTAATTCTACATTTATTTTTCTAAAAATAATCTAGACCATCTTTGCCTCTATTATGTATTATAGAATGCAAAGTATTTCAATAAAATATTATTTATTTTATTATTAAATTACTTTTTATTTTAATTTGTAAAACATTTTTGAGGCTCGTTTTTCTTCTAAAACTCGGATTTTGTAGAAAAATACAATCATAAATATCTTCATCAAATTGTACGATAGTATCGATACTATCGATAGTGTTCACAAAAACTATCGAATGGGGCGACTATCGATAGTTTGACAGCTCTACCTTCAGGTCGTCGTATTATAAGGAGATCTATAGGTCATCGTTTTATAAGTGGACCTGTAGGTCGTCGTTTTATAAGAGGGCGAGTAGGTCGTCGTTTTATAAGGTAACCTATAGGTCATCATTTTATAAGGAGACCTGTAGGTCGTCGTTTAATAAGGGGACTTATATGTCATCGTTTTTTAAATTAACCGATTTATAAAGGAACCTATAGATCTTCGTTTTATAAGGGTACCTATAGGTAGTCGTTTTATAAGGGGACCTGTAGATCGTTGTTTTATAAGGGGACCTGTAGGTCGTCGTTGTACAAGAGGACCTGTAGGTCGTCGTTTTATAAGCGGTCCTATTGTTCATCTTTTTATAAGGGGACCTGTAGGTCATTGTTTCATTAGGGGACCTACAGGTCGTTTTATAAGGGTACCTATAGATCGTTATTTTATAAGGGTACCTATAGGTCGTTGTTTTGTAAGGGGACCTCATTGTTTTATAAGAGGACCTGAAGTCGTCGTTTTATAAGTGGGCCTATAGGTCGTCGTTTTATAAGAGGACCTGTAAGTCGTCGTTTTATAAGGGGAACTGTAGGTCGTCGTTTTATAAGAGGACCTGTAGGTCGTCGTTTTATAAGGGGAACTGTAGGTCGTCGTTTTATAAGAGGACCTGTAGGTCGTCGTTTTATAAGGGGATCTGTATATAGTCGTTTTATTAACATACCTGTAGGTCATCGTTCTGTAAGGGAACCTTTAGGTCATCGTTCTATAAGAGGACCTGTAGGTCGTCGTTTTATACGAGGATCTGTAGGTCGTCGTTTTATAAGGGGACCTGTAGGTCGTCGTTTTATAAGGGGACCTGTAGGTCGTCGTTTTATAAGGGGACCTGTAGGGCGTCGTTTTATAGGGGGGCCTGTGGTCGTCTTATAAGGGGACCTGTAGGTTTTCGTTCTATAAGGGAACCTGTAGCTCGTCGTTTTAAAAGTGTATCTTAGGTCGTCGTTTTATAAGTAGATCTTTAGGTCGTCGTTTTATAAGTGGTTCTTTAGGTCGTCGTTTTATAAGGGGACCTGTAGGTCGTCGTTTTATAAGGGGACTTGTTAGTCGTCATTTTATAAAGGGGACCTATAGGTCGGTTTTTATAAGGAGACCTATAGGTCGTTGTTTTATAAGGAGACCTATAGATCGTTGTTTTATAAGGGGACCTGTAGGACGTCGTTTTATGAGATGATCTGTAGGTCGTCGTTTAATAAGGGGACCTGTAGGTCGTCGTTTTATAAGGGACCTGTAGGTCGTCGTTTTATTATGGGACCTATAGATCGTGGTTTTATAATGGGAACTATAGATCGTCTTTGTATAAGGGGACCTGTATATCGTCTTTGTATAAGGGGACCTGTAGATCGTCGTTGTAAAAGGGACCATGTAGGTCGACGTTTTATAAGCATACCTATAGGTCGTTGTTTTATAAGGAGACCTATAGGTCGCTGTTTTATAAGGAGACCTATAGGTCGTTGTTTATGAGGAGACCTATGTTGTTTTATAAGGGAACCATTTTAGATTATCGCAGGTCGTTTTTTAGACGAGCTACAGGTACAACTCAGAACTTAAAGTAAAACTATAGCAAAATGCTGTTTAGGCGAATTTCTTTGGGATTGTAAAGGGCTTTCCAACAAGAGGTGTTATTTTGGTATTCAAAGAAAAATTCAATTTTTTGAGATAAATGATCGGATGTTTATTTCATAATAAAGAGGAAGGTATGCCGTCAATAATTAAAGACAACATCAGCCAACTGGCGGACACGCTTACAGGACCATATCCTTTTCATGAAATTTTCCATAACCAAATCGCAAAGTGGCTGCCCTATGTCCTCGACAGCCTCACGAATTCTCTCTTTGAGGTCTTGTATCGACGCTGGGCTATTGGCGTAGACCTTATCTTTCACGTGGCCCCAAAGGAAGAAGTCGCAAGGTGTTAAATTACAAGATCTCCGTGGCCAATTGTGATCACCTCTTCGAGAGATAACACGGTCCAGAAACTCTCCCCGTAACAGAGCAATGGTTTCGTTGCTTGTGTGGCACGTAGCGCCGTCTTGTTGAAAGTAAACGTTGTCCAGATCAGTACCATCCAACTCGGGCCATAACAAAATCGTTAATCATCTCTCAATAGCGCAATCCATTCACCGTAACTGTTGATCCAACCACATTTTCGAAAAAGTAAAGTCCAATGACCCCGCCGGACCATAAACCGCACCAAACAGTCACACGTTGAGGATGAAGAGGCTTCTCAACAATAACTCTTGGGTTTTCCGAGCCCCAGATGCTACAATTTTGCTTGTTGACGTAGCCACCGCCGTGGAAATGGGCCTCATCATGATGATTACAAGATGATTTTGTATCGTTCGTATCGTTTTTTTGTTCGATCGTTTTGTATCGTTCGATGATCGTGTATCGTTCCAAGTAATGGCATAGTTTCTACTTGTCAAATGCCAACGAATAAAAGCTTCAAAATAACACCTCTTGTTGGAATATATCTTAGATTTGCTTCCCCTTCTTTTATTTACGAACACAATTGCCGCTTCTCAGAATGCGGAACCAGGTTAATGTATTTCGGTCCAGTATTTCTACTACAATACCTGGATGTGGAAACCAACATGAAAATTATTAAGTGAAAAGAAAAACCGGAACACATATACATCTCCGCTTAACAAATGAAAATCGTCATAAAATGCAAAAATCCTCAATGTGTAAAAATGCATAAAAATGCGGTCATTGCTACCAAAGAAAATCCAACAACATAATATAGCTAAAACAAAACATGCCATATAAAAAACTGAAAATATGACGCAGACATGCTCTACATACCGGTAGAACAGAGGACATAAAAATTGGAGCATTTAGATGGAACTGTTGTGACTCTATTAACTGGATTTTTTGAATGATAGTTTTACAGGTAGATCTCTTGAATAGAAGTAGAATAGAAGTTAGACAAAAAGGTTTACATTTTCGATATTTAGCACAATTGGCGTTTAAGAAATTATACAATGCAACTATATAATTTCACTCTTTCGCATGGAGATTTGGTCATTTTTGTTTCCGGGGAGTGATTACCACTCCACTGCCCTGGTTAATTTTTTTAAAGTTCATGGAAGAAATGGCGGCACCACCAACGGGTGTTGGAAAGACCTATGCAAGTAATACCTCGAGCAGGTATGTGTCCACATAAGGTGAAGAATGGTCAAGATTGGTTCTGAGCTTCGCCATGTTGAAGCCAATCAGAACCGCTGATTGCTATTCATCACCTCCTACACCACGATGTTACCAATAGAACAATAAACTGCAACTACCTTCTTCATCTGTAGAAAGCTATGAGGGAAAAACAGCCAACAATACTGTGAAAGTGAACTAAAGCTTTAGCGCTTTGAAAGGATTTCCAGCGTTTCACTTTCCGACGCTAGGAAACAATGAAGCCTGAAAGTATTGTACGGCGTTTTTTGCGTAATTGCGGAAAAGGAAATGTTCTTAAAGTAATTAGTGTAGAATTTCCTGTTTTAGTATCCAACACATTTAGGATATCATAATGTATAATGTGTTTTAAATTACATCCTATAATGTTGTTTTGAAGGCTTAGGTGTTAGATTTTTTTTTTTTCATAAAGAAAGCTGTGTATTATATTAATCATGTGAAGCTATTAGACAAGCATAATCTAAGATACATAATTGCAATAAATTGAAAGGAATATTTTTAATAATGGATTAACGATTTTTTTGGAAAAATTATGTTTTTTATACTTGCATATAGAAGCCCAAACGAAATCACCCTTATAATACTTGTGGAAAGTTTATGTTTTTCATATTTCAATTTCTTAAAATTTAATAAAGCTTCTTACATAAATTAACTCTTTTCAATGCCACCATAAAGTACTTAACAAAATTTATATTAGATATTTTTATTATACAGATATTCTGCTGGTGGATGTTGCCAAACCACTCCCCTCCGCCCAACATCTTGTTGTTTTATCCCTTTTGTTTGTCACATAGCAACTTGTCCCAGCAAAATTACAAACTTTCCTTTGTTCACAGATTTTGTAACGCTAAAACTGCTTTCAGATTAACATTTTATAGTGAACATTGTGGTTTTATTTACGGAAAGTCAAGTCTCTTGAATGTAGGGCGAAACTTGTTTTAATTTTTTTTTTGTGTAACAATTTTTAGTTTCTAGGTCATAATAGATTAAATCCTTATAAACTATAAAAAGGGGATCTTACTTATTGCGCAGTTTAGGTAAAATTGTATGGTTATCAATAAAAAAAATCTTTTTTCAACTAACCACAATAAGAATAACTGATTATAATTAAAACTATGCATAAGTAACAAACAAACATCTTCGGATCTCTAAGGAAAACAAAGAATCTATTATTTTTTTCATTCCAAAAAGTGTAAAAAATAATTGAATATTTGAAGTAAAATCAAATTTTTAAAATATAAAAACAAATATCCTTCAACACACACGTTTCCTGTTTTACATGATGTACCCTCTCGAATTAGTTGACATTTTATCTTCACTTTCCCATATCCTATATGTTTTTTCCCCATATCATTCAATATTTCTGCAACATTTTTAGTTTTCTTCAAAAAACCACACTACAAACTGAAGAGAAACAGAAATGCATATCCTTAAGGCACGTAATCCATTTCAAAGTTCTTCGTTTTTAGTTTTTCGTAAACAAAACTATGTAACGAAACTTTCAGCAAAATATTGTAGAAAGAAAAATATATTTACTAAATTGTTGTCTCTTTTGCAAAAACAATGTAAGGATTTTTTTTAAGGATCCTTACAACGCAGGGAACTGAAAGTGAATTGCATGAGAAATTACATGTTTGTATGTGTGTGACGTATGCAAGGTTATGTAAATGTATTACATTGCAGTAATGAAACATGCTTCAAATCTCTGTATGTAAATATGCAACTCGATTTTTTGAAACGAAATTTTATTTTAAATAAAAAGAATATTCTCTTATAGATATGTGCACCAGAAAAGGGTCAATGACTATTGACAAAGGGTATGTGACCATTTCTAAAACTTCAATCATTATTATCAAGGGGCCATAACCATGGACGGGGTTTCAACTACAATCAATAAAGGGTCAATGACGATTGACAAAGGGTAAATGACGATTGACAAAGGGTAAATGACCATTGACAAAGGGTCCAATGACCATTGACAAAGGGTCAATGACCATTGACAAAGGGTCAGTGACCATTGACAATGTGTCAATGACCATTGACAATGGGTCAATGACCATTGACAATGGGTCAATGACCATTGACAATGGGTCAATGACCATTGACAATGGCTCAATAACCATTGACAATGGGTCAATGACCATTGACAATGGTTCAATGACCATTGATTAAGGTTCAATGACGATTGACAAAGCGTCAATGAGCATTGACAAAGGGTCAATGAGCATTGACAAAGGATCAATGAGCATTGACAAAGGGTCAATGAGCATTGACAAAGGATCAATGAGCATTGACAAAGGATCAATGAGCATTGACAAAGGGTCAATGAACATCGCATAGGGTCAATAAACATGACATGGGTCAATGACCATTGAAAAGGTGTCAACGACCATTGAAAAGGTTTCACTGACCATTAAAAAGGTTTCAATGACCATTGGAAAGTTTCAATGACCATTGAAAAAGGTGTTCAATGACCATTCACAAAGGACTATGACCATTGACAAAGGGTCAATGGGCATTGAAAAAGGGCCAGTAAACATGACATGGGTTCATCACGATTGAAAAGGTTTCAATGACCATTGAAAATTTGTCAATGACCATTGAAAATGTGTCAATGACCATTGACAAAGGGTCAATGACCATTGACAAAGTGCCACTGACTATTGACAAAGGGTCAATGACAATTTTGACAAAATTTCGATGACCATTGACAAAAGTTCAATGACCTTTGACAATGAGTCAATGATAACCGACAAAGAGTCAATGATAACTGACCATTGACAAGGGTCAATGACCATTGACAAGGGGTCAATGATGATTGACAAGGGGTCAATGATGATTGCCAAGGGGTCAGTGACCATTGACAAAGGGTCAATCAAAATTGACAAAGAGTCAATGATAAGTAAAAAATATTCAATTATAACTGAAAATGTCGATTGACAAAGTAACAAATGGTCACTGAACACTGACAAGAGGTCAATGGCTATTGACAAATGGTCAATGACCATTGACAAAGATCACTGTTGACAAAAATTCAATTACCGTTAACAAATATTTAATGACCGTTGCCTATATTTAATGAGGTTTTATGATAATTAATTAACATTGACAAATTGTTAATGTCAATTGACAAAGAGTTAAGTATCATTGACAAAAAATCAAAGACCATTAAAACTGAATGACAATAGATCAAGGGCCAACTAACTTTTAAAAAGAGCCAATGATCTTTAAAAAAGAGCCAATGACTATTTATCAGAGAGAATTAAAAATGAGTCAATGACTATTGAAAGAGTCAATGACTATTGAAAATGAATCAATGGCCATTGACAATGAGTCAATGGCGATTGACAAGGGTCAGTGACCATTTACAAAGGGTTAATGACCATTGACAATGGGTCAATGACCATTGACAAAGGGTCAATGACTATTGACCATTGACAAAAGGTCAAGGACCACTGACAAACGGTAAATTGTCTTTCTCAAACGGACAGCTGCCATTGAAAATGTTAAAAAATCAATGACAAAGGGTATATGACCATTGACAAAGGATCTGTGACCAATGACAAATGGTCAATGGCCATTGACAAAGGGTCAACGACCTTTGACAAAGGGCATGTGACCATTTCTAAAATTTTAATCACTATTATCAAGGGACATAGCCATTTACAAGGGGTCAATTGGCTATGTCCATTGACAATGGGTCAATGACCATTGACAATGGGTCAATGACCATTGACAATGGGTCAATGACCACTGAAAATGGGTCAATAACTATTAACACTGGGTCAACGACCATTGACAATGGGTCAACGACCATTGACAATAGGTCAAGGACCATTGACAATGGGTCAATGATCACTGACAAAGGATCAATGACCATTGACAAAGGTTCAATTGCCATTGACAAAAGTTCAATGACGATTGGAAAAGGGTCACTGACCATTGACATAGCGTCAATGACCACTGACAAACGGTAAAATGTCATTCTCAAAAGGTCTATTGCCATTGAAAAACTTCATAAATCAATGACAAAGGGTCCATGACCATTGACAAAGGGTCAATGACCATTGACAAAGTGTCAATGCCCATTAATTTGCCATAGATAAAGGGTTCATCACGATCGAGAAAAGATCAATGATTGAACATCAAATGGTCAATGACAATTGAAAAAGCGACAATGTCCATTGACAAAGGGTCACTTATAACAGAAAATGTTCAAAAGTCAATAACAAAGGATCAATGACCATTGACAAAGGATGAATGGCCATTGACAAAGGGTCAATGACTATTGACAAAGAGTCAATGACAATTGACACAGTGTCAATGAACATTGGCAAAGGTCAATTAATGTCCATTGACAAAGGTCAATGTCCATTGACAAAGGGTCAATGTCCATTGACAAACGGTCAATGTCCATTGACAAACGGTCAATGTCCATTGACATAGCGTTAATGACCATTAACAAAGGGTCAATGACCACTGACAACGGATAAATGACCATTGACAAAGGGTCAATGGCCATTGTCAAATTGCCAATGGCCATTGACAAATAGTCAATGGCCATTGACAAAAGGTCAATGACCATTGAAAAGCGTCAATGGTCATTGACCATTGAAAAAGTTAAAAAATCAATGACAAACGGCCCATGGGCCATTGACAAAAGTTCAATGACCTTTGACAAAAGTTCAATGACCTTTGACAACAGTTCAATGATCATTGACAAAAATTCAATGACCATGGACAAAAGTTCAATGACCATTGACAAAAGTTCAATGACATTTGTCAAAGGGTCAATAACTTTTGACAAATGGTTAATGGTAATTGACAAATGATTAATGAAAAATGAGTCAATGATTATTGAAAGAGTCAATGACCAGTGACAAAGAGTCAACGACCATAGATAAAGTGTTAATGACCATTGAAAGACAGTCTGTGACAATTGACTAGGGGTCAATTATATTTAAAAATGGTCAATGGCCACTGACAAAGGATCAGTGAACATTTATAAAGGATCAATTGTCGTGTTGAATATGCATTTACCATTGTCTAGGGATACAAGACCTTTGATCATATTTGTGGCTGCTGTACTAATAGTTTTTTAAGACTTGACTTATCCAAAACACATATTTTATTGTAGGTAACCCTAAAAAAATATTTTAAAGACAAGTATTGCAAAGCAGTAAACAATTTTCTAGTTATTTACGTTGGCAAAAACAATTTGCATTGCAAAGAATAGACAAACATATTTGTTTTTAAACACAAGTGTTTGTGTGTGCAGGAACAAGAAAGTACGAGTACGATACATTCTAGACTGAGTGCAAGGATATTTATAGGATATGCACATATGTATGTTTGTATGAACATAGCTGTATGCTACATGAGCATAGCTCACATTGAACATTTCTTTAAACTGCAATATCATGGCTTTCGATTACATGCCATTTTTGTTTTTTTGTACCGAAAGGTTGTTGTTGTTTTGAATATATTTGCATGTAAGAAAATAATGAAGAAAATTCCTCCTTTGCTGCTGCAGAAGTAATGAAACTGCATTTTCTAGCGTTTTCGATTTCATTTTTTTTTTTGCTTTCCTTATCAATATTTACATAATGACAAAGCTCAGGGCAAATACCAATATTTGTTAGTAATTTTGTGCGAAAAAAAAACTTGAATATCATATGCATCACATGAGTGTACATTGTTTGCATACCTAGAAATATATTTAATATCACAAAAATATTATTTAATGTTGAAAAAGTATGTTGTGGGTTGTGGTTTTAAGATTTAAATTAACTATAACCCCTATTAAATATAACTATGTATATGTATTAAAGTCAAGTACCAACAAATATTTCTTAAACAAGGATTTTTAAGGATATTTCTAACCCCAAATTTGCGAATAGTTATTTAGTACCAAACCAAACTTTTTGTTTAAAGTACTTTGTGGTTTACTATTTTTCCACAGATGTGTACTTATGATATGATTAAAAGGATTTTAGAAAAGACTGGGTATTTTGTTGGATTTGCAGTTTACTTTGGTTTACATGAAAATTATTTTCTGGCAACAAAAGCTGTGTCAAAACTTGAAAATTTGGTGCCGTAATTATGATGAATTTCTAGATGGGGATTTGATTAAAATTTCAGAATAATTTTCAGTTCAGTTTTTAATTAAATAAAAATTTAGTAATTATGGATAAGAGGAGTTTTTAATATATTTTAGAAATAAACTTTACCCAAAAACCATAGGACTATTATAGTTTATCAAAAAAATGGAAAGTATAGATAAAAGATTAATTTTCTAATTTCAGTATTTTATCCCCAGTCCTTCTAATTACTGTATTCCTTTACTAACCAAAATTTGTAATAATATCTTAATAAAACTCCCTTCCTTCTTGAGTTACTTACTCAATTTCAAACCTCATTTTGTATAGCCTCCATTCGGGCAATTTAAACATTGCAAATTTTCTAATTTTCCCACCAAATACACATATTATTTTATTACTCGTTTATGGGTAGAATATATTTGTTAAAAAGCCCCTGGGGATCAGTTTCAATAATAAACTCATAACAATTACATTTCCATTTTTTTTCATACACATCCATAAAAATAAAATTTCGTAAGTACTTCAAAATATACACATGACTTTTCACAGCTATTTCGAAAAAGCACAAGAAGTAATTATAATAAAATATAATGGATACATCAAGAAGATAAAAGAAAGTGTTATGACAATATGTAAAACAATACAAATTCAATAATAAAATGAAAAATTCTTCATAATATCAAATAAACAAGTAAGAAGCGACTAAACAAAGCACAGTGGAGTCAATTGCAAAAAATTACTAACAATGTCGAAATGAATTAGAAATAAAGAGATATCTTTTTAAAATTGTTCGAAAAGAAAAACTACGAACAATTTTTTGAAGTTATCTTAAAATCCTCAAATCTGAAAACATTTTCAACAGAATGAAATGGAGCATTTTTACTTTCGCAGAAAGTAAAAAAATTTGACCTCCGGCCAAATTGAAAAAAAAATTAACTTTCACAAAAACAAATGGCCATTGATATAAGCTTATGGCCATTTTTATGAATAAATGCTATTGACAGCAGTCAGTGTCCATTAATATCAGTCACTAACCTTTAAAAGTAGTCAACGACCATGGACAGAAATCACTGACTTTTGACAAGAGTTCTTTGACGATTGAATGGATTCAAAGAGCTGAACTATCATAATTAGCCGTTAGCAAATATTCACTGACGTGTATTGTGAGAAGCCAATGACAAGGTTTCAATGATTATTGCCTGGGTTAATAACCATTGATGGGGTTCCCTGACCATTTAGAAGAGTTCAATGACCATTAACAGGTATCAAAGACCAGCAATAGAAATCAATCAACAGAAACAGAAAGAAGAAGACCAAAGACCATTAACAGAAGTCACTGATCATTGACAGGGTTCAATGACAATTCAATAGGGTTCAATGACCATTCGTAGGACTCAATGACCATTTGTAGCAGTTTTTAAATTTTCACAATCAATTTAAAAATATGGAACAGTATTCGTTGACAGAAATCAATGACCATGGACACAATCCATGATCATCGCAGATCATTCACAGGGATTTTATGTTAAGGTTTAGGTTAGGGTGGCAGCCGTATTTTTTTACAAGCTCACATAGAGCTTGTTTAGGTCCCTAGTGTTACCACGGGCTGAAATGACCCTCATCAAAACCAACCTGTTTGATATACAAATTGATCGATAGTACGAATATCGGTACTGGAAAGATCTGTTGGCTGCCTAGAAAGGCCGACCCCAGTATGTCCAGTCGTCGTTTACTCAGAGCGGGGCAGTCGCATAGCAAGTGCTCAATGCTCTCCACTTCTTCCTCATCTCCACAGCTTCTGCAGAAGTCATTAGAGTCCATACCCAACCTTTTGGCGTGTTCGCCGATCAAGCAGTGTCCCGTCAAAACTGATACTAACGTACACAAACTTTGTATTTTTAGCGCGAGGAGTTAGTGTGATCTTCTCAGGTCATACCTTGGCCAGATTTGTCTAGCTACCCTGCAGGTGCCGACTTCTGTCCATCTTTCGATGGACTGCCTGATTGCCTCCTGCCTAAGCCAAAGCTTGCACGTGGATAGTGGAGCACCAATATATGCAAATTCTTCGAGAATTTGTAATGTCGTCCCTTTCCTAGCAAGTTCATCGGTTTGCAGTTCCCCGGGATATCCCTATGCCCAGGCACCCATATGAGGTGTATATTAAACTGCTCAGCCTTATCGTCAAGAGATCTGCGGCAGTCGAGGGCTGTTTGTGAATTTAGGGATGTTGGCCCAGAGAATGGATGGCAGCCTGGCTGTCCGAGTAAATGACAACGCCAGTGTTGGTTAATATGTTGCGACTCAGCCACTTGGCGACTTCCCATATTGCTATTATTTCCGCTTGATAGACACTGCAGGTATCTGGTAGTCTGTGAGCTATATCCAAACTAAGTTCTTCACAGTGTACTCCGAAGCCAACTTTTTCATCAAGCTTCGAACCATCCGTGTAAAAGTGGAGATGGTTTCTATTACTCGTACCTGGTATTCTGCCAACCCATTCATCTCTGGCGGGAATCATGGTGATGTAATATCTCTCGAAGGTGTACACAGTTGGTATAGTCCACTCGGTCGGTTACCATATCCGTAGTTCTTGTACCTCCACATTGATAGGCAGTTTAATAGTATTGCCGCTTTGGTTGCAACTTCTCTCGCCACAATATTAATCGGCAGTATATGGAGTAGGGCTTGTAGATACTCGATCGCTGTAGTCTTTTAGGCTCCGCTTTTGTTTAGGCAGGCAGTTCTCTGAACCTTTGTTAGTAGGTTGGTGATGGTTAGTTTGTCAGTTGCCGTCCACCATACCACAATGTCGTATAACAGTATTGGACTAACTACTGCTATATATATCCAGTGGACGATTTTAGGAGAGAGGCCCCACCGCGACCCTACAGCCTTTTTGTAGGAATATAAGGCGATGTTGGCTTTCCTTACACGTTCCAATACGTTAAGTCTAAATAACAGTTTCCTATCTAGAATTATTCCTAAAAATTTTGCACTTTCAGAAAAGACTAGATCTGTTCCATTTATCCGAGGTGGATGGTCCACGTGTGGGACATTATTCATCCTAGTAAAGAGAACCAATTCTGTCTTGTTTGGGTTAACGCTCAAACGCAGAATCAAATGTCATTGACAGTATCAGAGATTATTGACAGTATCAAAGAGAGTTCACAAACTTAATCAGAGATCATTTATAGAAGCATAGATTATTGATAGAATCAAAGATAATTGACAGAGTAAAAGATCATTGTTAGAAGTCAAAGGCTATTAATAGAAATCAATGACTTTCGTCAGAACCAATAAGAGAAACTGCCTTGCCTCTGCCTTGAGGTAAATGATCAAACAAATCTTTACCTCCATTCTAAAGTATGCTAAGTGCAAAAAGGTAATTTTTTTACGGAGAGGCGATCAAAGTTTGATGATTTTTTTAAATTTGTGTGGAATTCCTTTGAAATGGAAATCGAATGACCTGTACTGTTTTATGAATAAGGGTCGACGGATAAACACAAAATTTAGAGTGAATAAAAATGCTATCTCCCTAAAATATGCTAAGTCTACTTAGCATGTTTTAGAATGGGGGTATTGAAATGTAGATGATTAGTGAATATTAATAAAGAATATTACTAACCACTTAATTACCTTTCATTAACAATTGATAGTCATTCAGTATGGATATGGATTCAGGATGTCAGCAAAACTCTATGATGCGACAACCAACATATCATTTTGTTGTACACATTTCGTGACTCTATTGGACTAGAATGGATATCAACTATACAGTATACACTTGTACAGACGACTGACTTTTGCTGGTTATTAAAGACCATTGCTGGAGATAAATGACTATTTCTGGGAATCAATGACAATTGCTGGAAATAAATGACCATCACTGGAGATCAATGATCATTATTTGTGATCAATTGTCATTATTTGTGATCAATGACAATCAGCAGAGGGAATGACCATTACTTTGGATCAATGAAAATTAGTGGGTATAAGTGGTCATACTAGGGATAATTAACCGTTACTAGAGATCAATGACCATTACTAGAGATCAATGTCCATTACTAGGGATCAATGACCATTACTGGGGTAAATGGCGATTACTGGAGATAAATGACCATTACTGGGGATAAATGATAATTACTGGGGATAAGTGGCCATTTCAGGAGATAAATGACCTTCACTGCGGATCAATGATCATTATTTACGATAAATGATTATTACTAGGAATCAATGGTGATTACTGTGTACAAATGGCCATTACTGAGGATCAATCACCACTTGGGGATCAATAAACATTACGGGAAAATTGACCATCACTGGCGATCAATGACCTACACTGGTTATAAATGACAAATACCGGTTATACATATATGGGGATAAATGACTATATCAACGACAAATGCTCAAGAAAAATGATCATTGCTGAGTATCAATGACGAGTACTGTGGAGAAATGGTCATTACTGAGGATCAAACATCAGTGACCTCATTGATAGGACTAGAATGGAAATGACAAACATTTGCTGGTTATTAAAGACCATTGCCGGGGATAACTTACTTTTTCTGGGGATCGATGACAATTACTGGAAATAAATGACCATCACTGGAGATCAATGATCATTATTTGTGGTCAATGACAAACAGTAGAGAGAATGGCCATTACTGTGGATCAATGATATTTAGTGGGGATAAGTGGCCATTACTGGGGATATTGGACCATTACTAGGCATCAATGCCCATTACTGGGGATAAATGTCTATTAGTAGATATAAATTACCATTACTGGGGATAAATGGCTATTACTGGTGATAAATTACCATTACTGAGGACAAATGATTATTACTGGGGATAAGTGACCATTACTGGGGATAAATGACCTTCTTTGGGGATCAAAGATCATTATTTGTGATAAATGACCATTACTAGGTCGAATGGCCATTACTGAGGATCAATCACCACTTGGGGATCAATAAACATTAAGGGGCAATTGACCATCACTGGCGATCAATGACCTACAATGGTTATAAATAACAATTACTGGTTATAAATGGGGATAAATGACTGTACCAACGACAAATGCTCGGGAAAAATGATCATTACTGAGTACAAATGACGATTACTGTGGAGGAATGGTCATTACTGAGGATCAAACATCAGTGACCTCATTGATAGGACTAGAATGGAAATGACTGACTTTTGCTGGTTATTAAAGACCATTGCCGGGGATAAATTACTATTTCTGGGGTACAGTGACAATTACGGGAAATAAATGACCATCACTGGGGAGCAATTATCATTATTTGTGATTAATGACAATCTGTAGAGAGAATGGCCATTACTGTGGATCAATGACAATTAGTGGGGATAAGTGGCCATTACTGGGGATATTTGACCATTACTGGGGATAAATGCCTATTACTGGTGATAAATTACCATTACTGGGGACAAATGATAATTACTGGGGATAAGTGCCCCTTACTGGGGATAAATTACCTTTACTGGGGATAAATTACCTTTACTGGGGATCAAATATCATTATTTGTAATAAATGACCATTACTGTGATTCAATGACGATTACTGTGGACAAATGGGCATTAGTGAGGAACAATCACCAGTGACCACATTGATAGGGCGGAAATAAATATTGGCCGGGAGATAAATGCACACTTTTTGGGGCTGAATGAACATGACTAGTGATAAATAACCATCACTGGGGATAAATTACCATTACCGGGGACCAATGACCCGTACTACTTACAAATGACCATTGCTGGTGATCACTGTCCATTACTGGGGATAAGCGACTATTACTTGGGATCAATGACGATTACTATGGACAAATGGTCATTACAGAGAATCAATCACCATTTCTAGGACCATGGTCAGATAAATGACCAATGGCCAATGATTGGGGCACAAATTATTATATTTTGGGGCTCAATGAACAGCACAACGTATAAATGACTTCCACTGGGGATCAATGGCTATTACCGGAATCACTGAACTATACTGGTTATAAATGTCAATTGCTGGTGTGATCAATATCCTTTACTGATGATACATTGTAATTACTGGGGGTCAATGACAAATAATCTGGATAGATAACCATTATTGAGGATCAATGACGATTAATGTGATAAAATGGTTATTACTAAGTATAAATCACTACTTTTAGGACCATGGATAGATCAATAACCAGTGACAACATTGTTAGAGCGTCAATGACTATTGCCAGGGGTGTGACTACTGCCATATAGTTAATGACATTTGATAGGAGGTATTGAATAAGACCTGAAATGATCTTTGATACGGTCAGAGAACTTTTACAGGAGATTAGTTGCCGCTGATAGATATAAAGGGTCCGCCAAATAACTTTTTTTTTTGAAAATGCTAAAAAAACTACGAAAATGACAATAGAAATAATTGACAGGAGATCAATGACAATTGTTATGGCTTGACAAAGGGGCGATGAAAATTTATATTGAGTTAATGACCAAATGCTGACATCCAAAACAGATTTAATGCCAGCAACCAATCCTTTGGCCGTCTGAATCCCACATGGCGATCTCCGCACATATCTTTCAACACCAAACTAAAAATATTCAACACCTAAGTAAAATCTACTCTTCTGTACGGCTGCGAGTCTTGGAATGCAGCAATTAAAGATGTGAACGCAATCCAGACATTCATCAATCGCTGAGCAACAGCAGCCATTGAGTGGAACCCACAGGAAAGCCGAAGAAGTGGAAGACCAGCTCATACCTGGAGAAGACAAATAGAGAAGGAAGCTGCAGAACACAGGATGACTTGGAGTCAACTGAAGTCAAGAGCAACAAATGGAACTAATAATAATAATAATGACCAATGGCATAAGATCACTGAGAATTGTATGACCTAAACGGTCATTGAGAATGAGTCAAAGGTCGTTAGCACGGACAAAATTGGAAAGAGCAAATTACCATTTACAACGTATGAAACAAGATGAAGACGGTCAATGACCACTATCATTAAAGTCAAGAACCGTTGTCAAGAGTCAATGCTATTTTGTAGGGAATTATTTAGCATTGACATCGTTTAATGATCATTGATAGGTGGTCAATGTTCGTTGCTAGGAGGCAATTGACGCCTGGCAGGCGATCAATGACCACTAACATGAAAGTCAAGTACCATTGTCAGATGTCAATGACATTTAATAGAGCGCTTTTTATCATTGGCATCGATCAATGATCATTGAAAGCAGATCAATGACAGAAGGACAATGAACATTGTCACATGTGCGGTAGGTCAATATCCATTGAGTGGATCTCAATACCCACTACAATGTTCATTGTAGAAATTGACGAAGAGTTCAATGACCACTGTCATGATAGAAGTTAATGACATTTTATAGAACGGTATTTACTATTGATAGCGAACAATGGTCATAGAAAGGAGATTAATGTTGACAGGAGATCAATGATCATTGACAGAAGTCAATGACATCTTATACAGCGGTATTTACAATTGACATTGATCAATGACCATCATTACTAGGATTTTGTATGTCAACTAATTGGAGATCAAAGACCACTGTCTGTAGGACAATGACCATTGCTACCTTTGCAGGAAGTCAGTATCGATTGAATGTATCTAAATACCAACGTCATGAGGTCAATGTTCATGATAGGAGGTCAATATACTATCAGAGATAATTAGAGAATATGTTCAGTGACCCTTGGCAGTAGATAAATTGTCTTTTACAAGGTCTCTATGGCCGTTGACAATGGATCAATGACTGAAAATGAAAATTATGTGAAGTGAATATTTATTTAACAAGTAAGAAAGTTTTAGTCGGGTAAACCGACTAAGGTATACCCTCACTTTGTAAGTAATGTAATATTGAATATTACACAAATTATTCTGTCAATTTTTTGGGTTTAAGAAATATACCTATATTTCGCTGAACAGTAGATACTTTAAATACATTGCACTGTGCCGAATTGTAACCGTTTATATGGACTGGTACATTAACGTTGAGATATTAAATGGTGGTATAATTTGGCCATTTTGTGTGGGAGGTACAAAAAGGGGCGTGGTGATAACGCCCATTTTTCACTGGACTATAGGCATTATAAAAGCATTACACTGTACAAAATTTCAAGTAATTGTATACACTGGTATTAATGTTATAAACTGTTAACTTTTGGTGCAAAATGGTACCTTTGTGGGAGAGGTACCAAAAGGGGCATGACAATAACGCCCATTTTTCAATGGACTGTAGGCACTATAAAAACATTACGCTGTACTAAATTTCAGGTATTTTTATATACTGGTATTAATGTTATAAGCTGTTAACTTTTGGTGCAAAATGGTGCATTTGTGTGGGAGGTACCAAAAGGGGAGTGGCAATTTCGCCCATTTTCCTCAAGTTGATAGTGACTAACAAACTAATACTATGAGTGGAATTTCAGAAGATTCGAATACGTATAATAGCAGTTATTAAAGAATCAATACTTCACAACATTTTAGCCCTTTGTGGGGGAGGTACCAGAAGGAGTGGACCAATATGGCCCATCTTCGAACTTAGCCGGAGATAGAAAAAAATATTACCACATACGAAATTTGAAGTCAATCGGTTACTCCTTTCGAGAGTTATCGTGCGCACCAGCCAGCAGACACACAGACAGACAGACAGACAGACAGACGGACGGACATTCTCATTCGACTTAAAATGACCAAAAACGGATTTCCGCCGAACATACATGGGGTCTTAGGTCACTCCTTCGATGTGTTACACTTTTTTCCGTAGCAAATGATATATACCCTCGTCACACTAAAGTGAGGGTATACAAATCATATGCGGCCAATATCAGTGACACTCTCTCCGGCTAAAAAACAACTCTGTATACGAGTATGGTCTGTTAATTAATTGCTCTATATTCGCCAGTACTTCATCATTGGCAAAGAAGCTTTTCTTCTTTGTTTATTTTAATGAAAATAATGTTCATTCTTAAATTTCTGTTTTCTCAATTTGTCTAATAAAATAATAGTTACTGAAAAAATTACTTTATCAAATGTCTGGCGTACATAATACATTACTACCATTTTCTTTCCCCCCTTCCCGGGGATTATGTTTTATTGATCTAATTTCATGTATAATATTTGTTAATATAATAAAAGCATCATTCATCACGTATACCTCTATGTATATTTAGATATTCTTGGATGAAAGAAATAGGAAAAAATCGATGCAGTGTGACGTTGAAGTGATTAATGATCGAAAATATTGTGAAATATTTTGCAAAGCAAAAAAAAATAATGCTACATATAATCGACAATGCATTTGCGCACAAAATAAGGCGTTAACAGTTTCAGTAGATTTTGTTAAAGACAAAGATAATCCATAACTATAAGATAACGACTATTTAAGAAGTATGAATTTGTATATATTGACTGTGTTTTATATTCTCTAAAGTGGCAAAACAGAAATTTGTATAGAGTAAAGAAAAATCCTAAATTGAGATAGAAATTTAAAAATAAAAACTAATGATTTCAACTGGTTTACTCTAAAACTCATATTTCTATCCCCTCACTTTGGAGAGGAGGGTATATATCATTGTAGGAGGGTATATATCAAGTGTAGGTTAGGTTATATTAAGGACGTGCGGCACACAACCATTGCTGTAGTGCACCACTTCACTTGTGTTCGTCCTGAGAAGATGAGAAAAGAAGAGGGAGAGGTCGAAGAAAATTAAGTAGGTGATTAGTATAGATAAGAGAGAGGAGAGAAAGCTTTACAGAAGAGGTGGAGTATCAAAAACCTCGCCTGTTGATGCAGATGAATGATTTGATATCAATCCATCCCTCTCAAGCAACCATGATTCTATCAATATCGTGGGATGATAGAGATTCCAGACTTTGTAATCGTGTAGCGATTGCAAAAAAATGCTAATGGCCAACGTCTGGTTGACCGTTTTGTGGAGTAATGCGTTACCATTTGGTCCATTGTATCAACGCCGGGCTTTGTTGAATTGTAAAATAATATAGCTTCCGGTTTTTTTGCTACGCCTTCAACTTTCTTGGTGTAGTGCACAGTGGATAGTACATTTACTGCAATGTTCTTCTTTGGAACGTAGTTGCACAGTGATATAAGGTTATCATAGAAACCGAACACAGATGAAAGCACTGGCCGTTTGCTGTCTTTTTCACTTCTTTGGGAACACATTTTGTTGGATCTAATGGTGCCAACGTATGTTAGTCCAATCGACGAAAGACGTTTAGCTGCGTCTAATGTTGTAAATAAGTTATTAGCAATAATAGTTCTGCCGCTGTTGGTGTATCGTTGTTCTCCCTCTCTACCAGTGTACAGTTTTTCTTGCAACGGATATTTGGTTTTCGCATTGCATGCCCACCATACTTTTATGCCATACTTTGCGGGCTTTGATGGGATGTATTGCGTGAACTTTGTGCGCCCACGGTATAGAAATAGCTGCTCATCGATGGTTAAATTTTCGTATGGTTCAAAATTACTGCCAAGATTGTTATTCAAGAAGTTCCATATGTCGCGAATGGGAGCAGCTTTGTCGGTATGTAGACGAAATGCGCGCGTACTTCTATCGTCAAATCGAATACAGCGCATCAAAGTAACAAATTGTCTATAGGACATGGCAGCACGGAATTATGCTGCATAGTATTATGACTGACACCAAAAGCCAATAGTATTCCAATAAAAGCGTCAAGCTCAACACTTGTCATATAAACCCATACTCGTGGTGTGCAGTTTGCATGTTCTGCGTTTCATTTTCGTATAACTTTTTCTCCATATAGATTTGTTTGTGTTACGATGATGAACGTAATATTCGGTGAAAAGAAAAGCTTGAACACCTCCAGCGGAGTGGTCAGGTTTGTTTTTGGTCCAACTCCGAAACGCATGATGTTGTGCTGGCGGAATCTCACTGTAGCGGGTTTAGCTGTACTCCACTTGGTACCATCTTTTCCAAGCAAAAAACCGTCTGCAGCGTCGAACCGTCTGTTCGAGGGGGGACTTTTTTCTTTTGCAGTTTTCGTCGTGTTGGAACGATATTTTTGAATTTTTTTTACAGATAGAAAGACAACAATATTTTAGGCGGCTACCAGGAAATATAGGTATCTACCTAAAGTAGAAGTTTAGATGAAATATGCCTGGCCAGAACCATGTGTTTGTCTAAGGGTTAATGGTGGTTACCTTTAGAGCAGCCTGACTGTCAACATAGACTGTTATGTGATCATCTTGCCCGAGTTTTCGTCCATTTATCAAGCTAAGGGCTTGCAGTATAGCAAAGATCTCCGCCGTGAAAACGCTGCAGGCATCGGTTAACCTGCAGGACATATGTGTGCCAAAAATTGGCTGAAACTGTCTGCTCCTCTGCCTACATCCATCTTTGCACCGTCAGTGTATATTGCATGGCCTTTCAAAGGAAGGTTGCCGTGTGACCAGTATGTTGTGGGGGGGATCATTATGTCGAGATTTGAGAAGAATTTCTGAACTGGTGACGAATAGTCTGTTGGTCCTGCCATTGCCCTTAGATCAGACATTACTGATGTCTCAATGAGATTACGCCACACACGAGCTTCTCGGAGTCTGAAAGCGCACTTTGTAGCACTGCACTTAACAAAAAGACCTACAGATTGTAGGTTCAATACCATGTCGAGGCCGCCAGCGGTGTGCTCTTTCTCGCACCGGATATAAATAATGATGTCGCTCTTTGTACTTCCTCCAACTTTTTAAGCTGATATTGAACGTGTGTCGCCTTCCACCATACCACTGAAAGAAAGTCGCCGCCTGTCGTAGCGAACGGACGTGGTATCGCAGAGCGGATAGTTTTTAACCTATTACGCAATACCTATTCACCTACCTACTACGCAACCACGTGGTTTGTTCTTTTTAAAGCGTAGGTTGAACTGGATGCATCGGTCTCTGGAC
The DNA here is from genome assembly GCA_963930755.1 of Eudasyphora cyanicolor. Lineage (NCBI taxonomy): Eukaryota > Metazoa > Arthropoda > Insecta > Diptera > Muscidae > Eudasyphora > Eudasyphora cyanicolor. The sequence goes on along the minus strand of OZ005736.1, from coordinate 278,283,113 downwards.
AGAAATTTTTGAGCTCAGTCTGGAAGGCCTATATCGACGTACCTATTACGGGATAATAATGGCTATGGGGGTGTCTCCCCCAACCAAGTTATGATTAAACCAAAAAAGACGAAGGAGATTACGGCGCAGGGGAGGGAAAACCCAGTGCCGGCGACAAGCGTTGATTCACTCAGGAGTCATGTGTCGTCGTTATCGAACAATCGTGAGCATCCAACTTCTACGAGATTTGGTGCCTTGGATACCGTAGTCGAAAATGAAACAAGAGCACATCCAGCCGCAAGCAAAACAAATGATAAGACAGATGAAGCAGAAGCCAGCTGGGGCTCTAAGCAACCCCAGCCTATAAAAGCCAGCGGGGACTCTGACTCTGAATCATCAAATGAAAACAATATCGCTATTGTTGCTAACTCCAAGAGACTGTCAGGGGCACAAAGAAGGAAACTGAATAAGTTGAACCGACAGAACCTATTACGGGATGAACCTGACAATTCTACCTCCAACACAAACATGGAGGCCGCTAAAAGAGTCAGGTCTCCCGACGAACATAGCGCTGTGAAAGTGACTAAGAAGAAAAAGGGCTCGCCGTCTTCCAGTAATCCGGAGAAGCCTAACGTAACCACACAAAAGAAAGTCTCTAGTCTGGGTCCTTCGATCGTGGGCGGTAATGTTGATCCAGTAACGCAGATCAAGTCAACCAAATCATCCGTTAGGGATGAGGCTTTACACAAAAAGACTCTACAGACACGGAAAAATCAATTGGCCATAAAGAAGGGTAAGAAGCCACCATCTTATTCTAATATAGCTAAACAATATTTTCGAGACGATCTATGCTATGCCATAATTGATAGCAGTAGTGCATCTGGCAGAATCCCAGAAGACCAAAAGAGTAACTTCGAAGATTTGGTCTATACGAGGGTAGCGGAGTACGTCATCGAATCTAAGGATGAACCACCAATCGAAGTAATGAGTTGCAAGTTTGAGAGGCGTGTTTTGATGCTAAGACTGGCATCACAACGCTGCTCTGGTGTCCTCGTAAAACTTGTGGATAGCTTCCCCTCACCTTGGGACGGCGCAAAGCTAAAATTGGTAAGGAAAAGCGACATTCCTGAACTCATAAAACGACCCTATATGTTAAGGGATACATACTCGACATCTTTGACAAACAGAATTCAAAACTTTCCGTGAGAAAGTCGGAAGTCTTCTACAGGAAGGATGATGCCGAGGGTACTCTCCTCGTGTTTGGCATAGACCCAGAATCCAAGAACAATCTCTTTATGGCGAAGGGCATGGCATACATCTTGATCTGGACAGTCTTTTTCAAAATTGGAAAGGTCCCGATTGGCAGGACAGATGAATCGAGTCCAAATATACTGTCTGAAGAGGCAAACACTGGTAGTGAACGGATGGAGACAAGTGAGACACTGCACGAGTACAAGGCGTTCAATCCCTTTTTGACTCTTTCCTCTGTGTCTCTTTTTCATCTCAATTTCCGGTCAAGTATGACACCAAGGTATTTAGGCTCAGAGGACAGATTCAGCTCCACTCGGAGCTGAATCTGTTGAGGAGTTATGTATCGATTCCAGCTTCACATTATTGAAAGCTACTTCTATGTCCAGGAAAGTAGCCAAAGTGTATTGGTTTTTCCTAGGTTACCCTCAATATAACCCACCACGTCATGAAGAGCACTGTCAACAGAGCGACCCTTGATGTATGCATGTTGACTACTGCTGATTAAAGATGGGTGTAATCGATCTCTGCTGTACTTATAGATGTCAATCAGTCTCTCCAAAGTTTTCAGTAAAACGATGAGAGTGTAACACATCGAAGGAGTGCACTAAGACCCCAAGTATGTTTGGCGGAAATTCGATTTGGATAATTTTAAGTCATTGGAGCAATGTCCGTCCGTCCGTCCATCTATATGTCTGTGTGTCTGTCTGCTGGCTGGTGCGCACGATAACTCTCGAAAGGATTAACCGATGACTTCAAATTTGGTGTGCGGAATTATTTTGATCTCCGGCTAAGTTCGTAGAAGCGCCATATTGGTCCACTCCTTCTAGTACCCCTCCACAAAGGGTTAACCTTTAGTGAAATCTTGATTCTTTAATGCCTTCTATACTACTTACTCGAAATTTATGAAATTTCACACATAGTCTTAGTTACTTAGTCGCTAAGACGTCAAGAAAAATGGGCGAATTGGCCACTACCTTTTTGGTACCTCCCACACGAATGGACCATTAGTCTACAGTGTAATGCTTTTATAGTACCTAGAATCCAAAGAAAAGTGGGCGTTATTGGCACTCTCCTTTTGGTACCTCCCACACAAATGGACCATTGTGCACCAAAAGATAACAGATTATAACTTTAATACCAGTTCATACTATAAAATTATTAAATGCAATTTAAATTGATAATAATTTAATATAAAACAACAAGTAAGAAAGTTTCAGTCGGGTAAACCGACTAAGGTATACCCTCACTTTGTGAGTAATGTAATATATAACATTACACCAATAAATCTGTCAATTTGTGTGGGAGGTACCAGAAGGGGTTTTCCAAATACACATATTTTTCGGTAAACAGTACATTCTTAAATACATTGCATTGTGCTGAACTATAAGCGTTTATATGCACTGCTATATTAAAGTTACGAGCTATGTAATTTTGGTATGATTTGGTCATTTTGCGTGGGAGGTACAAAAAGGGGCGGGGTGATAACGCCCACTTTTTACAGGACTATAGGCACTATAACAGCATTACACTGTACAAAATTTCAAGTATTTGTATGCAGTGGTATTTAAGTTACAAGCCGTTTACTTTTGGTACGAAACGGTCCATTTGTGTGGGAGGTACCAAAAGGGGCTGTACGATAATGCCCATTTTTTACCGGACTATAGGCGCTACAAAAACATTATACTGTAGAAAATTTCAAGCATTTTTATGCACTTGTATTAAAGTTATAAGCAGTTAAATTTTGATGCAAAATGGTCCATTTGTGTGGGAGGTACCAAAAGGGGCATGCCAACTTCACCCATTTTTCTCGAGTTAATAGCGACTTATATACTAATATTATGTGCAGAATTTCAAAAGATTCGAATAAGTAGTATAGAAGTTATTAAAGAATCAATATTTCACTAAATTTTAACCCTTTGTGTGGGAGGTACCAGAAGGAGTAGACCAATATGGCCCATCTTCGAACTCATCCGGAGATAGATCAAAATATTACCACATACCAAATTTGAAGTCAATCGGTTACTCTTTTCGAGAGTTATCGTGCGCACCAGCCAGCAGACAGACAGACAGACAGACAGACAGACAGACAGACAGACAGACAGACAGACGGACGGACATTGCTCATTCGACTTAAAATGACCCAAAACGGATTTCCTCCGAACATACTTAGGGTCTTAGATCACTCCTTCGATGTGTTACACTTTTTTCCGTAGCAAATGATATATACCCTCGTCACACTAAAGTGAGGGTATAAAAATAAATAAATTTACAAAATGTTGGGACTCAAGGTGAGGGGATTCAAAAGTTGGTTTACATCTTACTTGATATTTCCGCAATAAATATTCATTATACAACAGTGGTTATAATATTCGCTGGCCTTATTTTTAGTTTATTTAGAATTGTTTTTTTTTTGCATTTTTTTAATCAAAATATTTTTGTTTTTTGTTCATTTTTTGTGAACACCGTTTTCTGTTTTGCTTTTCATTTATTTCAATTCATTACTTTAAATTCATTTTATTCACCTCGAAATTGTATAGTAACAATAAAATTCAAATTTGTCTGTTATCTTTTATGCGAACTTTTATGATGGCTATGCATATGTAAATTTAATTAAATTTGTATTTGTCATTCACAAAAACAGCCACAGCGCCATTCGTCGTCGCATATAAAACACTCAGCGCAATTACAGAGACAGAAAATACCTGAAATTTGCTCGTGCAAAATAAACAAATGGTCTCATAAAGTGGGTTGTTTTTTTATAGCGAACCTGCAGCTGTCCAGGAACGTTGCTTATCACGACCACAGGAACAACAGATTGTAGGAGGCATGTAAAAGGAAATACATATCCTGACTCTCATCCGCCTGAAAAACGTGAGTTTACGCAGTGGCGGCGGGTGCATGGGTGCCTGATGAAATTTATTGATTGAATGGAGGTTATAAGGAAGAAACATTTTCAACACATGAATTTAATATTTCACATATGATTAAATTTGATACATTAGACCCCAATTTCACAACCTCCGGTTAGAGCCAACTCACAGTTAAAAAAATAAAAATTTCATACAATTTGACAGGTTTAACTGTAGGTTAGCTCTAACTGTTGGCTAACCGGAGATTGTGGAATTGGCCGAAATGTCTGTCGGATTCGTCTGAACATTATAGTAGCTATACTTGGGAGTTTGTGGCACCGTTTCAAGAACTCTGGTACATTTAAACGAGATATACACTACAGGGTTCTGTGAGGAATCTTCGTTTGAAGTAGAATTTGTAGCAGATGTCGGAATATACTTGACAGGTCTGAGTAGGAAGTAAAGAGAACCTTCTTAAGAATATTTTTTTCAAAACATCGCTAAGCAAATCATGGATATTTGCCACTACAGCACAAAATAGGTTTACTTATATGACCTCATTTTTGCAAAATTTTTTGGACTATCATCGGTATTTAGTATTCCTCTGGTAGAGGAACGCCCACAAAAATATTGTTCAAAATTTTTGCCTAAAAGCTATATCTTATCCTCCAGGACTAAAACGTATCACATTCTATCTCTCCTAAGAAAAACTATTATTTAATTAAGCACACATTAATGTCCAAATAAATGACAAAAGAAAACAATGTACTAAAATTTAATTTATGTTTCCTTTCGAAAGATGTGTTTTGTGTTAAGTACAATGTCCTTGTTGTTATCCTTGTTACATTATTATAACCAGTTTATGTTGTGCTCGTGGCAACAAAACAATAAGACAACATTTATATGTATATTTTGTTGTGAAGCTCACAAAAACATGCGTAATAAAGACTTAATTAAAAACATAATGCGAATAACCACAGGTAGTAAGCGACGTCTTCAATGAGTTTGAGTGTGTGTGTCTGTGAAGGAAAACGCCTAAACATGGTTGTTTGCTCCAAAGGAATTACAGCACATCTTGTGAACATTGTGAAGATTTATGGTTAAGACTGCATTTTTCCGCTGAAGGTTTATTTTTTGCTGAAAACATATTGTATGAAGAGTAGGAGTACTGAATTACACGGAAACAAATGTTGATGGAGTTTAGTTTAACAAATGAAGATAAAATTAAAATATATATTGCACTATTCTGATACTTAGGAATATAAATCAATAAATGAAGGAAAATCGACTCTGGACTACACCATTTTCAACTGTAATTCGAAAAAAATCAATTCAATTTCGAAATAGATCTATTGAAATTCGAAGATTCCATTTTAAATTCGAAAAAGGTCAATTTAAATTCGAAGATTTCATTTAAAATTCGAAAAAAATCAATTGGAATTCGAAATACATCAATTGAAATTCGAAACACATCAATTGAAATTCGAAAAACATCAATTTAAATTCGAATTTTAATTGATGTATTTCGAATTTCAAATTATGTGTTTCGAATTACAATTGATGTGTTTCGAATTTCAATTGATGTTTTTCGAATTTCAATTGATGTTCTTCGAATATCAAGTGATGTGTTTCGAATTTCAATTGATGTTTTTCGAATTTCAAATGGAATCTTCGAATTTCATTTGATTTTTTTCGAATTACAATTGAAAATGGTGTAGTATAATTACACTATGCCACAAAAAAATGTTTTGTGTCCGAGACCAAAAAACTTTTTATACCCTACACCACACTGTGGTACAGGGTATTATAAGTTTGTTTCACGGCAGATGTTTGTAACACCTTAAAATAACACAGCTAGACCCACCTTAAAGTATACCGATCGACTCAGAATCACTAGCTGAGTCGATTTAACGATGTCTGTCCGTCCGTCCGTCCGTCTGTCCATGTAAAGTTGTTCGTCGACTACAGGTCGCAATTTCACTCCGATCGTTCTAAAATTTTGCAGTTAGAGTATTTCGCGGCTGTTAAGATCGCTATTGGTTGAAATCGGTTCAGATTTAGATATTGCTCCCATATATATCTTTCGTCCGATTTGGCCCTTTAGTCCTATATAAGCTGTATTTTACATCCGATCGTTTTAAAATTTATAATGGTAGAGTTTCTTGATCCATGAACCAACATTGCCGAATTTGAAGAAAATCGGTTCAGATTTAGATATAGCTCCCATATATATCTTTCGTCCGATTTGGTCCTTTAGTCCTATAGAAGCTGTATTTTACATCCGATCGTTTTGAAATTTAGAATGGTAGAGTTTCTTGATCCATGAACCAACATTGCTGACTTTGAAGAAAATCGGTTAAGATTTAGCTATAGCTCCCATATATATGTTTCGTCCGATTTGGCCCTTTAGTCCTATAGAAGCTGTATTTTACATCCGATCGTTTTGAAATTTATAATGGTAGAGTTTCTTGATCCATGAACCAACATTGCCGAATTTGAAGAAAATCGGTTCAGATTTAGATATAGCTCCCATATATATCTTTCGTCCGATTTGGTCCTTTAGTCCTATAGAAGCTGTGTTTTACATCCGATCGTTTTGAAATTTAGAATGGTAGAGTTTCTTGATCCATGAACCAACATTGCCGAATTTGAAGAAAATCGGTTAAGATTTAGCTATAGCTCCCATATATATGTTTCGTCCGATTTGGCCCTTTAGTCCTATAGAAGCTGTATTTTACATCCGATCGTTTTGAAATTTAGAATGGTAGACTTTCTTAATCCATGAACCAACATTGCCGAATTTGAAAAAAATCGGTGCAGATTTAGATAGAGCTCCCATATATATCTTTCGTCCGATTTGGTCCTTTAGTCCTATAGAAGCTGTATTTTACATCCGATCGTTTTGAAATTTAGAATGGTAGAGTTTGTTGATCCATGAACCAACATTGCCGAATTTGAAGAAAATCGGTTCAGATTTAGATATAGCTCCCATATATATCTTTCGTCCGATTTGGTCCTTTAGTCCTATAAAAGCTGGATTTTACACCCGATCGTTTTGAAATTTAGAATGGTAGAGTTTCTTGATCCATGAACCAACATTGCCGAATTTGAAGAAAATCGGTTAAGATTTAGCTATAGCTCCCATATATATGTTTCGTCCGATTTGGCCCTTTAGTCCTATAGAAGCTGTATTTTACATCCGATCGTTTTGAAATTTAGAATGGTAGAGTTTCTTAATCCATGAACCAACATTGCCGAATTTGAAAAAAATCGGTGCAGATTTAGATAGAGCTCCCATATATATCTTTCGTCCGATTTGGTCCTTTAGTCCTATAGAAGCTGTATTTTACATCCGATCATTTTTAAATTTAGAATGGTAGAGTTTCTTGATCCATGAACCAACATTGCCGAATTTGAAGAAAATCGGTTCAGATTTAGATATAGCTCCCATATATATCTTTCGTCCGATTTGGTCCTTTAGTCCTATAGAAGCTGCATTTTACACCCGATCGTTTTGAAATTTAGAATGGTAGAGTTTCTTGATCCATGAACCAACATTGCCGAATTTGAAGAAAATCGGTTAAGATTTAGCTATAGCTCCCATATATATGTTTCGTCCGATTTGGCCCTTTAGACCTATAGAAGCTGTATTTTACATCCGATCGTTTTGAAATTTAGAATGGTAGAGTTTCTTGATCCATGAACCAACATTGCCGAATTTGAAGAAAATCGGTTAAGATTTAGCTATAGCTCCCATATATATGTTTCGTCCGATTTGGCCCTTTAGTCCTATAGAAGTTGTATTTTACATCCGATCGTTTTGAAATTTAGAATGGTAGAGTTTCTTGATCCATGAACCAACAATGCCGAACTTGAAGAAAATCGGTTAAGATTTAGCTATAGCTCCCATATATATGTTTCGTCCGATTTGGCCCTTTAGTCCTATAAAAGCTGTATTTTAACCGACACTACCGAATTTGAAGAAAATCGGTTAAGATTTAGCTATAGCTCCCATATATAGTTTCATCCGATTTGGCTCTTTAGATCCAATCGTTTTTATACCCTACACCACACTGTGGTACAGGGTATTATTTAAGTATAAATTGTCCCAAAGGTAAATTTATGTAAACAATTTATACATGAATTACAAAATTTATATATCAGCACTTTTTGGGAAATCTACAACTTTACTTCAGACACAAAAGAGATATTCCGTACGGTACCGAGAAGAAATATAGAAAAAGTGCAAAAAATCCACCTTGAGCAAAAAAATCGTATGGCCATTAAATTATTAATTGAGCAAACTTGACTAAAGGAATGATGCAGAAGTTCGTATTTTGTGGGGCTCACGTCCAATTCTTAGAATTGAGTGCCAAATCAATGAGCAGAAAAATTCTAAACTGCGAAATTGTAACAAACTATTTTTTCTATTTTCTATGGTTTTTATCCCCTCACCTTAGAGAGGAGGGTATATATCATTTGATAAAAGTGTAACACATCGAAGGAGTGACCCAAGATCCCAAGTGTGTTCGGCGGAAAGCCGTTTTGGGCAATTTTAAGTCTTTTGTGCAATGTCCTCCCTCCGTCCGTCTGTCTGTCTGCTAGCTGGTGCGCACGATAACTCTCGAAAGGAGTAACCGTTTGACTTCAAATTTGGTATGAGGTAATATTTTTTTCTATCTCCAGCTAAGTTCGAAGATGGGCCATATTGGTCCACTCCTTCTAGTACCTCTCCCACAAAGGGTTAACATTTAGTGAAATATTGATTCTTTAATAACGTCTATACTACTTACTCGAATCTTCCGAAATTCCACAATTAGTACTAGTTTATTAGTACCTTACACCGCCAGAAAAATGGGCGAAGTTGCCACGTCCCTTTTGGTATCTCACCCACAAATGGACCATTTGGACCAAAGTTAACAGCATATAACTTTAATACCAGTACATAAAAATACTTGAAATTTTGTACAATGTAATGTTTTCATAGTGCCTACATTCCGGTAAAAAATGGGATTATTGTGCGGCCCCTTTTGGTACCTCCCACACAAATGGACCGTTTTGCACATAAAATGAAAAGCTTATAATGTTAATACCTATGCATACAAATACGTAAAATTTTTGTACAGTGTAATTCTGTTATAGTGTCTACAGATCAGTGAAGAATGGGCGTTATTGCCCCGCCCCTTTTGGTACAATTTGGTAAAATAAGTGAAGGTACAAGAACAAAGGTCACATAAGGAGATCCCAGTGTAGTGCTATGGTAACCGACCGAGTGAACTATAACTAAACGTACACCGTTTATACATACACCTTCGTGAGGATCTTCACCACTAAGAGAGGAATGAGTGGGAAGAATACCAGGTAATAGATCGTTCGAAACATGATGGTAAGATTGGCTTCGGAGTACACTGCAAATAACTTAGTCTTGATATATGTAGCTCACAGAAGTCCTCTATGGGGCTGAGTCACAACATAGTGACCAACACAGGCGTTGTCATTTACTTGAATTCACTTCTCTGAATGCCACATCCCTAAATCCACAAACAGTCCACGACTTTCGCAGATCTATTAATGAGATGGCTGCGAAGGTAAACATATGGGTAGTTTACTCACAAGTGTCACAGGTTAAAAATTAGATCTTTCCCAAATTTTTAGAAAATGTTGCCCTAGTTTGTGGGAGTAATGACCCACAATATAAAAAAAAAATATAATGAAAACTGGAGGCCAGGGTGAGGTCAAAGCTCAGAAAAATTGATTTTTTCCCTCTTCAATGGTTTTTTGAAGTTCATTTAACTGCTACAACTCATAAGAAATTGAAAATAGAAAATATTGTTTCTTAAAGGATTTTCCGTGCACTTTTCATAAAAAATATTAATTTTATCTTAAACAATTTATTTCGGTCACTTTTCGAGAAAATCTATATATATAAAGAAGAATGTGTGTTTGTTTGTTTGTTTGTTTGTCGGTTTGTTTGTTTGTTGGTTTGTTGGTTTGTTTGTACCGTATAGACGTCTAAACGGCTGAACCGATCTTCTTGAAATTTTCACAGAATGTACATGTGTGGGGCGTGGTGAAAATAGGGTACTTGAATTTTCGATATATCAAGTGGGCGTGGCCCCGCCCACATAAGACAAATTTTAAAATTGAGATATCTTGCACAATTTGTTAGCTAGAGTGCTGTAATTTTGTACATATGTATCTGGTGGCAGTCCACGTGATTGGTCCAAAAATGGGCGGGATCGGATCAATGGGCGTGGCCCCGCCCATATAAGCCAAATTTTAGAATTTTAGATATCTTGCACAATTTGTTAGCGAGAGAGCTGTAATTTTGTTTATATATATCTGTTGGCGACCTACCTGATTGGTCCAAAAATAGGCGGGGGCGGACTAATGGGCGTGGCCCCGCACCTTTAAGCCAAATTTTTATATCGAGATATCTTGCACAATTTGTTAGCGAGAGAACTGGAATTTTGTATATATATTTCGGGAGGCAGTCTACGTGATTGGTCCAAAAATGGGCGGGGTCGGACTAATGGGCGTGGCCCCGCCCCTTTAAGCCAAATTTTGAAATTGAGATATCTTGCACAATTTGTTAGCGAGAGAGCTGTAATTTTGTGCATATGTATCTGGTGGCAGTCTACGTGATTGGTTCAAAAATGGGCGGGATCGGACGAATGGGCGTGGCCCAGCCCATATAAGCCAAATTTTGAATTTGCACAATTTGCTAGCGAGAGAACTAGAATTTTGTATATATATCTGGAGGCAGTCTACGTGATTGGTCCAAAAATGGGCGGGGTCGGACTAATGGACGTGGCCCCGCCCCTTTCAGCTAAATTTTGAAATCGAGACATCTTGCACAATTTGTTTGCAAGAGAGCTGTAATATTGTGTATATATATCTGCTGGCGACCTACGTGACTGGTTCAAAAATGGGCGGGATCGGACCAATGGGCGTGGCCCCGCACATATAAGCCAAATTTTGAATTTGAGATATCTTGCACAATTTGTTAGTGAGAGAAGTAGAAATTTGTATATATATATCTGGAGGCAGTCTACGTGATTGGTCCAAAAATGGGCGGGGTCGGACTAATGGGCGTGGCCCCGCCCCTTTAAGCCACATTTTGAAATCGAGATATCTGGCACAATTTGTTAGCGAGAGAGCTGTAATTTTGTGCATATGTATCTGTAGCACGCTACGTGATTGGTTAAAAAATGGGCGGGATAGGACCAATGGGCGTGGCCCGTCCTTATAAGCCAAGTGGTGAATTTGAGATATGTTGCACAATTTGTTAGCGAGAGAGCTGTACTTTTGGGTAAATATATCTGCTGGCGACCTACGTGACTGGTCCAAAAATGGGCGGGATCGGACCAATGGGCGTGGCCCCGCCCATATAAGCCAAATTTTGAAATTGATATATCTTGCACAATTTGTCAGCTGTAATGTTGTACATATGTATCTGGTGGTAGTCTTCGTGATTTGTCCAAAAATGGGCGGGATTGGACCAATGGGCGTGGCCCCGCCCTTATAAACCAAATTTTTAAATTGACATATATTGTACAATTTGTTAGCGAGGGTGCTGTAATGTTGTGTATATGTATTAGGTGGTAGTCTACTTAATTGGTCCAAAAATGGGCGGGATCGGACCAATGGGCGTGGCCCTCCCATATAAGCCAAATTTTGAAATTGATATATCTTGCACAATTTGCTAGCGAGAGTGCTGTAATTTTGTGCCATGTATCCGGTGGTAGTCTTCGTGATTTGTCCAAATATAGGCGGGATTGGACGAATGGGCGTGGCCCCGCCCGTATAAACAAAGCTTATCACAATCTTGCACAATTTGTTAGCGAGAGTGCTGTAATTTTTGCATATGTATTAGGTGGTAGTCTACTTGATTGGTGTAAAAATGGGCTGGATTGGACCAATCGGCGTGGCCGCGCCAATACAAACCCAATCGACATAACTCGCACAAATTATTAGCGAGATTACTCTAATTTTGTGCATATATATTAGGTGGCAACCTACGTGCTTGCTCCAAAAATGGGCGGGGTCGGACAAATGGGAGTGGCCCCGCCCATATAAGCCAATTAAATTTTGTGTTTGATATATCTTGAACAATTTGTTAGAGAGATCAATGTAATTATGTGCATATATATTTGGTGTCAGTTTACGTAATTAGTCCAAAAATTAACGGGATCGGAAATCTGAAGTCTGGGGCAACGAAGTGGACCGGGGCCAGCTAGTAAAAATATAAATTGCGATATCTCAGAATCGATATGTGTTTTTTTTTCTTTAAATTTTTTATTAAAAATTATCCCTAAGTACTCTACTCTATATAAGTAATACATGGAAATCTTCACCAAATTACAAACAAACGAAAATATTTGTATGTGTTTTCAAATATATTTGGTTAGTTGTTTTTTTTTTTTTTAAATATTTTTCTTTGTAATTTGGTGAAGATTTTCAGATATTACAATGTAGCTTCTGAACCAAATTTACACCATCGTTGGACTACATATGGACTATTTTTTATAGAAAACTAGCTGAGCCCGGTGCGCTTCGCTGCCCATGTCAAAATTCGCGGTGTAGAATCTGTATTTTATATCCGATCAGTACGAAATTCGGCAGAAAGAGGTTTGTTATTACATGAAGGAATACTGCCAAATTCGGAGAAAATCGGTTCAGATTTAGATATAGTCCCCATATATATGTTACCCCCGATTTGAAATTCAAGCGCTGTAGAAACTGTATTTTATATCCGATCAGTACGAAATTCGGCAGAAAGAGGTTTCTTATTACATGAAGGAATGCCGCAAAATTCGGAGAAAATCAGTTCAGATTTAGATATAGCCCCCATATATATATGTTACCCCCAATTTGACATGTAAGCGCTGTCGAGACTGTGTTTTATATCCGATCAGAACGAAATTCGACAGAAACAGGTTTCTATTTTACATGAATGAGTATTCTAGGAAAATCGATTCAGATTTATATATAACCTCCATATATATGTTCCTCCAGATTTGGTTACAAAGCGCTATAGAAGTTGTACTTTACTTCCGATCATCACAAAGTTCTCCAGAAAGATTTTTCTCAATTTAGGAACGAATATTGCTTAATTTAGCGATTATCGGTTCAAAATAAGATATACATACACACACACACACCACATTTACCAATTATTCCAAATTATTATCGCAATGACCCTAATCGGCCCCGCCCGACTTTCTGCCTTTCCTTACTGGTATTAGTGATAAATTCACTGAATGAAAAAATACCGAATTCAGTGGAAAGTCCAGAAAATAGAAATGTATACTTATAAAATTTCCAAATTCTTGTTTCATTGGTCATGCATCACATTATCATATTGCGATTGTATTGGAGTGAGCAGCTGTAATTATCGCATACCGAGCATTTATGTTCATGTATTTCCTATATAATACTTGCAAGATATATCAAAATATGGGCTGTGCCACGCCCACTGGTCCTATTCCGCCCATTTGTAAGCCAATCACGTAGACTGCTACCAGATACATATACGCAAAATTTCAACACTCTCGCTAACAAAATGAGCAAGATAATTCAATTTCAAAATTTGGCTTATATGGGCGGTGGCCCGCCCATTGGTCAGATCCCGCCAATTTTTGGACCAATCACGTGGACTGTCACCAGATACATATCTACAACATGACAGCACTCTAGATAAAAAATTATGCAAGTTATATCAATTTCAAAATTTGGCTTATAAGGGCGGGGCCACGCCCATTGGTCCGATCCCGCCCATTTTCTGACCAATTACATAGAATGCCACCAGATACATATACACAACATTGCAGCACTCCCGATAGCAAATTGTGCAAGATATAAAAATTTCAAAATTTGGTCATTGTGGGCGGGGCCACGCCTATTGGTCCGAACCCGCCCATTTTTGGACCAATCACGTAGATCGCCAACGGATATATATACACAAAATTCCAGGTCTCTCGCTAACAAATTGTGCAAGATATCACATTTTTTAAATTTGGCTTATATGGGCGGTGCCAAGCCCATTGGTTCGATCCCGCCCGTTTTTGGATCAATCACGTAGACTGCCACCGTTTACATATACACAAAATTCCAGCACTCTCGCTAACAAATTGTGCAAAATATCTCAATTTCAAAATTTGTCTTATATGGGCGGGGCCACGCCCATTGGTCCGGTCCCGCCCATTTTTTCACAAATTACGTAGAATGCCACCAGATACATATACGCAACATTGCAGCACTCCCGCTAGCAAATTGTGCAAGATATCAAAATTTTGTCTATGTGGGCGGGGCCACGCCCATTGGTCCGATCCCGCCCATTTTTGGACCAATCACGTAGACTGCCACCGTTTACATATACACAAAATTCCAACACTCTCGCTAACAAATTGTGCAAAATATCTCAATTTCAAAATTTGGCTTATATGGGCGGGGCCACGCCCATTGGTCCGATTCCGCCCATTTTTGGAAAATTCACATAATCTGCCATTAAATGCATACAAACAAAATTTCAGCACTATACCTATAATAGGAGCAGAAATATCGGATTTTGAACCTGCGATTTGTATGGGAGGTACCACGCCCCTTTGTCCAATTAATTTTTTTTTTCTATATAAACCATCTCGTGAAAATTTAGAATCGAATAAAAAAAATCATCCAAATCGCTCCAGCCGTTCTGACGTGATGCCATTACACAGATGGACCGTTTCATTTTTATATATATAGATTTAAGGAAAAAAATTAGATCGCTTTTGTGATATCGCAATTTATATATGTCAACGATAGTATCAGTTCTGACGGGACACTGCCTGATCAGTGAACACCACAGAAGGTAGGGTATTGGCTCCAATGACTTCTGCGGAACCTGTGGAGATAAGGAAGAAATGGAGAACATTGAGCACTTGATTTGCAACTGTCCCGCATTGAGTAAACGACGTCTGGATATACTGGGATCGGCTCTTCTAGAAAGTCTAACAGATCTTTCCGGTACCGATAATTGTATTATTCATAACTATGTATGTCATACAGATTGCTTTCGATGGGGGACATCTGGAGCCGTAGTAACACTAGAGATCTGAATTGGTATATCGGAGCTGATAAAACCGGCTGCCACACTACATAAACTTAATTTATTCAGAACAGCAGCATATACAATTTATATTATTTATAGACACCGTTGCGTATGATAGTTATAAATTTAAAATTACTAATAATATGTACTGTTTTTTAGAAATAATTAATTTAATAATTTAAAAATAAAGTTATTTTGTTCTTTTTCTATCTAAACTGAAATGTTTATATTCAAACAGAACATATCCTAAGAACTTTGCCAGAGAATCCAAAAACGTTGACGAATTTTGTCTCGAGTAACGTAATTAATTTTTCAGAACCACGGTACGTATGACTGATATTATTTTAAGGACACTGTAGCGTATGATAACAATATTTTAATACAAATTATACTATTATGTATACGCTCTATATGTCTAGCAATATCAATAGTTATAATTAATTTGTTTTAACAAAAAGGTCTCCCAACACTTTACAAATAGAGCTCCTTAATTTCTAGGCATACTCGTACTCGTACATATTTTTAAACCCCAATATGTTTTGGAATTCTTTCCACATTGCACATACAATTTACCACTACACTGTGGCACACTTTGTTGTCATCCGTTACACCAACCTAACCTAACGATGCAACAAAATTCCTCAACGTTTCAATCTATACACTTTTTGAGAAATTGCGAAAAACTAATGGTGCACGAAACCACAATTTACTCTTAAAGCTGCTCCGAGAAGCAGGTATCGCTATGTCTTCTTCTCCAGGTGTGAACACGTTCAGGCTTATTGCACCATAAGTGAATGAACGAACCAACCAACGAACAAACACCCATAAAGTTTAGAAACCATTTTAAAATAAGTAAAATGGATTTATATTGAAATACAATGTAGTAAAGTTGTTCTAAGGAAAAAAGGGGGAGGGTGGTGAGCTGAGTGAGGTGTGGGGTAGTAAAGCCCATTTATACCCTTAGCCTTAAGTCCTATCCTATCGTTCAAACACATACATTCACTCTCTCATACTCTCAGGGACACATTCTCACCTAAGCTCACGTAATAAACTTTGAAAATGTGGTGACACTCTAAGGCAGGTGGTTTTCTCTTCTCCACTTTAGCAACACACTGACAGTTTTCGAAAATAGCAGAAGCTTAAGTTAAAGGATTTTACCCAAAAAAAAAGAAAAAAACCCTTTTTTGTGGTTGTCTGAGTTATTTAAACTCACATATATTGGACTTCATTACTTAAAGCTATTTTTTGAGGGGAGATAAAGGAGTCATATAACTTTAGATAATCGTTTAGGAAGGAGACTGTAATTGAGTAAATTGAAATTAATATTAATAGTTAATTTTTCTTAGTTTTTGCTATGAAATAAAAAGAAAACAATTAAACAAAATCCAGTTGAGTAAACCAAATGAAGAAAAACGATGCTCATTCTTATCAAGTTGTAGTGATTGCAAAAGTAATCTAAAACACAGACTTTAAAGACACCGAGATTCCCTTTGAATTTATGTGGAAATGATTTTCTAATGAATTTTTAAATTTTGCGTGGGTAAAGTTAAATACTCGTACAAAAACTTTTTTTTTAATTTCAAATTATTAGTTTTATAAATTAAAATATTATAATAAATTAAAATATTATTTTTGTATTTTTATAGAAAAATTCTTAGATTTTTTGTATTTTTATAGAAAAATTCTTAGATTTTTTGTATTTTTATAGAAACATTCTAAGAATTTTAGTATTTTTAAAGAAAAATTCCTAGAACTTGTGTATTTTTATAGAAAAATTCTAAGAATTTGTGTATTTTTATAGAAAAATTATTAAATTTTTTTTATTTCTATACATACATTCTTAGAATTTTTTTAGTTTTATAGAAAAATTCTTAAATTTTTTCATTTCTATAGAAAAATTCTTAGAATTTTTGTTTTTGATAAAAAAAAATTAAAATTTTTGTATTTTTATAGAAAAATTCTTAGAATTTTTGCATTTTTATAAAAAAAACTCTTTGAATTTTTGTATTTTTATTGAAAAAATCTTAGAATTTTTGTATATTTATAGAAAAATTCTTAGAATTTTTGTATTTTTATAGAAAAATTCTTAGAATTTTTGTATTTTTATAGAAAAATTCTTATAATTTTCGTCCTTTCAAAGTCCTTTCTTGGTTCAAATAACTGTTATTTTCAAAATTGTATATATCGGGATATAGTTATAGTTCTATGTAGGGACTATATCTAAATCTGAACCGATATTCTTAAAATTCGCCAAGTAACGTTCTTGGTCGAGTTTCTTGGTTCAGTTATCTGCTAAATTTTATAAAATTCTCTTTCAAAAATGCGGATTCTATAGCCTTATATGCAAAATCGGGATACAGAAAAATTCTTAGAATTTTTGCATTTTTGTAGAAAAATTCTTAGAATTTTTGTATTTGATAGAAATTTTTTGTAGAATTTTTGTATTTTTTAAGAAAATTTTTTAGAATTTTTGCATTTTTATAGAAAAAATTGTGTATTTTTGTAGAAAAATTCTAAGAAATTTTGTATTTTTATAGAAAAATTCTTTTTGTTTTTTATAGAAAAATTCTTAAAAATTTTGTATTTTTATAGAAAAATTCTTTTTGCATTTTTATAGAAAAATTCTTAGAATTTTTGTTTTAGAATAGAAGGTATTTTTATAGAAACTCTAAAAATTTTTTTATATAAAAATTATCGGAAGTTTTTATAGAAAATTCTTATAATTTTTGTATTTGTATAGAAAAATTCGGAGAATTTTTGTATTCTTAGAAATTTTGTATTTCTATAGACAAATGTTTTTATAGATTTTTTTTGAAAAATTCTCAGAAATTTTGCATTTTTATAGAAAAATTCTTAGAATTCTTAGAATTTGTATACTTTTATAGAAGAATTCTTCGAATTTTTGTATTTTTATTAAAACGAGTAGAATTTTTGTATTTGTATAAAAACATTAGTAGAATTTGTATATTTTTATAGAAAAATTTTTAGAATTTTTGTATTTTTATAGAAAAATTCTTAGAGATTTTGTATTTTTATAGAAAAATTCTTAGAGTTTTTGTATTTTTATAGAAAAAATCTTAGAATTTTTGTATTTTATAGAAAAATTCTTAGAATTTTTGTATTTTTATAGAAAAATTCTTAGTTTTTGCATTTTTATAGAAAAATTCTTAGATTTTTTGTATTTTTTTTAGAAAACTTCTTAGAATTTTTGTATTTTCATAGAAAAATTCTTAGAATCTTTGTATTTTTTTTTGAAAAATTCTTAGAATTTTTGTATTTTTATAGAAAAATTCTTAAAATTTTTGTATTTTTATAGAAAAATTCTTAGAATTTTTAAATTTTTTTTAGAAAAATTCTTCGAATTTTGGTATTTTTTTTAGAAAAATTCTTAGAATTTTTGTATTTTTATAGAAAAATTCTTAAAATGTTTGTATTTTTATAGAAAAATTCTTAAATTTTTGTATTTTTATAGAAAAATTCTTTGAATTTTTGTATTTTTATAGGAAAATTCTTAGAATTTTTGTATTTTTATAGAAAAGTTCTTAGAATTTTTTTATTTCTATAGATAAATTCTTAGAATTTTTTTAGTTTTATAGAAAAATTCTTAAATTTTTGTATTTTTATAGAAAAATTCTTTGAATTTTTGTATTTTTATAGGAAAATTCTTAGAATTTTTGTATTTTTATAGAAAAATTCTTAGAATTTTTTTTTTCTATAGACAAATTCTTAGAATTTTTTTAGTTTTATAGAAAAATTCTTAAATTTTTTCATTTCTATAGAAAAATTCTTAGAATTTTTGTTTTTTATAAAAAAAAATTTAAATTTTTGTATTTTTATAGATAAATTCTTAGAATTTTTGCATTTTTATAGAAAAATTCTTAGAATTTTTGTATTTTTATTGAAAAAATTTTAGAATTTTTTTATTTTCATAGAAAAATTCCCAGAATTTTTGTATTTTTATAGAAAAATTCCCAGAGTTTTTGTATTTTTGTAGAAAAATTCCCAGAATTTTTGTATTTTTATAGAAAAATTCTTGAAAATTTTGTATTTTTATGGAAAAATTTTCCGAAATTTTGTATTTTTATTAAAATTGTCCTTGGAATGTAGTCACGATTCGAAAGTGCTTACAAGTTCGTATTGGTCCGATTCTGTCTTATATGTTGTTTTCCCGCAAGAGTTTCGCTTCCAGGTTTCCACTAACTAAATAATCTAAGAGTCTTTCTAAAACTTTCAATAGGAACCAGGATAGACTAATTAGCCTAAAGACCTTTCTCCTAGTGTGTGATATCACTTTTGGTTTGAATGCCACTTAGGTATCCCTCCACCGATCGGGAGGTTCCCTCGGAAATGGGTGCAGAGAAGTAACTGCACTGCCTGCCCTCTGTTATTTGTCCAGTTGATATCCTCATCCTTTAGATGACCCACTGTACATGTAATGAATAGACCAAATATTGTTGTCTTCTTCAACTTTTATGGAACCTATTATGAAAAAATATTGTTTATATTGTTTCTGTACTTCAACAATTTAATTGAAATAAAATAAAACTGATGATATCCCCGCACAGGATTGAAATACGTATAAGGGTATGTGTTTACATGGCTTTCAAAGCGCAATGTCTTAACTTTTCCAATACACTACAAAAAAACCTCTCTTCCGATAGGAAGAGTTGATCGAAAAAGCTGAACAATTCGAATGTGAAACGTTCAATAAATCTAACAAAATTAAAAATTTTATTTTGTTGACAAAAAATACACAATATTTTTTAATCATATGGCAATAAATGAATTTATTTGGCATTTTTGTAGGAATACTGATTAGCATCAGAAATTTTCTCATTTTCCACTTTTTTGATACTCAGTTTTAATCGAAATTTCTGCTTATGTCGCATAGCCCAACCTTTTGCAAAAAAGCCTCTCATCTCTTAATGTCTACTACACAATATTTGCCTTCAGCCCATATGTAAAGAATCAAAAGGACTCCTTAGCAAGTGGACATTTGCTGTTATGGCCAAAAATTGTATATTAAATGTGTTACAAGGATGATTGTTAAATATTCGCTCCCCCAGTGGCATTTGCTGTGGTTATTTTTTTCTTTGGAAATTCTCAAATGCCAGCATTTTTTGGTTTTTACATTTATTGAAGTAGTTTTGACCAAATAGAGTAGTCATTGTCCAAAAAGGGATAAGCAATGCATTTAAATCTGAAGGGACCCAAAAAAACTCATAAAAAATTATTTGCTATAAATGTGTCTTCTCATATGAATAGTAGGAAAAAAACAAGTATATTTCAAAAGGAAATATGAAGTGGAAATATCCCAAAGCTATTTGGTGGTTGTTAATATACTTGACCAAATCTCTAGGAGATATTATTTATGAACAACAAAATTGTGTTATTTTCCTAGATGAGCCTTAGTAACCCTTTTTGCTGATTTCCCAAAGGGTTTGAGGTTTCCTATAGAAGTCTATTAAATATTATGATCTCTTTAAAAGCAAAAAATATTTACTATAAGCATAGTGTTAACCAGAACTTAGATATTGCGGAAAAAAAATTTTATGTTTTCTCGAGGTTTTATTTTTTGCGTTCGTTCATTTACTGAGTACCAAATTTCATATTACATTTCTCACAAAGTGAGGGATACCTTATCGACTGGAGTGTCCTTATTTATCTGTAAAACTAATCAGAATGACATTTCTAATCGCTGTATCATTTCAGTAATTTCGATTTTAACATTTCAAGGTAAAATATTACCTAAAAAGCATTGTCAAAAAAATTAACATGGCCATTCATATATGAGTACATTTACCTGTCAGTTATACCTATCTGTCTCAAAAAAGTCAACCTTATTTATGTCTATTATAATATCTGTTAATTCATCGGACATTATCACTTTCCATTTATTTTGTCCTTCATACTTTGCATATCCTTGCCACGACCACTTACATATTGTCAAACTGTATCTTTGGCTTTGTTGTTCTATGAGAATTGAATGTAAACATTTTATGTATTTCCTCTGCGTCCTAATAATCCCTTGAGTGTCCTAAGGTATACATTAACAAATTATTTGTGTTTATTTTGTGCATGGACGTGATCTGGTTAATAGATTCAAGCCATTTTTGGAAATTTGTAACAAAAGAAATATAATTCATAACAAAATAGGAAATCTCTAGAAGGGGAAAATAATATCTTAATGCCTTTTGTAAGACAATGACGTCTTTGATAATTGGACAGCTTAGAATGGTGGCAGACTAATGTCAAAGCAAAATACTCCAAGAGACAGAAAGAGATAAATACAACATTTCTAAGAAATTGTTGTATTTATCTCTTGACAGAAAGAGATAAATACAACATTTTTAAGAAATTGTCTATAAAAATAAAAAAATTATAAGATGTTTTCTATAAAAGTAAAAAATTTCTAAGAAATTTTCTATAAAACTACAAAATTTTCTATAAGACTAAATATGTTCTAAGAAATCAAAAAATGTCTAAGAAATGTTTCGATCAAAATACAAAATTTATAAGAAGTTTTCTATAAAACTACAAAATTTCTAAGAAATTTTCTTAAAAAATATAAACATTTCTAAGACATTTTATGTAAATACAAAATTTCGAAAAAAATAAATAAAAATTTTCAAGAAACTGTATAAATACAAAAAATTAAGTACAAAATTTTCTTTAAATACACTATTTTTAAGAAATTTTCTACAAATACAAAATTTCCAATAATGTTTCTAAAGGGTCCGCCAAATAACTTTTTTTTTTGAAAGCATCGCGCAAAACATCGAATGTAGCTTCGGCTGTGTGGCACATAGCGCCGTCCTGTTGTAACCAAATGTTGCCAATATCCTCCTCTTCAATTTTTGTGAACAAAAATTCGTTCAACATGGCCCGATAACGATCGCCATTGACTGTAACGGCCACTCCTTCCTCATGGCCCAATTATGCCTCTGGACCAAAATCCGCACCAAACAGTGACTCGTTTTGGTTGTATCGGCTTTTCAATGTATGCGTGCGGGTTTTCTGTGCCCCAAATGCGACAGTTTGGCTTGTTTACATACCCGCCAAGATCAAAATGAGCTTCATCTTAAAAGATTTTTTTTTTTTGGCAAAATCGGCATCTTCTGTAAGTCGATCGCATTCAAGTGTATTTTTCAAAGTTCAAGCGTATACACAACCATATTCGTTCAGCTGAAGGATAAAACTAATTATCTGTCAAATCAGACACTTAGTAAACATTCACGAAATAAGCACTAGTTGAAAAAAAACGTTAGATGGCGGACCCTTTATAAATACATAATTTCCAAGAAAAAATAATAAAAAATTCTAAGATTTTTTCTATAAAAATACAGAAATTCTAAGATTTTTTCTATAAAAATACAGAAATTCTAAGAATTTTTCTATAAAAATACAAAAATTCTAAGAATTTTTCTATAAAAATACAAAAATTCTAAGAATTTTTCTATAAAAATACAAAAATTCTAAGAATTTTTGTATAAAAATACAAAAATTCTGAGAATTTTTCTATAAAAATACAAAAATTCTAAGGATTTTTCTATAAAAATACAAAAATTCTAAGAATTATTCTATAAAAATAAAGAAAAAAAATTCTAAGAATTTTTTTTAGAAAAAATTTTGCATTTATATAGAAATATTCGTAAAAATTTTCAGTTTATATAAAAACAAATCTTAGAAAATTCTGAGTTTTATAGAATTTTTTTAAAAAATTTGTATTTTTATAGAAAGTTTCTTAGAAAGTTTCTTAGAAAGTTTCTTAGAAAATTAATAGAAAATTTCTTAGTCATTTTTGTATATTTTTAGAGAAAATTTCTATGAAATTTTATAATTTTTTAGAGAAAATTTCTTAGAAATGTTGTATTTTTTTAGAGAATATTTCTGAGAATTTTTGTATTTTTTATAGAAAATTTCTTGGAAATTTTATATTTTTCTAGAAAATTTCTTAGAAATTTTATATATTTCTAGAAAATTTCTTAGAAATTTTTAGTTTTATAGAAATTTTATATTTATACAAAATTGCTGAGATATTTTATATTTATAGAAAATTGCTGAAAAATTTTATATTTTTATAGAAAATTTCTGAGAAATTTTATATTTTTATAGAAAATTTATATTTTTATAGAAAATTTGTCAGAAATTTTATATTTTTATAGAAATATTTTTTTTAAAAATTTTATATTTTTATAGAAGATTTCTTAGAAAATGTATATTTGTTTAGAATATTTCTTAGAAATTTTATATTTTTTTAGAAAATTTCTTAGCAATTTTATATTTTTATAGAATTTTTCTTATAAATTTTATATTTTTATAGAAAATTTCATAGAAATTTTATTTTTTTATAGACAATTTCTTAGAAATTTTATATTTTTATAGAAAATATCTAAGAAATTTTATACTTTTATAGAAAATTTCTTAGAAATTTTATACTTTTATAGAAAATTTCTTAGAAATTTTATACTTTTATAGAAAATTTCTTAGAAATTTTATACTTTTATAGAAAATTTCTTAGAAATTTTATATTTTTATAGAAAATTTCTTAGAAATTTTATATTTTTACAGAAAATTTCTTAGAAATTTTATACTTTTATAGAAAATTTCTTAGAAATTTTATACTTTTATAGAAATTTCTTAGAAATTTTATATTTTATATTTTTATAGAAAATTTCTTAGAAATTTTATAATTTTATAGAAAATTTCTTAGAAATTTTATACTTTTATAGAAAATTTCTTAGAAATTTTATACTTTTATAAAAAATTTCTTAGACTTTTATAGAAAATTGCTTAGACATTTTATACTTTTATAGAAAATTTCTAAGACATTTTATACTTTTATAAAAAATTTTTTAGACATTTCATACTTTTTTAGAAAATTTCTTGGACATTTAATATTCTTATTGTAAATTTTGTATTTTTATAGAAAAAGTTTGTTCGAAATTTCATATTTGTATATAAAATGTTAAAAAAATTTGTGTTTTATTTATTCTTTAGCTTTTTTAAATATTTTTTGCTTGTTTTATTAGAATTTAGTATTCATTGCAATTTTCATACCAATTTTGTAATTTTTTTTACAATCTCTATCAGTTTTTTTCGATTCCTAATGGTTCACGTCTCTACAAGTCTCAAGTTAAATTCATTGTCATGGCAATATTTCCATTTTAACGATTGTATCAACAATTTTTTCCAGTAACTTCGCCAACCAAATCCGCTCACAATAAAACTGTACAAAATTTAGATTTGTTTTTTTTGTGACTTTTGTAAAGCGATTTGTATGCCTAGACAACATACTGTAAATTGAATTTTCCATGACAAACATTGATGTGACGCGAAGATTAATGGATTGTTGGCAAAACGAAACAAACAAAAAACACAAGAATAGAGGGAAGTGTTTTTGTGAGGAAAGCCAACATACTCAGCAAGCGATTGTGTATTGAAAAACGATCTGTTTTGTGTGTCACCGAATGGGTTGGAAAATAATGGAATTTTACCCGAGGTTTAGAAAAGGAGTTTATACATAATATAAGTATAAATAATGGGGTCTATATTTACATTAGGTCAATATTTCCATATTTATCTCTATATTACAAATTATATGCAAATTTTATATAAAACCGTCTTTAACATTTCTTAAAAAAAGAAAAAAAACTGTATCAAAGAAAATGTTTATTAAATAACGAAGTTTTAGCTTTTTTGCCAGAAAAAAAAACATTTTTTCTTTATATTGACAAAAAAAAAGTACAATTAAATTCTTCATATTACAGAATTTATATTTTGGTCATTTTTTATGCCTACATATGCCAATAATAAAACCAGAAAAAAAATATAAATAGATACGGAAAATTAAGTAGTATATTTTTATCACAACAGTATGATAATAAACCTCATGTTATTGTTATTTGCATTCATACGAAATCCTGCAGATTGGAAATTGCAAATTGATGGCAATTGTCCCTGTATCACCAGTGATGGAAAGAGTTCACATCACTATAAATTTTGTATTTATAGAAAATTTCTTAGAAATTTTTTATTTATAGAAAATTTCTTAGAAATTTTGTATTTATAGAAAATTTCTTAGAAATTTTGTATTTATAGAAAATTTCTTAGAAATTTTGTATTTATAGAAAATTTCTTAGAAATTTTGTATTTATAGAAAATTTCTTAGAAT
Source organism: Eudasyphora cyanicolor (assembly GCA_963930755.1). NCBI lineage: Eukaryota > Metazoa > Arthropoda > Insecta > Diptera > Muscidae > Eudasyphora > Eudasyphora cyanicolor. Next base: position 278,257,768 of record OZ005736.1, on the reverse strand, counting down.
TTTGAAAAGTTTATTCGGTGTGTGTTCTGGACAAAGTGGGAAAATATATAAAAAAAACATTTGAAAATTCCAAAACAAAGCAATATTTATCATTCAAAATTTGAAAATAGAAAATATATATATAAATAGAAAATTTCATAGAAACTTTGTATTTTTATAGAAAATATCGTAGACATTTTCGGTATTTTTCTAGAAAATATCGTAGAAAATCATGATACTTTTATAGAAAATTTTGTGGAAATTTTTTATTTTTATAGAAAATTTCGTAGAAATTTTGTATTTTTACAGAAAATTTCATAGAAATTTTGTATTTTTATAGAAAATTTCGTAGAAATTTTGTATTTTTATAGAAAATTTCATAGAAATTTTGTATTTTTATAGAAAATTTCGTAGAAATTTTGTATTTTTATAGAAAATTTCGTAGAAATTTTGTATTTTTATAGAAAATTTCGTAGAAATTTTGTATTTTTATAGAAAATTTTGTATTTTTATAGAAAATTTCGTAGAAATTTTTATAGAAATTTTTTATAGAAAATTTCGTAGAAATTTTTATAGAAAATTTTTATAGAAAATTTCGTAGATATTTTGTATTTTTATAGATAATTTCGTAGACATTTTGTATTTTTATCGAAAATTTTCGTAGAAATTTTGTATTTTTATAGAAAATTTCTTAGAAATTTTGTATTTTTATAGAAAATTTCTTAGAAATTTTGTTTTTTACAGAAAATTTCTTCCACATGTACGTTTTTACATGTAGTTAAGTGAATTGAATATGCAGATTTTTACATGAAATAATTCGAGAATATTTATAGGTACATTTCAAAGACTACTTACAGGCATATGCTTTACAAAAGCAGCGAATTTTTCAATAAATACAAAATTTCTAAGAAATTTTCGATAAATACAAAATTTTTTAGCAATTTTTTATAAATAAAAAATATCTAGCAATTTCTTATAAATAAAAAATTTCTAGCAATTTTTTATAAATACAAAATTTCTATGCTATTTTTTATAAATGAAAAATTTCTAAGAAATTTTCTATAAAAATACAAAATTTCTAAGAAATTTCCTGTAATAATACAAAATTTCTAAGAAATGTTCTATAAAAATACAAAATTTCTACGAAATTTTCTATAAAAATACAAATTTTCTGTAGAGATACAAAATTTCTAAGAAATTTTCTGTAGAGATACAAAATTTCTTAGAAATTTTTCATTTATAAAAAATAGCATAGAAATTTTGTATTTATAAAAAATTGCTAGAAATTTTTTATTTATAAGAAATTGCTAGAAATTTTTTATTTATAAAAAATTGCTAAAAAAAATTTTTATTTATCGAAAATTTCTTAGAAATTTTGTATTTTTAGAAGATTTCTTGGAAATTTTTTATTTATGGAAAATTTCTTAGAAATTTTGTATTTTTAGAAATATTCTTCGAAATTTTTTATTTGTGGAAAATTTCTTAGAAATTTTTTATTTATAGAAAATTTCTTAGAAATTTTGTATTTATAGAAAATTTCTTAGAAATTTTGTATTTATAGAAAATTTCTTAGAAATTTTGTATTTTTAGAAGATTTCTTAGAAATTTTTTATTTATGGAAAATTTCTTAGAAATTTTGTATTTTTAGAAAATTTCTTAGAAATTTTTTATTTGTGGAAAATTTCTTAGAAATTTTGTATTTATAGAAAATTTCTTAGAAATTTTGTATTTATAGAAAATTTCTTAGAAATTTTGTATTTATAGAAAATTTCTAAAAAATTTTGTATTTATAGAAAATTTCTAAAAAATTTTGTATTTATAGAAAATTTCTAAAAAATTTTGTATTTATAGAAAATTTCTTAGAAATTTTGTATTTATAGAAAATTTCCCAGAAATTTTGAATTTATAGAAAATTTCCTAGATATTTTTAATATATAGAAATTTTTTTGGAATATTTGTATTTATAGAATTTTTTTTAGGAATTTTTGTATTTATGGAAAACTGCTTAGACATTTTTGTATTTATAGGAAATTTTGTTGAAAATAGTTTTGTTACTAGTTCCAGGTCCTGCAGGACTTATATCATGGTCTGCATGCCATCATTTGTAGGGCTCTCCGTTGACATTACTCTTGTGGCATATTGCAGAAAAACAAAATATTATACCGTATATAAATGTAATTTTTGCCGCTACACATTTGGTGGTGGGCGGAGGTTCACATTTTGTGACGCATTACAACGCCATCGCATTGAATTAACCTAATAAAAGTGTGGTGGGCGAGTAAACATTTAGTGGATTTACCATTTCATTTGGGTACTTTGCGCAGCACTGAAATTACATACAATTTACAAACAAATATTGGATGACGAATTTTAATTTTATTTGTTCATTTCGATGAATTTATTTCGACATTATGTGGGATGTGAGGGACCACAAAAATGCAAGTTTTATATTAATGCTGAATAATGGATTTTTGTAGTAATTTTCGGCACACATGTACGTTTTTACATGTAGTTAAGTTCTACATGAAATAATTCGAGAATATTTATAGGTACATTTCAAAGACTACCTACAGGCATATGCTTTACAAAAGCAGCGAATTTTTCAATAAATACAAAATTTCTAAGAAATTTTCGATAAATACTTTCTAGCAATTTTTTATAAATAAAAAATTTCTAGCAATTTCTTATAAATAAAAAATTTCTAGCAATTTTTTATAAATACAAAATTTCTATGCTATTTTTTATAAATGAAAAATTTCTAAGAAATTTTCTATAAAAATACAAAATTTCTACGAATTTTTCTATAAAAATACAAAATTTCTACGAATTTTTCTATAAAAATACAAAATTTCTACGAATTTTTCTATAAAAATACAAAATTTCTACGAATATTTCTAAAAAAAATACAAATATCTACGAAATTTTCTATAAAAATACAAAATTTCTACCAAATTTTCTATTAAAATGTAAACTTTCTACGAAATTTTCTATAAAAATACAAAATTTTCTATAAAAATACAAAATTTCTAAGAAATTTCTACGAAATTTTCTATAAAAATACAAAATTTCTAAGAAATTTTCTATAAAAATACAAACTTTCTAAGAAATTTTCTATAAAAATACAAAATTTCTAAGAAATTTCCTGTAATAATACAAAATTTCTAAGAAATGTTCTATAAAAATACAAAATTTCTACGAAATTTTCTATAAAAATACAAAATGTCTACGAAATATTCTACAAAAATACAAAATTTCTACGAAATTTTCAATAAAAATACATACAAAATTTCTACGAAATTTTCAATAAAAATACATACAAAATTTCTACGAAATTTTCTATAAAAATACAAAATTACTACAATTTTTTTTATAAAAATTAGAAATTTCTACGAAATTTTCTATAAAAATACAAAATTTCTACGAAATTATCTATAAAAATACAAAATTTCTACGAAATTTTCTATAAAAATACAAAATTTCCAAGAAATTTTCTATAAAAATACAAAATTTCCAAGAAATTTTCTATAAAAATACAAAATTTCTACGAAATTTTCTATAAAAATACAAAATTTCTACGAAATTTTCTATAAAAATACAAAATTTCTACGAAATTTTCTATAAAAATACAAAATTTCTACGAAATTTTCTATAAAAATACAAAATTTCTACGAAATTTTCTATAAAAATACAAAATTTCTACGAAATTTTCTATAAAAATACAAAATTTCTACGAAATTTTCTATAAAAATACAAAATTTCTACGAAATTTTCTATAAAAATACAAAATTTCTACGGAATTTTCTATAAAAATACAAAATTTCTACGAAATTTTCTATAAAAATACAAAATTTCTACGAAATTTTCTATAAAAATACAAAATTTCTACGAAATTTTCTATAAAAATACAAAATTTCTACGAAATTTTCTATAAAAATACAAAATTTCTACGAAATTTTCTATAAAAATACAAAATTTCTACGAAATATTCTATTTTCTATAAAAATACAAAATTTCTACGAAATTTTCTATAAAAATACAAAATTTCTACGAAATTTTCTATAAAAATACAAAATTTCTACGAAATTTTCTATAAAAATACAAAATTTCTACGAAATTTTCTATAAAAATACAAAATTTCTACGAAATTTTCTATAAAAATACAAAATTTCTACGAAATTTTCTATAAAAATACAAAATTTCTACGAAATATTCTATTTTCTATAAAAATACAAAATTTCTACGAAATTTTCTATAAAAATACAAAATTTCTACGAAATTTTCTATAAAAATACAAAATTTCTACGAAATTTTCTATAAAAATACAAAATTTCTACGAAATTTTCTATAAAAATACAAAATTTCTACGAAATTTTCTATAAAAATACAAAATTTCTACGAAATTTTCTATAAAAATACAAAATTTCTACGAAATTTTCTATAAAAATACAAAATTTCTACGAAAATGTTCGATAAAAATACAAAATGTCTACGAAATTTTCTATAAAAATACAAAATATCTACGAGATTTTCTATAAAAATACAAATCTTCTACGAGATTTTCTATAAAAATACAAATTTTCTACGAAATTTTCTATAAAAATACAAATTTTCTACGAAATTTTCTATAAAAATACAAAATTTCAACAAAATTTTCTATAAAAAATAGAAAATTTCGTTGAAATTATACAAAATTTCAACGAAATTTCCTATAAAAATACAAAATTTCAACGAAATTTTCTATAAAAATACAAATTTCAATGAAATTTTCTATAAAAATACAAAATTTCAACAAAATTTTCTATAAAAATACAAATTTTCTACAAAAAATACAAATTTTCTACAAAAAATACAAAATTTCTACGAAATTTTCTATAAAATTACAAAATTGATACGAAATTTTCTATAAAAATACAAAATTTCTACGAAAACTTCCATAAAAATACAAAATTTCTACGAAATTTTCTATAAAAATACAACATTTCTACTAAATTTTCTATAAAATACAACATTTCTACGAAAACTTCCATAAAAATACAAAATTTCAACAAAATTTTCTATAAAAGTATCATAATTTTCTAGAAAAATACCAAAAATGTCTACAATATTTTCTATAAAAATACAAAGTTTCTATGAAATTTTCTATATATATATATATTTTCTATTTTCAAATTTTGAATGATAAATATTGCTTTGTTTTGGAATTTTCAAATGTTTTTTTTATATATTTCCTCACTTTGTCCAGAACACACACCGAATAAACTTTTCAAGCCGCGTTAATGTTGTTGTTTACCAAGCACTTAGGCGACTTTTTGTGTTGCATACTTTTAGGCTAAGCCCTTTTTGGATGCAAATGGAACTTTGTTGTTCTGTTGTGTTTTTGGAGATCTGATTCTCTTCGCATGGAATGACATTTCGATGTTGGACATTTAACCGAAACAAAGTGTGTTTTTGGTGGGAAGCCTGACATGTTGACAAGCTACTGAATCGAGAAGAAAGACCTTAAAACTTCTATGAGGTTAGGATAAGTAATGTTGCAATGTGTTTTGTTATCAGATTAAAGAGCCAAAACCTTGAGTTTTTTTTAGTATTTTAGTTTAAAGGGAATAAATAGTGAAAGCTGTGACAGAATTGTAATTGTAGTATATTTATAGGAATAGCTATAGAAATAGCTATAGAAATATAGTTATAAGAACACTGCGACCAAATTTAAATAAAGCAAATTTATAGATAAATCTTAAATGAAACAAATAGCATTTGGAAATCACAGGATTTTCGTACTTTACTTTTTGATTCACAAGTTATTTATGGAAATTTCTTAAAAAATGTTTAAAAGATTTATAGTCATTACATTAATATGATATGTGTTAGCCTACTTATAGTAGTTATGTTTCAAAACATCCAAGAATATAAATTGAAGTTTGTTTATAGGAAAAATTCTATATGGGAGCAGCAACAAAATTGAATTGAAGTATATTTATATATTATAATATCTATAGCCTATTTACAGGCGTATTAAAACATCAGATGACTTTTTAGCCTAATTATAGCAGCATCCATTCCTTACTAAAAACAGATATATTTCCTAGCCTACTTTTTAGTTATATTGAGTCTTATTTATATAAAAAAAATTTAATTTTAAATATACTTACTCTACATTATGGGAGGATCATTTTTGGGATGAAATATAAAGCCAAAAATGTCTGTACACATTCCACTCTGATTGCGACTGGCCTAATTTTCTTGGCTTTACTTCACTCATTCGGTCATTTATTGGTCTGCTCGGATGTGGAACATGATATTTGACAAATTGATGTTTTCAACGAATGTCCGCAGCATTATCGTGGGTCATTTGTTATGAAATGGTAGGGTCAAATACCAGCAGTATTACAAGGAAATGCTGTATATATATATATATTAATATATATATATGTTCCTTTTACTCCTCTGGGGAGCATAAGGCCGCAAGAAGGAAATGCTGTGGTCCATGGGAAAAGTATTTGCAGAGCTTAAGGAATTGTAATTTATTTAAATTCAAAAAGAAAATCAAATAAATATGAAATCGCAAGAAACACGCAATCAGCAGGGAGTCATAGTAAAAAACAAGAGCAACGCCAAGGAAACAAACAAGGATTTGCAAAAGAAAAAATATTAGAATGAAACCGGAAATAAAAATCAATGACTGTAGCAGTAAATCGTTTAACACCAATTGCAGTATATGCATCGGTTGCAAACATTTAGCCACAAATTCGCCACAGGACCTCTCAGCATTGCATAAAACTGCGGAAAAAATATAAATTGATATTCGATTGAGTAAATAACAGATTTGTCAAATGCTCTCTCCTCCACCAAACAAATAAACTCGTTGTTGGTTATTTCCACATTAGAGTTCGCACTTCCCCTTCTACAACAACTGAACGTGGCTAAGTAAACTAGCCTTTCGTCGAATTTTCTATAAGAAAAGTTTCCTTCCGTCTAATTTTCTATAAGATAATTTTCAGTCCGTCCAATTTTCTATAAGAAAACTTGCCTTCCGTCTAATTTTCTATAAGAAAACTAGCCTTCCGTCAAATTTTCTATAAGAAAACTTGCCTTCCCTCCAATTTTCTATACGAAAACTTGCCTTCCGTCCAATTTTCTATAAGAAAACTTGCCTTCCGTCCAATTTTCTATAAGAAAACTTGCCTTCCGTCCAATTTTCTATGAAAAACTTGCCTTCCGTCCAATTTTCTATAAGAAAACTTGTCGTCCATCCAATTTTCTATAAGAAAACTTGCCTTCCGTCCAATTTTCTATAAGAAAACTTTAATTTCGTCAACTTTTCTGTAATAAAGTATACATTCAACTTTTTTTTGTACTGGTCCTGACCAGACCCTGTAAGCGAAATACATCCACATCTTTAAATATACCTTTTATACTCTTTTTTGTTTGTCTGTCTTATTGTTATTTTTATTTTGTAAAATAAATTTTGTACACAGTTTTTTTTTCGTTCAGCAATTAAAAGTTAAACAATGTGGTGAAAGTGGAAATGATGTTTACTCAAGAAATTAAAAAGTGAAATGTAATTCTTTGTTTGAATGGCAGAGAGAAGTAAGAAAAGATGACACAAATGTAAGAAGGTCTACTTTAATTTGTTCGAGAAAAGTACATAAAATGTTGTTTTTTTATTTTTATTTTAATGAAAGAATAAAGTCAACATTTCATAAGGCATTCTGTGGATGAATGATGTTAAGGTTAAACCCAAAGCAGCAAAGTGAATTTACATGAATAAATATTCTTAAAGCGGATATACGTATATATATGTATATACATGTTGTAATATGTGTTGTAAATAAGAAATGGAATATACACGTCATTGAGGTTTCTTTGATATTTAAATGTGCTTCGAAAATGTAATAAATTCATTAAGCCTTTATTTTGAGTATTTGTTACAAGTCGGCCTCAGCCAACTTTTCGTCTAGAAAATTTGATAAGCAGCAAATATTTTCCACTTGTTAGTAATTTGACAAATTAATTCACATCATTCGTTCATTCATAGAATCTCATTAAATCCATCACTTCGCTTTTAATCCTCGTCACAAGGCATTAGAGCGTTTTCGTTTTTTTCTTTAATGCGACGCAAACACAGGAAATAATTGCTAATTAAAAATAATGTAAAGTATCCACTTAAAAATTCGCAATAAAACAAGTATAAGTAGGAAAAAACCATTTTTAATTGGTACTTAAATGAGCAATGTTGCTTTTTTTCGCCGTGATAAAAAAAAAACTTCACAAACTCAGCAAATGCCAATAAAAGTGATGCATTGAAAGATATAGGAAGAGAGAGAGCAAATGTTGTAAAGGTAAGGACATCATTAGAAATGACTAGCAAGGACTTGCTAGGTAATGAATTAAAAGATTGAATGAATTTTACAAAAAAAACGCATAGGTAAATAAATAACACTTGTCTACGAAATGAACAGATAAACTAGAATCATACAAGGACAACACATTTGATATGATTATCAAGGCCTAAAGGGGAGAGGGTGAGTTGAAGAGTCCTCTAATGATGTCCTCTTATATTTCTATTGCATAAACTTATCCTTTTATATCAATGCTTTATGGTTATATTAAGCTTAAACCCTTCAGTCACTAAAAAAGTGGATAATGATACACAAGTGTATCATGATAATGATACACAATGTAGAGGTTGGGTCAAAGGTTTTAAATTAGAATCATTTTTAAATGTCTTTATTATAACCTCACTAAAGTGAAGCACCTCTAAGGAGTGACCAGATACTCAATGTATGTTTGGTGGATTCTCTTCTTTTGGGCTTTTTAAGTCATTTCAGCAATGTCTGGTTGGTGCGCACTATAACTCTCGGAGGAGTACACGAGTGACCCTAAATTTGGTATGTGGTATTACTCGTATTTGTTTTTAGCTCAGATTAAGTAGGAAGATGGGCGTTATTGGTACACACCTTCCACCACAAAGGATTACATTTTAGTTAAATATATAAAATATATATTTTTTATAATCCTAATCCTAATCCCCAGAGGAAGTTAGAGTAGCTAACCCAACTGATCATCTGCTAATGATTAGATTATCCAACTGCTCATATACTAATTGATAAATAACCCAATTGGTCCATTACCAAGAGAAAGATGACCCAACCGGTGCCCTACTAAGGAGTAGGTAATCCAACTGGTGCCCTACTAAGGAGTAGGTAATCCAACTGGTCACCTACCTAGGATTAGATAACCCAATACTGATATGTAGATAATTCAACTGGTCTAATAAAGAGTATATAACCAAACTGGTCCTCTGCTATCGAGAAAATAAACAGTATGATAATTTATAAGGAAAAATATGTGACCCAACGGGTCGTCTACTAAGGAGTACTTAACTGGCCGCATACTATGGAGTAAATTACCCAAACTAGCTATTCGCTAGTGGACATATATCACAACTGGTCGTTTACTGAGGAGTAGATAACCCTACTGGTTGTCAGCAGAGCACTAGATAACCCAATAGGACATCTAAAAAGGCGTAGATAACCCACCTGGTCGTCTACAGATGAATAGATAAAACAAATGGTCATCTATTAATGAATATATAAACCAATTGGTCCTCTACCAAGAGGAAGACGACCCAACATGTCGTCTCCTAAGGACTACATTACCTAACTGGGCGCCTAGTATGGAGTATGGTCGTCTTCTTACGGAAAGATAACGCAATAGGTTAACAACAAAGTATTAGATAACCCAACTGGTCATCTGCTAAGTTTACCCAACGGATTAGAGGATTAGATAACCCAACTGTTCCTCTGGTGAGGAGCAGATAACTCAACTGGTCGTCTAAAAGGGATCAGATACAACAATTTGCCCTCTACTATGGTGTAAATAAACCAAGTGATAATTTACTAGGGACTATATTACCCAACAAATCGTCTACTAAGGAGTACATTACTTAACTGGCCGCACACTATGGAGTTAATAACCCAAATGGCTATCCACTAGATGTAGATAACCCAACTGATCATCTACTAAGGAGTAGGTGGCGACTAGGAGTAGATAACTGTTAAGGAGTAGGTGACGAACAGAAGTATATAACCCAACTGGTCGACTGCTATGGAGAAAATAGCTCAACTCATCTACTAACGACTATATAACAACTGGTGCCATACTAAGAGGTAGGTAATACAACTGGCCACTTACTAGATACACCAACTGGTAATCTACCGAGGAGTAGATAACTCAACTATTCTAAGGATTAGTAAAACTTGTTGTCTAAGGAGTAAAAAACTCAACTGGTCGTCAACTAAGGTCTAGATAACCCAATTGGTCGTCTGCAAAGGAGTAGATAACCCATCTGGTCATCTACTAAGAGGTACGTGGCGACCTGGAGTAAATAAACCAACTGATCATTTATTAAGGAATATATGACCCAACAGGTCGTCTACTATGGACTCCATTAGCTAATTGGCCACCTGCTATGGAGTAAATAACCCAACTGACTATCCACTAGAGGATAGATATCACAACTAGTCGTCTACAAAGGGTAGATAACCCAACTTGTCCTCCACTAAGGAGAATATAACCCAATTGTTCATCTACCAATGAATAGATAACACAATAGGTTATCAACAAAGGATTAGATAACCCAAGGTTATATATTCATTAGATAATCTTCTAATGAATATATAACCCAACTGTTCATATTATAATGAGTAGATAAACCAATTGCTCCTCTACAAAGAGGAATATTACCCAACGGGACCTCTACTGAGGATTAGATAACCCAACTGGTCCTCTACTGAGGAGCAGATAACTCAACTGGTCGTCTAATAAGGAGCAGATACCACAACTGGCCTCCTACTATGGAGTAAATAAACCAAATGATCATTTACTAATGACTCGTCGTCTACTATGGAGTACATTACTTAACTGGCCCCATACTATGAAGTAAATAACCCAAATGGCTAGACCTCTACTAAGCGGAAAATTACCCAACTGGTCCTCTACTGAGAATTAGGCACCCCATCTGGTTCTCTACTGAGGAGATGATAACTAAACTGGAGTAGATAACACAAGTGGTCCTCCACTAAGGAGTAGATAACTTAACTGGTCGTCAACTAGAACTATATAACCATCTACTAAGGAGTAGGTGGCGACTAGGATTAGATAACCCAACTGATCGTCTGCTATGGAGTACATAACCCAACTGGTCGCTTGCTGTGAAGAAAATAACTCAACAGGTCGTCTACTAACGAGTATATAACCCTACCGGTGCCATACTAAGTCGTAGATAAACCAACTGGTACTCTACCGAGGAGTAGATAACCCAACTTGCTAAGGATTAGTAAAACTGATTGTCTACTAAGGAGTAAATAACCCAACTGATCATCTACGAAGGAGGAGAAAATAACCCAACTGATAATCTACCAAGGAGTAGATAACTCAACTGGTGCCCTACTAAGGAGTACGTAATCCAACTGTTCCTCTACTGAGGATTAGATAACCCAACTGGTCCACTACTGAGGAGTAGGTAACTCAACTAGTCGTCTAATTAGGAGTAGATAACCCAGCTTCTCCTCTATTACAGGGTAAATAAACCAACAGATCATTTATTAAGGAATATATGACCCAACAGGTCGTCTACTATGGACTACATTACCTAATTGGCCACCTACTATGGCGCAAATAACCCAACTGACTATCCACTAGAGGATAGATATCACTACTGGTCGTCTAAAAGGAGTAGATAACCTAAAAAGTTCTCCAATAAGGAGAAGATAACCCAACTGTTCATCTACCAATGCATAGATAACGCAATTGGTTATCAACAAAGGATTAGATAATTCAACTGGTAATCTGCTAATGAATACATAACCCAACTGATCTTATACTAATGAGTAGATAACCCAATTGGTCCTCTACTAAGAGGAATATTACCCAACGGGTCCTCTACTGAGGATTAGATAACCCAACTGGTCCTATACTGAGGAGTAGATAAGTCATCTGGGCGTCTAATAAGGAGTAGATAACCCAACTGTTTCTCTACTACGGAGTAAATTAACCAATTGATCAGTTACTAAGAAATATATGACCCTACAGGTCGTCTACTAAGAAGTACATCCACCTAGATATCACAACTGTTCGTCTACTAAGGAATACATAGCCCAAGTGGTCGTCAACTAGTGAGTACATAAACCAATTGGTTGGCAACTGAGGAGTAGATAACCCAAGTGGTCATCTAGTAATGAATAGATACCCCAACTGGTCCTTTACTAAGAGGAAGATAACCCATCTAGTCCTCTATCAAGGAGTATATAATTGAACTTGGCGAGGAAAAGAGTTTGATAAAATTAATCTCATAATGCATATTGATTAATTGTTAATGTCTGACAGATAGAATAAATATTGCAAATGTTAGTTCACTGAGATTGCATTGCAAGATCTGAAATACGAGTACCATTGTGTGACTCCTTGATTAATAACGACCCTGAATAATATTGATGTTAATGAAAAACGAGAAAAATCACAGAAAACGCCCTAAATAGTTAAGTCAGCTTTACTGAAGGATCTCCCGCTGTTAAGGGAAATACAATGGTAGATTTGATAGATATAGAGGGAGGATTTAATAGCATTTCTTCAGCTGCAATAGTCAGCCTTACAGAAGGATCTCCCGCTGTTAAGGGAAATACAATGGTAGCTTTGTTAGATATAGAGGGAGGCTTTATTAGCATTATTTCAGCCGCAATACGGATCTGCCAATTCTTGAGGGTTGATAACGTTGAAGGTTCATTCATAACCTTCTGATTAAGATACACATTGTAGGCATTGTAGGGTTAACTAACCTCCATATGTTTGTCAGCAAATGGCATCTTTGCATGAACAATATTCTGCCTTCTCGGCAGAAGATGAATGCTAGGGTTATTGCTTATGCAGACGACTTGGCAATAAAGGCTAGAGAGTAATTTCCGAGTAGCCTTAGACATATCCGAACAGCAGGCAGCTCATGCAACCGCAAGGTGGGCTTCCGGTAATGACCTTGGTGTGAGAGATATTAGGTGCCCCTCCGTTGTACATGTCTCCTTTATTTGTTGTATTCGATAGTATTTAGTTAGACCGATAATGCTGTACGGCATTGTAGTCAGATGGGCGGCTGTGGGTGATACTGAAAAAAGTTCAGCGAATGGCTGCTATATGTATCACTGGTAGATTGATAACGACATCAACTGGGGCTCTACTATATTTAATACCGCTACTGCCTTATTTGACTGCAATCAGAGAGATTATAGGTTTTGCGAAATGACTTTTGCGGATTTGAAGAAATACGGAATTAGTAAAACACTATATCGCTCATTTAGAAAAAGAAAGTCGCAACTCAAAATTTTCAAATTTCTATGTGCTCATACAAAAATGTCCTGCTCTTCAATATGTAAGGATTATTGATGGATATTTTGGATTTGTGGGGTAGGCAACTATATTTTACAAACTTAGTACATAATTGATTTTGTCCCTTTCGCTTGTCAGGTTCATTCTATATAGGCTACGCAAATCGTCCATAGGCGGAATTTCCGATTTTAATTTGTGACGTCCTAAATGAACGATATGTACACCTTAGTTTAATTACCCAACTGGGACTTCTATGCTTTTTATTAAACATTTTTCAAACGTTTCTGTGGTCACATCCATCTCACCTTCTTTAATAAATATCCAAACCAATTGTTTGACAAGAACAAACAAAGACCTAAGGTTAAATTTTGCTCATACGTCTCGGAAATTATTAACTTATGAAGAATTCAATTATAAATAATTTACAGGTGATTTCGATTTGGTTCAATACCCAAGGCTAAGCTATAAATAATTCCATTTTATTATTTATGCCAATAACGTACGATGAAATCTATTTATAAATGGAGATAATCGAAATACGTGTGGGTAATTTGTGATAGACAATAAAGAGGTAAATGTAACTTGTAGGGGTTTCCACAAAAAATGGATGCAGGTTCTTGTGCGAGTCATTGTATCCCTTTTCTTTTTTTTCAAAAGAATTTAATTATTTAGATTTTTTCTTATATGTATTGTTGTTATATTTGCATTCTTTTAAATGTTTTTGCTTTTCCTAGATTTTTAATAAACATTTTCATGTCACTAAAGGACAAAGTTAACAAGGGTTCGCGTTGTAAGTGGAATTTTACGTTTTAGCCCAAAAGAACAGTTAAGAAATTTTAAAAGACTGAACTTCTTAAGAAATTTCATTTTAATACATTTTAAATACCAAAAAAACGTGACGCGTCTAAAATAAAACAAACATACACAAAAACGGAATTTCTTAAGAAGAAAGCAAAACTTTTAAGAGTTTTTTAAATGTCTGCCTCAACTATGATTGATGTCTTGGCATTAAGCCCAAAAATATGCTACACAAAATAAACGCCCCAATTTATTTGCTTCACAGCTACGAAAAAAAGTGTTGAAATGCAAAAGAAGAAAATTAAAAAGATGTTAAGAAAACATCTGAAAACAAGTGAAACAATGTTGAAGACGGAACACATAAAAAAATGTTACACATCATTTATGGCTCTGTGTGTGTTTGTTTCTTTTTATAGACTCCAAAGCCTTAACATATGCTCTGGAAAATTAGACTCATGTCAAGATTTATGACCGAAATATGAAGCTAAGATAAGAACTCGTTTGGCATATCTACAGAAAAAAACGCACACACTCACACTAACATGTGCACTCACATCTGCCGATTTCTACGAGTTATTAAGAGTTGCTATCTTTTTTATAACAAGAAAATAAACATCCTAATGTATATATCATTTTAATGCTAGATATTTTAAGGCGAGATATTTTCGGGAGAGATTTTATGTAAAATACTCTTTTATTTATTATGTGATAAATGCTAGAATATATATATAATAAATAAGAAGAAACAATTTGTTTGGGTTATGTGATAAATAGGATGACAATTATTTAAACTTAAATATCGTTTGTGATTTAGAGAGTTTAAACATATGGACATTTTTATGGTAGACAATATGAACTGAAATAAACAAATGTTTTAAAAAAATGTGTATGTAAGGTAGGTAAAAATTAAAGAATACCGCAGATTTCTACTTTACTTTAGAAGAAACCCTAAGAGGTCGACTCTAGTATGGAGGAAGACCTCAGAGGTCGACCCTAGTATAGGGGAAGACCTCAGAGGTCGACTCTAATATAGAGGAATACTTCAGTGGTCGACTCTAGTATAAAGGAAGACCTCAGAGGTCGACTCTAGTATAGAGGAAGACCTCAGAGTTCGACTCTAGTATAGAACAAGACCTCAAAGGTCGACTCTAGAATAGAGGAAGACCACAGAGGTCGAATCTAGTATAGAGGAAGAACTCAGAGGTCGACTCTAGTATAGAGGAAGACCTCGACTCTAGTATAGAGGAAGACCTCAGAGGTTGACTCTAGTATAGAGGAAGACCTTAGAGGTCTACTCTAGTATAGAGGAAGACCTCAGAGGTCTACTCTAGTATAGAGGAAGGCCTCTGAGGTCGACTCTAGAATAGAGGAAGGCCTCTGAGGTCGACTCTAGAATAGAGGAAGGCCTCTGAGGTCGACTCTAGAATAGAGGAAGGCCTCTGAGGTCGACTCTAGAATAGAGGAAGACCTCATAGGTCGACTCTAGTATAGATAAAGACCTCAGAGGCCGACTCTAGTATAGAGGAAGTCCTCATAGATCAACTCTAGTATAGAGGAAGACCTCATAGGCCGACTCTAGTATAAAGGAAGACCTCAGAGGTCGACTCTAGTATAAAGGAAGACCTCAGAGGTCGACTCTAGTAGAGAGAGATACCTTACAGGTCGCCTCTGGTAAAGAGGAAGACCTCAGAGGTCGACTCAAGTATAGAGGAAGACCTCAGAGGTCGACTCTAGTATAGAGGAAGACTTCAGAAGTCAACTCTAGTATAGAGGAAGACCTCAAAGTTCGACTCTAGTATAAAGGAAGACCTCATTGGTCGACTCTAGTAGAGAGGAAGACCTCTGATATCGACTCTAGTAGAGAGGAAGACCTCTGATATCGACTCTAGTATAGCGGAAGACCTCAGAGGTCGACTCTAGTATAAAGGAAGACGTCAGAGATCGACTCTAGTATAGAGGAAGACCTCAGAGGTCGACAATAGTATTGTGGAAGACTTCAGAGGTCGGCTCTAGTATAGAGGAAGACCTCAGAGGTAGACTCTAGTATAGAGGAAGACCTCAGATGTCGATTTTAGTTTAGAGGAAGACCTCAGAGGTCGATTTTATTATAGAGGAAGACCTCAGAGGTCGACTCTAGTATAGAGGAATACTTCAGAGGTCGACTCTAGTATAGTGGTAGACCTCAGCTGTCGACTCTAGTATAGTGGTAGACCTCAGCTGTCGACTATAGTATGGACGGAGACCTCAGAGGACGACTCTAATATAGAGGAAAACCTTGACTCGAATATAGAGGAAGACCTTTACTCGAAGTATGCTACCTATTTTTATTTATCCCTTGATGTAGTCATTGCTTTTTATTTATGTCAACAGATTTTCTACTTTACTCATTGTATTTACTTAACCGCCTTCGCTGAAAAGCACTTTCTGCTTTGTTCAAATTCCAAGCAGTCTTCAATAATATTTTAAAGTTGTAATTGTTTTACTTTTTATTTACTTTTTTGCAATTTGCTAACTTTAGTCTTTTTATTACGATTTTTAATTAAGACACAATTATTTAGATGTAAGCAAACCTTCGACAATGTATTTACCTAGGTCATTTTTACTTTCTCTATTTAAATTCAATTAAAGCAATGTTTTTAAACTTTTAGTCAATCCTTTTAAAATAAACTTTTGTGACATCGTTATTTATTTATTTTGTTGTGAGAGGATTGGAGAGAGGTAAGAAAATAGAAAGCGGAAAATAAGAGATTACAAAAACATTTAAATAATTTTAGTTTGTTTCTTCAAGGATTTATTTAGAAAAATAAATTGGATACAATGTAATGAATGTCCACATTGAAAAACTATCCTTAAATAGAGACATTTTGTGTTTAAAGTGAGTAGAGCTGAAGATGATGGATATATTAAAATTTGCAAATGGCCAATTCTGGACATTGTGCCCATCCGCATTCAATTCCCTCTAAAAGTGCAGATGATGCTCTAAACTCCTAGCCAGATCTTCCACGTTTCTTTAAATTCTTGAAGTTTATTTACCGCCAAATCGTCTCGAAATTATTTTATTTTTTATTGCCTTGGCTGCCACTTTCAACTGGCCCTCTGGACAAATATGCAGCGGGCCGTTTATGTCATCGGAAAATGATAACTTCGTCACCCACCACCAATTTCGTTTAGTGTCTCCTCGTAAAGTTTTATTACATTTTATGCCTGAGCATTTAAGGAAACTCTCGCCATAAATTTCATTTTATGGAAAATCCCTGGAAAAATCTCGGTAATTCATCAACCTCAGTGCGGAGAAGGGGGAAAAACAGAGACACTACGAATGGCAAAAACACTTTTGGATAGCCATAAAAATAACTAACTTTAGTCATAATTGTGTGGAGGAGAGACTTTACTACAGACTATAGCCAACGAAACTCCAATGAAGAATAGTTGGCGGTAGTGGGTTAAGATATAAAGCTAAAAATGGTAAAATAATGTGGCTGGTCGGTAGAAGTTTGGCCACAATTGGTCGAAAGATTGCCAATGCCACATTTTTAGTGGAGTATCTTAAAACATTTAAACCACTCATTTATGAGATTTTACAAATAGCACAAGTTTATTGTAAAGAGCAACGGGAGAGGTGTATTGGATCAGTATGCCGTATATAAAATATGGCCAATGACTTCTATCTGTGGCCATCATTTTTGTATGGTGCTCTGCTGTAGTCACTGTTTTTCTCTCATCGATCATTAATATCCTAGTGATGATCATTGAACTTTTCCACTGGCATTCGTCTTTTCTTAATGCTCATTGACCCGGTGACAATTGTCACTGCCCTTCTGCCAGACCATCTGTCAATGGAGAAAAAGCCCTTCTCCGATGTCATTGGTCTACTTCCAATAGTCACTGACTTATTGACATTGATTTCATGTTATTGGCTAATGGCTTCTGTCAATGACCAGTACTCTTTTATGGCTCTTGAGCTTCTGTCATAGTCACTGTTATTCTATCATTGGTCACCAATCTTCTATGGATGCTCATTGACCTTTTCTGATGTCATTTGCCGTTTCTCAATGGACATTACCACGTGTTAATGTTAACTTAAATCCTGATAAGGTCGTTAACATTTCGTTAATGGTCATTGACCCTCTGACGATTTCTATTGACTTTTTTTTCAATGGATATGGGCCATCTTAAAAGACCAAAGACTTCCTGTCAATAGAGACACTCCTACGTCAATGGTCATTAACCCTAAAT
Source organism: Eudasyphora cyanicolor (assembly GCA_963930755.1). Classification (NCBI taxonomy): domain Eukaryota; kingdom Metazoa; phylum Arthropoda; class Insecta; order Diptera; family Muscidae; genus Eudasyphora; species Eudasyphora cyanicolor. Next base: position 278,239,378 of record OZ005736.1, on the reverse strand, counting down.
TAACCCTTCATATAGCTTCTTGTAGTCGTTACTGATCTCCTATCAAAGGTTATATTTCGCTTCTCAATAGTCATTGATTTCTTGTCAGAGGTCATTGACTTATTGTCGTTGGTTATTGACCCTCAGTCAATGCCCAATAACCCTCAGCCAATAGTTCCACACCCTCACTCAAGTCATATATGGTTTATCTCCATTAACAGGGAGATAAATCATATATCAATGGTCACTGACTTGCCATTCACCGTTGTTTTCTGTCACTGGTCCTTCAACTTATTTCAGTATCTCCCATCAATGGTTATAGATCTCATATTAATAGTCAATGATTTCACACCAAAAGTAATTGAACTCTTATCAATAGGCATTGTTTTATGGTCAGAGTTTATTGACCTTCTTCCAATGGCCATTATCTTTTCAATAGTATTTGGCCTTTTATAAATGATCACTTATATTCTCTCAACTTCAATAATAATTATCTGTCGAGGTCATCTTCTGTTAATATTCATCTTCATTTTCCGATATCACCAATATTTTAGTAAAGATCACTGACCTTTTTTCACTGTTATTGGCCCTTATTCAGTGCTGATTAACCCTCCATTAATAGTCATTGAAATGTAGTCAATGTTCATTGACTTTCTTTTGATGGTCATAGATCCTTTTCCCAAAAGTCACTGAACTAACGGCCATGTTATTTGAAAGATCGGCAAAGCATCGCTAATATTCATCGGTGCTTTATCGATGGTCATTTCTGTCAATGATTATTGACCGAAGTTGTTTTTCCGACATCGACTGGTCATTGGACTCCGGTCAATGGACATTATACTATTGTCAATGTTACCAGTTATTCAACAGTCATTAACCCTCAGTCAATGGTTATTGATCCTCAGTCAATGATAGTCAATAGTCAATAACCCTCAGTCAGTGGTCATTGCCCTCAGTCAATGGTCATCGATCCTAACTCATTGGTCATTGGTACTAGTAATTAAACATCAGCCAATGTTCATTGATCCGTCAATAGATATTGACCCATTGGTTATTGACCCATTGGTTATTGGTACTGTTAATGAGACCTCAGACAATGGTCATTGATCCTGCAATGGAAATTGACCCATTGCTCATTGGTACTGTTAATCAAACCGCAGACAATGGTCGTTGATACTTCAATTGTCATTGATCCTTCAATGAACATTGACACGTATGATAATATACCGGCAAACTTAATGTAATATTGACCCCCCGTCACTTGTTTTAGACCATCAGTCAATTATCAATGACCCTCAATTATCATTGACATTCAGTCAATCAATAGATGCTCCCTTTATACAATGGTCACTGACATTAAGTCAATGGACATTGAAAATCAGTCAATGGTCATTGACCCTCAGTCAATGGTCATTGACCATCAATCAATGGTCATTGACCCTCACTCAATGGTCACTGAACCTCAGTCAATGGTCATTGACCCTCAGTTAATGGTCATTGACCCTCAGTGTTCATTGACACTCAGTCAATGGCCATTGACCCTCAGTCAATGGTCATTGACCCTAAGTAAATGGTCATTGACCCTAAGTCAATAGTCATTGACCCTAAGTAAATAGTCATTGACCCGAAGTCAATGGTCATTGACCCTAAGTCAATGGTCATTGACCCTAAGTCAATGGTTATTGACCCTAAGTCAATGGTCATTGACCCTCAGTCAATGGTTATTGACCCTAAGTCAATGGTTATTGATCCCCAGTCAACGGTCATTGATCCCAGTCAACGGTCATTGATCCCAGTCAACGGTCATTGATCCTCAGTCAATGGTCGTTCACCCTCAGTCAATGGTCATTGACCCTCAGTCGATAGTCATAGACCCTAAGTCAATGGTCATTCAACCTCAGTCAATGGTCATTTACCCTCAGTCAATGACCATAAAACCTCAGTCAATGGACATTGACCCTCAGTCAATGGTCATTGACCCTCAGTCAATGGTCATTGACCTTCAGTCAATGGTCATTGACCCTCAGTCAATGGTCATTGACCCTCAGTCAATGGTCATTTACCCTCAGTCAATGGTCATTGACCCTCATTCAATGGTCGCTGAACTTCAGTCAATGGCCATTGAACCTCAGTCAATGGTTATTGAACCTCATTCAATGGTTATTGACCCTCAGTCAATAGTCATTGACCCTCAGTCAATGGTCATTGACCCTCAGTCAATGGTCATTGACCCTCAGTCAATGGTCATAGACCCTATGTCAATGGTCATTGACCCTCAGTCAATGGTCATTGACCCTCAGTCAATGGTCATTGACCCTCAGTCAATGGTCATTGACCCTCAGCCAATGGTCATTGACCGCCAGTCAATGGTCACTGACCATCAGTCAATGGTCATTGACCATCAGTCAATGGTCATTGAGCCTCAGTCAATGGTCATTGAGCCTCAGTCAATGGTCATTGAGCCTCAGTCAATGGTCATTGACCCTCAGTCAATGGTCATTGACCCTCAGTCAATGGTCATTGACCCTCTTTCAATGGTCATTGACCCTTAGTCAATGGTCATTGAACCTCAGTCAATGGTCATTGACCCTTAGTCAATGGTCATTGACCCTTAGTCAATGGTCATTGACCCTCAGTCAATGGTAATTGACCCTCAGTCAATGGTCATTGACCCTCAGTCAATGGTCATTTACCCTCAGTCAATGGTCATTGACCCTCATTCAAAGGTCACTGAACCTCAGTCAATGGCCATTGAACCTCAGTCAATGGTTACTGAACCTCATTCAATGGTCATTGACCCTCAGTCAATGGTCATTGACCCTCAGTCAATGGTCATTGACCCTCAGTCAATGGTCAATGACGCTCAGTCAATGGTCCTTAACCTCAGTCAATGGTCATTAGCCCTCAGTCAATGGTCCTTTACATAAAGCCAATGGTCATTGACATTCCGTCAATGGTCATTGACATTCCCGTGCAGAGCCGATTCGGCGCCGTTCGCAACAACTCGGACTGACGTATGGAACGACTTGGCGCATTTTACGTCGAGATCTTAAATTGAAAGAATACAAAATACAGCTTGTGCAACAACTGAAGCCGGCCGACATTCTCAAGCGACATCGCTTCGCTCTATGGGCTCTTGAAAATTCTAAGAAGATCCGACGTTTTCGAGTCAAATATTGTTCAGCGATGAGGTCCATTTCTGCCTGAAATTGAAGCTCGTGATCTCGGCGACATTTGGTTTAAACAAGACGGCGCGGCGCCACTTCCCACACATATCATCAATCAATGGATTTATTGAGAGAACACTTCGGTGAGGGGATAATTTCACGTTTTGGGCTGGTCGATTGACCACCAAGATCGTGTGATATCTCACCGTTAGACTTTTTCCTATGGGGATATGTAAAGTCTAAAGTTTATGCGATTCAGGCCTTGGAGCAAAACATCACGCGTATCATTCGCCAGTTACAAGTCGAAATGCTCGAACGAGTCATCGAAAATTGGACTCAACGGATGGTCCATCTGAGACGTAGCCACGCCAACATTTGATACACAAAATCTTCAAAAAATAAATGCCAAATAATGTTCTTTCAAATGATAACAAACATTCCCCATTCAATTTGAATTTTCTGTGTTTATACCCTACACCACACTGTGGTACAGGGTATTATGACTTTGTGCATTTGTTTGTAACACCCAAAAGGAGAAGAGATAGACCCATTGTTTATTATACCGATCGACATGTAATCACTTTCTGAGTCGATTTAGCTATGTCCGTCTGTCTGTCCGTCTGTCCGTCTGTCTGTCTGTAGACGTATTCTTGTAATCAAAGTACAGGTCGCAATTATGGTCCGATCTCAACGAAACTTTGCACATATGTTTTTTTAGGCCCAAGGACGATCCCTATTGAATTTTGTTAAAATCGGTTCAGATTTACATATAGCTCCCATATATATGTACCTCCGATTTGGCATATATGCCCTGTATAAGCAACATTTTGTAACCGATTTGTACAAAAATTGACAGAGAGTAGTCTCGTGATACACTTAGATACAATACAAAATTTGGGGGAAATCGGTTCAGATTTATATATAGCCCCCATATATATGTTGCACCCGATTTGACATGTAAGCGCTGTAGAAACTGTATTTTATATCCAATCAGTACGAAATTTGGGAGAAAGAGGTTTCTTATTACATGAAGGAATACTGCCAAATTCGGAGAAAATCGGTTCAGATTTAGATATAGCCCCCATATATATGTTAGCACCGATTTGACATTCAAGCGCTGTAGAGACTGTATTTTATATCCGATCAGTACGAAATTCGACAGAAAGATGTTTCTATTTTACATGAATGAGTATTCAGGGAAAATCGATTCAGATTTATATATAAGCTCCATATATATGTTCCTCCTGATTTGGTTACAAAGCGCTATAGAAGTTGTACTTTACTTCCGATCATTACAAAATTCTCCAGAAAGATGTTTCTCAATTTAGGAACGAATATTGCTTAATTTAGCGATTATCTGTTCAGAATTAGATATATCCGCATATATATGTTCTTACCCATTTACAAATTATTTCAAATTATTATCGCAATAACCCTTATCGCATTGTTAGGGAGGTGTAGGGTATTATATAGTCGGCCCCGCCCGACTTTCTGCCTTTCCTTACTGGTTTTTTCTTTGAAAAGTAGGGAACCTCGAAATGGATCACGCTCTATAACGGCAAAGGTAGTTTAATATTACTGATACATATATTAGTATCCAAAATAATTTTAAAATTGTAATTTCACAAATAGCCTTCTTGAAAATATCCATACATATTTTAATTATTTTAAAGTAAATTTTGGTTAGTGGCAAAATAAATGTTTATATTTATTCAGCCTATTTGCTCAGTTGTGCTGCAAATGCCTCCTTTCCTAGAAATTATCTAAGAATCCTAACCTATCCTATAAGTATCCTTAGAGCACCATCATGTGCATAATTAATTTCTATTCATAAATTGTCATTTTGGGTGCACAACTATCATCATTGTTTAAATATAAATTTCGATGATTTTGTGACTGGCTTCTATGCGAAAACCCAAATCCCTTTATCATATCCTTGGAATTAAATTTAAATCCTTTTAGCGCTGGTCTGTGGTCTAATTGCCACGACGTGAAAGTCATTTGAATGCATGTTTGGTCAAGTCATTAAAACCACAAATTGCAGTTTATAGGACATTGTGAAAGCAGTCACATAAACGTAAACTGCGGAAAACGATGTGGAATAAAAAGTATTTAAATAGTGTCGGTTATTCGAAGAAGAATGGGGAATTAGAGAAAGCTAAAGTGAACTAAAGGGATTTAAGATTTGCCAGTATAACATATTTTAAACATTCCTTTAAAGATTATGTAAAATTGGCTTCATAAACTCTAAGTTTCAAATTGATTTTATTTTTGTAAATTTTCATTGTTGCATAGTGATATTAGAAAGTCTCTGATATACTGCATCCAAGAAACGTAGATCTTGAAGATTTTATAATAAGTTAATAACAGGTGCATACCTTTAGATGATTAAAAAAAAATTTCATACATTTAGGGATAATGTTTAGCCTATTACTATTAAATGAAAATTTTATCTAAAAATATATAAAATAAAATTAAGTTTTGGTTTCTTATCTTTTCACTTCAAACTAATTTTTATAAAGTTCTTTTTTAATTTTCTTTTTAGCTTAACAACAAAAAAATCCTAACATTTGTTTTATTGTTACTTTTTAAATCAATTCATTTATATTTTGTATGGCCTTTTTAAGTAAATAATTGCATAGTAAATTGTATTGTTTTATTACAGAATGAAAACTAAAATTCTTTTAAGTCTTTCCTTCACCATAACATGTTGTATTTATTTCTGCTTAAACAAATTAAGATTTTTTACTCGTATCCATGAATAAAAATTCTTTTGTAATTTTTTAAAAAAAATCCTTTCAAATAAAGAAATCAATTTTTTTACTTCCTTTTCCCCATTTTTGGCCTACGGCAAATACAAATTGTTTAGTTATAAAACAATTGCTTGGTAAATATAATAAAATAATACAATTCATTTTCTCTAACTACCGGCAAAGATGAGGCTATAGAAAATCTATAGCAGAAGTAAGTAAAAAGTAAATATAATTTAAAACTAGTAAGATTTAATACGATAACAAAAGAACCAACAATTTCTTAATTTCATTAGAAAGAAAACAAAAATGTTCAAGTGTTTACTCAGTATACAGGTATTACGGCTACTGGAAACGAAGGCCTAAGACAGAACACACAAAACGGGAAACTAATTGTTCTTGGAACTATTGCTCTTTCTTCGAGGAAACGAAATCTGGACATTTTCCTCATACTAAATTAAGTATCTGTAGAGAAGGACAAAATTGACCATTTTGTTAGAGATTGTCTTCATTCCGAGAATTAAGCTTATAAATTGTGCAAACAATTCCTTAACCTTTTTTGTTTTGTTAATAGCTAGAGTATTAGGTTCTTTCGTAGTTTCGTTATTCTAGGAAATGTGCGGGTATTTTTTGCAAATTTATTTAATTGAAATATGAAGCACGTGCTGCGACCATAATTACATTTCTTTTTATAGAATTTAATTGTTCAATCTTGATGGAATTAGTTCCAATTTGCAATGCTGACATGCTACAAATCCTAGTAAATGAAATGCCTAAATATAGGCAATTTTTTTACGAAATCAGCAGCATAAAAAATTTGCGCTACACACATTTTTGACTCACTGTTGATATGTTACGAAAATTAGAAAACTATATGCTAAAAACTGGGCATTATTTTTGTTACAACATCATCATCAATTGGGCAAATTTGAGGTCCACTTTTAGGAAGTCTAGTGTCAGATTTATGTAGTACAATATAAAGCAATGGATATCCATTTCTTCAAGGATTTTCGGAATCATATATTGTTTATGTTAGTAAAATATTAGCAGTGTTTTGTTAGCTAAAAAATATACTATGACGCCAATGCTTTGCGCCTTAAAGTCGGCAACTTGGACAGTGTCGGGTAAAGTTAGACTGTTTACAGAAAGGTAAGAGTGGAAGTCTCGACTACCCTGTTGACGTGAAATTTCCAAGAAATTTTCTATAAAAGCAAAATTTTGAAGAAATTTTGTATAAATGCAAAATTTCTAAAAAATTTTGTATAAATGCAAAATTTCTAAGCAATTTTGTATGAATGCAAAATTTCTAAAAAAATTTGTATAAATGCAAAATTTCTAAAAAAATTTGTATAAATGCAAAATTTCTAAGAAATTTTGTATAAATGAAAAATTTCTAAGCAATTTTTGATAAAGGCAACATTTCTAAAAAAATTTCTATAAATTCAAAATTTCTAAGAAATTTTCTAAAAATGCAAAATTTCGAAGAAATTTTCTATAAATATAAAATTTCGAAGAAATTTTCTATAAATATAAAATTTCTAAGAAATTTCTATAAATATAAAATTTCTAAGAAATTTTCTATAAATATAAAATTTCTAAGAAATTTTCTATAAATATAAAATTTCTAAGAAATTTCTATAAATATACAATTTCTAAGAAATTTTCTATAAATATACAATTTCTAAGAAATTTTCTATAAATATAAAATTTCTAAGAAATTTTCTATAAATATAAAATTTCTAAGAAATTTTCTATAAATATAAAATTTCTAAGAAATTTTCTATAAATATAAAATTTCTAAGAAATTTTCTATAAATATAAAATTTCTAAGAAATTTTCTATAAATATAAAATTTCTAAGAAATTTTCTATAAATATAAAATTTCTAAGAAATTTTCTATAAATATAAAATTTCTAAGAAATTTTCTATAAATATAAAATTTCTAAGAAATTTTCTATAAATATAAAATTTCTAAGAAATTTTCTATAAATATAAAATTTCTAAGAAATTTTCTATAAATATAAAATTTCTAAGAAATTTTCTATAAATATAAAATTTCTAAGAAATTTTCTATAAATATAAAATTTCTAAGAAATTTTCTATAAATATAAAATTTCTAAGAAATTTTCTATAAATATAAAATTTCTAAGAAATTTTCTATAAATATAAAATTTCTAAGAAATTTTCTATAAATATAAAATTTCTAAGAAATTTTCTATAAATATAAAATTTCTAAGAAATTTTCTATAAATATAACATTTCTAAGAAATTTTCTATAAATATAAAATTTCTAAGAAATTTTCTATAAATATAAAATTTCTAAGAAATATAAAATTTCTAAGAAATTTTCTATAAATATAAAATTTTTAAGAAATTTTCTATAAATATAAAATTTTCAAGAAATTTTCTATAAATATAAAATTTCCAAGAAATTTTCTATAAATATAAAATTTCCAAGAAATTTTCTATAAATATAAAATTTGTAAGAAATTTTCTATAAATATAAAATTTCTAAGAAATTTTCTATAAATATAAAATTTCTAAGAAATTTTCTATAAATATAAAATTTCTAAGAAATTTTCTATAAATATAAAATTTCTAAGAAATTTTCTATAAATATAAAATTTCTAAGAAATTTTCTATAAATATAAAATTTCTAAGACATTTTCTATAAATATAAAATATGTAAGAAATTTTCTATAAATATAAAATATGTAAGAAATTTTCTCTAAATATAAAATATGTAAGAAATTTTCAATAAATATAAAATATGTAAGAAATTTTCTATAAATATAAAATTTCTAAGAAATTTTCTATAAATATAAAACTTCTAAGAAATTTTCTATAAATATAAAATTTCTAAGAAATTTTCTATAAATATAAAACTTCTAAGAAATTTTCTATAAATATAAAACTTCTAAGAAATTTTCTATAAATATAAAATTTCTAAGAACTTTTCTATAAATATAAAATTTCTAAGAAATTTCTATAAATATAAAATTTTTAAGAAATTTTCTATAAATATAAAATTTCTAAGAAATTTTCTATAAATATAAAATTTCTAAGAAATTTCTATAAATATACAATTTCTAAGAAATTTTCTATAAATATAAAATTTCTAAGAAATTTTCTATAAATATAAAATTTCTAAGAAATTTTCTATAAATATAAAATTTCTAAGAAATTTTCTATAAATATAAAATTTCTAAGAAATATAAAATTTTTAAGAAATTTTCTATAAATATAAAATTTCCAAGAAATTTTCTATAAATATAAAATTTCTATGAAATTTTCTATAGATATACAATTTTTAAGAAATTTTCTATAAATATAAAATTTCTAAGAAATTTTCTATAAATATAAAATTTCTAAGAAATTTTCTATAAATATAAAATTTCTAAGAAATTTTCTATAAATATAAAATTTCTAAGAAATTTTCTATAAATATAAAATTTCTAAGAAATTTTCTATAAATATAAAATTTCTAAGAAATTTTCTATAAATATAAAATTTCTAAGAAATTTTCTATAAATATAAAATTTCTAAGAAATTTTCTATAAATATAAAATTTCTAAGAAATTTTCTATAAATATAAAATTTCTAAGAAATTTTCTATAAATATAAAATTTCTAAGAAATTTTCTATAAATATAAAATTTCTAAGAAATTTTCTATAAATATAAAATTTCTAAGAAATTTTCTATAAATATAAAATTTCTAAGAAATTTTCTATAAATATAAAATTTCTAAGAAATTTTCTATAAATATAAAATTTCTAAGAAATTTTCTATAAATATAAAATTTCTAAGAAATTTTCTATAAATATAAAATTTCTAAGAAATTTTCTATAAATATAAAATTTCTAAGAAATTTTCTATAAATATAAAATTTCTAAGAAATTTTCTATAAATATAAAATTTCTAAGAAATTTTCTATAAATATAAAATTTCTAAGAAATTTTCTATAAATATAAAATTTCTAAGAAATTTTCTATAAATATAAAATTTCTAAGAAATTTTCTATAAATATAACATTTCTAAGAAATTTTCTATAAATATAAAATTTCTAAGAAATTTTCTATAAATATAAAATTTCTAAGAAATTTTCTATAAATATAAAATTTCTAAGAAATATAAAATTTCTAAGAAATTTTCTATAAATATAAAATTTTTAAGAAATTTTCTATAAATATAAAATTTTCAAGAAATTTTCTATAAATATAAAATTTCCAAGAAATTTTCTATAAATATAAAATTTCCAAGAAATTTTCTATAAATATAAAATTTGTAAGAAATTTTCTATAAATATAAAATTTCTAAGAAATTTTCTATAAATATAAAATTTCTAAGAAATTTTCTATAAATATAAAATTTCTAAGAAATTTTCTATAAATATAAAATTTCTAAGAAATTTTCTATAAATATAAAATTTCTAAGAAATTTTCTATAAATATAAAATTTCTAAGACATTTTCTATAAATATAAAATATGTAAGAAATTTTCTATAAATATAAAATATGTAAGAAATTTTCTCTAAATATAAAATATGTAAGAAATTTTCAATAAATATAAAATATGTAAGAAATTTTCTATAAATATAAAATTTCTAAGAAATTTTCTATAAATATAAAACTTCTAAGAAATTTTCTATAAATATAAAATTTCTAAGAAATTTTCTATAAATATAAAACTTCTAAGAAATTTTCTATAAATATAAAACTTCTAAGAAATTTTCTATAAATATAAAATTTCTAAGAACTTTTCTATAAATATAAAATTTCTAAGAAATTTCTATAAATATAAAATTTTTAAGAAATTTTCTATAAATATAAAATTTCTAAGAAATTTTCTATAAATATAAAATTTCTAAGAAATTTCTATAAATATACAATTTCTAAGAAATTTTCTATAAATATAAAATTTCTAAGAAATTTTCTATAAATATAAAATTTCTAAGAAATTTTCTATAAATATAAAATTTCTAAGAAATTTTCTATAAATATAAAATTTCTAAGAAATATAAAATTTTTAAGAAATTTTCTATAAATATAAAATTTCCAAGAAATTTTCTATAAATATAAAATTTCTATGAAATTTTCTATAGATATACAATTTTTAAGAAATTTTCTATAAATATAAAATTTCTAAGAAATTTTCTATAAATATAAAATTTCTAAGAAATTTTCTATAAATATAAAATTTCTAAGAAATTTTCTATAAATATAAAATTTCTAAGAAATTTTCTATAAATATAAAATTTCTAAGAAATTTTCTATAAATATAAAATTTCTAAGAAATTTTCTATAAATATAAAATTTCTAAGAAATTTTCTATAAATATAAAATTTCTAAGAAATTTTCTATAAATATAAAATTTCTAAGAAATTTTCTATAAATATAAAATTTCTAAGAAATTTTCTATAAATATAAAATTTCTAAGAAATTTTCTATAAATATAAAATTTCTAAGAAATTTTCTATAAATATAAAATTTCTAAGAAATTTTCTATAAATATAAAATTTATAAGAAATTTTCTATAAATATAAAATTTATAAGAAATTTTCTATAAATATAATATTTCTACGAAATTTTCCATAAATATAAAATTTCTAAGAAATATAAAATTTCTAAGAAATATAAAATTTCTAAGAAATTTTCTATAAATATAAAATTTCTAAGAAATTTTCTATAAATATAAAATTTCTAAGAAATTTTCTATAAATATAAAATTTCTAAGAAAGTTTCTATAAATATAAAATTTCTAAGAAATTTTCTATAAATATAAAATTTCTATGAAATTTTCTATAAATATAAAATTTCTAAGAAATTTTATATATTTCTAAGAAATTTATAAAATTTCTTAGAAATTTGCTGTAAAAACCAAATTTCAAAAAAATTCTCTAAAAAAACAAAATTTCTAAGAAAATTCCAATAAATTTTCTATAAAAATAAAATTTTGCAGAAATATTCTACAAAAACTAAATTTCGTAGTAATTATCAAAAAAACATAATATTGCAGACTAGACGACTTAAAATGAAATTATTTGTAAACGATGTTTTTATTAGGAAAACAATTATAGAGCATTTCTATAAATAATATTTTTGGAAAAAATTCTATTAATAAAAAACATCGTTGGAAATTTCTCTAAAAACTAACGAATATAATACGAGTATTAACTAACAAATTCAATTAGGATTTTTTTAAGTAAAAACTGATAATGATGTTACATAGTTTTGTTTTGGAATTTATTTATCATTAATTTCTGTCTATAAAAAGAAGAATCCTTTTTTATGTGATATTGAGAATTTTATTGTTTTTGCGGTTTTCTGATAACCACCAAGTCGTTTGTGGTTATGTTGTTTGTTGGGCGGTGATAGCCATGTCAAGGCCCTAATTCATAGACTGAACAACAGCAAAGAGTTTTATGGGTCATTAGTCTTCTGTTGTTAAAAGCGTGAAACTTATCAATAGCAGACAAACAAAGAGCCTTTGAAATGACAACATTTAAGACTAACTAATTAATTACATTCCTTACTCAGAGTTGCTCCTCAGTCCTTTAACAAGCAAGCTTCTATATTTCAATTAAATTCTTTTGTTTCCTCCAACTGATCACTTCATTTGCGTGATGATTTCCTTCTCCCATCTCTTGCCCTAATTTGAAAATGTATAAATATATATGTGCGAATATTTAAATACAATCGATTGCCATTACCAGACACAAAAACCATGATTAATCAGACTTATTTACACTTCCCCCAAACATCCAGACCAGAACTAAGGAATTGTTTTGTTAGCCGAACTAAACCAAAGGAAACGGAAACTGACACAAACACAAACACATGAATAGAGAGCTGAGACATACAATTGTATTGTTTATGTGAAATCACACACTTCTTCTCACTCACCCGGAGAGATATACTGATTTCCCCTCTTAGGGCCATTCGTTATCAAATTTATTATTGAAATTATTGCCATTGACATTTTACATTGGAAACTGGGAGTTGTTAATTTTTATATAATTTGTGGTCTTTGTTTGTGGTTTATTTGCCGCTATTGGTGATAAATTTAATTGTCCTTTGTGCAAAACATAATCATTATATTTTTCGCAAACATTTATAGCAACACACCAGTGTATCATTAACAATTTATAGCTTGTAATAAATTTTATTGGCACTTTTGGAAACATTAGAAGTATTACGGCCATTGTCCAACACAAAAATTGTTTAAAAAATATGCATATAAATGAATCTATGAGGATTTGAAAGGACATTTTTTACAGGGCAATCAAAAAATTCTACGAAATTTTCTAAATATATTTTATATATTTAAATAATAATTTCTAAGAATCTTTATATAAATAAAAAACGTCTAAGAAACTTTCTATAAATACAAAATGTCTAAGAAATTTTCTATAAATACAAAATTTCTAAGAAATTGTCTATAAATAAAATATTTCTAAGAAATTTTCTATAAATAAAAAATTTTTAAGAAATTTTCTACGAAACTTTCTTCAAATACAAAATGTTTATGAATAAAAAATTTATAAGAAATTTTCCAAAATATAAATTTACTAAAAAATTTTCTATAAATACAAAATCTCTAAGAAGTTTTATATAAATACCAAATTTCTAAGAAATTGTCCATAAAAACAAAATTTCTAAAAAACTTTCTTTAAATGGAAAATTTCTAAAATTTTTCTTTTTACCTTTTTTTAAAAAAATTTCTATGAATATAAAATTCTTTAAACATTAATTTCTGGAATTTCTTACTTGTCATTTTCACTAGAATTTAATTTATTTCAAGTGTTGAGTTTTTTCAGTCATAAACATTTCTTTCTTTCTTTGTACCATTTTTGTTTGTCGACTTTAAATACACTACACACATTTCGACATCACCAAAATTGGTATTTTTAAATTGTTGTTTTGTTGTAATTTCTTTTTCAACAAATAAACACCTGAAAATTTACCGCGATATAAATGTCTGTTGTTTGGTGCAGCCCTGGGGAAATTTTAACACAATTCTCTATGGTTGAGCTGCAGCAATAAAACGGTAGGAATTAGTTTTTGTTATTTTTTTTTTGCTGGCTTTTTATTCTCCGGCTTCATGTTGAATAATTTAAATAACAGACATAAAAAGACCTCTGGCTATGCACAACAACAGCAAAAAATAAATAAAAAGAAAACTTAGTCCATAGTACTTGCCCGTAAAATGGAACTTTCAACTACATAATAATACCAACAGGGTAGCACCAAAATAGATGTGCAATTTCGAAATTTTATGTTATTTTGTGTCTGGGTTTGGTGCTACCAAAGTAATAATTTTAAACTATTTATAAAGCTACAGATTTATTTTAATAAAATAATTTATCTACAGAAAATGGTTTCAGATTTGCCATTTTGTTTTGTGGCACCCTTTATCTATTGTATATTTTAACAGAAACTCTCACACCACTGGCAAAAGTCAACAGACTCGTAATGGTTAGTTTTGCTCAAGTTGTTGGCTTAAAGATTCTGCGTTTGAGACACCCAAAGAAAAATGCAGGAAAAAATTTAATGCTTGATGTAATTTAAAGAAAAGATCTTAGAATTTTTTAGTTAAAAGAAATTTCTTAGAGTTTTAATTTCAAAGAATATAACTTAGATGTTTTGTCGGTTGCCCGTTATTATTTCGGTCTGTAATCGTTATGATTTAAACTGAGATACTCTCTCGGCTAAAGACCAACTTGCTTCTATACAGTGATAGAAAGCAAGTATTTTCTTAAGTTTTTTAAAATTTCTTAAGTTTTTCAATCGAAACAATTTTATTTAGGAAAATTTTGTAGGGGGTTTCGCTCAAAGAACATTTCTTAAAATTTGTATTTATCGACATTATCTTAGAAATTTTTTTCTTATCGAAAATATTTACAAAAATTAATAATCTGCAGTTTCTCAGAATTTATTTATTTATAAGAATATATGCTATATGTTATATTTTTTGAAAAATTTTGAATTTATCCAAAATTTTATATTTATTGAAAATTTCTTAAAAATTCTGTATTTATTGAAAATTTCTTAGAGTTATTTATTTTAGCGTAAATTTCTTAGAAATTTTGTATTTATAGAAAATTTCTTAGAAATTTTATTATTTATTATAGAAAATTTTATTTATAGCAAATTTCTTAGAAATTATATATATATAGAAAAATTCTTAGAAATTTTATATTTATAGAAATTTTCTTAGAAATTTTTTATTTATTGAACATTTGTTAGACATTTTTAATTTATTGAAAATTTCTCAGACATTTTTAATTTAAAAAAAATTTCTTAGATATTTTTAATTTAAAGAAATTTTCTTAGAAACTTTTTATTTATAGAAAAATTATTTAAAATTTTTTATTTTTGGAAAATTTTTTAGAAATTTTTTATTTATAGAAAATTTCTTAGAAACTTTTTATTTATAGAAAATTTCTTAGAAACTTTTTATTTATAGAAAATTTCTTAGAAACTTTTTATTTATAGAAAATTTCTTAGAAATTTTGTAGTTATAGAAAATTTCTTAGAAACTTTTTATTTATAGAAAATTTCTTAGAAACTTTTTATTTATAGAAAATTTCTTACACATTTATAATTTAAAGTAAATTTTAGACATTTTTAATTTAAAGAAAATTTCTTAGATATTTTTAATTTAAAGAAATTTGCTGAGAAACTTTTTATTTATAGAAAAATTATTTGAAATTTTTTATTTATAGAAAATTTCTTAGAAATTTTTTATTGATAGAAAATTATTTGAAATTTTTTTTCTTAGAAATTTTTTTATTTATAAAAAATTTCTTACACATTTTTTATTGATAGAAAATATCTTAGAAACTTTTTATAGGTCTAATACCTATAGAAAATTTCTTAGAAACTTTTTATTTATAGAAAATTTCTTAAAAATTTTTAATTTATAGAAAATTTCTTAGAAATTTTTTATTTATAGAAAATTTCTTAGAAACTTTTTATTTATAGAAAATATCTTAGAAACTTTTTATAGGTCTAATACCTATAGAAAATTTCTTAGAAACTTTTTATTAATAGAAAATTTCGTAAAAATTTTTAATTTTTAGAAAATTTCTTAGAAATTTTTTTATTTATAGAAAATTTCTTACACATTTTTTATTGATAGAAAATTTTTTAGAAATTTTTTATTTATAGAAAATTTCTTAGATATTTTTAATTTAAAGAAATTTGCTTAGAAACTTTTTATTTATAGAAAAATTATTTGAAATTTTTTATTTTTAGAAAATTTCTTAGAAATTTTTTATTGATAGAAAATTATTTGAAATTTTTTATTTATAGAAAATTATTTGAAATTTTTTACTTATAGGAAATTTATAGAAAATTTCTTACACATTTTTTATTGATAGCAAATATCTTAGAAATTTTTAATTTATAGAAAATTTCTTAGAAATTTTTTATTTATAGAAAATTTCTTAGAAACTTTTTATTTATAGAAAATGTCTTAGAAACTTTTTATAGGTCTAATACCTATAGAAAATTTCTTAGAAACTTTTTATTTATAGGAAATTTCGTAAAAATTTTTAATTTTTAGAAAATTTCTTAGAAATTTTTTTATTTATAGAAAATTTCTTACACATTTTTTATTGATAGAAAATTTTTTAGAAATTTTTTATTTATAGAAAATTTCTTAGAAATTTTTTATTTATAGAAAATTTTTTATATATATAAAATTTTGTATTTATAGAAAATTTCTTAAAAATTTTATATTTATAGAAAATTTCATCGACATATTTTATTTATAGAAAATTTCTTAGAATTTTTTTATTTATAGAACATTTCTTACAAAGTTTTTATTTGAAGAAAATTTCTTAGAAATTTTTTATTGATAGAAAATTATTTGAAATTGTTTATTTATAGAAAATTTCTCAGAAATTTTTTTATAGAAAATTTCTTAGAAATTTTTTATTTATGAAAATTTCTTAGAAATTTTTTATTTAAAGAAAATTTCTTAGAAGTTTTTTTAGTTATAAAAAATTTCTTAGAAACTTTTTATTTATTGAAAATTTCTTAAAAATTTTTTATTTATAGAAAATTTCTTAAAAATTTTATATTTATAGAAAATTTCTTACAAATTTTTTACTTATAGAAAATTTCTTACAAATTTTTTATTTATAGAAAATTTCTTACAAATTTTTTATTTATAGAAAATTTATTAGAAATTTTTTTATTTATAGAAAATTTCTTACACATTTTTTATTGATAGAAAATTTCTTAGAAATTTTTTATTTATAGAATGTTTCTTAGAATTTTTTTATTTATAGAGTTTCTTAGAAATTTTTTATTGATATAAAATTTTGTATTTATAGAAAATTTCATAGACATTTTTAATTTATAGAAAATTTCTTAGAAATGTTTTATTTATAGAACATTTTTTACAAAGTTTTTATTTAAAGAACATTTATTACAAAGTTTTTATTTATAGAATATTTCTTACAAAGTTTTTATTTTAGAAAGTTTTTATTTATAGAAAATTTCTTAGAAATTTTTTATTTGTAGAAAATTTATTAGATTTTTTTTTATTTATAGAAAATTTCTCAGAAATTTTTTATTTGTAGAAAATTTCTTACAAATTTCTATTTATAGAAAATTTTTCAGAAATTTTTTATTTATAGAACATTTTACACAAATTATTTTTTGATGGAAAATTTCTCACAATTTTTTTATTTATAGAACATTTCTCAGAAATTTGTTATTTATGGAAAATTTTATAGAAATTTTTTATTTATAGAAAATTTTATAGAAATTTTTTGATTTATAGAAAATTTCTTATAAATTTTTTATAGAAATTTTCTTAGAAATTTTCTTAGAAATTTGTTATTTGTAGAAAATTTCTCACAAATTTGTATCTATAGAAAATTTCTCACAAATTTTTTATTTATGGAAAATATCTCGCAAATTTTTTATTTATAAAAAATTTCTCACAAATTTTTTATTTATAAAAAATTTCTCACAAATATTTTATTTATAGAAAATTTCTCACAAATTTTTTATTTATAGAAAAATTTTCACAAATTTTTTATTTTTTTACGGAAAATTTCATAGAAATTTTTTTTATAGAAAATTTCTTAAAATTTTTTTTTTATTTATAGAAAATTTCTTAGTCTTTTTTTATTTATAGAAAATTTATTAGAATTTTTTTTATTTATAGAAAATTTCTTAGAAATTTTATATTTATCGTAAATTTAATATTTATAGCACATTTCATAGAAATCTTGTCTTTATAGAAAATTTATTAGAAATTTTGTATTTATAGAATTTTTTTTTAAAAATTTTGCATTTTTAGAAATCTTCTTCGAAATTAGGTATTTATAGAAAAATATAGAAACATTTATTAGAAATTTGGTATTTATAGAAATTTTATCCGAAATTTCATAGAATTGTGTTTATTTATAAAAGCCTCCTTTTTAAATCAAACTATATTATTTCCTTGAGTGTTGACTTTTAAAGCACTACAGAGTGAGATAATACTCTGGTTGACAATGGCATAGCTAAAAAAAATCATTTGCCTTCCGGACGATTCAGCGAATATTTTAAAAATAGAGTGGCCTATATTTCGCCACTTTTTGGCTAAGTGTTGGTGGTGGTGGTGGTGTCGGCGGTGATGATGATGACAATTTGTAGCCTGGATATACTGGGGCTAGAGTAGGAAATGATACATATTTTATTAGACGGGAAAAAACAAAACATTACATTTTTAGAAAAAACAAAATAACAAATCTGTCCCTGGGAATAATGTGAATTGAAACTTATTTAATAGAAGGAGGAATACTTAAAATAATTGAATGACATAAATTTGTATATATTAAAAATTGGATAAAACTTTTTTTTCAAAAAAACATATTACGCTCCGAAAAAAGGATAAATAATTAAAGAGAAAAATAGGAAAGGAAAATTCTGTAATAATAAATGTATGTACAAATTCACATTTTCACTTTTTACAATATGTAATATCTGCTCAGTAGTAAAAAAATATTCTCTTTACTGCCTTTAATTGAAATGCTTGCAATATTTATTTCCTTTTTCTACTTTATGTTACATTTTCAGTGAAACATTTCCATACATACTATAACTTCTGGGTAATATGCATATTACCTAAAGGAATATGTTGCAATATTTATGACTTACTTTTAACAATATGAGAAAAACTATTTTATTACTTGAAGAAGCAGATGTTGCCGGGAAATTTATGAAAAGTGGAAAATACGCACATAAAAATAAGTAAGTAGATGAAAGCTTTTAAATTTTATAAGAATTCTCAGAACAAAAGTGAATATATGTACGAGTATATATATGAATATATGTATATGCTAGAGTCGACGACCTCAGAGCTGGACTCTCCATACCAAAGACGAGGACCACCTAGGTCTAATACCTATAAAAGAGACCACGTTCTCGCAATCCGACTGGCTTTACTAGAGTCGAAGTCTAGAGAGGTCTACTCTCTATAATAGAGTCGACGGACTCATAGTTCGACTTTCTATACTAATGTCAACAACCTCAAGGACCTCTCTAAACTACCGTCAACAACCGACTCTCTATAATAGAATTTACGACCTCAAAGGTCTACTACCTAAGGTTCTCATACTAGAGGCGACGAATTCAGAAGTCGTTTTCATTGGAAATTGTGATGTATGAGATTTTTTAATGGATATTTTAACTAGAAAAAAGCTTCTGAGGTCTTGCTCCATACAAGAGACAACGACGAAAATTTCATGAAAAGGATATGGACCTGTAAGCGTGGTCGTGGTGGCCATTTGGCTGATGTTGTTTTTCGTTATTAACGGCATACCTTCCTCTTTATTATGAAATAAACATTCGATCACTTATCTCAAAAAATGAAATTTTTCTTTGAATACCAAAATAACACCTCTTGTTGGAAAACCCTTTATTATCAAAGCATACCTTAGCAATGGACATGGTGATGTATGATTTATTTTAATATACATTAATATCACTCATACACCATATGGTACGTCAACGTTTAAACATAGTTTTAATAGAGTCGACCTCTGAGGTCTTCCTCTATACGACATCTGAGGTCTTCCGTTATACTAGAGACGACATCTGAGATCTTCCTTTATACTAGAGTCGACCTCAGAGGTCCTCCTCTATGCTAGAGTCGACCTCAGAGGTCCTCCTTTATGCTAGAGTCGACCTCAGAGGTCCTCCTTTATACTATAGTCGACCTCTGATGTCTTCATCTATACTAGAGTCGACCTCAGAGGTCCTCCTTTATACTAGAGTCGACCCTGAGATCATCCCCTATACTAGGTCTTCCCGTATACTAGAGTCGACCTCTGAGGTCTTCCCGTATAATAGAGTCGACTTCTGAGCATACCATAGCAATGGACATGGTGATGTATGATTATTTTAATATACATTAATATCACTCATACACCATATGGTACGTCAACGTTTAAACATAGTTTTAATAGAGTCGACCTCTGAGGTCTTCCTCTATACTAGAGACGACATCTGAGGTCTTCCTTTATACTAGAGACGACATCTGAGATCTTCCTCTATACTAGAGCCGACCTCAGAGGTCCTCCTCTATACTAGAGCCGACCTCAGAGGTCCTCCTCTATACTAGAGTCGACCTCAGAGGTCCTCCTTTATACTATAGTCGACCTCTGAGGTCTTCATCTATACTAGAGTCGACCTCAGAGGTCCTCCTTTATACTAGAGTCGACCTCTGAGATCTTCCCCTATACTAGGTCTTCCCGTATACTAGAGTCGACCTCTGAGGTCTTCCCGTATACTAGAGTCGACCTCTGAGGTCTTCCCGTATAATAGAGTCGACCTCTGAGGTCTAAACCTGTACTACATAGAGTCGACCTCTGAGGTCGTCATATATACTAGAGTCGACCTCTGGGGTCTTCATCTATACTATATTCGACATCTGAGGTCTTCCTCTAAATTAAAGTCGACATATGAGGCCTTCTTCTATACTATAGTGGACCTCTTAGGTCTTCCTCCATACCTGAGTCGATCTCTGAGGTCTTCCTCAATACTAGAGTCGATCTGTGAGGTCTTCCTCTATACTAGAGTCGAACTCTTAGGTCTACCTCTATACTAGAGTCGACGTCTGAGGTCTCCTCTACACAAGAGTGGACCTCTGATGTCTTCCTCTATACTAGAGTAGACCTCTGAAGCTCCTTCTATACTAGAGTCGACCTCTGAGGTATTCCTCTATACTAGAGTCGACTTCTGAAGTCTCCCTCTATACTAGAATCGATCTCAGAGGTCTTCCTCTATATTAGAGTCGAAGACCTCTGAGGTCTTCCTCTATTCTAGAGTCGACATCTGACGTCTTCCTCTATACTAGAGTTGGTGTCTTCATTCTTCTTATATACTTGAGTCGACCTCTGAGTTATTCTTCTATACTAAAGTCCACCTCAGAGGCCTGACTCAATTCTAGAATCTACCCCAGAGGTCCTCCTCTACAATAGAGTCGAAGACCTCTGAGGTCTTTCCCTATACTATATTCGAAGACCTCTGAGGTCTTCCTCTATACTAGAGTCGAGATCTGAGTTCTTCCTCTATACCAGAGTCGTCAAACTTTGAGGTCTTGCTTTATACTTGAGTTGAATACCTCTGAGCTTTTCGTCTATGTTCTGCCATTTCTATACTATTTTATTTTATTTGTCATCGGACATGTCAATGCATGACCGATTTTAATAAGTAATAATAACGCTCATACGCCACTCCTATTTGATATTTAATATCACTCATACAATATAAGGTACTGAAATGTTTCTATTAAAGTAAATAAATTTTTTTTAAATAACTTAATAATTTAAAAAGTGAGCCAACCACTCCTCATCTTCTATGAATATCTCAAATCACTAACATTTTATACAAAACATGTAATTGTTTGGCGAGTAATTGCTTTACTTATACTAAAAACTTGGAAAAAATTAAATTTATTTAAATTAAATTACTATGCACATATGTTAATGAAGTCTAATTAAATTAAAATATGTAGCAGTTAATTTAAAAATGTTTCACATTCTCCTATATCCGCTTTTTCTAAACGATTTGGTGAATAATATTTCATATGCAAACTATTATTTAATTGGCTTGGCTGCATCTATAATTATTTACAAATAAACTCTATAGACATTATTGTGCTCTTTTTTCTAACAACGGATATAATAAATAACAAATATGGAATGTTAGGAAAAAATGTAGCTACTTTTGCTTTAAAAAAAACAAGACAATACACAAAGTTTAATTAGTTTATTTGTTAATAAGCTTTATAGAAAAATCGCTGAAGTTTTTGTTTAATACCTATGTCAAATGGTAAACATAATCTTTGTCCTTTATACTAAAATTATAAAAAAAAACATTCAACAATAGATTTTTTTCATTGACATTAATAACTATTATTAAACATTTAAATAGATTTATGGCTAATTTTGCATGACTTTATGGAGGTCGGACAATTATGCGAGACTTACTCCCACTCCAATATTAGCTTTAAATTAAAATACAATTTGAACAAACATTTCGATAAAAACGAAAAACACTCAAATATTTTTAAGGTAACAAATAATAATGAAATTTAAGGATATATTCCAGATGAATTGGAATCGAAAAATAACTCGAATTTTGATTGTTTACATCTACTAAAAAAAGGTTTTTGGGACTCAATTCTGAGAATTGGACGTGAAAGTAGCCCCAAATATAAGAACTTCTGCATCATTCGTTAAGTCAAGTTGGCTCAATTAATAATTTGATGGCCATACGATTTTTTTGCTCAAGGTGGATTTTTAGCACTTTTCTCATATTTTTATCTCGGTATACCGTACCGAATATCTCTCAAGATGCCTATAATAAACACAGAAGTACTCTGGGACATATAAGTGATATTAATATTTGCAAAATCCACTGATAAAGAACCGGCTATCAAATTTCGTATGGGTGATAATAATATTCGTAAAAAACTATGAAGAAGCAACAGCGCACCTGATGTCGTATGAGTGATATAAATTTTCTTTTAAAGTCAAATATAAAAACCTTAAAAAACTATGGATATGAAACGGCGTACCTGTTGATGTATGAGTGATATAAATTTTCTTTTTAAGTTAAATTATAATTTAATGGCCATACGATTTTTTTTGCTCAAGGTGGATTTTCGGCACTTTTTCTATATTTTTTCTCGGTATACCGTACCGAATATCTCTTTTGTGTCTGAAGCAAAGTTGTATTTGTTGAATAGGAGAGAAAAAAATAAGGAACAAACCTACCAAAAAAAGTGCATCCACCGCCTTAAAAATCGCAAAAATGGATCAGATGCGACATTTCAATACTATTGCAAAATATTTTCATTGGACATGGTGATGTAAGATTGATTTGAATAGACATTGATACTAAAGTAGAGCTATGAAGTCTTCCTTTGTTTTGAAGGCAACGACTGGGCCTTCCTTTATAATACAATCGACATCTGAGTTTTCCATCTATACTGTAAATTAGAATTCTGAGCCCTTCATCTATACTAAAGTCGACCAATGGGTCAGTTCCGACATTCCATTACTATTATATCTCTTGTTCTTTGGATTTGGTGATGTTTCGTCTTTCTTCAATGCTAGAGTTAACCTCCGAGGTCTTCCCATATATATACTAGAGTTGAGCTGTGGGGCTATCGTCGACCTCTGAGGTTTTATTTTATACTAATGTCGACATATGCTGTCTTTATTTATAGAATTCATATTTGATTTTGATTTTTTACAGCTTTGCTTAGTAAGAAGTGGTCTTGTATAAATGTGCCTTTATAAAAAGTAGGTCTTTGACAAATTCCTTAGAAAGGACGGCCTCTGATATTCAAATTTTCTTTAGCCACAAATGCCCTTTGACTACTTTTTCTGTGAAAGAGGGAATTTCTGACACCGTTTCCTTAGTAAGAGGTGATTTCTGAGAGATTTTTTTAAAGTTGATAGTCTCTGGCTACTTTCTTCCCTTTAGGTAGAAGGGGTCTCGGACATTTTCCCTTTGCCTCTGGAAAAATTGCCTTAATTAGAAATGATCTTCTACCACATTACCTTAAGAAGAAGTGATCTTTGACAAAAGTTTTTCTTATGAAAAGTGGTCTCAAACAATCTTGTCTTTGGGAAAATTTGGTCTGTGATAACTTTTCGAGAAAAAGAGTTGGCGAAAATCATAAAATTATAGCAATTATACGTGTTACGTATAAGTAAACTTATTTTTCAACATTTTACTGACAGATATTCTATGACTTCGTGGTCTTTTTTGCGATTTTTAAGGCACTGGGTGGACTTTTTTAGGGTAGATGCGGAACAACATTGTTTTTTTCTCCTATTCAATATCCACAACTTTGCTTAATATACAAAAGAGACATTCGGTACGGTATACCGAGAAAAAAATATAGAAAAGGGGCTAAAAATCCACCTTGAGCAAAAAAAAATCGTATGGCCATTAAATTATTAATTGAGCCAACTTGACTAAACGAATGATGCAGAAGTTTTTATTTTTGAGGCTACTTTCACGTCCAATTCTTAGAATTCGCCCTAAATCAATGAGCTGAAAAATACTGTACTGTGTTAGTTATTGAGATAATTTTATGATTTGGTGTTGAGGGAAGTTCAAACAGTTCCTTCTAAAAGTTTTCATCCCAAATTCTATATTTGACTTTAAAAGAAAATTTATATTACTCATACGACATCAGGTACGCCGTTCTTTATCCATAGTTTTAAGGATTCTATATTTACTTTAAAAGGAAATTTGTATCACTCATACGACATCAGGTACGTCGTTCTTTATCCATAGTTTTTTAAGGATATTATTATCACTCATACGAAAACTGATAGCTCGTTCTTTATCAGTGAATTTTGAAAATATTAATATCACCAATATGTCCCAGGGCACTTCTGTGTTTATTATAGGAATCTTGAGTTTGTAACTTTAGACAAAGTATTTTTCAACATTGTAGCAAATTTTGAATAATGATTCAATTGGGCCGATTCTTGCAGATGTCACGATTCACACTGAAATTATTCTTCTTATTCTGTTTCAAACACTAAGTTTTATTGCCATTTCATCTCATAAATGCACTAAACACACATATATTTCTGGTTAGTTTCTTTACGAATTTCTGCGAAAAGATTGGCGCCTTTGAAAACAGTTTATGATTTTACGATTGCTGCATTTTTTGTATATGTATCTATGGGTTTTTGTGTGTGTGAAACCTACAATTTGCAGTTTTATGATTGCGGAGCCAAGGGATGAATGGATTTTTTATAGGTTTTTGGGAAATTTTCTTATAGTTTTTGTAACACAATGTAATTTTACGATTTCCTCAAAATTGTTCAAACATTTTTACGGCATTTCGCTTTCGGGGAACCAATGCAATTTATTCTAGAGAGTATATTGCATTGCAGTAAAATTTGAACTAGTGTTGGCAGATGGTAAATGTTTTTTATTGGATTTGGAAATTTTGCGATTTTCGGATTTTTTTAAACGATAGTAGTATTACTCATACGATCTGGGTTACTTTGTTCGCTATCGAAGATTTACAAATAAATTTTATGTCACTCATACGACACTGGGTACTTTGTTCCTTATCGGTAGGGGATATTAATATTGCTTATACGACATTGGGTACTTCTTTCATTATCGTGGATATTAACATATTAATATCACCCATATCTTCCATCTTCCAATATCGTGGATTTCAAGATATTAATATCACTCATACGACATTGGGTATATAAGTATGTTTCAATGTCATGGATTTTAAGATATTAATATCAATCAGACGAATTTGAGAACATCTTGTAATGTCGTGGATTTTAGGATATTAGTATCACTCAAACGATATTTAGTACATCTTTCCAATGACGTGGATTTTAAGATATTAGTATCACTCAAACGATATTTAGTACATCTTTCCAATGACGTGGATTTTAAGATATTAGTATCAATCAAAAGACATTTTACCAATGTCGTGGGTTTTAAGATATTAGTATCACTCAAACGATATTTAGTACATCTTTCCAATGACGTGGACTTTAAGATATTAGTATCAATCAAAAGACATTTTACCAATGTCGTGGATTTTAAGACATTAGTACCACCCTAAAAATGTTTACTCCTTAATTTACGAAATAAGATACTCCATTGTTTGTCCGTCAGTTTCAAATATTTCACAAAAAATAGTGATCACGAATTATTTTATTTTTTGTCGTATGAACCTTATTTAGCGATATATAACCATTTAAAGTTTTGGAAAGAAATTTCAAATTTTTCACAAAAAAATAGTGATTACGAATTATTGTCCTTTTTGTCGTAGGAGCCTTATTTAGCGAGACATCACCATTTAAAGTTTTGGATAGAAAATTAAAATTTTCACAAAAAAATAGTGATCACGAATTATTGTCCTTTTTATCGTAGGAGCATTATTTAGCGAGATATAACCATTTAAATGTCAAAATTTCCACTCATACAACTTCTCTATCGTGTATTTTAAAATATTCTTATATCACTCATACCCCATTGTGTACTTCGATCGTAATAGTGAATTTTAAGATATTAATATCACTCATACGTCATTAGGTACTTTTTATCGTGTATTTAAAATTTATATGGGAAGTGATATTATCACTACTACGACGTTGTGAACGTCCTTCATGTGGATTTTAAGATATTAATATCACTTATCCGCCACTGGGTATTTCGTTTGTTATACTGGCTTTTGAAAATTTTATTCATATCATTCATACGGCATAGGGTACTTCTTTACTTATTGTGAAGTTGATAGAAATTGTATTAGTATCACTCATACGCCATCGCTCTAGTGCAAAATAATATTTCACGTCGTTTTTTCGGAGTAACGGAAATAGCCACACGAAAAAGCACTTTAAGAAAAATATTTGCGTTTGAGTCTCTAAACATTATTCGCCGATGTAAAAATTTAACTTCAAAGATTTCCTCTTCAAAATCATGGAGGAAGTAGCCAACCTTCGCGATTTCCCAGCAAACTTTGAAGGAAAATATTTCATAAACAGTTTAACTTTAAAACTACTTTAAATTAAAGTTACATTTTCCAAGTGAAATTTTGCACACCTACTATTCTCAACATTATTTTCTTTTCTTACTAATCTGGAACCTTATGCTGTCCCACCTTAGCTGTCGAACTTTCATTTGGTTTTTTTTTAACAAATCTCCCCTTTCGTTTCGCGAAGTTTGCTAAAATTTAATTTTTCCCAAATTTCCGTGTCATTTCCTTCCTTATGCTTCCGCATTTATTTAGTTGCTCCCCTCCAAGCAGATGATGTGCCAACACTTTTCTATACAAATTTAATTAACCGTCTCCCCTTAATATATATGTACATTTTTGTTTTGTCTTCATCCCCCTATTGTGTTGCAATTTTAAGGGTGAGTGAAATTAAATTGAATAAAATTGTTGGAGGATTTTTTTTGAATAATTTATGGAAAAAGTGTGGTTTATGGAAATAAGTCATATTAGGGAGAAAATATGTAGAGGTGATTAACTGTGAAAAGTTTTTTAATACAAAATCAAAATAAATCTGTCATCATCTGAGGTCCTCCTCCATACAAGAATCAATGACTCAATTGAGGAACACCTCTAGATTAAAGGACGAACTACGAGATTAAATCTAGTATAGAGGAAGACCTCAAAGGTCGACTCTAGTACAGAGGAAGACCTCAGAGGTCGACTCTAGTATAGAGAAATACCTCAGAGGTCGACTCTAGCATAGAGGAAGACATCAGAGATCGACTCTAGTATAGAGGAAGACTCAGAGGTCGACTCTAGTATAGAGGAAGACCTCAGAGGTCGACTCTAGTATAGAGGAAGACCTCAGAGGTCGACTCTAGTATAGAGGAAGACCTCAGAGGTCGACTCTAGTATAGAGGAAGACCTCAGAGGTCGACTCTAGTATAGAGGAAGACCTCAGAGGTCGACTCTAGTATAGAGGAAGGCCTCAGAGGTCGACTCTAGTATAGAGGAAGACCTCAGAGGTCGACTCTTGTATAGAGGAAGACCTCAGAGGTCGACTCTTGTATAGAGGAAGACCTCAGAGGTCGACTCTTGTATAGAGGAAGACCTCAGAGGTCGACTCTAGTATAGAGGAAGACCTCAGAGGTCGACTCTTGTATAGAGGAAGACCTCAGAGGTCGACTCTAGTATAGAGAAATACCTCAGAGGTCGACTCTAGCATAGAGGAAGACATCAGAGATCGACTCTAGTATAGAGGAAGACTCAGAGGTCGACTCTAGTATAGAGGAAGACCTCAGAGGTCGACTCTAGTATAGAGGAAGACCTCAGAGGTCGACTCTAGTATAGAGGAAGACCTCAGAGGTCGACTCTAGTATAGAGGAAGACCTCAGAGGTCGACTCTAGTATAGAGGAAGGCCTCAGAGGTCGACTCTAGTATAGAGGAAGACCTCAGAGGTCGACTCTTGTATAGAGGAAGACCTCAGAGGTCGACTCTTGTATAGAGGAAGACCTCAGAGGTCGACTCTAGTATAGAGGAAGACCTCAGAGGTCGACTTTAGTATAAAGGAAGACCTCAGAGGTCGACTCTAGTATAGAGGAAGACCTCAGAGGTCGACTCTAGTATAGAGGAAGACCTCAGAGGTCGACTCTAGTACAGAGGAAGACCTCAGAGGTTGACTCTAGTATAGAGGAAGAACTCAGAGATCAATTCTAGTATAGAGGAAGACCTCAGAGGTCGACTCTATTTTGTAGAGGAAGACCTCAGATGTCGACTCTATTATAGAGGAAGACCTCAGAGGTAGACTCTATTATAGAGGAAGACCTCAGAGGTCGACTCTATTATAGAGGAAGACCTCAGATGTCGACTCTATTATAGAGGAAGACCTCAGATGTCGACTCTGTTATAGAGGAAGACCTCAGAGGTCGACTCTATTACATAGGAAGACCTCAGTGGTCGACTCTATTATAGAGGAAGACCTCAGATGTCGACTCTGTTATAGAGGAAGACCTCAGAGGTCGACTCTATTACATAGGAAGACCTCAGAGGTCGACTCTATTATAGAGGAAGACCTCAGATGTCGACTCTATTATAGAGGAAGACCTCAGATGTCGACTCTGTTATAGAGGAAGACCTCAGAGGTCGACTCTATTACATAGGAAGACCTCAGAGGTCGACTCTATTATAGAGGAAGACCTCAGATGTCGACTCTATTATAGAGGAAGACCTCAGATGTCGACTCTGTTATAGAGGAAGACCTCAGAGGTCGACTCTATTACATAGGAAGACCTCAGAGGTCGACTCTATTATAGAGGAAGACCTCAGATGTCGACTCTATTATAGAGGAAGACCTCAGATGTCGACTCTGTTATAGAGGAAGACCTCAGAGGTCGACTCTATTACATAGGAAGACCTCAGAGGTCGACTCTATTATAGAGGAAGACCTCAGATGTCGACTCTATTATAGAGGAAGACCTCAGATGTCGACTCTGTTATAGAGGAAGACCTCAGAGGTCGACTCTATTACATAGGAAGACCTCAGAGGTCGACTCTATTATAGAGGAAGACCTCAGAGGTCGAATCTATTATAGAGGAAGACCTCAGAGGTCGACGCTAGTATAGAGGAAGACCTCAGAGGTCGACTCTAGTATAGAGGAAGTCCTCTGACTAGAGACTCTATACTAGAGTCGACAACTAAAGTCTTCCTCTATACTAGGATCGACCTCTGATTTCTTCCTCAATACTAGAATGGACATCTTAGTGCTGTCTCTATACTAGAGTCCATCTCTGAGGTCTTCCTCCAAACGACGACCTCTGAGATCTTCCTCCATACTAGAGTCGACCTCTGCGGTCTTCCGCTATACTAGTTGTGACCTCTGAGGTTTTCCTCTATATTAGAGTGGACCTCTGAGGCCTTCCTCTATACTAGAGTTGTTCACCGAAATCTTCCTCTATATCTTAGTCGTTCTGTATGGCATTTCTCTATACTAGAGTCGTGCATTGAGATATGCCATTGAAAAATATTTTAAACCGAAAATTATGCATCTATTTAATTGAAAATCCCATTTGTTATGCAGATTCTTTACATTACCAAATAGATCGTTTGAAGTACTGCCATTGCTTATTTATAATGCAAATTAGTTAAATAACCGTAAAGATTAATTACTCATGTATACGTATATCAACAAAAATCTCAAATATTAATGGCCATGGCAATTTGGATAAATTAAGAAACTCCAATTGATAATTACAATAATTGAGGCAGTCATTATACATATCATTAACAAAATGATTTCAGTTAAAGGACTCCATTAAAAACGTTAACGAAAAAACAACAAGCATTGCTTCCATAATCCTGCGAAATAAATCGACTAGACTCAAAAGTCAATTAAAAATAAAACACCAAAAATGCAAATAGATGATAAACACAAAAACGGACAGACAACAAAATAATAATTCTCAACAATTTCCGCAATGTGAGAAAATGAAACAACAAAAATAACCAACAAGGCTTCAAAGCCAAGCAAAGTAATAGGAAACGCCCAGCCTTGTTGGGTTTCGATATCCAGGATTTTGTGGAAATACCAAAAACATGGTAAAATAAACAAAAAAAGCGGAAATTAAATAAACAATGATAACAAGTGAACTAGAATTCCCAGCCGGAGGTTAGTTGCAAAGGAGCAGTGTTAGCATTTCAATGAGTGTATCGTCCATGAATGACTGTAGTTCTAGTTGTTCTCCCGGTATTGTCACAGCCATTGGGGATTTTATGTAAATTTATGTTAACTTAATAAAGAACCAGCAAAAATGGCAACAAGGACCAAAGTACACGGGATATTATAGCCATAACATCCGTGTGATTTAAAGTATCTAGGATAACGTAAAAGAGAGAGCATTAACACAAAATCCCATTCAAATGAAGAGGAACAGTTATCTCAACAAGTAGGCAGACTTAGTAGTTTTGCAACAACTCGCAAACAAGACTGGCCGAATTTAAGGAATTAATTTAAATTAGGTCTGGACCTTATTAACCTAACCCTTATGGCACCTCCTACCACAAAGAGAGAAATCAATAGAAATAAAATCAAAAAAATTTAAAGTAATAAACGAGGTCAATAGTGTTTATTCAGTTAATAATATCGCCACTGTATATTTTAACAACTAATCGACTTTTCCATCCCTTTAATTGACTCCCTCACTAAGTCTCAAAATCGATTCATTTTTACAAAATGGGGAATTTTTCGGACCGGATGTCCTGTGATTCGATGTCGGAGTCCATGAACTTCACAAGGGGCAATGGCCTTCAACCGGGAATCAGTAACCCTTAACTGAGAATCAGTTTCCATTATTCGAAAATTCATGACGTTAACGGTAACACCAAATATCAAATACCTGTAACTGGGTGTCAATGTCGTAGACGAATGGACCTTAAGCGAACGTCCTTCAACATGAGGCGAATGGTCCTTTAGCGAAGGTGAGATTCATAAACGAAAGGTTACTGCATTTTGGAAGATCGCCATCTTTTGAGAAGAGGCGATAGCCATTTGAGGTTGAAGGTCGCTGATCATTGTGTAATCATTGGCATTTATATGAAAGATAGACCTTTAAATTAATTTTTTTTAATTTATAGAAATTTTGTATTCCTAGAAATTTTGTATTTATAGAAAATTTCCTAGAAATTTTGTATTTATAGAAAATTTCCTAGAAATTTTGTATTTATAGAAAATTTCCTATAAATTTTGTATTTATAGAAAATTTCCTATAAATTTTGTATTTATAGAAAATTTCCTAGAAATTTTGTATTTATAGAAAATTTCGCAGAAATTTTGTATTTATAGAAAATTTCGCAGAAATTTTGTATTTATAGAAAATTTCGCAGAAATTTTGTATTTATAGAAAATTTCGCAGAAATTTTGTATTTATAGAAAATTTCGCAGAAATTTTGTATTTATAGAAAATTTCGCAGAAATTTTGTATTTATAGAAAATTTCGCAGAAATTTTGTATTTATAGAAAATTTCGCAGAAATTTTGTATTTATAGAAAATTTCGCAGAAATTTTGTATTTATAGAAAATTTCGCAGAAATTTTGTATTTATAGAAAATTTCGCAGAAATTTTGTATTTATAGAAAATTTCTTAAAAATTTTGTATTTATAGAAAATTTCTTAGAAATTTTTTATTTATAGAAAATTTCTTAGAAGTTTTGTATTTATAGAAAATTTCTTCGAAATTTTGTATTTATAGAAAATTTTGTATTTATAGAAAATTTTGTAGAAATTTTGTATTTATGGAAAATTTCTTAGAAATTTTGTATTTATGGAAAATTTCTTAGGAGTTTTTTCTTTATGGGAAATTTCTTAGAAGTTTTGTATATACAGAAATTTTGTATTTATAGAAAATTTCTTCGAAATTTTGTGTTTATAGAAATTTTTTTCGAAATTTTGTATTTCTAGAAAATTTTTTCGAAATTTTGTATTTCTAGAAAATTTCTTCGAAATTTTGTATTCATAGAAAATTTCTCCGAAATTTTGTATTCATAGAAAATTTCTTCGAAATTTTTTATTCATATACAAAATTTCTTCGAAAGAATAGAAATATTCTTAAAAATTCTGTATTTATAGAAAATTTCTTAGAAATTTTGTATTTATGGAAAATTTCTTAGAAGTTTTGTATTTATGGAAAATTTCTTAGAAGTTTTGTATTTACAGAAATTTTGTATTTATAGAAAATTTCTTCGAAATTTTGTATTTAAAGAAAATTTTTTCGAAATTTTGTATTTCTAGAAAATTTCTTCGAAATTTTGTATTCATAGAAAATTTCTTCGAAATTTTGTATTCATAGAAAATTTCTTCGAACCTTTTGTATTCATATACAAAATTTCTTCGAAAGAATTGAAATATTCTTAGAAATTTTGTATTTATAGAAAATTTCTTAGAAATTTTGTATTTATGGAAAATTTGTTAGAAGTTTTGTATTTGTGGAAAATTTCTTAGAAGTTTTGTATTTACAGAAATTTTGTATTTATTAGAAATTTCTTTGTATTTATAGAAATTTTTTTCCAAATTTTGTATTTATAGAAAATTTTGTAGAAATTTTGTATTTATAGAAAATTTTGTAGAAATTTTGTATTAAAAGAAAAGTTTGTAGAAATTTTGTATTTATACAAAATTTTGTATTTATAGAAAATTTTGTAGAAATTTTGTATTTATATAAAATTTGGTAGAAATTTTGTATTTATATAAAATTTGGTAGAAATTTTGTATTTATAGAAAATTTGGTAGTAATTTTGTATTTATAGAACATTTTGTAGAAATTTTGTATTTATGGAAAATTTCGTAGAAATTTTGTATTTTTCGAAAATATCGTAGAAATTTTGTATTTATCGAAAATTTCGTAGAAATTTTGTATTTATCGAAAATTTCGTAGAAATTTTGTATTTATCGAAAATTTCGCAGAAATTTTGTATTTATAGGAAATTTCGTAGAAATTTTGTATTTATAGGAAATTTCGTAGAAATTTTGTATTTATAGGAAATTTTGTAGAAATTTTGTATTTATAAAACAATTCTTAGAAATTTTGTATTTATAAAACATTTCTTAAAAATTTTTTATTTATAGAAAATTTCTTAGAAATTTTGTATTTATTGAATTTTTGTACTTATAGAAAATTTCTCCAAAATTTTGTGTTTATAGAAAATTTCTTCAAAATTTGGTATTTATAGAAAATTTCATAGAAATTTGGCATTTATAGAAAATTTCTTAGATATTTGGTATTTATAGAAAATTTCTTAGAAATTTTATATATTTTAGAGAATTTGTGTTTATAGAAAATTTTAGAAAAAGGGTTAGTAATTCTTTATATAAAAATGTGTTTTCACTTAATTGCACGCTTTCTTTTCCATATTTATGGGTGTTTCAATTAGCATCTTTATTTCACATATCTGTTAAGCTCATTTATATGTGGTTTTCTTTTCCTCAAGTACATCTACTGAGTGATGTTGCGGAAGGTAATATTATATATATTCATTATCATTATAAAGCGATTGTTATTTTTTTCAATTTTTTTGCATATTCTTTCGTCTGCAAAAGATGGTTAAAACCCTCATACACCCGTACATATCTGTACCAATAACACATGAATGCCTCTGTACTTTAAGATGTTTTCCACAGATGCATTTAATGCAGTTATCACCACTAAAGCTCTTCACATGATGTGGCATGAGGATGTGCTTGGTATCCTTGTGTACTGAATTGTCAAAAAAAACACAGAGAGTCCTATTCAATTTTCACATACATATACCCACATGTACGGTCTTATCTCTCGTCCTCTCCCTCTTCCTTTCATGTTTTGCTCTGGATATATTTTTAAGAGGGTATTATATATATATGTTTTAATATTTTTCGTCAACGATAACGTCAAGTAGATTTTCCGAAATCCATCAGCTGTTCTTGAATTTTTCGCATCGCTTGGTTTTGGTAAACGTTATGATGGCATATTAATGATATACATATATACGTAAGTACAGTGGGGGCAAAAATAAGTGAACACCAGGGACTTTCGTAACTCAACAGATCAAAACAATTTAAAATTTTTAATGTTTTAAAAAATGATTGTCCCTATTTTATTTAGTTAGAAAAATTTTCTAATGTTGCCATTTACATATGTCCCTCACTGTATCTGCAGAATCCTTTTTGGAGATTTTTTTCAGCTTTATCTTTCTCTTCATGGCGTCTTTTGTGTGGCTGTTCGCTGATTAAGTGAAGATAACGCCGAAGTAGAATATACTTTGTGAATTGAATAAATACTTGACAATCATTGAAAGCACTCGTGCATAATTAAATTATGATAAGTTGAATTCACATAACATAACTTCGAATTGCATATTGCATATTTAGTATTCATAAATGTTTGAGATTGAGAATTCATATCAGGCATTTTAATAGAGAAAAATATTTCAAAAGAAAATTGTGTGATAAGAATTCAATTGAAAGCGTTTCAACTTGATTGAGTAAATTAAGCTTAAGGAGAGAGAGAGTAGTGATATATTAAGTGTACACTGGAAACAATTTGATAAAATTAAAGAATGGAGCCTAAGACGTCCTTCTTTAAAATACTAAGTAATAATAATACTAAGTAAATGTTCCTAACTTGAAGTACAAAACGTACTTATTTCAAAAGTATGAAGATGATAAGATAAAGATAAAGAAGATAAACTATGTCGAAGCTTGACAGCATTTATATAGGAAAACAAACTAAAACTAAACCCCCGTTTTGTGTACATCCTTGAAGACTTAACTTTCGTTTATATAAATTTGTTAACAGAATAAGTGAACCTTAGGCCCTCAAAATGTACCACAAAAACTGCTAAAGCTCTTTATATAAATGTTTACCCAAATCAGTTACTAGATAGCAATAAAAAATTTTATTTTACAACATTATTTTGTACATCTTTGAAGATATAACTATCTTCTAAAATTAATTTTATAGCCCTAGTATTCCTTAAAGTGTACCACAAAAATTAGTGCAACTTCTTTGATATATAGAAACGGCAAGTCAACCCTAGCAAATATATTGTACATAAAATAATTTAATAATGATTGTCTGCACATTTTTAGGGAACGAGCTTTCCCTTAATTCAAATTGCATTATCATTTACAAGCACCATATGCCTTAAAAGTGTACCACTAAAATCAGTGCAGAAGTTTTTTCTATATAACCAGTCAAAAGAAAAAACAATGCATACATATTATTATTATTTAAGAAAAAGGTTCAATAATATTATTCTGCACATGCTTGAAAAAAGAGCTTCTCACTGATAAAAGTTCTGTTGCCTTTTGTCGTTACTTTAAATCCAAAAAGTGTACCACAAAACTACGACCAGGACTTTTACAGTATGATGCCTACGAGAACGATGTTGAAACTTGACAGCATTTACATAGCAAAATAACTAAAAGCTCATATTCTGCACATCGTAGAAGACTGAACTTTTCATTTATATAA
Source organism: Eudasyphora cyanicolor (assembly GCA_963930755.1). NCBI lineage: Eukaryota > Metazoa > Arthropoda > Insecta > Diptera > Muscidae > Eudasyphora > Eudasyphora cyanicolor. The sequence continues at coordinate 278,203,471 of OZ005736.1, read as the reverse complement.
ATGTTGTAACCGAATAAGTAAACCTTAGGCCCTTAAAGTGTATCACAGAAAATAATGTAGGATTCTCTAAATGTGACCACCCATAAAAAAGGCACTAGAAAATAGCGTAAATTTCTATTATAATAATATACAAAAATAATATTCTGCACATCTTTGAAGACAGGACTTATCATTCATATTAGATCTGTTATTATGTAAGGCCACTATAGTCCCAAAAAGTGTACCACAAAGATTTTGTATTTTTCTATTATATGAATGGGCAAACCAAATACTCAAAATTTGAAAATTTTTATATTATTAAGAAATAGCAAATAAATTCAAAAATATTATTCTGCAAATCGTGGAAGTAAAAACTTCCTCTGATATAAATTTGATAACTGTCTGAGGGTTTTATAGAACCCATAAATGTAGCACAAAAATTAATGCAGAACTTTTTCGAAATTAAGGAGGATTTATATTATTATTATTTGACATATTAATTAAGAAATACTATTTGGCACGTTTTTGAAGAATGGACTACTCATTAGTATTCATTTTATTGTCGTTTAAAAGCATTATAGACCATACAAGTGTACCACAAAAATCAGTGTCAAATAATGCATAGATGAACTATGTTGAATTTACCTAGAAATATTTTTATCTATTCAAATATACCAAAATAATTTAAGAATATTATTCCGCACATTTTCTGAGACGGAGTTTTGCATTTATGTAAATTTTGTGGCCGAATAAGTGAACCTTAGGCCCTAAAAGTGTACCACAAAATTAAGTGTAGGATTCTTAAATTGCGTAAATTTGTATTATAATAATATACAAGAATAATATTCTGCACATCCTTGACGACAGGACTTATCACTCATATTAGATCTATTATTATTTAAGGCCATTATAGTCCCAAAAAGTGTACCACAAAGATTTTTTATTTTTCTATTATATGAATAGGCAAACCAAATATTCCAAATTTGAGAATTATTTAATTATTAAGATATATCACATAAATTCAAAAATATTATTCTGCAAATCATTGAAGTAACAACTTCCTCTGATATACATTTCATAACTATTTGAGGGTTTTACGGAACCCAAAAATGTAGCACAAAAATGAATGCAGAACTTTTTCGAAATTGAGGAGGATTTATATTATTATTATTTGACAAATTAATTAACAAATACTATTCGGCACTTCTTTGAAGAAAGGACTGCTCACTGGTATTCATTTCATTGTCGTTTAAAAGCACTATAGACCATACAAGTGTACCACAAAAATCAGTGCAGAACTTTTTCTATACATATAAAAACTCAAAACGAGAGTACATTTTTATTTAATTTGAATTTTACAAAACAATATAAAAATAAAATTCTCCACATTCTGCAGGAAAACGCTTTCTATTGATTAAAGCTCTGTCGTCGTAAGAGGATATTATAACTCCTAAAAGTGTACAGAGCAGGGCTTTTATAGCATGATCATCGATTGAACTATGTCGAAGCTTTGCAGCATTTATATAGTAAAATAACTTAAAAACTGTACTCTGCACATGATAGAAGATATATCTTTCCACTGATTTGAGCTGCGTAACCAAATAATTGAACCTTATACACGTAAAGTGTACCACGAAAAATAATGTAGCACTTTCTAGATGTGACTACCCAAATAAGATACTAGAAAGTCGAGTACATTTTTACTACAAAATACATAAAAAAAAATATGCTGCACATCTTTGAGTACTGAACTAATTATTTATATTAATTCTATTATTATTTGAGGGCTTAATAGTTCCAAAAAGTGTACCACAATGATTTTGGAGTTTTCCTTATGTGAGTAGGAGAACCAAGTGCGCTTTAATATACTATTTAGATATATCAAATAAATTAAAACATACTTTTCTGCACATCCCTGAAGAAAGAACTTCCTCTAATATAAATTTGACAAAACGTTTGAAGTTTTTGTGGTTCCTAAAAATGTACCACAAAAATCAGTGTTGAACTCAGAGCAGGGCTCTTATAGCAAGATCATCGATTGAACTATGTCCAAGATTGGCAGCATTTATATAGTAAAATAACTTAAAAACTGTACTCTGCACATGATAGAAGATACATCTTTCCACTGATTTGAGCTGCGTAACCAAATAAGTGAACCTTATACACGTAAAGTGTACCACAAAAAAAAATGTAGGACTTCATAGATGTGACTACCCAAATTGGACACTAGAAAGTCGAGTACTTTTATACTATTATAATACCCAAAAATAATAAGCTGCACATCTCTGAATACTGAACTAATTATTTATATTAATTTTTTTATTATTTGAGGGCTTAATAGTCCCAAAAAGTGTACCACAATGATTTTGGAGTTTTCCTTATGTGAGTAGGAGAACCAAGTGCGCTTTAATATACTATTTAGATATACCAAATAAATTAAAGAATACTTTTCTGCACATCCCTGAAGAAAGAACTTCCTCTAATATAAATTTGACAAAACGTTTGAAGTTTTTGTGGTTCCTAAAAATGTACCACAAAAATCAGTGTAGAACTTTTTCGATATGACTTGTAAAAACAAGCACTAATTTTACATAAAATGAATCCAAAAATACTATTGTGTAATTCCTTGAAGAAAGTACTACGCATAATATCCATTTCATTCTCCTTTAAAAACATTATAGAACCTTAAAGTGTACCACAAAAATCTGTGCAGAACTTTATCTATATATCCAAAAACTCGAAAACAAGTTCATTTTTAATATGTATTGCAATTTAACAAAACATTATAGATATAAAATTTTGAAAATTCTGAAGGAAAATGATTTACATTGAGGTACGTTCTATTGTCATTTGAAGATATTATAAATCTAAGCAGAACTTTTTTTCATGTTACTTGTAAAAACAAGTATTTGCAATTTGAGAGGATTTTTATAATTTTACAGAAAGCTAATCGAAAAATACTATTCTGCACATATTTGAAGAAAGAACTACACAATAGTTTTCAATTCATTGTCGTTTAAAAACACTGTAGGCCTTAAAAGTGTACCACAAAATACAGTGCAGAACTTTTTGTAGATATCCAAGAACTCAAAACAGAAGTGAATTTTAATTATTAAATTTTAATAAAACAATACATAAATATTATTCTACACCTTCTTGAGAAAAAACTTTACCATGAATAAATGTACAGTTGTCGTTTGATGTTATTATAAATCCAAATAGTGTACCACAAAAATCCGAACAGGACTTTTTATGGGACGTTGCTCCAATGAACTATGTCAAAACTTTACTATATAGCTGTATAAACAGCAAAATAACTTAAGAACTGTATTCTAAACATCTACGAAGACAGAACTTATACTTTAATAAACGATGTACCCGAAGAAATTAACCTTAGCCCCTAAAAGTGTACCGCAAAAATCAATGTATCATGTTTTAAAGGTGTATGGCTATCCAAAACAGGTACTAGATAGTAATGTCAATTCGTACTATTATCATATATACAGTAATAATATTCTGCATATCCCTGAAGATATAGTCTAACATTTGTACAAATTATATTATTATTTGAGGGCACTATAGATCCTTAAAATATACCATATTTGTTTTGGATTTTTTTTCTATGTTATTAGTAGTTGACTCGACATTGGAGTGTATTTATACTACTGCAATATACCAAAATAGTTGAGAAATTTCACTCAGCACATTTTTGGAAAATAAACTTTCTAATATTGTAAAATTTTTTAGTGTCAGAGGTCCTTGTGGATCCAAAATATGTACCACAAAAATTAGTACAGAACTTGTTCCACATTGCTAGCTTAATAAAGCTCTTGAAAATCGGGTAACATTTTTACTATTATAAAATACTAAATATTTTAAAAAGTAAGATTCTGCGAATCTCCGATAATTTATACATATATCCATAGATTTTTTCAAATGTGCACTGTTTTCTTCGTTAGGACTAGCATCCTTTTAAAAAATGGAACAAACAATTTTTTTTGCAATTTTTTCCTATTTTTATACCCTACACCACACTGTGGTAAAGGGATTATAAGTTTGTTTCACGGCAGATGTTTGTAACACCTGAAAATAACACAGCTAGACCCACCTTAAAGTATACCGATCGACTCAGAATCACTAGCTGAGTCGATTTAACGATGTCCGTCCGTCCGTCTGTCCATGTAAAGTTGTTTGTCGACTACAGGTCGCAATTTCACTCCGATCGTTTTGAAATTTTGCAGTTTAGAGTATTTCGCAGCTGTTAAGATCGCTATTGAATTTGGTTGAAATCGGTTAAGATTTAGCTATAGCTCCCATATATATGTTTCGTCCGATTTTGCTCTTTAGTCCTGTAGAAGCTGTATTTTACATCCAATCATTTTGAAATTTAGAATGGTAGAGTTTCTTGATCCATGAACCAATACTACTGAATTTGAAAAAAATTTTGTTAAGATCGCTATTGAATTTGGTTGAAATCGGTTAAGATTTAGCTATAGCTCCCATATATATGTTTCGTCCGATTTTGCTCTTTAGTCCTGTAGAAGCTGTATTTTACATCCAATCATTTTGAAATTTAGAATGGTAGAGTTTCTTGATCCATGAACCAATACTACTGAATTTGAAAAAAAGCGGTTAAGATTTAGCTATAGCTCCCATATATATGTTTCGTCCGATTTGGCCCTTTAGTTCTATAGAAGCTGTATTTTACATCCAATCATTTTGAAATTTAGAATGGTAGAGTTTCTTGATCCATGAACCAACACTACCGAATTTGAAGAAAATCGGTTAAGATTTAGCTATAGCTCCCATATATATGTTTCGTCCGATTTTGCTCTTTAGTCCTGTAGAAGCTGTATTTTACATCCAATCATTTTGAAATTTAGAATGGTAGAGTTTCTTGATCCGTGAACCAACACTACCGAATTTGAAGAAAATCGGTTAAGATTTAGCTATAGCTCCCATATATATGTTTCGTCCGATTTTGCTCTTTAGTCCTGTAGAAGCTGTATTTTACATCCAATCATTTTGAAATTTAGAATGGTAGAGTTTCTTGATCCATGAACCAATACTACTGAATTTGAAAAAAATCGGTTAAGATTTAGCTATAGCTCCCATATATATGTTTCGTCCGATTTGGCCCTTTAGTTCTAAAAAAGCTGTATTTTACATCCAATCGTTTTGAAAATTAGAATGGTAGAGTTTCTTGATCCATGAACCAACATTGCCGAATTTGAAAAAAATTGGTTAAGATTTAGCTATAGCTCCCATATATATGTTTCGTCCGATTTTGCTCTTTAGTCCTGTAGAAGCTGTATTTTAAATCCAATCATTATTTTGAAATTTAGAATGGTATTATTTCTTGATCCATGAACCAACACTACCGAATTTGAAGAAAATCGGTTAAGATTTAGCTATAGCTCCCATATATATGTTTCGTCCGATTTTGCTCTTTAGTCCTGTAGAAGCTGTATTTTACATCCAATCATTTTGAAATTTAGAATGGTAGAGTTTCTTGATCCGTGAACCAATACTACTGAATTTGAAAAAAATCGGTTAAGATTTAGCTATAGCTCCCATATATATGTTTCGTCCGATTTTGCTCTTTAGTCCTGTAGAAGCTGTATTTTAAATCCAATCATTATTTTGAAATTTAGAATGGTATTATTTCTTGATCCATGAACCAACACTACCGAATTTGAAGAAAATCGGTTAAGATTTAGCTATAGCTCCCATATATATGTTTCGTCCGATTTTGCTCTTTAGTCCTGTAGAAGCTGTATTTTACATCCAATCATTTTGAAATTTAGAATGGTAGAGTTTCTTGATCCGTGAACCAATACTACTGAATTTGAAAAAAATCGGTTAAGATTTAGCTATAGCTCCCATATATATGTTTCGTCCGATTTGGCCCTTTAGTTCTAAAGAAGCTGTATTTTACATCCAATCGTTTTGAAAATTAGAATGGTAGAGTTTCTTGATCCATGAACCAACATTGCCGAATTTGAAAAAAATCGGTTAAGATTTAGCTATAGCTCCCATATATATGTTTCGTCCGATTTTGCTCTTTAGTCCTGTAGAAGCTGTATTTTACATCCAATCATTTTGAAATTTAGAATGGTAGAGTTTCTTGATCCGTGAACCAATACTACTGAATTTGAAAAAAATCGGTTAAGATTTAGCTATAGCTCCCATATATATGTTTCGTCCGATTTGGCCCTTTAGTTCTAAAGAAGCTGTATTTTACATCCAATCGTTTTGAAAATTAGAATGGTAGAGTTTCTTGATCCATGAACCAACACTACCGAATTTGAAGAAAATCGGTTAAGATTTAGCTATAGCTCCCATATATATGTTTCGTCCGATTTTGCTCTTTAGTCCTGTAGAAGCTGTATTTTAAATCCAATCATTATTTTGAAATTTAGAATGGTATTATTTCTTGATCCATGAACCAACACTACCGAATTTGAAGAAAATCGGTTAAGATTTAGCTATAGCTCCCATATATATGTTTCGTCCGATTTTGCTCTTTAGTCCTGTAGAAGCTGTATTTTAAATCCAATCATTATTTTGAAATTTAGAATGGTATTATTTCTTGATCCATGAACCAACACTACCGAATTTGAAGAAAATCGGTTAAGATTTAGCTATAGCTCCCATATATATGTTTCGTCCGATTTTGCTCTTTAGTCCTGTAGAAGCTGTATTTTACATCCAATCATTTTGAAATTTAGAATGGTAGAGTTTCTTGATCCGTGAACCAATGCTACTGAATTTGAAAAAAATCGGTTAAGATTTAGCTATAGCTCCCATATATATGTTTCGTCCGATTTGGCCCTTTAGTTCTAAAGAAGCTGTATTTTACATCCAATCGTTTTGAAAATTAGAATGGTAGAGTTTCTTGATCCATGAACCAACATTGCCGAATTTGAAAAAAATCGGTTAAGATTTAGCTATAGCTCCCATATATATGTTTCGTCCGATTTTGCTCTTTAGTCCTGTAGAAGCTGTATTTTAAATCCAATCATTATTTTGAAATTTAGAATGGTATTATTTCTTGATCCATGAACCAACACTACCGAATTTGAAGAAAATCGGTTAAGATTTAGCTATAGCTCCCATATATATGTTTCGTCGTATTTGGCCCTTTAGTTCTATAGAAGCTATATTTTACATCCAATCGTTTTGAAATCTAGAATGGTAGAGTTTCTTGATCCATGAACCAACATTGCCGAATTTGAAGAAAATCGGTAAAGATTTAGATTTAGCTCTTTAGATCGAATCGTTTTTATACCCTACACCACACTGTGGTACAGGGTATTATTTAAGTATGAAATGTCCCAAAAGTAAATTTATGTAAACAATTTATACATGAATTACAGAATTTATATATCAGAGTTATTCAATATTACGAGAGTGGTGTAGGGTATTATATAGTCGGCCCCGCCCGACTTTAGCCTTTCCTTACTGGTTTATGTTTATTTTCGTGCCAGCAAAAAACGATGTTTTTGTAATAAATCCATATTTTTTTAATTGTTTTAACTACAGTTACCAAACTTCAGTTTCTACTTGAAAGTGATGTTGTCAGCAATTTTAGCTCTGATTATTTTCCTTTAATTTAAATGGTATCTCGGCTTTATCGAGCTTTAACTTCAAAACCTTCCATGAAAATAGGAGTTATAGAAAAACTTTTGTTTTAAAAAATTTTACCTTAAATAGTAAATAAAGTAGTATGCCTCAATCTATACAAAAAAAATGTTTTTAGGTCCCGGACATAAAATTTTTCTTTGCTGCATAGTGTTATCTGACCCGCTGAGGATATTGGAGACCATTAAATTGTACAGCAAATATTAAAAAAGGAAAAATATATGCAGGAAATATCAAATATTGCAACCGTATATTTTACATCTTTTCCAACTTTCTCTCGCAGATTAAAATTGTTTGTAAATGACAGAAGACAAAGTGTTCCGGGAAGTTTATAAATATAATTCAATAACTTCATTTTTGATTTATGCAAAATATTTGTTGCCGTATATATCGCATAAAAGGAAAGGAACTCTATATCATAGTTTGTATTTCTTTTTACGTATATCTGCCTGAAAATATATTATGTATATAGACTTTATCACCATTAGCTGCCACTTGGTGGCAACACATAAATCGCGTACAATTTTCCATCTCAACACTAAAATGGAAAAAACAGAAAAATCCATAGAAAGCATATCTCCTCGAAAAGAACACAGGATTTAAAGCAATACCATACACGTGACCAGTGCATCATATCCTGTATTGCACTGCCTGGCAAAACGAGGAATCGAAGCAATGCGCTTCCTTGATTGCATAGCCACAATTCATAGATGCACAATTCACAGGACACTGGGAGAGCAGCGAATAAATCAAAGATACATATATGGCTGAGGCTTTCAGCGTTGTTTGTGCAGTATTGTCCGGGTATTTGCTCGTGGAGCAAAAATCTTGAATGCAGTGTTTCTTTCTGAGCCAATATGATGAATGAATAGACATGTGGAATTTTGGGGGATTGAACTGATTGTTGGAACGTTTGTGAAAGACTTTGGCATATTTGCAATATTTTCCATTCATAAATGGAGCAAAGAATCAAAAATATCTGAGGATATGGAGAAGATATGAAGAAGATATATTAACTTATTTTTATTAAAATTTAAAGAAAAAGCAGATACAAGTTCGCCTCAACATTACAGCTTTTATTGTTATGTTTTCTTTTCAAAATTAAATCATTGTTGTAAATACGAGTATTATATTTTACTAAATTAAATTATAAATATGAGTTGGCACATCTATGAGAAAATAGCTTTTCGTTGAAATTTTTTTACCATTAGTATTCGGTAAAAAGCCTTAAAGTCTACCATAAAAAGCAGAGAAAATAAAGTAAAATAGTTGAGACAACAACCCCTGAGAAATAAGGTTATGAGTAATTACATATGAAGTGATCGCACAAATGTTGGCTCTTTTCTCCGATTTTGTTGATATTTTACAGATATGTACCTTGAGGGGTGCAGAAGAAGAATCCGTATTTAAAAAAAACCAGTAAGGAAAGGCTAAAGTCGGGCGGGGCCGACTATAAAATACCCTACACCACTCTATATTGAATAACTCTGAAATATACATAAATTTTGTAATTCATGTATAAATTGTTTACATAAATTTACTTTTGGGACATTTTATACTTAAATAATACCCTGTACCACAGTGTGGTGTAGGGTATAAAAACGAATGGATGTAAAATACAGCTTCTACAGGACTAAAGAGCCAAATCGGATGAAACATATATATGGGAGCTATAGCTAAATCTTAACCGATTTTCTTCATATTTGGCAATGTTAGTCCATGGATCAAGAAACTCTGCCATTCTAAATATCAAAACGATTGGATGTAATCTACAGCATCTATAGGACTAAAGGGTCAAATCGGACGAATGATATGTATGGGAGCTATATCTAAATATTAACCGATTTTTTTCAATTTCGGCAATGTTGGTTCGTGGATCAAGAAACTCTACCATTCTAAATTTCAAAACGATTGGATGTAAAATACGGCTTCTATAGGACTAAATGGCCAAATCGGACGAAACATATATATGGGAGCTATAGCTAAATCTTAACCGATATTCTTCAAATTCGGTAGTGTTAGTTCATGGATCAAGAAACTCTACCATTCTAAATTTCAAAATGATTGGATGTAAAATACAGCTTCTACAGGACTAAAGAGCAAAATCGGACGAAACATATATATGGGAGCTATAGCTAAATCTTAACCGATTTTCTACAAATTCGGTAGTGTTGGTTCATGGATCAAGAAACTCTTCCATTCTAAATTTCAAAACGATTGGATGTAAAATACAGCTTCTACAGGACTAAAGAGCAAAATCGGACGAAATATATATATGGGAGCAATAGTTAAATCTTAACCGATTTTCTTCAAATTCGGCAATGTTGGTTCATGGATCAAGAAACTCTACCATTCTAAATTTCAAAACGATTGGATGTAAAATACAGCTTTTATATGACTAAAGGGCCAAATCGGACGAAAGATATATATGGGAGCTATATCTAAATCTGAACCGATTTCAACCAAATTCAATAGCGATCTTAACAGATGCGAAATACTCTAAACTGCAAAATTTCAGAACGATCGGAGTGAAATTGCGACCTGTAGTCGACGAACAACTTTACATGGACAGACGGACGGACGGACATGCTTAAATCGACTCAGCTAGTGATTCTGAGTCGATCGATATACTTTAAGGTGGGTCTAGCTGTGTTATTTTCAGGTGTTACAAACATCTGCCATGAAACAAACTTATAATACCCTGTACCACACTGTGGGTATAAAAAAAATTTAGTTATTGAGGTATGAAAATTTTGGTATATTTTTATAAAAAAAATCTCTAACAATCTCTGTTAAACGTGATTGGTTTTCACAAATCCCGGGTTTCGGGATTTTAAAATTGCAAATCCAGGGATTTCGGGATTTGTCGGGATCCCGAAATCTTTCGATATCCCGGGATTTCCGGGGTTTCGGGATTTTTTCATTCATAATAATGTGATATTTCGAAATTGAGTTCAAACATTTTAGTTCAGTTTTAATTAATTTAGTTAGGTATAAAAACAGCTAAAACATAAATTAACTTTTGTTAAAAAATACAAACTTTAGTTTAAATATTTCACAACGTCTAAAAATACAGAAACCCAGACCTATGTATTTGTATCTAGAATTTCGAGAAAAATATTTGCTGATATTTATGCAATTGGTTGTTATTTTTTGTGATACAGCTTGAAATAAAACCACCAACAAATTACAGTGTGCTTTTCGAAAGCTCTGGTGGAGTGTAAAAATACAAAAATAATGATATATTAATTTAGGCCTAAAATTTCTAGAATTACGCAAATATTACTATACACGTGAAACTAACTGTATGTGAAACTAATGATCATTTTGTTGAGATTCTATGGAATCCACAGCTTCAAATGAAATCCACAACTTCAATTTTTGAGAGACTCCGTGAGATTAAATATATATAAAAAAATCCAGATATATTCGGAAAAAACATTAAATATTATCTAATATAAAAATATATTCCTACAAATACACTCTTACATACTCCACTTAATCCCTAATACACAAAGATCAAAAAAGTTTCTCCATAAAATCGACAAAACTTGTTCACTTGTTGTTTATATTAAATTGGCAGAGCCGACTATATGAAATAAATAAAATTCTGTCAATGATTATTACCACAATGTGTTCCATCTGATTGAGTTGTTCTCAAGCAAATCACAAAATTACTCTCGTATAATTTTTGCTTTTAAATGTTGAAATTATGTAAAATATCTTGGAATTTCTAATAGCAATAATAATAGAGTATTTTTCTGGAGGATATTCAAAAGATGTGAAGCATAATAATAATAATAAAGATTTTGTAAACTTTTATTGGTTGTGGCTGTGGTCATTAAGGGGATAAAACAAAGAAGTATTTAAATTAACCAATTAGCATTGTTGTCTCTTGTAACTCTTGACATAAGTTATTTGCGAGAAAATATTAGAGTAGCAACAGAGAGGCACGGTAATTAAGAAATAAATCTTAGTCGAATTTTTATCAAAAAAAAGGCTTAAGTAGCAACGATTCAAGGGATTTTGCAGATTTATAATAATTTTCCTGCAAAAGTGAACAAACAGATTAACGCTAAAGCTCAAATGGATGTAGACCTTCTTTTTTGAAGTGTTTGTATTTGTCATTTAAAAATATTAATATTAAAATTATCTTAGGTCATTCCATCGATGTGTAACACTTCTGGTAAGTAGAGAAAGATATATACCTTTCTCCACTAAAGTGAGGGTATAAATCCTCCTAAGAAAGAAATTCGTATCTCTATTTCAGTAGTTTTGAGATATTTAGCTTTTATTTCCGCTTTATAACTTCTGCGCCTTTTAATTTTATTATTTAGGTTAGGGTCCTAAATTGGTCTATGAGATATTTTTATTGAAATATACCATATGAACTGCAAGTTTCAGGTCTTAAATTTTCAATACATTGCAAGTGGTCTAATTTGACGCCCTGTATCATATCATTCCTTCGAAGCAGGGCGCATTTTTGAAAAGCCTAATTCTTCCTAAAGAAATGTCTAAAACATTGTAAGACGATCTGACCAACAGTTTAGAAGATATTAAACAAATTGCTCCGCTGTACACATGTACGTATGATGAATTTAAATAATGGACTATATGACTTGAAACCGCTGTAGTAAGAAGAATTTTGAGTCGATTTTAAAAATTTCCACACGAAACGAAAGCTAACACTTATATTATGATATACCCTTAAGGACTAATTCATAAATAATTACAGAAAATTAATGGACAGTTCTTACTTTTTAAATGTCCCGGATGTTTTATGAAAAAGGTCCTTTCTGAAATTTTCCCACTTGTCATAGGAGCGTATGAGATGATAAATTCCCCAAAAAATTGGAATGTGTTTTACATTCGATCGGTACTAGTTTTTTTTTGTGAAAAATATTTCAATTAATTTTATTTTCTAAAATTCTAAAACGATTTTCACTTTTATCTATTTTTGTTTAATTTCTGGTCTAAGTAAAATTTGACAGTATTAGGAACATTTACTCTTTTAGGTTTTTTGTTTGAATGTTGGCATATTCTGCACATTTAACTGTAATTTTGCCTGTCTTTTGAACCATATAATGAATAAATATACGCACCAGTCAGACGGACTGAAGGATATTGCTCAAATGACTTGAAAAATCCTAAAAAACGGATTTCCTCCGCAAATACTTCGGGTCTTAGGTCACTCCTTTGATGTATTACATTCTCCAGTAAAGTAAAAAAAGGATGGTTGCATTCATACCATATAATCTGCAAGTTTCAGGTCGTATACTTTTCATATTACACAAGTTGTCTAATTTAACACCCTGTGTCATATCATTTCTATGCAGCAGCGTGTATTTTCGGAAAGCCTAAGTATTCCTATACAAATGTCTAAAACATTGTACAACGATCGGACCAACAGTTTAGTAGTTATTAAACAATTGGTTTAGCTGTACACCGGTACGTATGATTTATTTTAATAAAGGGTTATATGAATTAAAACTGCTGTAGAAAGCAGAATTATGGGTCGATTTTAAAAATTTGCGTACGAGACGAAAGCTAAAACAACTAGTATGATATACCCCTAAGGCCCGTATTCATAAAAATTTACACAAGGTTTATGGAACGATGTTACTTTGTAAATATCCCAGAAGTTTTATGAAAAAGGTCCTTTCTGAAACATAGGAGCATTTGAAAAGATTAATTCCTTGTAAATTTGTATATACAATAAGTGCTTCAGTTTTTTTTTGTGTGAAAGACACTAGATTAAATTTATTTTGTATAATTATGTATATAACCATTTTTCGTTCAAATATATTTTTGCATTTTTTCTTGCCTAAGTAAAATTAGACAGAATTAGAGACATTTACATTGTTAGGTTTTTTTTATTTGACTGATTGCATATTTCATTCTTTTAACCGCAATTTTGTATGTCTTCTCAACAAAGAAAGGATTTATGTTTCTTGTTTTCTTTTATTTTTTATATTATATACGCACCAGCCAGACCGGCAGACGGACATTGCTCAAGTGACTTAAAATGCCCTAAAACGGATTTCCGCCAAACGTACTTATTGTATTATACGTATTGTGTCATTTATTCGATATATTACACCCAAAACTAATGTGAGGGCATAAAAAAGCTTAAAGATTATATTAAAAGGTATTGTTACATTCGATGCATACCATATAATCTGCTAGTTTCAGATCGTAGACTTTTTATTTTATACGAGTTGTCATATTTTACACCATCTATCATAATATTTCTCCGCAGCGGGTTGTATTTCGGAACGCTTAATTACTCCTTTACAAATGTCTAAAACATTGTAGAACGATCTGACCAACAGTCTAGAAGTTATTAAACAAATGGCTCCGATGTACACCGGTACGTGTGATTTATTTTAATAAAGGACTGTATGAATTAAAACTGCTGTAGTAAGCAGAATAAAATTTGCACACGAGACGAAATCTAACACTTCTATTACGATATACCCTTAAGGACTTATTCATAAATAATTACAGAAAATTAAAGGAATGTTGTTACTCTGTAAATATCTTAGAAGTTTTTATGAAAAAGGTCCTTTCTTTTACATTCGATCGGAACTACAGTTTTTTTTTTTTTTTGTGAAAAATATTTCGATTAATTTTATTTTCTAAGATTCTAAAACGATTTTCAGCTGTATCTAATTTTGTATTTTTTCTGGTCTATATAAAATTGGACATTATTAGCCAAATTTTTGTTATTAGCTTTTTTTATTTGAATGTTTGCACTTTCGAAACTGTAATTTTTCATGTCTATCCAACCAAAGAATGAACAAATATATGCACCATCCAGACGGACTGAATGACATAGCTCAAATGACTAGGTCACTCATTTGATGTTATATCCTCCACTAAAGTAATGGTATAAAAAGAGCTTAAAAATTATATTAAACCTGATTGCTGTTTTGGATACATTCCATATAATCTGCATTTTTCAGGTGATAGACTTTTTATATTACACAGGTGGTCATGTTTGACAACATCTTTTATAATATTCCTCCCCAGCAGGGTGCATTTTCGGAAAACCTAATTCTTCCTATACAAATGTAGATAAACGTATACATTGTAGAACGATCGGACCAACAGTTTAGTAGTTATTCAACAATTGCTTCCACTGTACACCGGTACGTATGATTTGTATAAATAAAAGCCTATATGAATTAAAACTGCTGTAGTAAGCAGAATTATAGGTCTATTTTGAAAATTTGCACACGAGACGAAAGCTAACACATCTTGTATGATATACCCTTAAGGCCTTATGCATAAATATCTACAGAAATTTTATGGAACACTGTTACTTTGTTAATATCATATAAGTATTATGAAAATGGTCCTTTCTGAAATATTCCCTCATGTCACGTGGGCGTATGAGATGATAAATTCCCCAAAAATTGGAATGTGTTTTACATTCAATCGGTACTGCAGTTTTTTTTTTTGTGAAAAATAGTTCGATTAAATTTATTTTCAAAAATTTTAAAACGATTTTCATCTATATCTATTTTGGTATTTTTCTGGTCTATATAAAATTGGACATTATTAGCAAAATTTTCTTTATTAGGTGTTTATTTGAATGTTTGCACTTTCGACACATTTAACTGTAATTTTTCGTGTCTTCTCAACAAAGAAAGGAATAAATATACGCAGCAGCGGACCGGACCGACATTGCTCAAGTGACTTAAAATGCCCTAAAACGGATTTCCGCTAAACGTACTTAGGGTCTTGTGTCATTTATTCGATGTATTACATCCTAAACTAAAGTGAGTACATAAAAAAGCTTAAAGATTATATTAAAAGGGATTGTTGCATTCGATTCATACCATATAATATGCTAGTTTCAGGTCGTAGACATTTTATATTATACGAGTTGTCATCTTTTACACCATCTATATTAATATTCCTCCGCAGCGGGCTGTTTTTTCGGGACGCTTAATTATTCCTATACAAATGTCTAAAACATTGTAGAACGATCTGACCAATAGTTTAGTAATTATTAAGCAATTGGTTCCGCGGTACACCGGTACGTATGACTTATTTAAATAAAGGACTCTATGAATTAAAACAGCTGTATTAGGTAGAGTTATGGGTCGTTTTTGAAAATATTCATACGAGATGAAAGCTAACACATCTAGTATGATATACCCTTAATGCCTTATACATTAACAATTACAAAGGGTTATAGAAAATTGCTACTTTGTGTATCTCCCATAGGTCTTACGAAAAAAGGTATTTATGTTTTCTAAAATTCTAAAGCGATTTTTATCCAAATCTATTTTTGTATTTCTTCTGGTATAAGTAAAATTGGACAGTATAAGAAATATATAACTGAAATTTTGCTTGTCTTTTCAACTAAACAAATGAATAAATAAACACTTCGGACAGACGGACGGACGGACATTGGTCAAATGACTTATAATGCCCTAAAACGGATTTCCACCAAACATTCTTAGGGTCTTTGATCACACCTTCCACTAAAGTGAGGGTATAAAAATATACTTAAAAATTACATACTAAAAAGGATTTTTTGCATTTTGACTAATAAAAATGGTTTCTGCCAATACATAATAACATAAAATTTAAATAAATTAAGTATTTTTCTCTTTACTTTACTTAAAACGGATTTCCGCAAACATTCTTAGGGTCTTAGATCACACCTTCCACTAAAGTGAGGGTATACAAATAAACTTAAAAATTACATACTGAAAATGATTTTTGCATTTTGTCTAATAAAAATAGGTTCTGCCAATAATAACATAAAATTTAAATAAATTTATTATTTTTTTCTTTACTTACCAAAAAATAAAGTTGTCCGTTGATATTGATTGCGTCATGAAGTTATATCGTCGGCTCAATGCTATTTTGGTCTATACGCCTTTTTTTTGTTTTTTGAGTTAGAAGTTGATAATATGGGTTTAAGTCATGCTCTTTCAGAATCTGCAATAATTTTTTTCCAATCTCGTCTACTTTTCGAGATATTTGTAGGGTAAATTTTTTTAACTCACATTTAAGTGAAATCATTTTTATTTTTTTGTTCTATACCTCAAATTTTGCGTTAGATCGCAAAATGTAAATTTCTCTCCCTCCAAACCGACCCTCATTGTGGTCCATGTAATATATATGTATTCTATTAATGGAATAATCTCATTTCAGCTGCATCAAAAGTTTATGTGATTAAATAACTTTTTGGAACTGAAAAAAGAAAAAACGCGAAATTAATTTCCATGCACAGTTTTGCAGTCATAACATATTTCCGAGAATTTTGTTCAAAGATGATTTAAATAAAAGGCAAAAAAGCTTAAATTATATCACAGAAGATTATAGCATTTTAATGTACAGCAATGCATTTTGGTAATTATTTTGCTATAATAGAGAAATTGTTCGTGGTTTTTGAAGGAGTTTATTTTATATATACGAATATACGTTTTGGATGCAGTAATGTTGCTCTTATTTCGGTTGTATGTAAATCACTCCTTTCCCCATTCTCGTTTCACCGATTTAAGTAATGGCAAAATTATGCCGAGACTAAAATGTGTTGACAGTTTTATTCAATTTATGTCACAATAAGAACATAATGACATTAACATAATCCAAACATTTACCAGAATTTTCTATTTCCATTACATCAAAACGAAACAACATCACATTAATGCACTTATCATTACTGCACAGTGGTGCAGAATCGAACCAAATAATGAACTACACATTCCAATAGAAGAAAAAAAAATTGAGTGTCATGACCTCACAATTTTTAAGTGGTATAAATAAAGCATCATAAAATCTAAATTTTTTGTATTTTGAAATTTTTCACAATAAAATTTTTTTAATAAACCAACATTTTTTTTTTAATTTTTCGTTTTACAATTTTTATGGTTAATAAAACAAAATTGGAGTCCTGTGGTAAAAGGATGAAAATTAGTGATCATAATTATTTTTTTTGTGAAAAATTTGGCTCCTAATAAGGACGAAAATTAGTGATTCGAAATTTAAATTTCCAAATACATTTTTTTTTATTTTTTTATATTTTCTTATAATCTGATTTCGTTTGTTTTAGCCACTAACAATCACTTCTCCTCTCCACTGTGCCATCGCTTTCCATAACAAATTTTCAAATTTAGTTCGTCATAAGCAAAAAGTTTTCCTCACACACATACACCTTTCATCCGCCTTGTAAAATGTTTACTCGTATGTATGCAATTAAAGTCCTCTGCGTGTAACATTTATTAAATTCTCATCAATTAGAAACTGAAGTTCTAAAGTTCAAAAGAAAACTCAGAAAATGTATTGTTATGAATTTGGAAGTGTAGGTAAATTTTCTAGTTAAGAAAGAAGTTGCAGCAAATACGAGTATGTCTTGGCATATGTTGTGTTGAGTGAAAACTTTCCGGATGCATCATAAGGCATTTGTCGGAACAACAAAAGTACATTCTGGAGGTATCCGAATGGCGTTTACCGGAACAACTTTCGGAGCGCCAAAGTTTCTTTTCACAGGTTGTCAACTTGTTGACTTACTGCTACAGTAATGTGCATAATTTAAATTGACATTAACAATTTTAATACACAGTGGTTCTTTGTGCGAAAACTTTAAATTGTTACGTATAAGTCTCACACACAAATGAACGGACGGAGAACTACCTAAGTGAATAAAATATTTCTAAAAGAATAAAAACAATAGCATATATGAAAAAAATATAAATTGTATTTTTCTACAAAAATTCGTTTGTTTAAATATTTGTACAGCATTTCATCGAAAATATATTTGCATAATAAATTCAATCGAAACTTCATTTATTTTAAAAAATTTAGACAAAATGCATTTTATAAAAAAAGTTTGGTTAAAACCTTAACCTCAAAACTAAATTAAATAAAAATATGATTAAAAACATAAAAAATATCAAAATTTTGTCTCAAATGCAACATACAATGTTTTCTACAAAAATGTTTTCAAAATAGAATTTTCGATTTGCATAAAAAACGTTGACAAATCGGAATTTTTACTAAAAAAATTAGACAAAGTATATTTTTATGGAACATTTCCTCAATTTTTTTTTATAAAAAAAACGTTGGTCAAAATTATATTTTTCTGCAAATTTTCAAAGAAAAAAATTCGTCCATTTTTTTATATAAAATATCGTTGAGATTTACTTTCTTACAAAATATAATTATTTCGTCGAAATTCTATTCGCGTGTATGGGAAATATTGTCAAACATTAAAAGTTAATTTCTATAAAATTGAATCAAAATGCAATTTTACAGAAAATTTCTTCGAATTAAAATTTTTGTAGACAATTTGGAAAAACCTGCAATTTCGTAGAAAAAATTTGCATAAATAAAATGTTTGTAGACAGTTTTTCAAATCCGCAATTTTCTAACAAAAATTCTTCATATTTGCAATTATATAGAAAACTTCTTTGAATTTGCATTTTTTTTTTTGAAAATTTCGTTAAAATTTAATTTTTATAGAAATTTCTTCGAAATGTAATTTTATTAAAAATTTCTTCGATTTTTCATTTCAATATATAATAATTCGTCAAAATTACATTTTAATATACATAATATACAATAATTATAATGTCGTCGAGTTGCCTTTTTAGAATTTTTTTGTCGAATTTGGATTTTTACGCACAATTTCGTTGAGATTACTTTAAACCTAAAATTTTTACGAAATTTCATTTACGAGCATCTAAAATTATTTCGAATTTTTATTATTCATAAAACTTTCATCGAAATTGTAATTTTAAAGAAAATTTCGACGAAATTGCTGTTTTATAGAAAATTTTGTCGAAATTTGCAGTTTTATAGAAAATTTCGTTGAAATTTCATTTTGATAGATTATTTCGAAATTTCGTTTTTAAAGAAAATTTCGTCGAAATTGAATTTCTTAAGTAAATTTCGTCGAAATTGAATTTCTTAAGTAAATTTCGTCGAAATTGAATTTCTTAAGTAAATATCGTCGAAATTGAATTTCTTAAGTAAATTTCGTCGAAATTGAATTTCTTAAGTAAATTTCGTCGAAATTGAATTTCTTAAGTAAATTTCGTCAAAATTGAATTTCTTATGTAAATTTCGTCGAAATTGAATTTCTTAAGTAAATTTCGTCGAAATTGAGTTTCTTAAGTAAATTTCGTCGAAATTGAATTTCTTAAGTAAAGTTCGTCGAAATTGAATTTCTTAAGAAAATTTCTTCGAAATTGATTTTTTTAAGAAAATCGTTACATTTTAATATACATATAAATTACATTACATCTACATTTGAATTTTTTAAGAAAATTTCTCCGCAATTGAATTTTTTAAGAAAAATTCGAAGAAATTGAATATTTTAAGAAAAATTCGACGAAATTGAATTTTTAAGAAAACTTCGTCGAAATTGGTTTTTTTACAAAATTTCGTGGAAATTGATATTTTTACCAAAATTTTGTCGAAATATATTTTTTAGGAAAATTTCCTCAAAATTGCATTTTTCTAGAAAATTTCGTAAATTTCGAAATTAAATTTTGTCCTAGAAAATCCCGTCGAAATTAAATATTTTTGTAGCAAATTTCTTCAAAATTGAATTTTTCTCTAGAAAATTTCATCGAAATTGATTTTTTTGTATTGAAATTGCATTTTTATAGAGAAATTGTATCAAAATTTTATTCTTAAAGAAAATTTCATCGGAATTGCATTTTTTATAGAAATTTTCTCCTAATTTGCAATTTTATTGAAAATTTCGCCGAATTTGCAATTTTGTAGAAAATATAGTCGATATTGTAATTTATAGAAAATTTCGTCGATATTGTAATTTTATAGAAAATTTCGTCGATATTGCAATTTTAAGAAAATTTTGTCGAATTTGCAATTTTGTCAAAATATTATCATAGAAAATTTTGTCGAATTTGAAATTTTATAGAACATTTCGTCGAAATTGATTTTTTTAAGAAAATTTCGTCGTAATTGATTTTTTTTTAAATTGGTCAAATTGATTTTTTAAGAAATATTCGTCAAAATTTTTGACGAATTTTTTTACAAAATTAAAATTTTGTTAATATATTTTACAAAATCATTTTTTTAAATATGTAAATTTAAAATTGTTTTTACAAAATTTATATTTTGAAAAAATTTTCTTTAAAACTGTAATTTCTACAAGAATTTTTAAAAAAACTGGAAAAACTAAAATATTTGTTAGGAAATTCAATTTTGACAAAATTTTATGCATTATTTCAATCCCAATGAAATTTTCTAGAAAATTACAATTTAAAAAATTGCAATTTCGTAGAATTTTCTAGAAAATTGAAATTTCAAGGACTTTTTTTTGATAAATTAAGTTTGGCGAAATTTTTTTTAGAAAAAATACACTTCGACTTCTTTAGAAAATTGCCATTTCTTAGAATTTTTTAAAATAACGCAATATTCTAAAAACTTGTGGTAATTTTCAAATTTAATTGGTCAAATTGATTTTTTAAGAAATATTCGTCGAAATTTTTGACGAAATTTTTTACAAAATTAAAATTTTGTTAAATTTTTCTACAAAATCATTTTTTTAAACATGTAAATTTAAAATTGTTTTTGCAAAATTTATATTTTGAAAAAATTTTCTTTAAACCCGTAATTTCTACAGAAATTTTTAAGAAAACTGGAAAAACTAAAATATTTGTTAGGAAATTCAATTTTGACGAAGTTTTATGCATTAATTCAATCCCAATGAAATTTTCTAGAAAATTACAATTTCAAAAAATTGCAATTTCGTAGATTTTCTATAAAATTGAAATGTCAAGGACTTTTTTTTTGATAAATTAAGTTTGGCGAAATTTTTTTTAGAAAAAATACACTTCGACTTCTGTAGAAAATTGCCATTTCTTAGAATTTTTTAAAATAACGCAATATTCTAAAAACTTGTGGTAATTTTCTAGAAAACTACAATTTCAATCAAAATAAGCAAAAAAATTAAATTTCGTTGGAATTTTCAGAAATTTTCTAGAAAAAATTAAATTTAATTTTTTTAATGGAATTTCTACAATATTTTCTATTAATCTCCAATTTGACAAATTTTTCTGGAAAGTTGCAATTTCGATGAAATTTAATACAAAAATATAATGTGACAAAATATTCGTTGAAACAAAAATGTGTAAAGAAATTTATCTGTAGAATTTTAATTTTGGAGAAATATATTTCAAGAAAAGTGCAATTTTCACAAAAAAATATTATGTTTGCGAGAGTGCTGTAATCTTGTGTATGTGTCTGGTTGAAGCCTACGTGATTGGTCTAAAAATGAGCGGGATCAGACCAAAGGGCGTGTCCCCGCCCATATAACCCAAATTTGAGCTATCTTCCACAATTTAGTAGCGATAGTACTGTAATTCTGTTTATATGTATCTTGTGGCAATCTACGTGATTAGTTCAAAAATGGGCGGGATCGGACCAATGAGCCAAAGCCAAATTTTAAAATTGAGAATTTTTAGAAATTTTCTAGAAAAAATTAAATTTAAATTTCTTTAATAGAATTTATACAATATTCTCTATTAATCTCCAATTTGACAAATTATTCTAGACAGTTGCAATTTCGATGAAATTTTATACAAAAATATAATGTGACAAAATATTCTTTGAAACAAAAATTTTTACATACATTTATCTGTAGAATTTAAATATACAATACAATTTTGACGAAATTTATGACGAGAGCTATTTTGATGAAATTTCTAAAACGCAATTCAAAGTAATTTTTACAAAAACACAATTTGACAACATTTTGTTAAAAATAAAATTTTACGAAATTGTCTGTAAAACAGCAATTTTGGCGAAATTATCATATCAGTAATTTTCAAGATTTCGAAAATTTTGGCGAAACTTTCTTGAAAACTGAAATTTTGTAGAAACTGTTATTCGACTTTATTATGAATACTTCGATAAACGTATTTAGAATATTGCAATTTCGGTGAATATATCTAGAAAAATTGATATTCTTCCAAAATTTTCTATTAAAATTAATTTTTGACGATATTTTCTACAAAATTACAATTTCGTTAATATTTTCTACAATAATAATTTTTTTTTAATACTTAAAATTGTTTTTTGCAAATTTTATATTTTGATAAAATTTTCTTTAAAACTGGAATTTCTATAAGAAATTTATATAGAAAACTGCAAAAACGAAAATATTTGTTAGGAAATTCAATTTTGGAGAACTTACATATATTATTGGAATTCCAATGAAATTTTCTAGAAATTTTAAATTTCACTGAAACTTTCTTGAAAATTGCAATTTCACTGAAATTTTCTAGAAAATTGCAATTTTGTTAATTTTCTAGTAAATTGCAATTTTCTAGAAAATTTAAATTTTGTTGAAATTTTTTTAGAAAATTGCAATGTTAACAAAATGTTTGAGCAAATTTTTTTTAATTTGTCATTTCGTAGAAAGTTTAAAAATACCGAAATATTCTAAAAAACTTGAGGCCATTTTTTAGAAAACTACAATTTCATTGAAAATTAGCAGAAAAAAATACAATTTCTACAATATTTTCTATTAATCCCCAATTTGATAAATTATTCTAGAAAATTGAAATTTCGATGTAATTTTATACAAATATACAACTTAAGGAAATTTTTATAAAACTAAAATTTTTACAAAGATGTGTCTGTAGAACTGCCATTAAGACTAAATAAATTTCTAGAAAAATCAAATTTTTAAAGAAAAAATAATTTTGAACAAGTTTTTTAAAAAGCTGCAAAGTCGAAGAAATTTTATACAAAATTTCTTTAAAAATAAAATTTTTACAAAATTGTATGTAAAACTTAAATTTTGGAGAAAATTTTCGGTAAATTGCAATTTTGACGAAATTTTCTGAAAAAAATCAATTATAAAGGTTTTGTGAAATTTCCTAGAAAATTTAAATTTTGATGAAA
Organism: Eudasyphora cyanicolor; assembly: GCA_963930755.1. Taxonomy (NCBI): domain Eukaryota; kingdom Metazoa; phylum Arthropoda; class Insecta; order Diptera; family Muscidae; genus Eudasyphora; species Eudasyphora cyanicolor. The sequence continues at coordinate 278,179,945 of OZ005736.1, read as the reverse complement.
TTTGATAGAAGATGCAATTTCGACGTTATTCGGGATAAAATTTTAACTTCGATAAACATTTTTAGAAAACAGCAATTTCGGTGAATATTTCTAGAAAACTAAAAATTTCTATTCTCACAAAATTTTTTATTAAAATTAATGTTAGACAAAATTTTCTATTAAAGTGAACGTTCGACGAATTTTTCTATAAAATTACAATTTCGATCAAATTCTCTACCGCCATTACGATAAAAAATTCCGTAAAATTTAAATTTCACACAATTTTCCGAATTTCCTCAATTTATTAAAGGAACTTCCACTGATAAAATACAATTTGCCTAAGCAAAAATATTTTCATATATTTTACGAATGCATATTAACGAATGTACAATATGTATGTGAACAAATTCAACGCAACAAGAATTATGCTGCATACTTACAGGCTCCAGAGCATTATTATTATTTCAAAACAAATAAAAGAGCAGTACCCACATGTACTCGTATGCAATTTTTATATATGTGTTTGTTCTATTTTTAGGTCCTTGCATTTTTGTTTTTTTTTTTTTGTGAAGTTTTCCAATACAACAAATCCTTACATTGTTGCTGGAAATGGAACAGAGAACGCTGAACATATGTTTTGCCAATAATATGTTTGTAAAGTTACGTTATTTATTTTCGAAAACTTAGAACGGAAATGGATTACGTGCCTTAAGGAAATAGGATACCCAAAGTGTGTTGTGTGGTTGTAGTGGTGGTTGTGGCTCTGGTTGTGGTTGTATGAAAAACAACGTTGGAAACTCAGGGAAATGTGGAGCGAGTATTGGATATTACATCATTTGTCTGGGTGGGGAATGCGAGGAAAGAACATGGCAGGGCGGGGGAAGCTGGTGAAATGTATTGAGGTAAGATGAAAACATTGCATAAATTATTGATTTTATTACAATATACGTAACGGAATACACCTTTAAATATAGTCTGTTTGTCATTAAACTAAATCGAATATCAAGCATACCTCTTATAACATCTGTACAGCCAAGAATTACCATAATTTTTCTTTGCATTTAATTATATTTATTTTATTTTATTGTAAACATAATTGTGATATATATTTTTAAGAAATCCTTCCAAAAAAAATTAGAAATATATTTAAAACTCTTTGTTTCATCGCCAAAAAAACTTAAATTTTCAAAATAAAAAAACAAACAAAAATCTCATTTTGCCAAACACAAACTATACACAATATATAAAATTTATTATACCGTCAGCATGAGTTGTGTAAATAATGCAAAATCGGATAATAAAAATTTCAACAACTTCATGGACATCATCCGCCCCACCGAAAATGGAAAAGACAAAAAAAAACATCTAATGTACTTAATTTGGGTTAAGCAGTTTATGGTGGCAATAAAATTCTTTGTTATAATTATAGCATTTTGTGTGTAATAAAATTATAAAATATATTTAAAGGAGAAACATCGTAAAATGCTTAAAGGCCTTTTGTAAGAAAAGAGAAAAACTGTTAAATAGTTTATGACTAACTGAGAAATAACAAAATAAGAAAGTGAAATGTGTATAATTTTGTATTTATAGAAAATTATTAGATAAATTATATTTATAGAAAATTTCGTAGAAATGTTGTTCTTATTGAAAATTTCGAAGAAATTTTGTTCTTATGGAAAATTTCGAAGAAATTTTGTTCTTATGGAAAATTTCGAAGAAATTTTGTTATTATGGAAAATTTTGTTTTTATAGAAAATTTCGTAGAAATTTTGTTCTTATAGAAAATTTCGTAGAAATTTTGTTCATATAGAAATTTTGTTCTTAAGAAAATTTCTTAGAAATTTTGTTCTTAAGAAAATTTCTTAGAAATTTTGTTCTTGAGAAAATTTTTTAGAAATTTTGTTCTTAAGAAAATTTCTTAGAAATTTTGTTTTAAGAAAATTTCTTAGAAATTTTGTTCTTAAGAAAATTTCTTAGAAATTTTGTTCTTAAGAAAATTTCTTAGAAATTTTGTTCTTAAGAAAATTTCTTAGAAATTTTGTTCTTAAGAAAATTTCTTAGAAATTTTGTTTTAAGAAAATTTCTTAGAAATTTTGTTTTAAGAAAATTTCTTAGAAATTTTGTTTTAAGAAAATTTCTTAGAAATTTTGTTCTTAAGATAATTTCTTAGAAATTTCGTTCTTAAGAAAATTTCTTAGAAATTTTGTTCTTATAGAAAATTTCGTAGAAATTATGTTCTTATAGAAAATTTCGTAGAAATTTTGTTCTTATTGAAAATTTCGTAGAAATTTTATATTTATAGAAAATTTCTTCAAAATTTTATATTTATAGAAAATTTCTTCGAAACAAAATAATAGAAAATTTCTTAGAAATTTTATATTTTGTAGAAAATTTCTCAGAAATTTTATATTTTGTAGAAAATTTTGTAAAAAATTTCTTAGAAAATTTTGTAGGAAATTTCTTAGAAAATTTTGTAGAAAATTTCTTAGAAATTTCTTCTTAGAAATTTTGTTCTTATAGAAAATTTCGTAGAAATTATGTTCTTATAGAAAATTTCGTAGAAATTTTGTTCTTATTGAAAATTTCGTAGAAATTTTATATTTATAGAAAATTTCTTCAAAATTTTATATTTATAGAAAATTTCTACAAAATTTTATATTTATAGAAAATTTCTTCGAAACAAAATAATAGAAAATTTCTTAGAAATTTTATATTTTGTAGAAAATTTCTCAGAAATTTTATATTTTGTAGAAAATTTTGTAAAAAATTTCTTAGAAAATTTTGTAGGAAATTTCTTAGAAAATTTTGTAGAAAATTTCTTAGAAATTTTATATTTTGTAGAAAATTTCTTAGAAATTTTATATTTTATAGAAAATTTCTTAGAAATTTTATATTTTGTTGAAAATTTCTTAGAAATTTTATATGTTGTAGAAAATTTTTTAGAAATTTTATATTTATAGAAAATTTCTTAGGAATTTTGTATTTATAGAAAATTTCTTAGAAGTTTTGTATTTATAGAAAATTACTTAGAAATTTTGTATTTATAGAAAATTTCTTAGAAATTGTATATGTTGTAGAAATTTTTTTTTGTATATGTTGTAGAAATTTTTTTAGAAATTTCATATTTTTAGAAAATTTCTTCGAAATTTTTTATTTATAGAAAATTTCTTCGAAATTTTTTCGCTAGAAATCAATATCCATCGAGGCTTCCCAAGTTGGTACGACACCCACTTTATGTACAGTTAACATACATATTATTGTAAAAATAACTTGCAATAATACTACGACTTTAATTAACAAAAATTGCAATCAGGTTTAAATCTTTTCTGAAATTCCACACATATTTATGCATTTCATCGTTATCCTTTGCACACGTATCACAGCATCAAACCAATAAATAATCCACCAATTATATCACCGCCGAATCGTCGAACACACACACGCACACATAGAGAGATTTCAAAATTCAATTTACTTTCACTATTAATTTATGTCTGCACATCAGCATCATCAGCCGCCAAATTGAATTGAGGACATGTTCAGCCATTTTAAAGATAACACAGGTTTTACTAATTAATTTGTTCGCAGATTTTAATCTCAATAATAAGCCTTTGTGCACCGCGCATTCGTATAATTATTATTGTTGTCTGTCTGTGTTCGTTTGGGGGACAAATCGTATGTGCAATAAATGCAAATGAACGAAATACATTTAATTATTGTAACGATTACGAATGGAGTAGAATAAATGCTATGCAATATAGATTACAATTTGGAAATCGAAATACATATATCTGTTTAAAGATGCAATCAATTAATTTAATTTTTTTAAATATTTAAAAGACTTAATAAATTATGTGTTTAGAGTATTTCAGATTTTTTTTTGTATTAATTTATATATTTTGTTCCTTGCTGTATTCAAAAATTTGAATGTGACTCCCATTACAATGCTGATTATGTATTATAAAATATTGCCTGCCATTAGGCTCAGTTGCTGTTAGATTAAAATCGGAAAATATTGCATACTGTTAGGCTGTATTTACCTATTTAAGATGTATTTTATTTTGCAAACTAGCGTTTTCGGCTTTGTGACCTCTTTATTGTTTATTAGGAGCCTAGTAGACTTATTTAAGGAAATATGACCGCGTACAGTCTTCGAAAGAAATTTCGAATTTTGGATCAAAAAAGTGAATAAGAATTTTCGTCCAAGGAGCCGCATTTAACGAGATATATCCCTTTTAAGTTTAGGATGGAAATTTTCGAATTTTTCATCAAAAACTAGTGATTACGAATTTTCGTCCTTTTTGCCTTAGGAACTATATTTAATGAAATATTACTTTTATTAATGATATCCAAATACCAAAAACAACGGATATTTATGTATGCTTTTGTCGCTTGTTCCTTTGATCCCTCTAGCATTTGGACTATTAAATGTTCTCCGCCTCCAAAATCACGTGCCATTTGGGGAGGTATTCTTAAAAAAAAATTAAGAAATCAGAGAAGAGTATGCTAGAATCTGTGATCGGAGTTTTATGAAATCATTAATTATTCTAATCAATGTAAATAATATCGATAATTTTTATAATCTGAGGAAATCTATACTCGTATTTTATTATATTCAGAAAATTTTTTTATAAAAATCTACTTTATGCAGAGCAACGTAAATGGTAAGTAATAAAATCTATTGCCAATCATTAGTCTGATGTTTTAAAACTAAGAACATGATATACCTTTAGGCTTCATTACTGCCAATATTCACCTATATTTAACCAAAGAACATGTTATACCTTTAGGCCGAACTACTGCTAATATTCATCTGCTTTAAATGAAGCAAAATTCAGTTGTAAACTGAATATTGGGAACTCTATTGGACCATTTTATGCATTTTTAAACACATCCCCCTTATTTAAACCATTATATTAATACTCTCCCCTAACGTTTCCCCTTCCTCCTGGTTAGGGCTAATTAACAAATTGTAAGTTCATTAGATGCTCTCAAAACCAAACTCTCAATTTTGAAAGTGTGGCTTATGCCAGGCAGTGTCATGTGCAGTAGAGTTCCCCCTTAGAGTGCACTGCCTCAATTCTAGGAATTGGTGATGAAGGGGATGGTGATGAATCCCCATACCATCCGAAGGATGGTATGACTTGCAAAAATTGCAAATATGTTGAGGGGGAAATGCATGACTTGATGTTAAGTTTTAGGTTCTTATTATTTTCAGAGCAGAAATAAATGGCTAATTAGAATGAGGCCAAAATGAGCAGAAGGGGGAAGAAAACCCAATAACCAAAAAAAAAAAAAGAATTTTAAAGAGTTTTTTTGAAGGGGACATTGTGTAAAACGATGTTATTTTTTTTGTTAAAGATTAAATTTTATTATTTACTAGCATTTAAATACCCGGCGATGCCCGGGTTGCCTTTAAAAACAGTGATCCAAACATTAGTATTATTTGTGATTTTGAATAAAAAATAAGGACCCAAAAACTAAAAAAAAATGTTGGCTATAGCAAAATTTATGTAAAATACGTATTTAAAATCTTTGGTTTACAAATACCTTCGAATATTTGATCATACGCCGATCATTAAAATTTTGTTTAACATCCAGGATCAGTCTACTTGAAAGTCTATCAAACTCCAGATGCTCTCAAAAACTCAAACAAATTCACTGACAACAGTAAAAAATTCTGTCAATATGAAAGCTCAACCTCAAATGTACGATATGTGTGCAAACTTTCAAATTAATACTTTTATTGGGTCAGTGGTCAAGAGGTCACCAAATAAGTGGCTGAGAAACAAATGCATAATATGCTATGTATGTTTCAAATTTCGATATACTCGTATACATTTTTGTTTAAATATTACCGGTGTATGTAGCGAGCGATATATTTCAAAAAGACTTTTAAACATTATGTCTCCGTTTTTGTGTACCTCTTGTCCTCAGGCCGGAAGACGCATTTCCTTGAAGATCGTTTTATGCACATATATGTGCAGCTCCACAGATCTTTATGGGATTTTTATTGGAAGAATGAAAAAATATTAAAGAATTTTGAAATGTAGTGGAAGAATGAAAATTGCTTTGGTCACTACTGACAACAATCTTAGAATTCAAAATTGTTTTTCCAGTGTATACTACATATTATTTTATCTTTGTATAATTTAAGCGCGAGAGTTGACCACTGACCATAAAACGACTATGTTAATAGTCCGTAGGCTATACCACACTGGAGTTTGTAGCTTTCTACCTGTTATATGAGCCGCAACGGTCAAGCGGCCAAAAGTCGCTTGAGTTAGTATTAACATTGCCAGTTTGGACCTTTTAAAGTACAGAATGAGTGTAAATTGCATTGGTCACTGCTACACTGGCCACAGTCTGAGATTTGACCGAATTGACAACGTTATATATGTATATCTTACCACATTAAGTGGTGAGAGATATATTTTGAACAGGGGTTAGAAGTTTTACAATCTGTAAAGTAGTGAACTTTGTTTGGCCACTTCTTCACTGACCACAGTCAGAGAATTCAAAATTATTATATTTACAAAGTTTTAACTTTGTGTCCCATAAGAGGCTTCAGAAAGGACAAAAACAATTGATTGCGCTATAACTGACCATTGGCCGAAAAATGTCTACGTGAGTAGCCCGTGGTTTATAAAACACTTATGTCTATGAGAGTGCAATTTATGGGATTTTTAATGTATTGAAATAATGAAAAACTCTTAAAGAATCTTGAAATCCAGTAAAGATTGAAAATGGTTTTGGTCATTGCTTAACTGACCACAATCGTAGAATTCAAAATTGCATTTCTCGGGTATAGTACTACATATTATTTTATCTGTGTATCATTATAGGCGCTTCTGCAATACAACAAAATATTTAAAATTTTGATAGTGCGACAACTGACTACGTGTCAGAAACGGCTGTGTGAATAGTCCGAAGGGTATACAACACTCAAGTCTATACCAAAGCAAAATTTAAAGCTTACTACTTCTTAAAGGTACCGTAATGGTCAAGCGGTCAAAAGTCGCTTGGTGTAAAATCGCATCCCTTGGAGATCAGTATACAAACATAAATTATTAGGAGTATAGCTCTTAAAGGACTATTAAAGTACAGAAAGTGTGGAAATTGATTTGGTCACTGCTAAACTGACCACAATCGCAGAAGTGACAGAATTGACAATGTTAGATAGGTACCACAGTAAGTGGTGAGCGATATATTTTGAAAAGGCTTTAACAATTTTAAGACGCGGTTTTATGTCCGGTTTGACCAAGACTGGACATCGAATTGTTGTTTTCGCATTTCCATTGAGATCAGTCCGTACATATAAATTTGTAAATCATTGGCTCTTAAGGAACTTTTAAAATCAGAGAAATAATGAAAATTGTTCGGGTCACAGTTAAACTGACCACATTCAGATAATTCTAAATAATTTTTCGCGCATATATTTGCGGTTTATAGTACTTCATATATACAAAGTTTTAACTTTGTATCTTATAAGAGAATTCCGAAACGACAAAAACAAAACGCAAGTTTTTGATAGCGCTACAACTGACCACTGGCCGAAATATGATTAAGCGAGTAGTCCGTAGTTTATACAACACTCCAGTCTATGTGTGTGCAAAATTTCAGCTCTCTAGCTTTAACAGGAGCCGCTGTGGTCAAGTGGTCGAAAATCACTTGGCGGAAAATCGAAAATCAAAGTAGCCTATGGCACTTCCCAGGCATTGGTCTGTCTGTCCACCAAGTTTCAAGAAAATCGGTTCAGCAGTTTAGGCGAGATGCTGGAACAAACAAACAAACAAACAAACAAACAGACAAACAAACGATTTTATAATATTAATAGGATAATAGGATTGAATATATAAAATTGACTGTAGTTGTTATAACAGACAAAATTCGTGTTCCTAATGTTTCATTCTATCTAAGGGAAGTTTTTTAGATCACTTGGCGGAAAATCGAAAATCAAAGTAGCCTATGGCACTTCCCAGGCATTGGTCTATCTGTCCACCAAGTTTCAAGGAAATCGGTTCAGCCGTTTAGGCGTGATGCTGGAACAAACAAACAAACAAACAGACAAACAAACGATTTTATAATATTAATAATAGGATTGAATATATAAAATTGACTGTAGTTGTTATAACAGACAAAATTCGTGTTCCTAATGTTTCATTCTATCTAAGGGAAGTTTTTTAGAGGCGAAGAACTATAAATTGAAATAAAATATTTTAACATATTTGCTTCAATTCAAATATATGTAAAAAATTAAATACAAATGAAATTATTTATCCTTATTTTTATTATATGTAAAAAATTAAATTATTTATCTTTATTCAAATTTCTTAACTCTTCTTAAACAATTCTTTGCTGAATTCTGATTTTTGGCAACTAAATTGAGTTTTGTAGATATATATGTAATTTTTGGTGAAATATTGTTAGAAATTACTCAGCTGAATTTACGTTTTTCCAATCTGAATTGACTTTTGTAAATATAATTTTACCCCATTTAAGAATATTGCAAGAAATTACTCATGAACTCTACAAAAAGTAGCAAACTTATTCATAAACCCGAATATAAATATAAATTGATTTCCAGCAGAATCACGGCTGAATTAGGATTTTCAACCGAAGAATTTAGTTTTGTAGCTGGAAAAGTTTTTTTTCGTGAAATATTCTTAGAATTCACTCTACTGAATTGAGTATTGCTCAGCTAAATTAAGTTTTGTAACTATAAATGTTTTTTTTTATAGAATATTTTATGAAATCATTCGAATAAGTTTAATGTTCTCACAGCTGAATTCTACAAAATTGGTAAATTTTTATGAAAATCTGAAGATTCTTCAATTATGTAATTTGTTCCCTATTTTTGTGGCTGAATTTTGAAAATTATGTATTATTTTTCAAGAATTTTTTTTGCTGAATTTCGATGCTCTCCAGCTTTATATAGTTTTATAGCTGCACATTTATTTTTTCACGAAATATTCCTAGAATTTACTCTGCGGAATTAAGTTTTTCTCAGCTAAACGAAGTATTATTACAAAAAAATGTAATTTTTACAAAATGTTGTTTGAAATCACTCGATTGAGTTTGATGTTCTCACAGCTGAATTGCATGAATTCTGCAAAATGTAGCAAAATGATTTGTAAAACTGAAAAATGTATATATTTTGCAATGTTTTTCCAGCAGAATCACGGTTGAAGTAGGATAATTTCAACAGCTGAATTTAGTTTTGTAGTTGGAAAAGCAATTTTTCGTGAAATATTGTTAGAATTCACTCTTCTGAATTGAGTATTTCTCAGCTAAGTTAAGTTTTGTAACTATAAATGTATTTTTTATAGAATATTTTATGAAATCATTCGACTAAGTTTAACGTTCTCACAGCTGAATTCTACAAAATTGGCAAATTGAGGAGAATATCTGAAAATTCTTAAATTATGTAATATTTTTTTTCCAAAATATTGTGGCTGATTTTCAAAAATTAGGTAATATTTTTCCAGAATTTCTGTTTGCTGAATTTCGATTCTCACCAGCTTTATTTAGTTTTTAGCTGCACTTTTATGTTTTCGCGAAATATTCTTAGAATTCACGCTGCTGAATTATTTTTTTCTCAGCTAAACGAAATATTATTGCAATAAATGTAAGTTTTACCAAATATTGTTTGAAATCACTCGATTGAGTTTAATGTTCTCACAGCTGAAATCCACAAAATTAGCAAATTTAAATGAAAATCAGAAAACTCATAGATTATATAATATTTTTGCAGACAATTTTTAGCTGAATTCAGATTATCATCTGTTGAATTTAGTTCTGTAGCTACAAATGTAATTTTTCGTTAAATATTGTTAGAATTCATTCTGCTGAATTGTTTTTTCTCAGCTGAACTACGTTTTGTAACAATAAATGTACATCATCTTGGAATATTGTAAGAAACTCAATTAAGTCTGATGTTCTCACAGCTGAATTCTTTAAATTAACAAATTTATATGAAAATCGGAAGATTCTTCAATTATGTAATATTTTTTCCCAAAATTTTGTGGCTGAATTTCGATTTTCACCAAATGAATTACGTTGTGTAGCTACAAATATGCTTTTTCGTGGTATATTTTAAAAAATCACTCAGCTGAATTAACTTTTTTCTCAGCTGTTAAAGTTCTTTAAGCAGAATATTGATAGATATCGCTCAACTGAGTTTGATCTTCTCACAGTTTAATTGAATGAACTCTGATAATGTAGCAAATTTATTTGTAAACCTGAAAATTAACGTCTTTGGCAATGTTTTTCCTGCAGAATCACGGCTGAATTAGGAATTTTAACAGCTGAATTTAGTTTTGTAGCTGAAAAAGTAATTTTTTTCGTGAAATATTGTTAGAATTCAGTCTTTTGAATTGATTTTTTCTCAGCTAAATTATGTTTTGTAACTATAAATGTATTTTTTATAGAACATTTTTAAAAATCATTCGACTAAGTTTAATGTTCTCACATCTGAATTCTACAAAATTGGTAAATTTAGATGAATATCTAAAAATTCTTAAATAAAGTAATATTTTTCCAGAATTTTGTTTGCTGAATTTCGATGCTCACCAGCTTTATATAGTTTTATAGCTGCACATTTATTTTTTCACGAAATATTCTTAGAATTCACTCTGCTGATTTAATTTTTTTCTCAGCTAAACGAAGTATTATTACAATAAATGTAATTTTTACAAAATATTGTTTGAAATCACTCGATTGAGTTTAATATTCTCACAGCTGAAATCCACAAAATTAGCAAATTTAAATGAAAATCAGAAAACTCATAGATTATGTAATATTTTTGCAGAATATTTTTAGCTGAATTAAGATTTTCATCTGCAGAATTTAGTTCTGTAGCTACAAATGTAATTTTTCGTGAAATATTGTTAGAATTCATTCTGCTGAATTGATTTTTTCTCAGCTGAATTAAGTTTTTTAACAATCATCTTCTTTGAATATGGTAAGAAATCACTTAATTAAGTTTAATGTTCTCACAGCTGAATTCAACAAAATTAACAAATTTATATAAAAATCTGAAGATTCTTCAATTAAGTAATATTTGTTCCGAAATTTTGAGGCTGAATTTCGATTTTCACCTAATGAATTACGGTGTAGCTACAAATATGCTTTTTCGTGGTATATTTTAAAAAGTGAATTAACTTTTTTCTTAGCTGAATTCAAGAAGATTCTTCAATTGTGTAATATTTTTTCCCAAATTTTGTGGCTGAATATCGATTTTCACCAAATGAATTACGTGGTGTAGCTACAAATATGCTTTTTCGTGGTATATTTTTAAAAATCACTCAGCTGAATTTATATGAAAATCTCAAAAGTCTTAAATTATTTACTATTTTTTCCAGAAACTGTATTGCTGAATTTTGATTTTCAGCAGATAAATTGGATAATGTAGGTACATATATACCTTTTCATGGCATATTGTTATAATTCACTGTGTTGAATTAATTTGTTCTCAGCTGAAATAAGATTTGTTACTATAAATTTAATTTTTTAATAGTTTATTTAACAAATTTAATTGAAAATTCTTAAATGTGTAATATTTTCCCAAAATATCTACAAATATGCTTTTTCGTGGTTTATTTTTAAAAATCACTCGGCTGAATAAACTTTTTTCTCAGGTGAATTATGTCTAACAACTATAAATGTTCTTTAAGCTGAATATTGCTAGATATCGCTCGTCTGTTTGATGCTCTCACTGCTGAATTGCATAAATTCTGCAAAATGTAGCAAATTTATTTGTAAACCTGAAATTTAATATATTCTTCAATGTTTTTTCAGCAGAATCATGGCTGAATTAGGACAATTTCAAGAGCTGAATTTAGTTTTGCAGCCTCAAATATAATTTTTTGTGAAATATTGTTAGAATTCACTCTGCTGAATTGATTTTTTCTCAGCTGCATTAAGTTAAGTACATATTAATGTAATTTTTATTGGATATTGTTTAAAAACATTTGACTAAGTTTGATGTTCCCACAGCTGGATTCTACAAAATTGTCAAATTTATATAAAGATCTCAAAAGTCTTAAATTATTTAATATTTTTTTTCCAGAAACTGTATTGCTGAATTTTGACTTTTACCAGATTAATTGATTGGTGTAGGTACAAACATACCTTTTCTTGGCATATTGTTAGAATTCATTGTGTTGAATTTATTTTTTCTCAGCTGAATTATGATTTGTTAATATAAATGTAATTTTTTAGCAGTTTAATTAACAAATTTAATGGAAAATTCTTAAATTTGTAATATTTTCCTAGAAATTTTGTAGCTGAATTTCGATTTTCCGCAGTTAAGTGAAAGTGGTGCAGCTACAAATATAATTTTTCGTAATATATTTTTAAAAATCACTCAGCTGAATTAAGTCTAGCAAATATAAATGTTCTTTAAGCTGAATATTGCTAGATATCGCTCAACTGAGTTTGATGCTCTCACTGCTGAATTGCATGAATTCTGCAAAATGTAGCAAAATTATTTGTAAACCTGAAAATAATATATTTTGCAATGTTTTTCCAGCAAAATCACGGCTGAATTAGGAATTTCAACAGCTGAATTTAGTTTTGCAGCCACAAATAAAATTTTTTGTGAAATATTGTTAGAATTCACTCTGCCGAATTAAGTTTTGTACATACTAATGTCAATTTATGGGATATTGTTTGAAATCACTTGACTGAGTTTGAGGTTCCCACAGCTGAATTCTACAAAATCGTCAAATTTATATGAAAATCTCAAAAGTCTTAAATTATTTAATATTTTTTCCAGAAACTGTATTGCTGAATTTTGACTTTCACCAGATAAATTGAGTGATGTAGGTACGGATATACCTTTTCATGGCATATTGTTAGAATTCACTGTGCTGAATTGATTTTTTCTCAGCTGAATTAAGATTTGTTACTATAAATGTAATTTTGCTGTTGTTTAATTAACAAATTTAATTGAAAATTCTTAAATTTGTAATATTTTCCCAAAAAAACATAAATATACTCGTATATCCTTAAATTCATCCTTTTATTTGTTCCATTGATTCGTCTGTAATTTTGGCCGCCTGTGGGAAATAGAACTGTCAATATAAATTTTATCGCGTCCAAATAACACCCTATATTTATCATGTATTCATCATTTGGCCTTGTTGTCTCTAATATCTCTAATATCATTTCCACTTAATTTTTTTTTTTTTTGAGAAATATATTGTCTAGATGGCAATATTAACACAATTCTTTAGTCTTACCAAATTCCGCCGGACCAGTATTCGCTGATAACCAATATAGTGAGAGAGAGTGTTACGGAATTTCCTACGCTCTAAATATTCTTATGGGGAGACACTAAAACCCAACCTCACATACATCTTTAGCAATGAATCCTTGTATGTTCTGTGTCCGCTCCCATTTTTAACCGAATAGATTTCTATCGGACACTAGCACAGAGAACAAACAAATTGCATTAAACCACTATTTTGTGGCTCTCTGAAATCCCATTTTTTATCTTTTTTGCTTGTCTTATTTGGGCAATGCAACTACAGAGAGATATCCTGCAAAAAGGATTAGTACATAATTGTGGAATGTTTTCATAGAATTTTATTTTTTGTCCTTTACGCTTACCATGGTAGCTCTTTTGTAGCAATTACCAGAATGTCATAGGCAAATAGATGTGCTTTCTCGTTAAAGGTTTTATCTGGAACCAAGGATGTCGAAGTTAATTTTTCTCTTTTTGTAGGAGGCACTGAAATGAATGGCAATTAGGGAGGATTATTATCTGCATTAAGCTCAATGTAGCTTTGTGGGGAATTTGCTATTTTTCGAAGAAGCGTTTCAAGTTGAAGAATATTCAGTTGTTTAAAAAGGAACTGTTGAAGAAATTCATAAGCAGCAATTTTAAGCTATAGTCGAATAATTCTATTTTTCTACTCAATCTCAAAAATATGAAAAATGAATTCAGTGAGAAATCTATGGCACCTGCACCAGAAGCATCCTAATATGTACCAATTTTTCTACATAGTTTCCTATGGTTTCCTTCATACAATTGCCAGCACTTCATCAACATCATCATCGTCGCCACGGTCTGATGATGAAGCTGAAAATAATGCCGCTGACATGTTTGAGCTTCTATGAAATGTTTGCTCTGTCAGAAAAAAACTGTAGCCGCCATCTCCCAACAGCTTTGATAAACTGCAACGAATTGTGGCAATGCCACACGCTTTGCCAAGAACATGACACCTTTCAAAGGACACGTGTCGGGTGTTCTCGAGGCGCGGAGATGTTTTCAAATAAATGTTTTTGGTGAAAAAAAAACTGGATTTTTGTTCAATGAAAGAACATTTTCTTCAATGTGATAAATGTCTGAAGAGCTACTATTGAAAAAAGCTGGTTTTACATTTGCTCTTATGTTTACGGGGCGGTTTTCAAATGTGCCATAGTATAGAAAGTGGATACACCTGTTGCCGTAAAGGATTTCATGTTCAATTGAATTTAAAAAGACTGAAGAATACTTCAAAATATCACTTGACAATTTAAGAGCATGAGTAATTGACTTGGTTTCTGAGAAAAAAATAGCATCAATATATATGAGCATAAGTAGATAGTCTACCTCACAGGTCTTCTTCTACACTAGAGACAAGGTGCTGGTGGGCTTCCTCTGCACTAGGGTCGAAACACTCTACCTATATATGAACTGTTTATTTTGAAAGTGGCATACAAGCCATTCGGCTTTACCCGATTCGCCGCTGAAAAGAGGGGGTTAATTAAACTCAAATGTGAAAATTTTCACTTAATATAGAAACATTGAAGTCTTGAGCTGATCTGAGTGTAAATAATATATTTCTATTATTCACTTAGCCATTCAACGATACTAGTCTTGATTTAAAACCAGAATGGCGTTTACGCCACTTTCAAAATAAACGGTTCATATATACTCGTGCAAGTGTGAAGTCAAAGACTTCGCTAGTTCTAAATATAATTGACGAGCTATGAACTCTTCATCTCGCCTGGGGTCGTCAACCTACGAAGTTATTCTTCCTATCAGGGTCGACCACGTCTGACTTATTCTCATCTACCAGAATCAACAACCTTCGATATCATCCGCTCTACTAGGGTCGACCAATTCCGAGGTCTTTCTCTCTACTAGAGTCGGCAAGATCCTTGCTCTTTACCAGAGTCGACCACTTCTGAGGATCCAACTCCTAAGTCTACATCTACTTATAGACCAGAGTCAACGACATCCATAGTTCCTGCGAGACGAACAATGAGGTTTCCGTCTCGCCTAGTGTCGACAACCTCCAAAGTTTTTCTTCCTATCAGAGTCGACCAACTCTGAGGATTTCCTCTCTAGGTCTCGTCTCGCCTAGTGTCAACAACCTCCGAAGTTTTTCTATCCATTTGGGGCGACCAACCCTGAGGTCTTCCTCTCTTACAGAGTCAACAACCTTCGACGTCTTCTATTCTACTAAAGTCGATTACTTCCGAAGACTCTCTTGCAGAGTCTGCTACCTCCAAGATCTCCCTATCTTCTAGAGACAATGACCTCTGTAGTCTTCACATCTACTAGATGTCTTCCTGTCAACTAGTTCATTTTCTTCAGTAAGGGTCTAGCTCTCGCCTTGTATGGCAATTGAGGCATTTTTCTACGTTAGAGTCGACAAACCTTTGTGGTCTTCTTCTCTACTACCGTCGATGACTTCAAAGGTCTTTCTTTCTACGAGAGTTGAATCTAAATCCTCAAAGATCTTGCTCTGCACTAAAGCCGGAAACCGCAGAGGTTCTTCCTCTCTATTGGAGTCGAAAACATCAGAGGTCTACCTTTTTACTAGAGTCGGCAAACACTAATATATTCCTCTTTACAAGACCACTCCTGAGGTACCACCTGCCAGGTTTATCTCTACTTACGAGTATATACTGGAGTCAATGATTTCCGTAGTTCTACATAGAATTGATGACCTGGTCTGGTCTTCTTCAGAGCCAACCACCTCTGAGGTATTCTCTCTATTAGAGTCAACAATCTAAAGTCGACCAATAACGATGCCTTCCTCTATACCAGAGTCGGAAACGTCTGAGGTCTTGCTACCTACTATAGACATTTCTGCTAGATATCTTCATCTCTACTAGGTCATCCTCTCCAATAGATGTCGCCATCTACCAAATGCCTTTGAAATCTTCCTCTAGACTACAGATAACGACCTCAGAGTCTTCCACCCGAAAAAGGGTATATAACTGAAAAA
The DNA here is from genome assembly GCA_963930755.1 of Eudasyphora cyanicolor. Lineage (NCBI taxonomy): Eukaryota > Metazoa > Arthropoda > Insecta > Diptera > Muscidae > Eudasyphora > Eudasyphora cyanicolor. The sequence goes on along the minus strand of OZ005736.1, from coordinate 278,163,740 downwards.
AACTATGTATAGCCAAGAAAGTTTATAATAGAAAAAGGCAAGCATATGTATCAGAAAAGCCGATAACCAAAAATGTGTATAATCGAAAAAGATGTTATAAAACAGAAAAGGCCTGTAACCGAAAATGGCATATAAACGAAAAATGGCATATAAGCGAAAAAAGCATGAAAATGGAATATATTGTTGTTAAACATATTTAACCAAAAAGCCAATAACCAGAAAAAGTGTATACGCCAAACAAAGCTTATAATCCAACCAGTAAGGAAAGGCAGAAAGTCGGGCGGGCCGACTATATAATACCCTACACCTCCCTAACAATGCGATAAGGGTTATTGCGATAATAATTTGGAATAATTGGTAAATGGGTAAGAACATATATATGCGGATATATATAATTCTGAACCGTTAATCGCTAAATTAAGCAATATTCGTTCCTAAATTGAGAAACATCTTTCTGGAGAATTTTGTAATGATCGGAAGTAAAGTACAAATTCTATAGCGCTTTGTAACCAAATCAGGAGGAACATATATATGGAGCTTATATATAAATCTGAATCGATTTTCCCTGAATACTCATTCATGTAAAATATAAACCTCTTTCTGTCGAATTTCGTACTGATCGGATATAAAATACAGTCTCTACAGCGCTTGAATGTCAAATCGGTGCTAACATATACATGGGGGCTATATCTAAATCTGAACCGATTTTCTCCAAATTTGGCAGTATTCCTTCGTGTAATAAGAAACCTCTTTCTGCCGAATTTCGCTGTGATCGGATATAAAATACAGTTTCTACAGCTATTGAATTTCAAATCGGGGGTAACATATATATGGGGGCTATATCTAAATCTGAACCTATTTTCTCCGAATTTGGCAGTATTCCTTCATGTAATAAGAAACCTCTTTCTTTCAGTTTATACAGCGCTTACATGTCAAATCGGGTGCAACATATATATGGGGGCTATATATAAATCTGAACCGATTTCCCCCAAATTTTGTATTGTATCTAAGTTTATCACGAGACTACTCTCTGTCAATTTTTGTACAAATCGGTTACAAAATGTTGCTTATACAGTGCATATATGCCAAATCGGAGGTACATATATTTGGGAGCTATATGTAAATCTGAACCGATTTTAACCAAATTCAGTAGGGATCGTCCTTGGGCCAAAAAAAAGATATGTGCAAAGTTTCGTTGAGATCGGACCATAATTGCGACCTGTACTTTGATTACAAGAATACGTCTACAGACAGACAGACGGACAGACAGACAGACGGACAGACAGACGCAAAAAAACCCCATATATTTGTCTATACTATAGAGATATGCAACAACTTCCGTACTTCTACATTAAATTGACGACCTGTTAAAGCTTCGTCTCGCTCAGAGTCGAGAACCTTCGTTCCTACTAAAGACTACAAATTCCTAAGTCTTCCTCTATACCAGAGTTGGTTACCTTCGAGGTCTCTCTACTAGAGACAATGAGCTTTGGATTTATCATCTCTACTAAATTCCTTACGTATATGCCAGAGTCAACTTCCGTAATTCTAAATGGATTTGACAAACTGCAAGGTATTCGTCGCGACCAGTATGGACAACCTCAGAAGTTTTTCTTCCTATCATAGTTTAAAACCTCTGAGCCAGCAACCTCCGATGTCTTCCTCTCTACTAAAGTCGACAAATTCCAATTTCTTCTTTGCTATCAGAGTTGGCAACCTCAGAGAACTTCATACCTTTTAGAGACACTGATATTTGGGGATTCAGCTGTACTAGATTTCTCCCTCTCTTCCAGGCTTTCATCTCCAGAAGAGGTTTTGCTCTCGCCTATGGTCGGATCTGAGATCTTCTACCACGTTAGAGCCGACGACAACCTCTTTCCGAGGTCTTCTTCTATACTAAAGTCGGCAACCTTCGAGGTCTTCCTTCCTACTAGAGACAATGACATCTTGGTTCTTCATGTCTACCGGGCCTTCCTCTCCAGTATAAATCTTGCTCTCGGCTAAGGTCGGATCTGATTTTCATCTACTTTAGACTCGACAAAGACCTCTGTGGCCTTTCTCCCTACTATTGTCGACATCTTCTATAGTGTTCCTCTCTATTGAAATTGACAATCTCTGAGGTCGATCTGCAGGTCTTCTTCTCTACTAGTGTCGACTAGAGGAAGATCTAAAAAGTCGTCGACACTAGTAGAGAGGAAGACCTGCAGGTCGACCTCAAAGATTGCCAATATTAATAGAGAGGAACACTATAGAAGTCTTGTTGATGAATTGAAATTGATGAAATTTGAGGTGTTCCTCTCTTCCAGGCCTTATTCTCTACTAGATATAGTCCTCTCACCTAAAGTGAACGATGTCTATTTTCTTCATTGCCGCTAAAGTCGAAGACCTCTGAGTTCTATCTTTCTACTAGTGCTGACGATCCCTGAGTCTCTAGGGTCTTGTTCTTGACTATGTTCTCTCGGGTATTTCTCTCTACTAGTGTCGGCGATCACAAAAATCTTCCCATCTAATAAAATCGATGTCCTCTATACTAAATTCGATAACCTCTGAGATTTCCTCTGTACTAGACTTGACGACCTGCAATGTATTTGTCTCACCTAGTCTCGACTACTTCCAATTTTGTTCTTTCTATCAGAGTTGAAAACCGCTGAGCCAACAACCTCAGAGATATCTTACTCTTTACTTAAGTCAACAAATTCCGAAGTCTTCTTGTCTACCTGTCGGCAACCTTCGAAGTCTTCCAACCTTCTACATACAATGAACTCTGGGTTCTTCATCTGTTACAGTTCTTCCTCTCAACTAGGTCTTCCTCTCCAGTATATATGTAGCTCTACCTAAGGTCGGATCTGAGATCTTCTTCTTCTACGTTTGGGTCGACGAAGACCTCTCAGGCTTTCCCCTCTACTATTTTCGACTACTTCCGTAGTCTTCCTCTATACTACAGTTAAGGAACTCCTCTCTACTAATACCGACGATCAACCGAATGACCAACTTCGAGGTCTTCATCTCTACCGGGCCTTATTCTCTACTAGAAATCTTCTCTCCTAAGGTCGACCACGTTTATTTCTTTATCTATCCTAGAGTCGAATACCTCTGAGTTCTACCTCGGTCGGCTACTAAGAAAGGATGACGTCTGGGGTCCTCCTTTCTTTATAGAAGAGTCTCTTCTACTACTACATATGTTCTGGCGCTTCCTTTCTATTAGATTTCATAACCTCTTAGATCTCCCACTTTACTTGAATCGACAACGTCTGAGTCATCTTCGCTTAATGTTAATAAGTTTAGTTATAGTAGAGTTGATCTGTGAGACCCTTGCCTTTACTAGAGACGACCAATCCGATTTAAGTAGCTATAGACTTGATTCGAAATCGAAGGCCATAATCCACACTTTCGCTGAAATCTTCACATTTCCTACTGCGGACCTCAGAGATCTTCCTATACACAAGGGTCGACGAACTCTGAGGTATTCCTCCATACTTGAGTGCATCACCGCTGTTGGTGACTTCTGAGGTCTACCTCTTCACACTGGACATTTATTCTATGAGGTCGAATTCTCCGACCTGAGAGGTCTTCCTTTACACAAGGGTCGACGAACTCTGAGGTATTCCTCTCTACTTGAGTGCACCACCTCTGTTGTATTCCACTCTACTATAGTTGGCGACTTCTGAGGTCTTCCTCTTCACTAGAGCCTTTATTCTATGAGGTCAAATACTCTACTTGAGCCAACGATATCCACTAGAATCGATGACTTGTGAGGTCGTCCTCTTCATTAGAGTAAACGTCCTATGACATCCTCTACTACACTTCCCTCTCTAATAGCGTTTCGTTTCTACTAGAGGTTCTTTCACGGCCAAAGCAAGACGACCACAGAGGTCTTCCTCCCTTCTAAAATCCTTGACAGTAGCAGGTCTTGTTTTCAGTTATATTCGACGATATCTGAGGTGTTGCTCTCTGCTAGAGTCGCTGACCTCTAAGGGTTTTCAATCTACTACTAGATTCGATGTCCTCTAAGATCTTTCTATCTACTGACGATTTATGAGGTATTATTTACTGCTGGAGAAGGCAACATCAAAGATTTTCTTCACTGCTGGTCACGACGACCTTTGAAGATAATCTCTCTCTACGAGAGTTGACGAGGTATGAGGTCTTCTTCACAGAATGAGACGATGACTCCTAATATCCTCCTTTCTACAGGGTGGTCCATATTAAACGCACGATGTTAATAAAACAAAAAGTGTTCAGAGAATTATCTTAATATTTTTTATTAAGATAAAAGGATCTATGACAATTATGTGTGAATCAAAGTATCGACTTAATGCTCGTCACGACTCGCAACGGCTCGCCACGTACGACTCACAATAAACATCGTGCATTGTGGTTGGACCACCCCATACTAGAACAGGCGGTCTCTTTGATCTTCCTCTCCACTAGAGTCTACGACGTATTAGGAATTATCCGTGGGTTCCTCTCGTTAGAGTTGACAAACTCTAGGGTTCTACTATCTATTAGCGTCGACGACCTGTGATGTATTGCTCTGTACTACGCCTTCCACTCTACTAAACTTCCCTATCTATCTCGGCAAAAGTAGAACGTTCGCAGAGTTCTGAAGAGTTCTTCTCTACGAGAGGCGGTGACCTATAAAGTCTTTATATCTACTACTAGAGTCGACGATTTCTGAGGACTTCCTCTATTACTAGAGCCGACTTACTCTTCCTCTCTACTAAAATATACGATTGAGGAGGTATTCTTCTCTACCAGAAATGACGACATTATTTTCTTCTCTGCCAGAGACGAAGACCTCTGAGATTTTCTTCACTGCTGGAGACGATGACCTTTGAGGTCTTCTTGCCCACTGCCTTTTCTGCAGAGACTACGACTCCTAAGTCCCTCCCAGAGCAGACGGCCTTTGAGATATTCCCTTGTGTCAGAGATTAGGACTTTTAAGGTCTAAAGACTTCGTCTACATATGCTACAGTTGACCTGTGGGGGTCTTTTTCTACTCTACATTTGATCCCCAAGTCCTTACTCTATCATACACGAGACCATTGTTGGTTATTATTCCTCTTATGCCATTTGATATATACAAAACATATTTCTCCCATCTTTGCCTAATACATAAACCACTGACTAGAGCTTTCTTTCATGCTATTCCTCATTCATTGTTTTACTGTAAATTAAGTCAACAAAACTTAGTCCTTTCAACATCTGCCAGCCTTCTGCCAACTTTTCTTTTTAACTTTAATATTTATCTCTTGCAGCTCAGTTACCACCACAGTTGTCAGCGGTGTTGTGGCACTCCCATAGTTCGGATAACTCAAGTAATTATTTTCCACTATAACCAGCCGCGGCACCACCATCCAGCCAACCGGGAACTTCCAAACCTCATTAGAAACCCCAGAGGTGGTAGAGATTTTGTTTACTCTGTAGAAAAAAAGAACAAACTGGTACTTTTTACGTCCGCATAGAGCTCGGCAGAGTACTGCTGGTGCTAAAAGAATGTTGATTGTTTAGATTTACTTACTTTACAACTCCCACAATTTGTGGCCACGAGACACAACAAAGCCACCGGCTAAAGAGGCGGCTTTGTTTCTTGGCAAAGGAGCAACAAACTAAGCAACAATTGTAAATTAACTACTCTTAAACATGAAACTATTTACAACATTGAATCGGAATCGGAGGACCGACGGAGGGAGATAAGAAACTTTTGCAGATCCCCATATTCCCCCATATTCAATTTGCCTACCAATGAAGTCAAAGCGCAGGCGTATATTTCTTTGTTTGCAAACCGGAAACGGATGTGTGGTAAAGTACAAAACATGCTGAGAAAGACAAACAATAATTGAAATTTTCAAGTGGCAAAGAATTCGCAGAAAACATGTTTCGTATAGTAACTTTATTAAGAGCAGGAAATAAATAAAATGTTGTAAACAAGAGAGATGACAAGTGAATAGGGTGAACCAAAAGTAGTTGTTACAGAATATACTAAACTCGTATGCTAATTTTGGTCTGGGTATGTGAATTACATCTGGGAATGGGATCCTCTGAGGATATCTTATCAATTAGTCAATTAGTATCAATAAAAGGTATGCAAATAAAGCTAATATACTAAAATTAGGCCAAAAGGTTATTACAATTACCATACAAATTTGAATACCGATTTTGGTAATACTCGTGTAACAGTATTACCAAAGTAATACTGTTACACGAGTATCAGTAGCTTCATGGCCCGGTAAAAGAAAGAAAGTTCAAAATTTTCAGAATAAAAACATATTACAATTTCAGTCCTAACTTGTATATCCGCATTTTACCCGCAATATTTATCCAACAATATCAACATTAACTATGCTACAAAACTCAAACTGTGCTATTACAATTGTCATCCTCCCCAATAGAGTCGACAATCTCTGAGGTCTTCCTCTTTATTCGAGTCGACGATCTCTCCGTTCTGTATTTCTACTAGAGACGACATTCTCTGTGGCCCACCTATAAGGTCTTTTTCTATAGGTATTCGTATGTAGCCCTCTCATGTCAGCCCAAATAGAGCTACAGAACCCAAAATCTATTAAAATTTCCGTCATCTATACTACAGTCGACAATATCTTAGATCTTCCTCTCTATTCGAGTCGACGATCTCTCAGCTCTTCATTTCTAATAGAGTCTACGATCTCTGTGGTCGAAATCTATACTGGGGTCTTTCTCTATACTAGAGTCGACCTCTGAGGGTTACCTCCTTGACCTCTGAGGTCTTCCTCTATACTAGAGTCAACCACTGAGGTCTTCCACTATACTAGAGTCAACCTCTGAGGTCTTTCGCTATAGTAGAGTCAACCACTGAGGTTTTTCGATATAAATACTAGAGACAACCACTTGGGGTCGTCCTCTATACTAGAGTCAACCTCTGAGGACTTCCGCTGCACTAGAGTCAACCAGTGAGGTCTGCCTCTATACAAGAGTCGACCTTTGAAGTCTTCCTCAATACTAGAGTGAGGTCTTCCTCTATACTACAGTCGACCTCTGAGGTCTTGCTTTGTACAAAAATCGACATCTGAAGACTTGCTCTACACTAGGCAGACTTCTAAGGTCTTGTTCTACACTAGAGCCGACCTCTGAGGTTTTGCTATATACGAGAGTCAACCTCCGAGGTCTTTCTCTGCACTAGAGTCGACCTCTAAGGTCTTCCTCCATACTACAGTCGACCTCAGAGGTCTTCCTCTATAATAGAGTCGACCTCTGAGGTCTTCCTCTATACTAGAGTCGACCTCTGAGGTCTTGATCAACACTAGAGTCGACTTCTAAGGTCTTGATCTCCAATAAGGTGTACATAAGTCAAGTGTTTATCTACTATGGACTACAACTTGTCATATATTTAGGAGACTAGGAGAATTAGTAAAAGTCGACCTGGGTTATACTCGTATTAGAGTTAGTTGAGTAATATACTCGTTAGTAGACATACACTTTGGTCATATTTTCCTCAGTAAATGTGACGTTGGGTTAGCTACACTTTAGTTATCTGCTTCTCAGTGGCGGGCCAATTGAGTTATCTACTGCTTACTAGAAGACCACTTGGTTTATTAACTCCTTAGTATATGACTACTTAGTACCTACTCCTAAGAAAACGAGCAGATGGGTTACCTAATCCTTAGTAGAGATACAGTTTGGTTATCTACTCCTCATTAGACAAATAGTTGGGGTATTTACTCTTAAGTATGGGGTTCTTCTCCTTAGAAGACATAAACTTGCGTTATTTATGATTCTAGCTAGGATATTCTCCCGGCTTTATTTCTCAGTAGCCGGCCATTTGGGTTATATGCTCTTTAGTAGACGACAAGTTGGTTTATCTACTCCTTAGTAGAGATACACTTTAGTTACCTACTGCTGAGTAGAGACACACATGGATTGTCTACTCCTTAGTAGAGAAAAGATTGGTTTTCTACTCCTTAGTAGATGGCCAGTTGAGTTATCTTCTCCTTAATAAACAAATAGTTGGGTTATCTACTCATTAGTAGAGAGTTACCAACTCATTGGTGGAAATAGAATTTGGTTAACTATTCATCAGTAGGCAATCAGTTTGGTTACATGCTGCTTAGTAAAAGTCCAGTTGGGTTATCTATGCCTTAGTAGGCAGCCATTTGGGTTATAAACTCTTTAGTAGACGAAAAGTTAGGTTATTTACTCCTTAGAAGAGATACACTTAGGTTATCAACTACTTGATACAGAACAAGTTGTGTTATCTACTCCTTAGTAGAGCTACACTTGGATTATCTACTCCTTAGTATAGCTAGATAGGTGGCAAAGTCGGCGCATGGAATGTTCCTTGGACGAGTTCCTGTGTAAGCTTAGAAAAGGTTGTAGTTCACATGGTTTAATCCAATAACCTTGTTGCTAGATGTCCTTGGTTCCTGGATCAAAGAATATTAACCCTGCCTTTATTTATGATGTCTATCAGAGCGTCGGATACTGTCTCGCTCCAGTGGAGGTTTATCTGGATGACCTCAATCATTGTCTTTTCAGTAAAAGTTTCTTTTGGGAGTCCATCCTATCTGTTGGCACTACCTCTTTGTTTGGTAGTGGGTCATTCTCCTCCTTTCGTTCACTACCTATTACACCATCTTCCAGTAGACATTTTTGGGAGGAGGTGTTATTTTTTCTCGTTTTGAATCGGTTTGTGGCTCTTTCTATTTTGATCACCACCTTTGCCTGGAACTTCCTGCAAAAGTGGCGGTACTATTTGTAAACTTGTGGTGTTATTTGGCAGTGTCTTACATGTCTCCTTCCGTCCACTACGAGTTTTTGACTCTTCAGACAGTATATTTTTTACTCGATACATCTGTTCTGCCAATCGGGACCTTTCCAATTTTGAGAAAGACTGTCCAGATCAAGATGTACGCCATGACCTTCGCCATCACAAGATTGTTCTTGGATTCTGGGTATATGCCCAACACGAGGAGTGTACCCTCGGTATCATCCTTCCTATAGAAGACTTCCCACTTTCTAACGGATAGTTTTGAATTCTGTTTGCCAATATGAGAACTTACTGGGACATCCCTTAACATATAGGGTCGTTTTTATGATTTTGGGAATGTCGCTTTTCCTTAATAATTTTTTTCCACCGAGGACACCAGCGCAGCGTTGTGACGCCAGCCGTAGCATCAAAACACCCCTCTCAAACTTGCAACTCATTACTTCGATTGGAGGTTCATCCTTAGTTTCGAGGACGTACTCCGCTACCCTCGTATAGACCAAATTTTGGAAGTTACTTTTTTGGTCTTCGGGGATATTGACGGATGCACTACTGCTATTAATTATGGCATAGGATAGATCGTCTCGGAAATGTTGTTTTGCTATATTAGAAATTGATTTTTTGATTTTTCCCTACCTGTAGAGTTTTTTGTTTAAAGCCTCGTCCTTAACGGATGATTTGGTTGACTTTACCTGCGTTACTGGATCAACTTTACCGCCCACGATCGAAGGACCCCGACTAGAGACTTCCTTTTGTGTGGTTACGTTAGGCTTCTCCAGATTACTGGAAGACGGTGAGCCCTTTTTCTTCTTAGTCACTTTCACAGCGCTATGTTCTTCGGGAGACCTGACTTTTTTAGCGGCCTCCATGTTTGTGTTGGAGGTAGAATTGTCAGGTTCATCCCGTAATAGGTTCAGTCGGTTCAACTTATCCAGTTTCCTTCTTTGTACCCCTGACAGTCTCTTTGAGTTAGCAACAATAGTGATATTGTTTTCATTTGATGATTCAGAGTCAGAGTCCCCACTGGCTTTTAAAGGCTGGGGTTGCTTAGAGCCCCAGCTGGGTTCCTCTTCATCTGTCTTATCTTTTGTTTTGCCCGAGGCTGGACCACCAAAGCTCGTAGAAGTTGCATGCTCATGATTGTTCGATAACGACGACACATGACTCGTGAGTGAATCAACGTTTGTCGCCGGCACTGGGTATTCCCTCCCCTTCGCCGTAATCTCCTTTGTCTTTTTTGGTTTAATCATAAATGAGGGAGACACCCCCATAGCCAGTATTAGCCCGTAATAGGTACGTCGATGTAGGCCTTCCAGACTAAGCTCAGAAATTTCCGTCCAGAGACCGATGCATCCAATTCAACCTACGCTTTAAAAACAAGAAACCACGTGATTGCATAGTAGGTTGGTGAATAGGTATAGGTGCGAATTAGGTTAAAAACTATCCGCGCGGCGATAACACGTCCGCTCGGTACGACTGGTGGCGACTGACAACCGGAAACCAGTTAGTGTAACTACGCCTTAGTAGGAAACCAGTTAGGGTATCTTCTCATCAGTAGACAGATATTTGGGATATCTACTATTTAGTAGGAAGTTATCTACTCCTTAGTAGTGAAACACTTGGTTTATCTACGTCTCATTATGGGGCCATTTGGTTTATCTACTCTGACATTGAAGGGGCAGATACGGAAGGTATTCTTTTCGACCAGCACTTATATATGTCACAAGATATCCATTCACTACCTCCTACGTATATAGTTACTCTGCATTAAGGGCCGATCTCTCTCCTTAATGGGCCACGCGCTTGGTTTTATACCGGTCGAAGTTCCCATAGGGAAGGAACCTCCAACATTTTATTTCCGGTCCAAGATTAATCCTGCTTATTTTTCCATGTTTTGTGAGAGTCTTATCGAAGAAATACGGCTCGTCTGTCAAACTTTTCAGCCTTCGTTTTCCTTGTAAAAAGAAATATTTCTCTTTTGTCCAGTTTTAAATTCAAATCTTATGGTTGCGCTATACACAGAACTTCCCTTCTAACATTGAAGGGGCAAATACTGAAGGTATTCTTTTAGACCAGTTTTTCTATATGTCACAAGATATCCATTCACTACCTCCAGTGATAATAGTCCTTAAAGGGTCCTTAAAAGTCCTTAAAGGGCCACGCGTTTGGTTTTATACCGGTTGAAGTTCCCATATGGCGGTACTTCCAAAATTTAATTTCCGATCCAAGATTATTCCTGCTTATTTTTCCTTGTTTGGTAATGGTCTTATGGAGGAAATGCGTCCGTCAAACTTTTTAATCTTCGCGCTTTTCTTGTAATAAGACACATTTCTCTTTTGTCCACTATAAAATTCAAATCTTATGGTTGCGCAATACAACTTCCTCCACCCCTCTGGGTAGCAGATTTGGATACCTTTTCCTTTAAATTAAGACGACGTTAATTCTTCACATGTTAGGATTCTTAGGTGGATGTATTTGGTGGTGACCCATAGGGAACAGGAAATACTTGGTTTTAGGCTATGTACCATTGGGCGATATGACGCCACGCCGTAGTAGGATACCTCTTTGCGGATGGTAGAATACCCCACGACGTTATACGAGTTTTTAAATTTCATAGAAATGTAACCATTTGTGAGAAAGTAACAAAAAAAGTGGGCCCATAATGGCCATAATCTTCGATTTTCAACGAAGTTGGGTAATATTCGTGTAAATCTCGAAGTGATGCTTCAACGATTTGTCAGTTGTCGTGGGTACAGCGATAGACAGGAAGAGAGAATGACGGCCAAACTTTGCTCCAATGACCTTAAAAGTCTTAAACGGACTTATCTCACCTACGAGTGTGTATAAAAACTGTAAGATATTTCCTCCGGTGTACTACACGTTTGTGGTCTGTAGCAACTGATATGTACCATTTACTCTGTCGAATTTATCCACAGAGGAAATCAAACTTTATTATAACCAAATTTGGTTCTCTACAATGTCTGGTTCGATGCAAATCGATATTATCGAACTTTGGAAATTCAAGTATTTTGCAAAGCCAATTTTAAACTACAACTTGTCTCTAGCTCGAATTAAAGGTAGAAGAAAAAACTTTTTCCATTTCATTAATGATTGAAAAAGTTTTTCTTCAGAACATGTAAATACATTCCTATCGTTATATGTTTTTTTTTTGGTAAAGAAAAAGTTTATTTTTTACTTGGGCTTGATTGAAAATCAATCCAGAAAAGTAATGGAAATAATTTGAAAGTGATGATAATAAAAAGTTACAAACATTTTACAAAAGTTGTTAAGCGAAATTTGCAAGGATTTGGATTGAGAATTTAGATTATTACATGTAGAAAGGATTGGATTGGAAGTATACTAATTTGTATAAAAGTTTGATTTGATATATACCCCTCCTTCACTCTCTCTTCCTCTCTTTATTAAAAAACACAGTTTGCACATTATCAATTTAACCTTTGTGACAAAATAGCTGTTCTCTGAAACCAACTCGAGATTATTTTTACAATTAAACTTCATGTATTTACCCTTTTAGCATTTTTTGTGTAATTCCTAAAAAATATTTCATTTATTCTTTTGTATTGTTTTGCTTTTGCTTTGTGAAAATATTCATAATATTGAAAATTAAATGCAATGTTTAAATTTTTTCATATTTAAAAGAAACCCCAGTATACACTCGCAGAATACATATGACCACAATTGCCAACATTACCAATAGCAAAACTCAAACCACACCAAACATGAATGGAGATATCAGAAAGGATTCAAAGGATCACAAAGCATACCAGGCCCAGAACTGGTCTACTCTACTACTCTAGTCGACAACTAAACAAACACAGAAATTGCATTTGCATGGAAGAATATATGTAAAATAGTATGCTCTTGTTTATGCATACATATAAACTCGAATATTTAAATAGGTTTGTATGTACATAAAGAGGGTCCGAAGGAGATTTAGAAAAGGCTCTCGCTCGATTTCGGTGGAAATAAAAAGCAATACATCTAGCAAAGACACAACATCCTCTAATTACAGAGCATAGTTAAAAGATTAACAGACACAAAATCCTCTAATTACAGAGCATACTTAAAGCATTAACAGTAATTTTTATTATTTTGAATTACATCAATTATTATGATTTACTAAAATTCACATTTTTATAAATATTTTATTGCTGTTTACATTTTAACAATGTTCTGTTAACAGTAATTTGTAACTATGGTGGTTTGTGTCTTTGTTATTCGTATATCGCCATTTTATATTTTCCTATACCCCAAATGACAAAAAAATAATCATATCCTCTGAACTAAATATAAAACACTCTTCCTTTTATCTCCCCAAAAACATACATATATAATACAATATTTAACAGTGCTCTATAAATATGGCGATTTGTGTCTTTGCTATATATATACCGAAGCTATTTTTGTGTTGCATGTTTTACTGCCAAATGCATTTGGCTTCGACCCCTCTTAATGCACAGCCTACATTTAGGCTTTCATTGTATTACGATTCATGTTGCCAACTAAATACAATGGTATCATTACAAAGTTGAAACTGCAATATTACCGCATAATCGATATTATACATTTACATGACTATATACTCGTATATAGAATAATAGGCAATATAAAGATATTTAAATTAAATTTTTAAATAGAATTTAAAATTTTAGATAGAATTTTTAATAGAATTTAAAATAGAATTTAAAATTTTAGAATGCATAAATATTTTCGAAAACAAAGACAAAGAGGAAATATTATTTTAAGAAAATTTGTATTAAAGAATAGGATTTTAAGAATATTCAATAATTAAGAACAGGCAAGTAAGGTATCCATCTACATATACTAGAGTCGAGGTCTGAGATCTTCATCTCTAATAAGTAGAGTTGCTGATCTCAAAGGTCTCCCTCTCTACTAGAGCCCATGGCCTCTGAGATATTCCTCTCTACTAGAATCGACAAGTTCTAAAGTCTGCCACTCAGCAGAACGAAGCGTTATAATTGGTCATAGTGATGTATGATTTATTTTAAAAGACATTGATATCACGCAAACATTATGGGGTACATCAATGTTTTTACAGAGATTTAATAAATAAACTTGTGTCCTCTAGTTTAGAGAGGACGTCTGAAATCTTCTTCAATAATAGAGTCGAACTCAGAGACCTTTTTGAGGGCTTCCTCTCTACTGGAGTTGGCTACCTCTGAGGTCCTCCTGAGGCCTTTCTCTATACTGGAGTCGACCTCAGAGGTCTTCCTTTATACTAGACTCGTCCTATGAAGTCTTCCTTTATACTAGAGCTGACTTCTGAGGTCTAACTCTATACTAGAGTCGGCCTCTGAGGTCTATCTATATACTGATGTCTAACTATACACTAACTATACTATACTTCCTCTATACTTTAGTCGACCTCTGACGTCTTTCTCTATACTAGAGTCGAGGTCTTCCTCTATACTGGAGAGAAAGACCACAGAGGTCGACTGTATTATAGGGGAAGATGTGAGAACTCGACTATAGTCTTCTTCTATACTAGATTCGACCTCTGAGGTCTTCTTTTATACTAGAGTCAACATCTGAGGGCTTCCTCTATACTGGAGTCGACTTGTGAGGTCTTCCTCTATACTGGAGTCGACCTCTGAGGTATTTCTCTATAATAGAGTCGACCTCTGAGGTCTTGTTCTATACTAGAGTCTACCTCTGAGGTCTTCCTCGATACTAGAGTCGTCCTGTGAGGTTTCCTCCATACTAGAGTCTGAGGTCTTTCCCTATGCTAAAGTCGACCTCTGAGGTGTGCCCCTGTTCTTGTGTCGACCTCTAAAGTCTTCCTCAATACAAGAGTTGACATCTGTTGTCTGTCTTTCCACTAGAGTCGATGATTTCTGAAGTATTCTTCTCTACTAGAGCCGACGAACCCTGAGGTAGTGCTCTACACTATAGCCGAACTCTGAGGCCTTCGTCTACCCTACAGTCGACTTATGAGCTTTTCCTCTGCACTATAGTTGACCTTCCTCTACACTGGGGTTGACCTCTATGGCCTTCATCTACACTAGATTCAACATCTATGATCTTCCTCTAAGCAGTTCAAAAAGTTGTAATTGAATATGGTGATGTATGATTGATGTTAATAGATATTGATTTTATGCACTTGACTGTTCGTCTGGTACACCGTTGTCGGTGTATTTTATAGGCCTTATGATATAAATATCAATTATTCGCTTCGTTGGAAACACAAATTAGTAATAATTATACGCTAAGCTGCCCCAAGTGTAGACCTAATAAATTTACATCATATCGAGCCTTAACCGCCAAAAAGACGTAAGCGCCACCATGACTTATTTTAATTCTTTTGAGGGAAATCGTTTAATTATGACAAATGGCATCAATTGTAAGAATTTTTAACCTGTAAAATATACCGTTATACAAACTTTCACATTAATATAAGCAAATTTACGCTTTACATATGCATTTAAACAAACAATTATCGAAAAAGAAACCTCCTCCTCCTCTAAATTTTTGTGATTGGCGCTTACGTCTTTTTGGCGTTTAAGGCTCGATATATTAATTTTTTAAGCGAACTTAGAAGCACACTACGCCCTTATGGGGATCATCCCTCTATTATCGATTCGTCCATTAATGCATCCATCTCTCGGTATGTACTTCCACGTATTTTATAGTTTTTATACAAATAATACTAGTCAAAGGCTACAATCGAAACCCCAAATTAACAGCAATCATAAGCTCCATTGATGTAATCCAGTCAGAATATACATTTCAGAAACACAGATTTATAAATATGGGTTTAAATATAACAATGATTCACATATCTTAGAGAAATAATTTTTAATACAATAATTAGAATAATTATACAGTAATATACAGTACAGTAATTATAGTAGGTTATTCCATTTATTGCTTGTCCACGTATATCAAAGTTTTTTTATAAAACTGATATCATTCATAGGCTACATAGGAATGCCGCATTAACAACAACCATACGCTCCAGTGGCATAATCTGATCGAAATTAAAATGTCTTTAAAACCGTAATGATGGTGATGATTTTAAATGATAAGCCGATCCATAAACCATAGAGAAATAATCAATAGAAAGAGTTTTGTTTTCTTTATTTCTCCAATGTGTCCACATTTCTTTTAATTATAATTAATATACTATCATTCATACGCTTCACTGGAAAGTGGAATTAATAACAATCATGCATACCATTGAACACCCGAATCAACAACAGTCATACGCTCCACTGATATAACCTTATTAAGATATACAATACTCAAACTCTGATTTATAAAAATTGTTTTAATTTTAAAGCCTATCTATAATCTTTAGAGAAATATTTATAAGAATGGTCTTGTTATCTATATTGTGTAAAAATTTTATTTTTATTTATTTTAATATATATCCGTTTTTTATTATATATCCGTCTATAATCTCATTAGATTATTCATTCCTTTGCTAATCAGTCGGTCTATGAGAGTATTTTATAGGTTTTATAAAATTAATATCTGTCATACGCTCCATTGGAAGACATATTTGACAACAATCATACGCTCCACTGTAAAAACTATTAAAGGAAAGGAAAAATTGCTGAATTCGTCGAGTTCGTCTGAGAAGAACTCATATTCAAAAATTACTCAAAGAAACGCATACTCGTATCTTCGAAAGCGCAGGGATACTAGATCCGAGATCCTTCAGAGGATGTCTTTCATGTGACTACAAATTGAGCTTCTACTTATACATCGCCTATGAACTCAGAGTCAATGAATGAGTGATTTCAGACGATTTCTTCGTCTCACCCGAATTTGTTCTATAGAAACAAGTTGTAAAAATAAATACTTTGGACAAAGACCAATGAGAGAGATAGTAAGACCGACTAATGCAGAATCAGTGAAGAAGTGTCTAAGGAAAACAACTTTAATGGCATTGATATGATTTGATATGATATGATTTAGAGAAGTGATTAAGTAGTACCGAATAATTTTTTTAATATTTATAGAGCTTAAATGACTTCAGGTCCAACTAAAATTGATATATTTTGCATTAAAAGAAGATTCTTCGGGCTTTGGGCTCCACATTGAAATTTCTCTTCAATTTTACAAACAAATCTGAGAAACAGTAATAATAAAATATTTTCTAATAGTTATTATATGAATTATTTATTTATATGAATTACAATACAAAGAAAATTTTTATTCTCATTTTACGGTCCAGGAAAAAGCCGGGTTACAAAGACCATATGTTCGAACCCACGTCCCCAAACTCATAGGCGAGCAAGCACCCAACTCACCTACTGGGGCGCTCCTATTGTATGAATTATTTTTAAGAATTGTTAAGCCTACCTTTAGGCTTTCCAAATTCAAAGAAACTAACATTCTTTTCAGCGCTTGGAAAGCATTGAAATGAATTAGAAACACTAAAATAGTACCGACTTGTTTCTTTAATATTTATAGAGCTTAATTGCCCTTGTCTCCAATTGCCATCGACTCCAGATATAAAGCAGTCTTACGCAATTTTGGTCCCCACTTAAAATTTCTTTCTTTGGAATTTGAAAGGATTTATTATGATTTAAACTAATTTCTAATCTTACTTTTTAACATTTGAAAACAATAAAAGTAAAAAAAAAAAATTCTTATAGCCATTGTATTCAACCTGAAAATTTTACGAATATTTAAAGCATACCTCAAGCCATTTAAATTTCACAGAAAAGCTGCTAACATACTTTTCAGCGCTTCAGGCACGTTTTTGCCCAGCCTCATACAAGCAAATTCAATTACCATCTAACAATGGTTTTTTTTTGTGTGAAATCGCTTTCCCTCGTCTGACATTTGGACATAAAGGAATTTTCATCACTTCGTTGGAATTGAGAACAGCAGCAACAACAACAAAAAACGCTTGGACACGTTTTCTAGACTAAAAAGAACACTAAACTCAACGCTAGACAAATTTCGGTTAAAGTTGACACAAGCCAATGAAATGAAATCAAAGACCAGAGCAAAAAATAAGTGAACAAAAGGCTGCAGGAGAACTGCGAAGCAGAGCCTCAATTGTCACTGGTGTCTGTTACTTGATAGGCCACTCAGTTTACCAACCAAACCACTTTAAGGACATTCTAAGTACTATTCAAATTTCATGACATTCTAAAGAAAAAAACTGAAATTCTAAAATTTTAAAATGTATTTATTAAGAATTTATTTTTTCTTACATCAGATTTCTCCCCGTTAGAGAATTATTCTCTTTCTTGTGCCATAACTAACCCCGAGATTTATCACATTCATTTATCATTCTCTCATTTGCATTTGAATTCCTGGTAATGCATTATTTTCTCGTTGTGTTGTATTCTTCATTCTTGACATTAATTATGCTGCAATTAGCATATCACAGTAGTTGCAAATAACCCCGATGATATGCCAATGTTGTGGTCCTTATCCTTTGCTGGTCGGTCGGTCGCTATGCTAAGTAAGCCCTATCTACTGCTCTCTAGCTTAGGTCGAGAAGACATAATTTCTCTATTGTTGTATCACAGCAGGTAATTTGTGGTAGAACAAGGAAAGACAATGGAATTACTATGGTAATTAATGACAATCAGGCCGGTGTAAAGCTGGTTGTTGGTTTTATTGTCATTGGTTTTGTGGTGAAATGAGGATAATATAAACAACTAGGATAAACGAGGACATTTCTACAACGGGTGAAATATTACTTTGGGGTGAACAACAAAGATGAGACACAACTAAGGATAATATCACCGTGTAAGATGCTCCTATACTGAGGAAAAATTAATTTGTTTAATTTTAAAACTGCCAAATATCAATTTTAATTATACGAGTACCCGTAGATACTGAAGGCATTTCTAAGATCAGCCATTTGACTTTGAACTTTATGGTTTTTATAAAATTAATATCAGTCATACGCTCCATTGGAAACTGGAATTAATAATAATTATACGTCTATATTACCCTGTCAAGAAAATGTATATAATTTTTTTAACTTTTACAATTTAAATGCCATTCTTTAATTATTTGTATACACACATTCAGACAATGAAGCCGGCCAAAATTATCGGCGGCGGCGGCGCATGAAAAAATACCGATCGGCGGCGGCGGCTGAGCCGATAAAATTTCAACAAACGATGGCGCGCGAATGTCAATCTCAGGCAAAGATGGCGCTTTAAGATATTTACTATTAAATGAAAAAACTTAAAATTAACACAACAATTTAAGAAAAGTTATGGAAGTTTTGTTGTGATGTCGAAAATCGGTTCAATAAATCTCCACTTATTAGTCTTTGTTGTGAAAGAGAATTTATTGTCAATGACATAGTGCCTTTTGCGTTCTCTTTAAAACGAGACGTAGACTTTGTAAAAATTGGTGCCCAGGAGCTATTGTAATTTCCGTAAAAACCAAAAAATGCATTTTTCAATTTCAAAACCCATAAATTTTATGGATTTTTTGAAAGGAATGATAGCGACATCCTTTTAGAAACGTTTTATAAATTTTTACGCAAAAATAAACATTATTAAAAATTCTGACCCTATTGTATTACTTAGTAAGCACTTTCTTAATTTTCATGGTTGCTTAAAATAAATCTTTTTGACTCACTAAATCAAGTTCGGCGGCTGAGTTTCAGCCGATGTGAGCCGATAAAATCGGCGGCGGCGCCGGTTGGAAGAAAATGGCCGGCTGCGGCGCTCCGCCGATTTGCGCCGCGTCGGCTTCTTAGCCTGCACACATTGCACTTTTGGAGCAGGTAATTTTGGAAAAATTTATATTTTCAACTTTGAGTCTGCCGATGTTGGAATTTTATAGGTTTTATAAAATTTATATCAGTCATACGTTCCCTTGGAAACTTGAGTTAATAGTAATTAAACGCTCAGAATGATCTACGAACATATGGGGAATACCACGACAAATCGACGGTTTCAAAAAATTTCGGTTTTGATTTGTCCAATTTTTTTTTATATTTTTTAGGACATTTGAAAAAAAAAACGCTTTGTGTATTTTTTTGAGATTTTTCCGATAACTCCTTCAGAAGTTACCGATATTTAAAAAATCGTTAAAATATCACTCAGAAACGGTTCGATTTGAAAAATCTATTTTTTTGAAATTTTGGTATTTTTCGGTACTTTTTAGAAAAAGAAAGAAAAATGTCGTAGCGACCCCTCGCGACCTTTACAAGTTATGAGAAACTTAATGTTAAAAAATAAAAAAAATCTGCCCAAAAAGGACTATATATATGATTTCATAGCTCATAAAGCATGCCTTAAGTTGATATGTATTTTGGTCCAATTTGTTTTTCATTTCTATCTTCTCAACAGCTCAAATTTCAGCAAACTTTACTATAAATGCAGATACAAATATATGCCTAATAGGGCGGGTCGATTTAAAAATCGCCCATTGCTCAGTGAAAATCGTATTCTAGGGATCAAAATAAGAAGCTTTGCCGAAGGAACCATACCTCTAAAACGAATTCTGATGTCCCGGAAAAAATCCCACTTTGACCCATTTAGAGTGCTCCAATCGAGTCCAAATGTATGGAACCCCCAGGGGGTTCCAGGGGGTGTGCCAAAGTGGGATTTTTCAAAATTTGCCCCTACCCAAAAGTTCGACCCAAATTCCGGGACGTCAGAATTCGTTTTAGAGGTATGGTTCCTTCGGCAAAGTTTCTTATTTTGATCCCTAGAATACGATTTTCACTGAGCAATGGCGACTTTTTTTGCCTCCCCACAAATCGTCCCGGCCTAATGCCTAACATTGGGCAGCCATTTGATTATCTAAATAGGTATTTTGTTTATATTTTGGGTACAATATACTGAATACGTGCTCAACAGGTTGGCATAACCATTTTTTCAATATTACATGTGTTATAAAATTTGAGTTTTGGCCGCATTTTTTCGTCCATGTGTTCAGTGCGTCGGTTTGTCTTTGAATTCCCCATATATTTGATATTGGAATATAAAGAATTCGTCCTAATTATACCCAGAGATACTTAATCAATTTCTAAGTATATAATATCTAGTGACAGACTATCTGCCAATAATTACGGTAGATATTCCACACCTCCATCCATTAGTCTGTATGTTCTTGCATTTTCTAGTTTTTATAAAATTAATATCAGTCATACGCTCCATTGTAAAGTTGAATTAATAAAAATTATACGCTAACATATCCAGTTAAAAGCATGTTATAAAATCTATTTATTTCTACAAAATATGCAGATTTTATCATCTATCCATTTCTACTCAAGTATAGAGCAACGACGTATCAAATCATTTCACAATATAAGACCTGGAAACATTAATATTTCATGTCTTTTTTAAATTGTAAAAATTGACTATTTGTCAATAAATACATTTAACTTAGCACTCATGCATCTATCAGACTACTAATACTGGATCGCTTTCTAAGTAGATAACCCCTTAGATGGGCTATCCGTCAATAAATACATTAGGCATTTCATTCATCCGCCTAATTTCCTACCTTTTTTCTTGTATTTAATAAATTTTATGAAATTAATATCAGTCATACGCTCCCTTGTCAACTTGAATTGAAAATAATTATACGCCAACGTATTCCATTCAAAGAGAGTTGTAGAATTCATCTATTGCAACAAAATATTAACATTTTATCATCCAGCTATTCCTACTTAAAACTTGAGCAATGAATTATTATATGAGCTCACGACATACTGCCTGGAAATTGAAATACATTTCATGTAATTTTTTAAGTGACAACATTTCTAGACCAGGTTAGGTGCCTAGTGTTACCACGGGCTGAAGTGCCCCTCATCGAAACCAACCTGCTGCATATACAATGTTATCGACAGTACGAATATCGGTAATACCTAGGAAGTCCGAACGCAGTATGTCCAAACGTTGTTTACTTAAAGCGGGACAGTACCATAGAAAGTGTTCAATGCTCTCCACTTCTTCCTAATCGCCACAGCTCGACAAAAGTCATTGGACTCAATACCTAACCTTGTGTCGTGTACGCCGGTCAGGCAGTGTCTCGACAGAACTGACACTAACGTAGACAGATTTTTCCTCTCCAGGCTGAGTAGACATTTTGTCCTTCTCAGTTCGTTTCATCGCCAGATTTGTCTAGTTACCCTACAGGTGCCGATTTCTGACCATCTTTCATTGGACTTCCGGAGTGCCTCTTGTCTAAGCCAAAGCTTGCATGTTGACAGTGGCGCACCAATAGATGACAATTCTTCGATAATTTCCTTTGCAGTTCCCCGTGATATTCCTATGCCCAAGTACCTATATGAGGTGTATATTGAACTGCTTAGCCATCTTTTTAAAAGATCTGCGGCAGTCGGGAACTGTTTGTGAATTTAGGGATGAGGCCTTCAGACAATTGAGGGCAGTCTGACTGTCCGAGTACGTATGTGAATGCCAGTGTTGGTCACTTAGCCACTTGGAGACTTGCCATTATTTCGCCTTGATAAACACTGCAGATATCTGGTTGTCTCGGAACTGTATCAAGACTGAGTTCCTTACAGTGTTTATAAGTTTAGATGGCTTCTGTTTCCTGATATTCTGCCAACCTATTCCTCACTGGCAGGTATCTCCGTGGTGAAGTTCCTCACGAAGGTGTACACCATTGGTGGTATATGATATATATTTTATCCTCGTGTGGCCATAGTTCTTATACCTCCACTTCCATAGCCACTTCGTAATGCCGCTGTGGTCCCTCAAGCTTTGTTATTATTCGACAGAAAATTATTATCAATTATACGATCCATTGAACAACTTAATTAATAAAAAAAATAATTAATATCAATTATACGACCCATAGAACAACTAATTAATAGTAATCATACGGCTAGCATAACCAAAATATTCGATCCATTGAACAACTTTTTAATAAAAAATTTAATTAATATCAATTATACGACCCATAGAACAACTAATTAATAGTAATCATACGGCTAGTATAACCAAAATATTCGTTTGACATAATCGCCCAGCAGAGTCGTTAATTCGAGAAACCATGGATCGGTTTCGCACAACTATTACTCTAGTGGATAATACGCATCCTCAGAGACGCCTTACAGTGCGCACCAAAGGCGCTATGGCTCCTGTGGAGCAGAGTATCGAATAAGACCCGAACGAGTCCATCTACCATCGCGCGCAACAATTGGAGCTGTGCCCATCCACTTTATGGAAGATTTTTCGGAACGATCTTGGTTTGCGGGCTTAGAAAAGAGCTACAAACAATCAATTTATTGAAGGAAACTTTTGGTGAGCGCATCATCTCGCGTCGTGGGACAGTGGATTGGCCTCCATGATAGTGCGATTTAACACCGCTGGACTATTTTTTGTGGGGGTTATGTGAAGTCGCTTATATACGCCGATGAGACCGACAAGATTGACGCCTTGGAAAAGAATATTCGGCGCGTTATTGCTGACACACCGCCCCGAATGCTGCAAAAAGTGGTTGAAAATAGGGCCTCTTGGCTGGAATTTATCCCTTATCTTTATAATACAGCTAAATTCTTGGCCATAACATAAAATTATATGCGTTTTATTTCTTCTTGAAAACCACAAATAAAAAAACACCCTTTGTTATAACTAATTTCATTCATACGCTCCATTGGATACCAGATTTACTAATGATTTCATTAATTGCCAATATAAATACAATTTTTTAAGCTTATATAGTTTTTGTCAACACCTATTTATACTGAGCGGATTACGAATTTTGAAACCGACTATGCCCTAATAAGGATCATCCCTCTAAACTTCGATTCAAATATAAATTCATCCATTTGTCGCTGTGCTTGCACGCGGTGTTTTTAGTTTTTCTAGAGTTAATATCAGTCATACGCTCCATTGGAATCCTGAATTTTTAATAATCATACGCATAATGTACCAACTTCAAATAATATTAAATTTTAGCTGGTTTGTTATATATTTTTACAGTTACTGTCACAATAGAATAAAATATCTCATGTAACTATCTCACAACGCCTCCACAAGAATTAAAAATAAAAATTAAAAAAAAAATATATATAATTAAATCCATAAAAACTTAGTCAATTTTGAAGAAACTCAAATCAGTAGAAATATTTTGTAATATTTTAAATAAGTAGAATCATTAAAAATATTGTTATTTTCATTAAAAAAAATCAGTTTTTTCATACTCGGAAAATTAATAATAACATTTACGTTTCATTGGAAACCTAAATTAATTATAATCATACGCACAGCATAACAAATTCGAAGAGTATTTGAATGTAGTTGATAAGTAACCTAATTTTAAAGTTATATTAAATCTATCTATCTATCCAAATGACATTAAACCAACTATATATAACTCTTCCAATGAAAAGTTTTTGGGTAACGCAAAAAACTCAGCGGTTTCCAAAAAATACAGTTGTCTCTATTCCCCATATATTAATATCAATTATACATTCCGTGGAAACCCTGAATTAATAATTATCATACGGCTAATGTAACCAATTCGTAGAAAATATAAATGCTATAGATAAGTAATCCTGTTTTACAATTACTGTCATAATACGTATCGCAAATTTTCTCGTATCCATTTCGCAAAAAGTTTAAATCGAATTGAAATAAAATATTCCTCAGCCAATCAAAAGTTATTATCAAATATATATGTACATACGTCATGATGATTTCATTAGGACAAAAATGTTCACTTTATCATGGCAATTAAAATATTATATAAATAAATTTAGCAAATGCAGCAAAAGTGCTTTTTTGATATTTGGTTATATATATTTCATTAAAAAGAGTTTTTGTGGCATTTGTGATTGATTTATATAGAACTAATAAAAATTAATTGATTTTATAAAATAGTTTACTGCAAAATTGACTCTTTGATAAATAAACAAAAACCCTATTCCTATAAAGTTCCATTGAACAACGGAATTAATAATAGTCATACGCCTAGAATAACCCACTCAAAGAATATCTATAATAAATTGGAAATATTCATAAATAATTGGAAATATTTTCGCATCTCTACAAAACATAAGGTGTTTCTATGCAGCATACAATTAATATCAGTCCTAAGCTCCATTGAAAATTTTTTAATTATCACCACAAAATTAATATCATTCATAGGCTCCATTGAAAAACTAACTAGCATAACCTATTGCAAGAAAAATTCAATAAGACCTTTTGACTCTTAAATAAATAAAAAAAATGCTTATTCACATAAAATTAAAGCTTTTTACATTCAACAAAAAATGTATATGAATTATACGTTCCATTGGACAATTGAGTTAATAATAGTCATACGCCTAGAATAACCCGCTCAAAGAATATCTATAATAACACCTAAATAATTAGAAATATCTTTGTAGTATAACCCTATACTCGGTTTGGCGAAAATGGTGACCAATTTTTTTTATGGGCCCCCCAAAGTTTCTGAAAATCAGTGGGCCACTCGAAAAAGGTGTCATCAGCTTTTGTCCAATAACTAATTCATACTTGGTGATACCGCTTAACTATGTGTGGCAATAATGTAACTAAGAATATGCTGAAAAAAGCTTCTTAACATTTTTTGCGAAAAAAAAATTTGTTCTGATACTTTTTTTGAATAAGTGCAAAAAATATTTTTTTCTCTTTTTTCAGCATAACTTCCGGGACTCGTAATTTTTCACTAACGGTGCTTGGTGCAAAATTGTAGCCAACGTAAATCTGAACAACTTTTGTGAACATATCAATGCAATCTGAACGTGTCTAGGCACCCTAAATTGCTCATAATACCAAATTGTACCCCAAAAATGTAAGTATTTAACTGTTATGTAACAAAAATATATTTTTTTGGTATAGGGTATGTTCAGCAACATTATAGAAAATATAAAGGCCAATATTTTTGTGGAACATATTAACCCTCTAGCTCCCCCACATAACCCTCTAGCTCCCCCACTTTTGGCCCCATTTTAAAAAATCGTAAAAAATACCTCTTAAATGGGGGAGGGCGGGGATGAAATGTTCTACAAAAATGTTCGCCATAAAATTTTACTCAAAGAATATCTATAATAACACCTAAATTATTAGAAATATTTTTGTATCTCCACAAAATATAAATTGTTTCTATGCAGCATACAATTAATATCAGTCATACGCTCCATTGAACTTAATTAATAATACTCATACGCCGAGAATAACATATTGAAAGAGTATTTCAATTACACTTTTTATGCATTTTCATATGTTTTTTCACAGTTTAACAAATCTTGTAAATACAATTTCAATGTTGTCATCATTCAATTCGTTGTCGCTAAATCAATTGCAATACATTTGACGGATTTATTCAAAAAGTTACTTGACAGTGAGAGAAAAGATGATTATATTTGTTACTGTAAAAACAACACCTATAGATTTTGAAATACTTTCATACTCCAGTCAAATAAAGTTTTTTTTTTAATATTTACCACAAAATTAATGTCATCCACACACTCCATTGAACACAGAATTAATAAATAAATAAGACGGTCAGATTCTTAAATAAATAAAAAACGATTATTCCCATTAAGTAGTACTTTTTTATATTCCACATAAAATTAATATGAATTATACCTTCAATTGGATAATTTAATAAATAATAGTCATACACCTAGAATAACCTACTCAAAGAATATATATAATAAAAACCTAAATAATTGGATATATTTTCGCATCTCCACAAAATATAATTTGTTTCTATTCAGCATACAATTAATATCAGTCATACGCTCTATTGAATATCAGTCATACGCTCTATATCAATATTATATTTTTCATACGTTCCACTGAACACCGAATTAATAATAGTCATACGCCTAGCATAACCTAATTAAAAATAGTTAAATAAGACCTTTTGCCTATAAAACGATTATTACCATAAAGTACGGCTTTTTTTATTAAACATAAAATTGATATGAATTATTCGTTTCACTGGACAATTGATTAGTAGTACACTTACGCCTAGAATAACCTGCCCAAATAATAACTATAATAATACATAAATAATTTAAAAAAAAAATTTGAATCTCCACAAAAGTTGTTTCTATTCAGCATACAATTAATATCAACGTTCGTAACGTTCATACGCCTTAAATAAAATATTAAAAGAGAAAAACCTCTAACGATTATAAAGGGTGGTTACATTGTAAGGGCCGATGTCGAATGTGAACTGCACCTAAACGTCAATTTTTTTCTGCATTTCATTTGACATTTCTCAATTTCAGACTAACTCAATTTGAACCGTGGAAAGATATACAATCGAGCAACGCGTTAAAGTTTTTTCAACCTTTTACGTAAATGGGTGTTCAAATCTAAATGCATTTCGTGCACTTCGTGATGTTTTTTTGATCAGCATAATCGACCATATGTGTCCACAATCGGGAGAATTGTACGCAAATTTCAGCAAACCGGATCTGTAGGAGATGTGAAAACACCTGTGCATGCTCGCCTAGTTCGTTTGGTGCGACTTATGGGCTGGCGACGTCATCGGGCCATACTTCTTCGAAATGAGGCCGGTCAGGCAGTTACTGTGAATGGTGTTCGCTATCGTGAGATAATAACGAACTTTTTATGGCCCGAATTGGAAGATATGGATGTGGACAATATGTGGTTTCAACAGGACGGTGCCACTTGGCACATAGCTAACGAAACAATAGCTCTATGCGCAACAAATTCAATGGCCGTGTTATCTCACGTCATGGCGATGTCAATTGGCCGCCAGGATCATGTGATTTGACACCGTTGGACTTCTTTCTTTGGGCTTATTTGAAAGAACAGGTGTACGTCGATCAGCCAGCAACAATTCAAGAGCTAAAGGATGAGATAAATCGGCACATAAACGGCATAGAACCTCAATTAAGCCTATGCGTAATCGAAAATTTGGACCATCGGATGAAGGTGTGCGCCGAGTTCGCGGCGGCCATTTGGCTGATATTTTGTTCCATACATATCATAATAAAAAGAAATGACAATAATTTCCTAAATAATTTGTGTTTCATTCAAAATCAACATTGGCCCTTAAAATTTGACCACGCTTTAAAACTGGACAGGGCATTTTTGCGATTTTTAAGGCACTGGATGCACTTTTTCGGGTAGGTTTGTTTGGCATTTTTATTCTTCTATTCAATATCCACAACTTTGCTTCAGACACAAAGAGATATTTCGTACGGTATACCGAGAAAAAATATAGAAAAAGTGAAAAAATCCACCTTGAGCTAAAAAATCGTATGGCTAAACGAATGATGCAGAAGTTCTTATTTTTAAGGCTACTTTTAAGTCCAATTCTAAGAATTGAGTCCCAAAATCATGTGCTGTACTGTGTAATAATCATATTCTCACTATACGAGTATATCTGCAAAAGGAACATTTAAATTTTAAAATTAGATTTATGTCAAAAAATGTGTAGCAGTCATACCATAGGCTATATTCATTAATTAATAACTATCATACGCTCCCTGGACCACATGAATTGAGTCTGTGTAGTTCTGCTCTAGAACTGGAAGAATTTTTGTAAAACATGTAATTTTAGCAAAAAAAAATCAACAATAAATATGAAAGACTCCCATTATAGGAAAAAAGTTTGAAATAAAATATTTTGTCACCATAATACTAAACATTCTCCGAAGAAATTAATTTAAATCATACACTGCATGGTATGCATGAATTGATAATAATCAGATGCTAACTATACATCCATTTAAATTTTCGAAATATATTTATGCACAATAAATTGATAAGAATCATACGAACCATAGGCTAAATTAATAAATAATTATCATACGCACCATAGGCCAAATTAATTAATAACTATCATGCGCTCTGTGGGCCACATGAACTAGAAAAACATTTTTAAAACATTATGGCAATTTTCACAATAAGAAATCCCTCCAAAAAGCAATATAGAAGACAACATTATATGAAAAACTTTTGTATAAAAATAATTCGTCAATAATACTAAAAATTCTCCGAATAAATGAATATACTCGTAAATCATACACTCCTATACGAGTATATATGAAATATTAAAAATCATACTCAACTATATACCCTCAAAAGAAATATTATATTGCAATCACACGCACCATATGCTAAATTAATTAATAACTATCATACGCTACCTAGGTCACATGAATTAATATAAAATACCACGCTGAGTAGACCCCCATTAAATTAGTATTTTAATTTGTTTTTAAAAACAATTCGTTTTAGCAGTAATTCGTTTTTGATGCAAATTAAAAAAAAAATATTAGATTTTTTGTGTATCAATTTCACCACAAGTCTAAATCAACACGACAAAAAAATTAAGCTCTTGCCAAATATATATGTATATCATGATGTCATTTACTAAATTCATTTCAATTCTGTTAGCTCAATTTCCTCCAACTCTTCTCAATTGTGCCTTCAAAATTACTTCTACCTTAATTGAATGTGCGTTATCTCAAACGCTTTTCATTGATAAATGTCGTAAATCTTTCCCCCAAAAACCCTGGGTTAGATGACAAATCATCTCCACCTCAAAACGTAAATATGCCAAAGCACACATATTAACCCCGAATACTTTGGGATAAGAGTAAAATATATGCTATACGACGACGATGACCACAACCAAATGTTGGGCTCACACTGCCTTTTCATTAACCACTATTCAGTAAATGAAGTCCTCCTTTACAACACTTTTAGAAAATATCCTTGAAAATGCCTACGTGGGGGTGTGAGAGGGAATGTCTGTGTGTGTGTGTGAGTATAAGTGAATGTCTGTGTATAAGTGAATGTGCGTGTCCTTTTCACTTAGTCCCCTTACCCCCCGAACTGCCTACTTTTCCTGGGATGTCCTGCAAACTAATTTGTAATTTGAAACATTTGTACAGTTTTACAAAGCATCAGCTTTGTAAGCGAAAAATCAATTAGTTTTACTCACTTGTAACAAAACACCAATCCACAATAACCAAACTAGGACCAAAATAAACTCAAACACATTCGCACATTCATTTACATATCGGTGTCCGTATAGTGCTGTTACACAAGTTTACAAGAGAAGAGCCCCCCAAATACTTCGAACCTATAATATAGGTATGGAAATAATTACAGAAAAAGATGAATAGACAGTGGCACTGAAAGATGGACAGAAGACAGATAGACAAATGGTTAAAAAGAAGGATGAACGAAGGAATTTACTGCCTACAACTTAAATTATACAGGTAAGGGTCAGCTGCTGGTCACCCTCCTCTCCGGGCCCTCTAAAACATACAAATAAAGAAAATAATTAAGATACAAACGGACAGATCACTCTTTATAATTTATCTGTCAAAGCCCGTCAGTTCTTTAACTAAATCTTACTACCAAAAACGTATACTTTTTAATATCCTAAAATAAATCATACGTTCCCATGTACACCTGGAATAATAATAGTCATACGCACAGTAGTCCATATTACAAATGTGCAAAATACACTTTAAAAATGTATCCTCGATGAAAACAACTTACTCCGCATAATTTTGGCCCGCTAAATCGAATGACATTAGCCGTCTTTTTGTGTGGTATCGCGTTTTCGAGATATTTAACTACAAAGTTTGCTGGGTAAATTCAGGCACAATTTTAGTATGTTAGACTTCGGAATAGAAGTTCCATGTCAAAGAACAGTATAAAGGAGACCCTTCTAGAAGAAATTCTCCTTCAATACGCAACACCCCCGCTCCTTCCATTACCCCTGAAAATCCCCCTCTACAAAATAAAGATTTTTAAAAAATAAAACATACAAATGAAAAAAAGGAAGAGACAGACGGACATGTTATTATCTATAATTGATCTAAAAAACACATTACTTTTCAAAAACTCTTACAGCCAAAAACGTATACTTTTTTAAATAATCTATAAAAAAGTCATACGTTCCCTTGTGCACCTAAATTAATAACAGTCATACGCATTGTAGTCCATATTAATATCAATGGAATATAAATAAATGAACAGACGCTCTGAAATGTGGACAGATCGTAGATAGAGTGATGAACGAAGGACAGATTATATAGGTAAGAGGCAGCTGCTGGTCATACTCCTCTCCTGTTCCTAAGGAACATACAAATGAAGACAATAGCGAAGAGACAGACGGACAGATTATTATCTATAATTTATTTGGTAATGCTCCGTATCTCTTTAAATAACTATTACTACCAAAAACGTGTACTTTGTTAATTAATTTGTGAAATAAAGCATACGTTCCCTTGTACACCTAAATTAATAATAGTCATTCGCATAGTAGAGAATATTAATAATAATGGAATGTAAATAGTGACACAATAGAAATAAATGGACAGATGCACTGTTAAGAGCTAAAATATTGCTCATGGGTGTCAAGGTCGTAGGTCGACTGGAAAGTGTTTTTTTTATTTAAAATAATGGACTTAGCATCATTTTCAAATGTGAACGGAAAGTTTATTTTTGCTCTAGCTCCTTAACGCACGACATAGCGCACGAAAAATAAATGACAGATCATGACATATTACAAATGGCCGAAACGTCACTTCAAAATTATATCATCCCTATTGGAAATCTCGTTACATCGTTAATTTTACAGCTAGGAGTCAGCTCATAGTATATCTCTTTCACAAACACACTTTAGGGAAATAATGAAGGGACATGTCTACAGATTCTTCTCTATAATTTAGCGGATAAATCCCTTTATTTCTTAAAAAATCTTTTTATGAAAAACTTATAAATTTTTAAATTTGAAATTTAATTTAATTTTTTGAAATAAATATAAATTATACAACTGTGTTAAAAAATATTCATACGCATAGTAGTCCATATTATTACTAAGGAAATAAATATAATTACAGAATAGAAATAGATAGACAGACGGTCTGAAATATGGACAGATCGCAGAAAGGCATATAAATGCAAAGAGGGATAAACGGAGGAATGGACGTACGAGTATTGCCTACATTTAATAAAAATTCTAAAGCTAAGAGTCAGAAGAAGGTCTCCTCTCCTTCCCTACTCCTCTAAAACTCACAAATGGTGGGAATAGAGTCAGAAGAAGGTCTCCTCTCCTTCCCTACTCCTCTAAAACTCACAAATGGTGGGAATAATGTAGAGACAGACAGGACGGTTCTTTCTCTAGATTTAAGAAACAAAATAACTATATTTATCAAGAACATACAGTTTTAAATAAATATAAATCATACGTTCCACCATACACATGAATTAATAATAGTCATACGCATGAATAACAATGGAATAAATATTATTTCAGAAAAAAACTAGTAAAAGCGTTAACTTCGGCCATGCCGAATTATATATACCCTCCCCCATGGAACGCATGTGAATGGTTACGGGTACTAATAAACTCTTTATACCAAATTTCAGCCCAATTCGTTGAAATTTGAAGTTTTTGTGGCGTTTCGAATCAAAATCTAGAGGGACCTTTGTATGGGGGCTTTATGAAAACTTGGATCTATGACTACCGTTGTTCGTGTGAAGGATACTGGGTATAAATAAACTCCAGTTACCAATTTTCAGCCCGATCAGTGGTCATTTGTGATCTCTATGTGATCTCTGTATATAAGTCAAATCGGGGAGATGCTATATATGGGGGCTATACCCAAAAATGGATGGATATTGCCCATTTTCAATCACAACATACCTGCAGATGTAAGAAGTAAATGTACCAAACTTCATCCACCTAGCTCAAGTATTATAAATTGTAGCGTGATTACAACAGATGGACGGACGGACAGACGGAAATGGCTAAATCGTCTTAGAATTTTACGACGATTAATAATATATATACTTTATGGGATCTCAGAACAATATTTAGTGGTGTTATCCTATGATGGGTGGTATAAAAATAGATGAACAGATAAAAATAGATGGCAGTTCGTAGAGAGACGAATAAATAAAAACAGGAATGAAAAATGATAGATTGACTGCATACAACGAAAACTGTGTAGGTATGAGCCAGCTGCTGGTTTCACCCATGTTCACCCAAACATCATCGGATCTTCGGACGTGGATGGAGACACCATAGGTCCATAGAAGTCAACATCTTACAGATGGATGGATGGACAAACGCATCGAAAGTGAGCTTTAAATCAATGCAGATGGACGGACAAAAAATATGTTTCTACTGATGGATGGACAGAAAGATGGTGAGATCTGATAGCACGGTAACTGATGGAGGGACAGGTGACCGGATGAAAGGCTATTCTCTTTGGAATAAAAATATATCATACGTTCCATTGTACAGCTGAATTAATATAACTTATACGCATAGTATACCATTTAATGTATATGGTTAGGTAGATAGAGTGAGGATAGGGACAGGTAATTAGCGAACAGAAAGGCAATGAAGGAATATATAGTGTTACTGCAGTTACTAGAAGACAGACTAACAGGTATCTAGAAGCATAAGAGGACGATTGATCATTGGAAAGACAATCTTTGGGGAGTATCTCAAACATTCTTTTCGAAATAAAAATAAAAGAAAGAGAAGACAAATAAACTTATACTATTCGTTATGCTTATTAATAGAAGGACGGACAGAAAGGAAATCGTAAAGATGTTATATATATTTCTAGACCAATCGATCAAAAATAATTTACTACGAAGATATTCCTTTAGGCGAAATGTCAAAATCCGTGACTTACGAACGAATCGGAATGAATTGTCACACGCGAAAAAAACAGTTTTCCGCGAACATAGCTTAAACTTTTTTGTACTTATCGAATAATATTAATTTTTTGATTGTGACACTTACAAAAAATTCGGGAAAATCGGTCTGAAAATCCGCGAAAAACCTCATTCAATGAAATAAAATTCCTATTCGTTCGTAACTGACAATTACTCGCTACGGGAAGGAATGTCTTCTTAAATAATATTGTTTTTGTAATCGACGGACAAAAATGAATTCGTACAGCTGGATGGACGGACAGACGAACCGAAATTCCTTCTGATAAATGGTCAGACAGATGGTGAGATATGAAAGCACGGAGACCGATGGAGGGACAGATGACTGCATGAAAGGTTATTGGGATATGGTAGACGTAGGGGCTTTATAAGGCTGATTCAGAAATCATGAGAATATTTAGTTTGAAAACAAATGCGATGTCAACTTCATAAATGTCTTTGAAAGAAATATCAATCATACGTTTCCTTGTACATCTGAAATTACAATCTTTATATTTATACAAACAAACGTTCTCTTAAAAAATTTTTAGTAAAAACATGAATTTTATATTTTCTATGAAATAAATATAAACCATACGGTCCCTTGTACACCAGAATTAATACTAATCAGAGGGTGAGACATGAAATCATGTAGACTGGGTGGGGGGACAGAGGAATGGATGGCCGGATATACGGAGAAACTAACAGATGGAAGCATACGGATACGACAAACCGTATGTGTTCAAATATTAATGGAATATTTTGTTTGAAAATCGATCTGCTAATTGTTAGTTTTAAATGATAGGAAGAGGTATTCCTAATAATTATTTTTGAGTTAATATAAATCATAAGATCCCTTCTATAACTGAAATAATAATAATCATATGCACAATTTACTGCTTAATAAACTTCTTTGAAATAAATATACATCATACGTTCCCCAGTACAGCTGAAAGAATAATCATACGATCCCTTGTAAAACTGAATTTATAATAATCATACGCATAGTACACCAAATTTAACGAATAGTTAACCTTAATTTAAATAAAAGTATTATGTCTTTTGTTCAATTTATTTAAATAGCAGAGTTACGAAAAGAAAACCGCACCGATAGAGAGGCAGACAGAAGGGGGAAAGATTTCGTGGCAAATAGTTCTTTTGGAATCACATTTTCAACGTTTTTTTCTAATTGTTAGAATTTATAAAAATATTCCTATAAATATAAATAAATGTTCCCCCCATATCTTCCAAATCCAGTTTATCTTTATACTATCAACCCGCAGACTAGTGTTATTGATTTAGGAAGTAGCAATGGCTGTGGTTTTTGCCTAAACTCGCTAAATTTTGGCAATTTTCACATTTGCCCCAGAGTCATTATGTGTCATTTTGTCGAGAAATTTACATATCAAAGTGATGATGATGATGGTGACGGAGACGGTGGCGGCAATGATGATGATGCTTGTGATGGTGGTTCTCTCTCTCCCTCTCCCTATCCAGCTAAAATAAAGGGGCCGAACCTGAATAAAAGCCTATAGTTTAAAATGAACCAAAGGTTTTTAGACATTTTTGGTGGTGGGCGGATACGGTGAACCATAAAATAGAGTTACTATTTTAGTTTCAAATTAAACACTTCAACAAGTTGAATAGCCTATGTTTTGGCATTTCGCAGCTGCTGTCCGTTTTCAACCTTTTCAGTTTTGAGCTAAAAGGGGGAATTCTTTTCATTTACATTTTTGGGAAATAGTCGTTTAATTTTAATTAACTTGTATGATAAAATCATTCTGGTTGATGAGCAAAATCAAAATTAAAATAGCTGGTAACTTTAAATGGGGGAATTCATTTTCGGAGCGACTGCAAATATTTAAGAATTCTTATTGAAGGAAAAAGTTGGGGAATAAATGTTGAAGAGCTCCTGATATTATTTTTATTTTTGCAAATAAATTAATAGCAATCATACGCTCCCCGATTTCAATGAATTAATAATCCCTGGCCTAAACGAATAAATACAACTCATACGCCACCTGGGCTACTTTAACTAATAGGAATTATATGCTCCCAGGGCCACATGAATTAATTATAATCATACGCTGAGTAGACCCCCATTAAAAGTGTATTTTATTTTGTTTCAAATGCAATTCGTTTTAACAGTAATTCATTTTTGATGTAATTCCCAAAAATGTATTACATTTCTCTGTACCGATTTCACCACAAGTCTAGACCAATCCGCAAAAAAATGATAAAAAACATTAAACATCACTTGTCAAACGAAGAGCTCTTGCCAAAAATATATATCATGATTTTATTTACTAACTGTTTTTGCATAATAAACGACCAATTACATTTCGAGCTTGTCAATTTTTTTTTGTTTTTTTTTTTTTATTTTGTTACACTGAAAACCTCCAATTCGGTAACCCAATGAAAATGTTATATAAATAAATTTAATAAACTGAGAGGCAGAAAAACAGTTTGAACTGTTTTTACAGTACAAAAATAATTTTTATAAAATTTCACATTCAACCACTGAGTGAGTAAAAATAGAAAAAAATAAACGCCTGCAGAGTTTCAAATCAGCAGGACTATTTTGCAACATTTGATTGATGTATATGGAAATGTTTACGTCAGTAAAATTTCAAAGAGACTGAAGGGCATCGCACACATATGGAGTTGCTCCCTATGAAGCTGAGGGAAAATAGCTGCCCAACATGAACATTCTATTTATGTTCAAAAACGAAGAAAATGGAGAAGTGAAGCTTTTATAATAATTTTTAGCAGTTAAGGCGAACGATTTAAAAGTGTTTTATATATACTAATGAATGAGTAATATTAATATTGTATTAAAATGTGATTTGTGATCGGCTCAAGACCAACCTGCTGCTAGAAAGCATGTATATTTACATGGCAAATGTATTGCAAGTATTTCATTTCGTGACCACAGATTATATCATGATTTTTGGGGCGTGACCCCCGTCATCAGTAATCTACATGGTTGGTTTTTCAATAAAGCCTTTAATTCATGACTCAATAACCAATCTCTCGAAGTCTATCAGGTTTTTATTTAGGATACTTAGCAAAAAAGAACAACTCTCAAAGAAAAATATTTTACCGATCAATATTTCAAAATTATATCACAGATATCAGACATTAACATTACTGTGTCAAACTTCAACATAGAGATCATATAACTGAACACAAAGTTTTCCAACTTTAACCTGTAGCGAATAGACCACAGACTGATTGCGGTAACAAGATCATCCCAAGGGATCACAGTCAAAACAAGCTCAGAGAGTAAACATTAAGCTAACCGTCTCAGATGTCAATGTTCAAACTACAGATATCAGACTATACCCAAATCAAAAAGTCTACGATTTAAAGTTAGGGGACTTATATTTTTATTGTAATTGTCTCAAATAATCACTAGATGTATTTGGGTTCAATGTAAAGGAATACCATTTCAACTTGAAGGTGTCAGAACTCCTACCGAATGTCTCAAACTTCAATATAAAGTTATCGGACATCATCCCAAAATATTTAGACTATAACTTAAAAGTCTTAGACTTATCCCTAAAGGCCTCAGACTTGAACTCAAAGGTCTCAGATATAAACCTTAGTATATACTCCGTGTAATATAGAACAATATGTATAACTTATATTAGTCATACGCTCCACTGGCAGTTTAAAATAAATATACGCCCCTTAGTACAAACTATGTATTTGATAATTAAGCAATCAACTATATTAGTCTAACCCCCAATTTCACAACCTCCGGTTAGAGCTAACTCACAGATAAAAACTTAATTTTATACAATTTGGCAGCTATAACTGCAGGGTAGCTCTAACTGTAGGATAGCCGGAGATTGTGGAATTGGTCGTAAAACTGTTCAGACTGCCAGCTTCAAGCTCTAGACTTCATCTGAAGGGAATCAGAAATCACAAAAAAACTCGGAAGTCAATAAAAAAAAGTCGTAGACTACAGATGAAATCATCAAACCTCAATCGAAGGGTCTCAAACTTTAACCTAAACGTTGTTGACTTTTGTGCAAAAATTGTTAAGTCTCAAGCTTCAATAAAAAGGTCTCCCACTTCCACCGAAAGGTCGCAGTTTACAGCCTAAGAGAGTCCATTGAAGGACCCCACACATTCACCAAACCGTCTCAGACTTCTATATAGCAAAAGATATCAGACTTCAACCATAAAGTATTATAGTACAACTAAACTTATGAGGCCTCAAACTAAATTTAACCTTCTGTGTATAAACTATGTACAGGGTGGAGCGCGGAAATTTGCTTATTTGGGAATGAAATAAAAAAGTCATGAACCTTAGGAAAATTTATTTTATAGTTTAATTATATTGAACTGTAAGGGAATTTTTATATTACATGGTTTTAAATAGTGTACCTGGAAATGTCGACCTTCGCTATCCAAACACTGCTGCATACCTTTTCTGAAGTTTTCATAAACTCTAACAAGCATGTCGACTGGTATTCTGCCAATTTCAGCCTCAATATTGTTAATTAGGTCTTCCAAGGTATTGGTAGACCTTGTTAACAATGGAATTAATCGCATGGGATAAGTCTGGTGGGAGTGCCGGCCAGTTCACATCAACTGGAGTGATTCACATCACCCCGAGCGAGTGCGCATTTGAAAAATACGCTTCAACATAAAATGACCTCTCCTCATTAAAATCTAATTTATGCGAAACTATATCTCAGTCTTCAATCAAAAGGCACCAGAAAGGATTTAACTTCAACCAACAGAACTTAAGCTTTAATCAGAAAGTCACAGACTTCTGATTAAATTGTTGTTCTTAAATAGGTCTCAGTCTTCAAACGGAATTTCTCTGAAATTAAAGTTCGGAGTCCAACCCAAAGGACTCAGATTGGACCTAAAGGTATTAGAGTACAATGTAAGGTCTTATTTCGCATAGAATAAATGTCATATCTCTTAAATTTGTTTCTACATCTTCTGTAAATGATAACGACTTTATCAGAAAATTGTTTACCGATCAATAAATGCACTTCTAAGCTAGCTTATCCTTTTTTTTTTTTGTTATTATCTATTGAAGGTATTTCTCATCTTTTCCTTCTCCTAAAATGTGATTAGTGTATGAAAACTTGTTCCTTACACTATAAAATTAGCAATATTCTAGATATAAGGTTTTATAAACCATTTCTTTATAGCATAAATTACTACATGTAAATACCATTTTATAAATAAAGAGTAATAATAAAAAAATAATACAATGTAAGGGCCTTCAATTTGAATCTTAAGGTTTCAGAATTCCAACCGAAATTGTCAAACTTAAATAAAAATCGTATACTTATCCATAAAGGCCTCAGACTTGAACTTAAAGTTCTCAGAGTTAAACCTAAATGGATTACATATAATATAGAAATTTGTTTATAATTTATATTAGTCATACGCTACACTAGCCGTTGAAAACAATAGTAGTCATACGCCCCACCATATTTTTGAACATTAAGCCAATTATTTAATATGTAGAGCAATATTTAGCAATATTATCCTTTATACTATTCTAACGCTTGATTAGCTTTTCAAAATAAAAATAATCATACGCTACTCGGTACAGATAATATATTTGACCATTAAAACTAAAAAAAATTAAAAACTTCATACATCCCGTTTTGGGTCATTTTAAGTCGAATGAGCAATGTCCGTCCGTTCGAAGATGGGCCACATTGATCCACTCCTTCTAGTACCTCCCCCGCAAAGGGTTAAAATTTAGTGAAATATTGATTATTTAATAACTTATATACTACTTATTTTAATCCTCTGAAATTCAACACATAGTGTTAGTTTATTAGTCACTAAAAAATGGGCGAAGTTGTCACGCCCCTTTTGGTACCTTCCGCACAAATGGAATATTTTGAACCAAAAGTTAATAGATTATAACTTTATTACCAGTGCATACAATGACTTGAAATTTTGTTTCAGTGTAATGGTTTAATGATACCTACAATACAGTGGAAAATTTGCATTATTACCACGCCCCTTTTGGTGCCTCCCACACAAATGGACCATTTTGTACCAAAAGTTACCAGCTTATAACTTTAATACCAGTGCATACAAATACTTGAAATTGTGTACAGTGTAATGCTTTTATAGTACCAAGAGACCCGAGAAAAATGGCCGTCATAGGCACCCCCCTTTTGGTACCTCCCACACAAAAGGACCTTTTTGTACCAAAAGCTAACATCTTTTATCTTTAATACCAATGCATACAAATACTTGAAAGCGCCCGTTATTGGCACGCCCCTTTTGGTACCCCCACATAAATGGATCATTTTACACCAAAAGTTAACAGCTTATAACTTTAATACCAGTACATACTTTAAAGTTATTAAATGCAATTTAAATTGATAATAATTTAATTAACATTTTTTGGGACTCAAGGTGAGGGGATTCATAAGTCGGTTTACCCGACTGAACTTTCTTACTTGTTATTATTTGTAAAATCAATTATAATTATACAGAACAATGTTTACAATTTATGTTAGTCATACGCTCCACTATCCACCATAAATTTATAATAGTCATACGCCACCTGTACTTATACAAACTATATATTTAACCATTAATCTATTTTCACAATAAGTACAAATATATATATAGACTGTATCTTCGAAGAAATAGTTTTTATATTTTTGGCATTTATATATATTTCCATAAAACTACCAAAAAATGTGATCTCATTCCCACCTCCCCCCCTTCCACAATGATAGTAAAATATTGTTATTTAATTCGGCGTATTCGCTGTTTGTTCATGTGAAGTAAATTTAATTAAAAATGGTTTTTATTACACATTTTTTTATCAAACTGACAATGCACCGAAAATACCTGAAAGTTTATTCATGTAGAATCAACAGACAGATTCCAGAGGTTCTCTTCACCTGCAATATGTAATCGGAACGGCATTTCACATCGTGGCATCGCCACAAAAATATGGTGACATGAAAGAAAATAATCACAATGTCACCAAAAATGGTTTTTATTGTATTTGTATTTGTTATTTTTTTCCTTCACCGGTTGTGTGAATATGGATTGGACAGGTGACCAAATATTTAGTCCGCTCAACTCGGGGAACGAGCAAACAGAAAATAATAACACAATTGCTCAGGTGGAGAGTAACGTTGAAATAAAATGTTCGTCTCTTAGCACTGTAAAATAATACAGACAGACCAGGCCAAAAAAAAACGGAATTGTTGCTTGTTGGATGAACAATATGTTGAGCGAACTATATTTCATGAGAAATGAAGCAAATACTCAGACGAGAGTTTTAAAGAAATCAAACTAAATGAAAACTTAAGCGTCAATTTCAATTTTTCATACTTAGGTTGAAGTCCCAAATTTCCAAGACTTCAAAACTTAGAGACCATGACTTATACGTATCAAGTCTAAGGCTTCACATATTGAAGTCTATGTCAGCTTGAAGTCTGTTACTTCAACGACGGACTTGACACAGGTTAAATTCATTGAGATCATAGGTTTTAGTCTATGACTCCATATTTTGAAATCCAAGAATTAGAATGTTGTTGTCTAGGATTTCACACGTGAAAGTCTAAAACCGTGTAAGACGTAGATTGAAGTCAGAGACTTCATAGATTAAAGTTTAAGATGTTAATGATTGAAGTCTACGAAATCATTAGTTTAAATACGGTCCAAAAATTAAAATTGCCTATGTTTATGTCGAAGAACTCACAGGTTAAAATCTAGGACTACTGAAGTCGGAGATATGAAAGGTTGATGTCTAGGATGTAATGGGTTGAAGTCTAAAACTTCAACATTTATAATTTAAATTAGTCATACGCCCCAATATAATTTTAATATAAAATTATTCATACGCTCCTCTGTACAAACTATATTTATATTTTAATTATGCATAA
Organism: Eudasyphora cyanicolor; assembly: GCA_963930755.1. Taxonomy (NCBI): domain Eukaryota; kingdom Metazoa; phylum Arthropoda; class Insecta; order Diptera; family Muscidae; genus Eudasyphora; species Eudasyphora cyanicolor. The sequence continues at coordinate 278,122,452 of OZ005736.1, read as the reverse complement.
GCTCCATATACATTGATCATTAAGGTAATTTCTTATTATGTGAAACAATGTGCTCCTTTAGTCGGCTGTAAAGATAATTGCAACAGACCCCTCAGTATTCAATATACATATTTGATAATTAATTAATTCCTTATAAAGTAGGAAATTATTTATAATTCATATTAGTCAAACGCTCCACTGTACAGGTAGGATTTAATACATTTCCATATAAGACCTCACAGATTAAAATCTAAGACTATATAGGTTTAAGTCTAAGACTTCATAGGTTGACGTCTAAGACTTTATAGGTTTAAGTCTACGATTTCCCAGACTTAGTCTTTGCATTTATAGGTTAAAGTCTTAGACTTCATAGGTTGAAGTCTCTGACTTCATAGGTTAAAGTCTTAGACTTCATAGGTTGAAGTCTTAGACTTCATAGGTTGAAGTCTTAGACTTCATAGGTTGAAGTCTTATACTTCATAGGTTAAAGTCTTAGACTTTATAGGTTGAAGTCTTAGACTTCATAGGTTGAAGCCGAAGACTTCAGATGTTGAAGCCGAAGACTTCAGATGTTGAAGTCGAAGACTTCAGATGTTTATGTGAAAGACCTCTGATAGTGAAGTCGAATCTTCAGAGTTTTAAGTCTTGGATTTCATAGGTTGAAGTCTTAGATTTCATAGGTTGAAGTCTAACAATTCATAGGTTGAAGTCAAAGATTTCATATGTTGAAGTTTAAGAATTCATTGGTTGAAGTCTCAGACTGCATAGCTTGAAGTCTAAGACTTCATAGGTTAAAGTCTAAAGTTTATTATGTTGTAACTTGAGGTTAGGTTAAGGTGTAAGTCTTTATAGGTTGGGCCTAAAACTACAATATTTAAAATTTATATTAGTCATACGCTCCAATAGCCCTTTCAGATAAAATTATGCATACGCCCCTCAGTACAAACTAAATATTTGATAATTAAGGTAGTTTGAACAATGTTTTTATAACTCATATGCCCTATATATAACTGTATAATGTAGAATAATATTTATAATATATATTAGTCACACGCTCCACTGGACATCTAAAAAATATAGTTATATTAAAAAAGTAAAAAGTTTTAAAGAAAATTATGTCCTCGAAAATGTTTAATATAGCTATGTACATTATACAATAGCCATCCAAATAAACATAGTACCACGCCCCTTTGGATAAACTATACCTTTCATTATTAAGCCAATTCTTTGCTATGTAGAATAATATTTAATATTTATATTAGTCATACGCCCCTCTGTTCTGACTTTATATTTGATAATAAAAAGTTTATGACTTCAGTGACAGAAGATTAAGTTCTCTGAGCCTTAAAATAATTAAGAGTGGCAATATTCTAATATATGAAGCCTTTGATAAATTATGTCTACATAGATCACGATTGAAATCTTGGTAAGTTTAATGAACAATATTTGAACATATGAAGCCTTTAATAATTTAAGTCTAAATAGATCACGATAGAAATCCTGGTAAGTTTATTGAACAATATATAGTTCGCTCCCATTTTCACTAATAATTATATATTTATTTTTTCGCTTTCTTAAACATTTTTAATAACAAATTGTCAAACAACAATCAACATACATGGCTCCAAATGCCAACGAATTCGTTAGCCATTGATTATTATGACATTTCTGTCCAACATCATGTTTCCGACTTTCTGCACACAACCCAATTTCCCATAGCTTTCCCAGCTCCTGGGGTTGTGTTCGCCTCTTGTCAGGATTCAATAGCATTAATAACGTCTATCCAATACATCAATACATTGTGTCACTGCCTTGTTGTTATTAAAATCTTTCAATTCGCGTTTTTTTTGGCACTCCTCATCCTTCATCCCACTTCCATAGTTTTGGTTATCCTTCGAACTTGAGCAGGACTCACAATATTCCTGAAAGTTTTGTGTTGTGGCTGATCCCCTTAGGGGGCGAAGGTTTGCAATCAACAAAAGTCACGAAGTGTAGGGGTTTGCCTCCAGTGATGGAGTGCATTTTTGCATCTTTGCATAAACAATGAACCAAATTTGTTCGTTCCTCCAGAGTGCAAGTGGAAGGATAATTTGGGGAATCATTGTCACATCACGCTCACTCAAATTACATTTCTTGATGGGGTTATAAAATTAGAGTGGACATTTTGGTATGATCTGTGCTTGTGCGGGGTCGTAGAAGAAATGAGGGGGGGAGGATAACATATTGGGATTTAAATTGTGAGTTAAATTTTGTCTGTTCTACAATTAATGTCAAGGAAAACAGCTTTAAGGCTCTATATCAATTTGCAGGTAATTAGTTCATGGAGAATTATTACTTTTATTTTATTATTGTTTTATGTTTTTGTTATTCGATCTGTTGTGACTTTTCATAGTTTTGTTGTTGACTATTGAGTTCGAGATCGTTGTTTTTGTTTTCTGTTAAACAGAAAAACAAATCTTCTTTAAAAAAGAAGAATAAGAAATGTGTGAAATGTATTAAGGGTGGTCACTGGTTGGTGGACGATATCGTTTCGGAAGCTACCAAGCAACCTCATCGGCACCTTGGACAAAATACACTGTCAATAATTGGCACAATATGAGAGCAGCTCAATATGAAATAATTGAGAACTGACTTCAAAGTCCCATATCTCCAAAACATTGCAGACAGTATTTCTCAACCTTAATACATCCCCACACTTTAATTTTTATTTTAATTATTTAATTTCCTTCAGTTTCTCTTATTTCCTCCCTATTTTGCAAATTATATTCATTCTTTTTAAATCCTGCGCCTAATTTCAATTTCAAATTAAAATTTCGTTTACAGCATCCGAGTTTTCCTCAAACCTGCCACAAAAATGCCTTCGAACATTTATTCAACTTCTTGTCTAACAACCACAATGATTTTTCTACAATGTCTTGGTAAATGAAAATTCGTTGAATAAACTATTCCTTTTGGCATATGAAAATTTAATTTAACTCCCATATATCATAGTTCACAAACTCCTCATATAAGTTGCTATGACACCTGGTTGTTATAGCAGTGAAAGTAGCAGCAGCAGCAGTGGCTGTGATATGCTTCTTCATAGGAGGCCAAGGAATCACATACTCAGTCATAGATTTACGAATATAGACACTCGTATGTGCATATGATTTCAACATACAACATTGTCTTAAGACATGGTTAGTCGTAAATTGTATTTTATGACTTACCACACTTCTACTATCTACTACTACAACTATTACTGTGCTCCCTCCAGGCATACTAGTATCATTTCCTGAAACATTGTTATGTTAGCGGTAACTACCACTAACACAATCACCACTTCGACTACCACTACCACCCCAAGTGTTCTTACTACGCCTCCAACAACTTTGCTTCTACGTATCACTTGCCATGATACAATATCTATCCTTTTTGGTGCCTTGAAGTATGCTTCATAAAATGAACTATTATTTAATTAAGCACACATTTATATATGAATAAATAACACCAGCTCAAAATGTTAGAATAACGACTAAAGTGCTAAAATTTAATTTATATGTATATGTTTGTGTAATGTGAAATAATACATATGTGTTTGGGTTCTGCCATCCTTCAAAGTGAACTACATTTGGTTGGATGATATTCCAGCTGTAGGGATGTTTTTGTTGCTTATGGAAACAAAAAGGTACACACAATTTATGGAATTTTAAAAAATATTTATCAGAAGCAAAAAAAATCACAGGCTAAAGGACAAGACTTCACAGTTTGAAGTCAACTACTTTACAGGTTGAGTTCTATGAATCTATGGCTTTAAATATTCAAGTCTGCGACAGGTTTAAGTCTAATACTTCACAGGCTTATGTGCAGGATTCTATTCTATAACTTCATAGGTTTAAGTCTAAGAATTCCATATTTGCTGTCTAAGACTTCATAGGATAAAGCCGAAGACATTATACGCTGAAGTGTAAGACTTCATAGAATGAAGTCCAAGTCTTCACAGATTGAAGTCCGCAGCTTTATGGATGGAAGTCTAAGATTTTACAGATTCAAATCTACGAAATCATAGGTTAAATCGTTAGACTTCATAGGATAAAGTCCAAGACTTCAGAGGATGAAATTAAGACTGCCTAGGTTTATGTCTAATATGTCATTGGTTAAAATCTGGCATTGCTAAGGTTTAAGTCTGAGATTTCAAATGTTGAATGCCTTCAATACTTATAGTTTATATTAGTCATACGTCCCACTGCGCTTTTGCAATAAAATTATGCCTACGCTCCTCTGTATAAACTATATATGTAGTATATATTTTATTATTCAGCAATACCTTTTATACGAACAATATTCATATTAGTTATGCGATCTATATAAACTATATAACGGGGTTTCAAATAGGGATGATATCATGTCATGATCTGTCATATGTTTTTCATTGTATTCAGTAGTGTTTACAATTTCATCATGGAGAGATATGCGCAAGAACAACTTTTACAAATTATTCAGTTTTATTATCAAAATAATTGTTCTCCAATTGCAACTTTTCGTGCGCTAACACCCATAAGCAATATTTTAGCTCTCTATCCTAGACCAATCCTTTTGCCATTGACCGATTCCCGATCCGACATGCCGTTAAGGAGCTAGAGCAAAAATAAACTTTCCGCTCACATTTGAAAATGATGCTAAGTCCTTTTTTTAAATCAAAAAAAAAACTAATTTCCGGTCGACCTTCGACCTTGACACCTATGAGCAATATTTTAGCTCTCTATAAGAGCTATCTTTTTGTCATTGACCGATTCCCAATCCGACGTACCGTTAAGGAGCTAGAGCAAAAATAATCATTCCGTTCACATTTGAAAATTATGCTATGTAAATTTTTTTTAAATCCAAAAAAACACTCTACAGTCGTCCTACGTCCTTGACGTCCATGATCAGTATTTTAGCTCTCGTTAAGAGCTATCCTTTTGCCATTGACCGATTGTGGCTACGTGCCACACAGCAAATGAAGCAATTGAATTGTTGCGAGAAAAGTTTGGAGATTCGATTATTTCAAGAAATTGTGATATTGAATGGCCTCCAAGAAGTTGTGATTAACACCAGTAGACTATTTCTTGTGGGCTTTTTTGAAGTCATTGGTCTTTCGAAATAAACCAGACTCTCTTCAAGCTTTACCAGTCAATATTGAACGTACATACGATTTGATTTAGTGGAAAAAGTGCTCGAAAATTGGATTCGTCGAATTCGTTCCTGCAGAAGAAGTCTTGTAGGCCATTTGAATGACGTTCTATTTAGAACTTAATTGTATCGATTGTACTTCACATTAAATACAAAACTTTTGAATTTCCATAACAATAAGTGTGTGTTTTTTTCAAAGAAATCATATCACTCTTATTGGAAAACCCCTTACTTAAGATTTCAGACTTCCAATTAGAGTGTTCGCTCTCAACCAGAAGGTCTCAGGCACCAAACCGGAGATCACTAATTTCAATCTAAAATGATCAGACTTTAATTTAAAGGTGCCAGACTTCAATCCAAAGAACTTGGACTTCAATGTGGTCATCCTAAAGGTCCAAGTTCAGTGAATGAATCTTCAGTCAACGCATCTTCGAAACGTTCCCGTTCAGTGTATGGAATCTCTCACCTTTGAAAGAGAGAGAGAGAGTAAGAGTTGGACTTTTAGGTCAAGCATAGTGCTCTCTATAAATCGCCTATGCCCATTTTCATTATTGCAACCCTAACGAACATTTTTTGTTTACTATATAACAAAGTTTATGGTGTTTACTTTAAGATGGGTTTTTCGGGAGCAAACTGGTGATAGTGCATATAATTAAAAACATAAAATATAATAATTAATGCGAAGAGGACATCCTTTCAACAGTTCGACAAAAAGAACAAATACGGCAACACAATCTTATGATTTCATATACACAAAAAATTATTTGTCTTTGAATGCGAATATGCTCGTATACATCCTTGACTGTAGCCAGGCAAAAGAGGAGATAAGTATAGCAAAAAAATTAAGAATTTTTCTATAAATATTTAAATAATTTTGAAATATGTCTGCTATTGCCATACGGCTTATGAGCCCACCACCCCACTCAGTTATTAATTTTATTATTCAAATTCGCTTCACTGTTGTCATAAAGTATAATTTTCTTTAAGTTAAAATCGCATTAATGCCATTATATCCTTGTGGTATTGCAATGTGGTGTGATGCTGTTGTTGTTGCTGCTGCTTTCGTTGTTCTTGTTGCAGTTCCCTTTGGCGGCTGGTGGTGGTGGTGATGTTGGTTAGCGGATAGCGGTTGGAAGTCGGGTGTGGTTGGTTGTTGATATTTGTGGTTTCACATCCTTTGAACATGCTGTGAAATCAACTTTATTTAAAAATGGCATATCTGCCACACATCGATTCGGTTTGTTGACTTTTGGGTGAAGCAAAAGGAGCAAAAAATAAGAGACAGGAGTTTGAATTACTCAAGACATTGTAAGAAATTGGACGGCAAGCATATTTGTGGTACATACCAGAAGGTGTACCAGTGGAAAGCTTTTATTCCTTATACCCGTATATGCTGAAAAGTTTTTTTTTTAGTTCAGCCGTCTTTAACATACAAACTACTTTCCTTGAAAAACACTGTGCGAAATGCAAATGCATTTCGTTCTTTTCTTATGCAAACTTTGCAACATTTTATATTTATTCGATACCATTTGCTTTATAACTCGTCTAGGACTTACAGGCATACTGTCTCTCCAAGGTATGTAAAAACCCCAAAACAGGGTAAGACAAAAGGAGACGACCGGATAAAAATTGTTTTTTTTTTTTTTTATGCATTTCCATATAGTTAACCGAATGAATAGAAATCTAATATGGAATTTGGCACTTTGTATGGAAAATGCGTACAAGGGCAATATAAGTCATTCCAGCAATGTCCACCCGTCCGTCTGATTGGCTGAAGTGATAACTCTCGAGAAGAGTAGTCGATTGACTTAAAATGTTGTATGTGAAGGTGGGCTATATTGCTCCACTCCTTAGGGAATCTGGATTCTCCCCCAAAAAGAATCAAATAACATTTTTCTCAAAGTGAGTTAATAACTTAATCGGTTTACTCGACTGAGAATTTCTTAATGGTTTCATTGGTTTTGAAAAGCTCTACTTTTGTACCGAATCAGTCTTATTGAAACTGCAATTGAGTGCGTATACGTAACCTTAATGTTTTACTTCATTATTGTTATCACTCGTTACCCTTTAGAAATATTTTGCATTACACCCATACACTGTAACTAATCTTTTAGAATACATTCATGTAACTGAAGATTAATACGTAATTTTCATGTTTTACTTCGTAATTTTTATCACTCATACGATCCATGTTACCTTTGAAATTATTTTCCTGTTCGTAAGATTTGTGAAAGCGAATAATTACTTATATTATGTCAAATAAACATATCTGTGGTCACAAGGCATAACAGCATAACTCGTGTTATGCTCAAACTGAGTTATTAATGCCATAATGTTCCCCACCTTCGATTACGTATTGTGACACATTTTGCTGATGATCCCTCGTTCAGTTATCTATATATAACAGCATATCTCACTGTGTCACTACATTACAAATGGATTATTATATCGATACAAAACTTTAAAGTTCTCTCCTGAAAAGTTTTAAAAGCAGACATATGCTGTTATGCCTTGTAACTACAGATATCACTCATGTGCTTCTTGTTCTCTTGTAGAATACATTGAACTTAATGGTAATATAAGACGTATACGTAATATTCATGCTCAGTAATAATCACTCAGTAACAAACTATGTTACTTTTAGAAATAGATTTGTGTCATAATATTAAGAAAAAAATCTTAAATTATTATTTAATGAGAGCAAAAATTTATAATTTATTTTCTTTTTGGCAGTTAATTTAGTCTCACCCTGTTTAGTGCATACAGTGCTACGACTGCCTTCGGCAAACATAATACATTCAAATTGAAATCAACTTATATTGGAGAAAATGATGTTGATGATATGGTAGAGATACACCTGAGCCTCGAAAAACATATCTTAAGTTTATTACAAAAATATGAAAATAAATTAAAAATAATATACTTAAGATTAAAACTTTAGTAGTTCAGCAATTATTTAAAAGCTGACTTTTTCAAATGCTGACATCAATATAAATTTTTTAAATTTTATATTTTACTATCCTTCGCTCAAGACTCAAGTGTATTTGCAGATATTTGAATATGTTTAGTTTAAGTAAAAAGCAAATATTACTTTTTACTATTTATTTGTACTTCTTTCTACATCTACTTTTCCTTCATCTTGGCCTTTTAACTTTTCTATTATTTATTTTCAATCCTGAATTGTACTTGAGCAAAAGGAAAAAGCGAGAAATGCATTAAATGCGGCAAATATCAATTGAAATAACACTAACGGCAATACATATAAAGGAAATACAAGGCAGGCTAAAAAGCAAAAGCACGCAAATGAAATAAAATAAAATAAAATAAAATAAAATAAAATAAAATAAAATAAAATAAAATAAAATAAAATAAAATAAAATAAAATAAAATAAAATAAAATAAAATAAAATAAAATAAAATAAAATAAAATAAAATAAAATAAAATAAAATAAAATAAAATAAAATAAAATAAAATAAAATAAAATAAAATAAAATAAAATAAAATAAAATAAAATAAAATAAAATAAAATAAAATAAAATAAAATAAAATAAAATAAAATAAAATAAAATAAAATAAAATAAAATAAAATAAAATAAAATAAAATAAAATAAAATAAAATAAAATAAAATAAAATAAAATAAAATAAAATAAAATAAAATAAAATAAAATAAAATAAAATAAAATAAAATAAAATAAAATAAAATAAAATAAAATAAAATAAAATAAAATAAAATAAAATAAAATAAAATAAAATAAAATAAAATAAAATAAAATAAAATAAAATAAAATAAAATAAAATAAAATAAAATAAAATAAAATAAAATAAAATAAAATAAAATAAAATAAAATAAAATAAAATAAAATAAAATAAAATAAAATAAAATAAAATAAAATAAAATAAAATAAAATAAAATAAAATAAAATAAAATAAAATAAAATAAAATAAAATAAAATAAAATAAAATAAAATAAAATAAAATAAAATAAAATAAAATAAAATAAAATAAAATAAAATAAAATAAAATAAAATAAAATAAAATAAAATAAAATAAAATAAAATAAAATAAAATAAAATAAAATAAAATAAAATAAAATAAAATAAAATAAAATAAAATAAAATAAAATAAAATAAAATAAAATAAAATAAAATAAAATAAAATAAAATAAAATAAAATAAAATAAAATAAAATAAAATAAAATAAAATAAAATAAAATAAAATAAAATAAAATAAAATAAAATAAAATAAAATAAAATAAAATAAAATAAAATAAAATAAAATAAAATAAAATAAAATAAAATAAAATAAAATAAAATAAAATAAAATAAAATAAAATAAAATAAAATAAAATAAAATAAAATAAAATAAAATAAAATAAAATAAAATAAAATAAAATAAAATAAAATAAAATAAAATAAAATAAAATAAAATAAAATAAAATAAAATAAAATAAAATAAAATAAAATAAAATAAAATAAAATAAAATAAAATAAAATAAAATAAAATAAAATAAAATAAAATAAAATAAAATAAAATAAAATAAAATAAAATAAAATAAAATAAAATAAAATAAAATAAAATAAAATAAAATAAAATAAAATAAAATAAAATAAAATAAAATAAAATAAAATAAAATAAAATAAAATAAAATAAAATAAAATAAAATAAAATAAAATAAAATAAAATAAAATAAAATAAAATAAAATAAAATAAAATAAAATAAAATAAAATAAAATAAAATAAAATAAAATAAAATAAAATAAAATAAAATAAAATAAAATAAAATAAAATAAAATAAAATAAAATAAAATAAAATAAAATAAAATAAAATAAAATAAAATAAAATAAAATAAAATAAAATAAAATAAAATAAAATAAAATAAAATAAAATAAAATAAAATAAAATAAAATAAAATAAAATAAAATAAAATAAAATAAAATAAAATAAAATAAAATAAAATAAAATAAAATAAAATAAAATAAAATAAAATAAAATAAAATAAAATAAAATAAAATAAAATAAAATAAAATAAAATAAAATAAAATAAAATAAAATAAAATAAAATAAAATAAAATAAAATAAAATAAAATAAAATAAAATAAAATAAAATAAAATAAAATAAAATAAAATAAAATAAAATAAAATAAAATAAAATAAAATAAAATAAAATAAAATAAAATAAAATAAAATAAAATAAAATAAAATAAAATAAAATAAAATAAAATAAAATAAAATAAAATAAAATAAAATAAAATAAAATAAAATAAAATAAAATAAAATAAAATAAAATAAAATAAAATAAAATAAAATAAAATAAAATAAAATAAAATAAAATAAAATAAAATAAAATAAAATAAAATAAAATAAAATAAAATAAAATAAAATAAAATAAAATAAAATAAAATAAAATAAAATAAAATAAAATAAAATAAAATAAAATAAAATAAAATAAAATAAAATAAAATAAAATAAAATAAAATAAAATAAAAAAAATAAAATAAAATATAAAATAAAATAAAATAAAATAAATAATTCTTTGCAACTTTAATTTCATTTCATTTTTAGTTACTTAAAATTCTTTGCTTTTATTCACTCCTTTAACAAATTTGCGCTGAAAATATACAAAACGATCAAAAATTTTTAAAATATTTTTTATACATAAATACATGTATGTATATATAAGTATGTGCGTAAATTTCTCTTAGAATATGAAATATATTTCCTCCTAGAGGAAATGCTTTGACAAATATGCAAACTGTTACTTTAACTTCCTTCGCGTAGCGGAAATGCAGAGACGAATAGGAAAAAATTCGCAAAGGAAAAATGTTAGGGTGAGAGAAAGAGAGGGTGATAATATATGTATGTGTGTGTGGGACCATGTGTCTGAACGAACATTTACTAAATGTATTACTACATTATGATTTATGACAATATATTTTTCTCTAAGATTTTGAACACTAAAACTGGGAGGAAAATTCTTTTATACCAAATGGAAAATTTTGGCTTATTTAAAAGCACTTTATATGTTAAAATGTTGCTAGAAATATGGAACGCATATTTTTCAATTGATAATCTAAGTAATTTATGGGCGAATTATTAACAGTTAAGGGAGAAAAATTGCAGAAAATATGTCGGAATATACATATATGTAAATAAGAAAAAAATATGTATACCTCTCATGAAAACTAACGGTCACAGTATTTTGTTAATTAATGTTCTATAAAATTACGATCCAGACAAAAATTTTAAAAATATATTTTAAATATATATGAATACTCGTTTTTTTTGGAAATCTTTAATACACATTAGAAGTAAAAAAATCGCTTAAGTAAATCGGCTAATAGAAAAGTTCATCGTTGATGACTTTTCTAATAGAAAAGTTCATCGTTGATGACTTTTCCAATAGAAAAGTTCATCGTTGATGACTTTTCTAATAGAAAAAAGTTCATCGTTGATGACTTTTCTTATAGAAAAGTTCATCGTTGATGACTTTTTTTATAGAAAAGTTCATCGTTGATGACTTTTCTTATAGAAACGTTCATCGTTGATGACTTTTCTTATAGAAACGTTCATCGTTGATGACTTTTCTTATAGAAAAGTTCATCGTTGATGACTTTTTTTATAAAAAGGTTCATCGTTGACGACTTTTCTTGTAACTTTTTCACATTGCTTTGATGTTGCAAACTTCCCTAATGTTCAACCGTACATATGCAATAAAATGCATTGCAAGTATTTATACTGGATTGATGTTCACAAAAACAGGTGTTTCTAAAATCCCAAGATTTTCGAGAGTAACCACATGTGGACTTCGGCGTAAACTTTACTCTCCGGTAAAAGCTTTATTTGTTTACCTATGAGTAGCACTTCTTTGGTTTTGAATTAAGGAAGATATCTTAAGTCAACCAAATCTTTACAAATCCTTTGCCACCAGGTTAAGAAAACTAAAAGCCAAATACAAAACAATGTTAAATCCTTTAGCAAGGGAAAGAACAACTGCAAGAAATTCGTAAATAAACTTTTAAAGAAAGCAAAAGTAGCTAACGGTATTTTTAGCCAAGGCACAAACCCAGCACAGCCACAACAGCAAAGGGGATAAATTAGAAGAGTTCTTTAGCATTTTCAGAAAAAAATTAAATGAAATTTAAAGGCATACATAAAATATCAAAGAAATGTATTTTAAATGTTCACCACATTGCTACAAGGATTCAGGTGGGTTTGTGTCTTGGTTGAACACAACATAAACTTCATATCCTTCCCGAAAATCTAAAACTGTGAATATATTGTTATTGACAAATTCAAAGTTATTCCTTGACCAGCTTTTTTGTTTGTTAGTTTTACATTCATGGACAACCCATATATCACAAAAAATGTTAACACAACCTAGATATTTAAACAGCTAAATAAAAAGAATTTGTAAAAATTCAATATAAATTGATGATTATTTTAGCTTTTCTCTGGGGATTAAAGAAACTCAATAATTGACGAATGCAAAACGGTTTGCATAATCAATGGAAACAGTAAGATATAACTACGTTTTTGTTAGTTAAAAAATTTACCAAAAAAATCGTAAAAAATCCCATTTGAATAATATTAAGCTTATCAGCAAAAAACAGGTTGTTATAATTACACTAAGCGACAAAATTAAAGAGACCTAACATTTTCTTAAGGCACGTCAAGTTCCCCATATTTAAAAATATTCATACTAAATAACGTATGATTGATAAAAATTAAAGTAATATTTTTTTATGATTAATGTTATTCGATGTAGTGATTTCTGCTTCCAACGATAGTTAAAGAAATGTAAGAAAGGTACCTCCAGTCGTATGATTGATATTAATTAAGTAAATCACCTTGCCGTATGATTTTTTAAATTTACTCTAGGGTCCACTAGAGCGTATGATTATTTCCAGCAATCGCTATAGGGGATAACATAATATTTTGCTAAAGTTTTAAGTTACGAAACAATAGAACTACTCACCATTCTCCGAGGCCAAAGTGATATGGATGAAAATTCGTATTACACAGTGTTTTGTTATCCATTGGGAACGCATGGCTTAATAATTTAAAATCTGCAAAAAAGTTAAATATTTTTATTATGTGATTGGGTTTTTTGATTTACGAAAAAAGTAATACTTAAATATTGAATAATTGTTTGCATAGTCATGGAAATAATCACAGAATATGTTTGTCAATCATAGGCAAAATGTGAAATTTAATCAAATAATGTAAAAAAATTAAAAAAAAGAAAAAGAGTAAATAAAATAAATAAAATAAATAAAATAAATAAAATAAATAAAATAAATAAAATAAATAAAATAAATAAAATAAATAAAATAAATAAAATAAATAAAATAAATAAAATAAATAAAATAAATAAAATAAATAAAATAAATAAAATAAATAAAATAAATAAAATAAATAAAATAAATAAAATAAATAAAATAAATAAAATAAATAAAACAAATAAAATAAATAAAATAAATAAAATAAATAAAATAAATAAAATAAATAAAATAAATAAAATAAATAAAATAAATAAAATAAATAAAATAAATAAAATAAATAAAATAAATAAAATAAATAAAATAAATAAAATAAATAAAATAAATAAAATAAATAAAATAAATAAAATAAATAAAATAAATAAAATAAATAAAATAAATAAAATAAATAAAATAAATAAAATAAATAAAATAAATAAAATAAATAAAATAAATAAAATAAATAAAATAAATAAAATAAATAAAATAAATAAAATAAATAAAATAAATAAAATAAATAAAATAAATAAAATAAATAAAATAAATAAAATAAATAAAATAAATAAAATAAATAAAATAAATAAAATAAATAAAATAAATAAAATAAATAAAATAAATAAAATAAATAAAATAAATAAAATAAATAAAATAAGTAAAATAAATAAAATAAATAAAATAAATAAAATAAATAAAATAAATAAAATAAATAAAATAAATAAAATAAATAAAATAAATAAAATAAATAAAATAAATAAAATAAATAAAATGAATACAAAGTAAGAAAATAAATAATAACTAGAATAAAAAACAATAAATTATAAAAATAAAAAATAATGTACTTCAAAATAAAATTATTATGTACTTCAGATATCCGATTGCAATTTTTATTTAATTTTAAATTCCTGACTGAATAATTCATTTAAATATAATGCTTTCGAACGTTCTCCTTTTTATTTATTCCTCTTTCGACTTTTTTATTTCTAGAGCATTTCCTTTATCGTGCCTCGGATATTTGTTCCTGCACTTAGTCACCGACTTAAATGCGTATACATGTTCCGCATGGCAAGAAAATGCAAAAATGCAGAGTAATGCAATACTTAAGTCTTTAAAATAAATTGCATTTGTTTTTTGCAGCTGACGACTCGGCGTTGAGCACAGACTTAACAGAACAAAAGCCAACATAACATTACATGTTTGAGGGGCTTACAGTGCCGCACTAGCGCTGAAATGAAAGGCAATTTTGCCAAAGAATGATGAAATTTTGCGCAAGAAATAGCCTCGAATAAGTTTTATAAATCCCTCTCCAATTCTTTTCCTTTGCCAGTTAAAAATCGTTCACTCCAAAATCGTCCCACCCTTTTGCTCGAGTAAGCCATTAATGACATACACACTGCCATTACTCCTGACACCGGATGATGGTAACGAAGTTTGAGTTGATGGCTATGGTAACATTGAGGCTGATGATCGTGAGCACCTCCGACATGCCCTAGATGGAAGTGAGAGTTCTAGGTCTCATCCCATGCCATCGCTATAGACTGATGACTGAGTAGAATAAGGTGTTAAATTGCAATAAATTTGCATTTGTGCTAAAGTCGAGGTGATGGTATGGATTTGGGGCACTTGGAGCGCGAGTGGTACAGGGTAACTGCGATAAATGATTTCTATATAATTCACGTGCATACATATTTAATTACATTTTTACAATGAAACCCTTAAAAGGCTCTCGTTAAGTAATATTAAATAAAATGAGGAGAATGTGAAGAAGTGTTGGTTTTATCATAGTAAACATAATGACAGGAATTAAAAACGAGTTCACCACTGCCGATGATGTATGGAAAGTAACAGTAACTACTTACGAGTATACGCAAATTATATTGGTACTATTTTGAAGGTAATCTTCTTATAGAAAAGTTGCCAAAGCCAAGTTTTCTTATAGAAAAGTTGCCCAAAGCCAAGTTTTCTTAAAGAAAAGTTGGCCAAAGCCAAGTTTTCTTATAGAAAAGTTGGCCAAAGTCATGTTTTCTTATAGAAAAATTGGCCAAAGCCAAGTTTTCTTATAGAAAAGTTGGCCAAAGCCAAGTTTTCTTACAGAAACGTTAGCCAAAGCCAAGTTTTCTTATAGAAATATTGGCCAAAGCCAAGTTTTCTTATAGAAATATTGGCCAAAGCCAAGTTTTCTTATAGAAAAGTGGGCCAACGCCAAGTTTTCTTATAGAAAAGTTTGCCATCGCCAACTTTTCTTATAGAAAAGTTGGCCAAAGCCTAGAAAAGTTGGCCAAAGCCAAGTTTTCTTATAGAAAAGTTTGCCAAAGCCAAGTTTTCTTATAGAAAAGTTTGCCAAAGCCAAGTTTTCTTATAGAAAAGTTGGCCAAAGCCAAGTTTTCTTATAGAAAAAGTTGGCCAAAGCCAAGTTTTCTTATAGAAAAAGTTGGCCAAAGCCATGTTTTCTTATAGGAAAGTTGGCCAAAGCCAAGTTTTCTTATAGAAAAGTTGGCCAAAGCCAAGTTTTCTTATAGAAAAGTTGGCCAAAGCCAAGTTTTCTTATATAAAAATTGCCAAAGCCAAGTTTTCTTATAGAAAAATTGCCAAAGCCAAGTTTTCTTATAGAAAAATTGCCAAAGCCAAGTTTTCTTATAGAAAAGTTGCCCAAAGCCAAGTTTTCTTATAGAAAAAGTTGGCCAAAGCCATGTTTTCTTATAGGAAAGTTGGCCAAAGCCAAGTTTTCTTATAGAAAAGTTGGCCAAAGCCAAGTTTTCTTATATAAAAATTGCCAAAGCCAAGTTTTCTTATAGAAAAATTGCCAAAGCCAAGTTTTCTTATAGAAAAATTGCCAAAGCCAAGTTTTCTTATAGAAAAATTGCCAAAGCCAAGTTTTCTTACAGAAAAATTGGCCAAAGCCAAGTTTTCTTATAGAAACGTCAAATATAATAAAATAAGTCCCTTGCACCTTTTAATTAAGACAACAAATTTTTATTAAAATAAATTTCAATTTCTCTGCTATATTTTGCTTCCCATTTCATTGCTTTATTCCTTTATACAATGCTGCAATTGTATTCGCTCTTTCTTTCAATTTTTTTCTGAAAATTTTGTTTTTTTTCCAGTTATTCTCATTAACTTTTGACCACTTGTAGAGACAATTTAATTTATGTCTGCTTGTGATTTTGATACAAAACAGGCCAAGTTTTCTTATAGAAAAGTTGGCCAAAGCCAAGTTTTCTTATAGAAAAGTTTGCCAAAGCCAAGTTTTCTTATAGAAAAGTTGGCCAAAGCCAAGTTTTCTTATAGAAAAAGTTGGTCAACGCCAAGTTTTCTTATAGAAAAAGTTGGCCAAAGCCAAGTTTTCTTATAGAAAAGTTGGCCAAAGCCAAGTTTTCTTATAGAAAATTGGCCAAAGCCAAGTTTTCTTATAGAAAATTGGCCAAAGCCAAGTTTTCTTATAGAAAAATTGCCAAAGCCAAGTTTTCTTATAGAAAAATTGCCAAAGCCAAGTTTTCTTATAGAAAAATTGCCAAAGCCAAGTTTTCTTATAGAAAAATTGCCAAAGCCAAGTTTTCTTATAGAAAAATTGCCGAAGCCACGTTTTCTTACAGAAAAGTTGGCCAAAGCCAAGTTTTCTTATAGAAAAGTTGGCCAATGCCAAGTTTTCTTATAGAAAAGTTGGCCAAATCCAAGTTTTCTTATAGAAAAGTTTGCCAAAGACAAGTTTTCTTATAGAAAAGTTTGCCAAAGACAAGTTTTCTTATAGAAAAGTTTGCCAAAGACAAGTTTTCTTATAGAAAAGTTTGCCAAAGACAAGTTTTCTTATAGAAAATTTGGCCAAAGCTATGTTTTCTCATAGAAAAGTTGGCCAAAGCCAAGTTTTTTTGTAGAAAAGTTGGCCAAAACCAAGTTTTCTTATAGTAAAGTTGGCCAAAGCCAAGTTATCTTATAGTAAAGTTGGCCAAAGCCAAGTTTTCTTATAGAAAAGTTGGCCAAAGCCAAGTTTTCTTATAGAAAAGTTGGCCAAAGCCAAGTTTTCTTATAAGAAAGTTGGCCAAAGCCAAGTTTTCTTATAGAAATATTGGCCAAAGCCAAGTTTTCTTATAGAAATGTTGGCCAAAGCCAAGTTTTCTTATAGAAATGTTGGCCAAAGCCAAGTTTTCTTATAGAAAAGTTGGCCAAAGCCAAGTTTTCTTATAGAAAAGTTGACCAAAGCCAAGTTTTCTTATAGAAAAGTTGGCCAAAGCCAAGTTTTCTTATAGAAAAGTTGGCCAAAGCCAAGTTTTCTTATAGAAAAGTTGGCCAAAGCCAAGTTTTCTTATAGAAAAGTTGGCCAAAGCCAAGTTAGCCAAAGCCAAGTTTTCTTATAGAAAAGTTTTCCAAAGCCAAGTTTTCTTATGGAAAAGTTTGCCAAAGCCAAGTTTTCTTATAGAAAATTTGCCAAAGACAAGTTTTCTTATAGAAAAGTTGGCCACAGCTAGGTCAAGATATAGCCAAGTTTTCTTATAGAAATATTGGCCAAAGCCAGGTTCTCTTATAGAAAAGTTGGCCAAAGCCAAGTTTTTTGTAGAAAAGTTGGCCAAAGCCAAGTTTTCTTATAATAAAGTTGGCCAAAGCCAAGTTATCTTATAGAAAAGTTTGCCAAAGCCAAGTTTTCTTATAGAAAATTTGGCCAAAGCCAAGTTTTCTTATAGAAAAGTTGGCCAAAGCCAAGTTTTCTTATAGAAAAGTTTGCCAAAGCCAAGTTTTCTTATAGAAAAGTTTGCCAAAGACAAGTTTTCTTATAGAAAAGTTTGCCAAAGCCAAGTTTTCTTATAGAAAAGTTTGCCAAAGCCAAGTTTTCTTATAGAAAAGTTTGCCAAAGCCAAGTTTTCTTATAGAAAAGTTGGCCAAAGCCAAGTTTTTTTATAGAAAAAGTTGGCCAACGCCAAGTTTTCTTATAGAAAAAGTTAGCCAAAGCCAAGTTTTCTTATAGAAAAGTTGGCCAAAGCCAAGTTTTCTTATAGAAAAGTTGGCCAAAGCCAAGTTTTCTTATAGAAAATTGGCCAAAGCCAAGTTTTCTTATAGAAAATTGGCCAAAGCCAAGTTTTCTTATAGAAAATTGGCCAAAGCCAAGTTTTCTTATAGAAAAATTGCCAAAGCCAAGTTTTCTTATAGAAAAATTGCCAAAGCCAAGTTTTCTTATAGAAAAATTGCCAAAGCTACGTTTTCTTACAGAAAAGTTGGCCAAAGCCAAGTTTTCTTATAGAAAAGTTGGCCAATGCCAAGTTTTCTTATAGAAAAGTTGGCCAATGCCAAGTTTTCTTATAGAAAAGTTGGCCAATGCCAAGTTTTCTTATAGAAAAGTTGGCCAATGCCAAGTTTTCTTATAGAAAAGTTGGCCAATGCCAAGTTTTCTTATAGAAAAGTTGGCCAATGCCAAGTTTTCTTATAGAAAAGTTGGCCAATGCCAAGTTTTCTTATAGAAAATTGGCCAAAGAAAAGTTTTCTTATAGAAAATTGGCCAAAGCCAAGTTTTCTTATAGAAAATTGGCCAAAGCCAAGTTTTCTTATAGAAAATTGGCCAAAGCCAAGTTTTCTTATAGAAAATTGGCCACAGCCAAGTTTTCTTATAGAAAAATTGCCAAAGCCAAGTTTTCTTACAGAAAAATTGCCAAAGCCAAGTTTTCTTATAGAAAAATTGCCAAAGCTAGGTTTTCTTACAGAAAAGTTGGCCAAAGCCAAGTTTTCTTATAGAAAAGTTGGCCAATGCCAAGTTTTCTTATAGAAAAGTTGGCCAATGTCAAGTTTTCTTATAGAAAAGGTTGGCCAAAGCCAAGTTTTCTTATAATAAAGTTGGCCAAAGCCAAGTTATCTTATAGAAAAATTGGCCGAAGCCAAGTTTTCTTATAGAAAAGTTGGCCGAAGCCAAGTTTTCTTATAGAAAAGTTGGCCGAAGCCAAGTTTTCTTATAGAAAAGTTGGCCGAAGCCAAGTTTTCTTATAGAAAAGTTGGCCGAAGCCAAGTTTTCTTATAGAAAAGTTGGCCGAAGCCAAGTTTTCTTATAGAAAAGTTGGCCGAAGCCAAGTTTTCTTATAGAAAAGTTGGCCGAAGCCAAGTTTTCTTATAGAAAAGTTGGCCGAAGCCAAGTTTTCTTATAGAAAAGTTGGCCGAAGCCAAGTTTTCTTATAGAAAAGTTGGCCGAAGCCAAGTTTTCTTATAGAAAAGTTGGCCGAAGCCAAGTTTTCTTATAGAAAAGTTGGCCGACGCCAAGTTTTCTTATAGAAAAGTTGGCCGAAGCCAAGTTTTCTTATAGAAAAGTTGGCCGAAGCCATGTTTTCTTATAGAAAAGTTGGCCGAAGCCATGTTTTCTTATAGAAAAGTTGGCCAAAGCCAAATTTTCTTATAGAAAAGTTGGCCAAAGCCAAGTTTTCTTGTAGAAAGGTTGACCAAAGCCAAGAAAAGTTGGCCAAAGCCTAGAAAAGTTGGCCAAAGCCAAGTTTTCTTATAGAAAAGTTTGCCAAAGCCAAGTTTTCTTATAGAAAAAGTTGGCCAAAGCCAAGTTTTCTTATAGAAAAATTGGCCAAAGCCAAGTTTTCTTACAGAAAAGTTGACCAAAGCCAAGTTTTCTTACAGAAAAGTTGGCCAAAGCCAAGTTTTCTTACAGAAAAGTTGGCCAAAGCCAAGTTTTCTTATAGAAAAGTTGGCCAAAGCCAAGTTTTCTTATAGAAAAGTTGGCCAAAGTCAAGTTTTCTTATAAAAAAGTTGGCCAAAGCCAAGTTATCTTATAGAAAAGTTGGCCAAAGCCAAGTTATCTTATAGAAAAGTTGGCCAAAGCCAAGTTTTCTTATAGAAAAGTTGGCCAAAGCCAAGTTTTCTTATAGAAAAGTTGGCCAAAGCCAAGTTTTCTTATAGAAAAGTTGGCCAAAGCCAAGTTTTCTTATAGAAAAGTTGGCCATAGCCAAGTTTTCTTATAGAAATATTGGCCAAAGTCAAGTTTTCTTATAGAAAAGTTGGCCATAGCCAAGTTTTCTTATAGAAAAGTTGGCCAAAGACAAGTTTTCTTATGGAAAAGTTGGCCAAATCCAAGTTTTCTTATAGAAAAGTTGGCCAAAGCCAAGTTTTCTTATTGAAAAGTTGTCCAAAGCCAAGTTATCTTGTAGAAAAGTTGGCCAAAGACAAGTTGTCTTATAGAAAAGTTGGCCAAAGCCATCTTTTCTTATAGAAAAGTCAAATATAATAAAATAAGTCCCTTGCCCCTTTTAATTCAGACAACAAATTTTTATTAAAATAAATTGCAATTTCTCTACTATATTTTGCTTCCCATTTCATTGCTTTATTCCTTTATACAATGCTGAAATTGTACTCGCTCTTTCTTTCAAGTTTTTTCAGAAAATTTTGTTTTTTTTTAGTTATTCTCTAAAAAAATCAAAATTGAAAGTAGTAGAGCAAAGAGCAGAAAAAATTCTCATTAACTTTTGACCACTTGTAGAGACAATTTAATTTAAGTCTGCTTGTGATTTTGATACAAAACAGAACAAGCGAGAAAGCATAATTTCAAAGTTTAATTATCAAACCGAGAAAAAAGAAAAATTGTGAATAAGAACAAGAATAAAAAAGCTGAACGAATGGGAAATGAACAGAATTAGAATGAAAAGAAAATGAGACATAATGAACTATGAAAAATGCAAGGATGAAGAAATTCACAAACGGCGAGTTAAAGAGGATTGATAAGTTGTCACAGACACTGGTTTAGTTTTTCTTTTGTCAAAAAGGAAAATAACTATTAAAATGTTGGGTAAAAAAATATTGTTTCAGTAAAGATATTAATAAAAGGCCTTGACTTATGCAAAGTATAATAAAGAATATTGTCACCTTATGACTCCAAATTCTGTTCGCATTAAATGTAATTAATATTTAATTATATACAATTATAAAACAATAACACTTTATATGTATATCATTGCCTAGTTTTAGCAGTCCCATTTACCCCTTGAGCCATTGCCTATTTTTGGGGGAATGGATAATTATTCCTACGAAAAATCTATTACCATAGCATACTTTTAGGCATTCATGTCAACAACCCTCCCAGGAATAGAAAATACCATTTCAACCCAAACACAAAACAAAACTTAACCGCAGACAAACACCAAGAAAAGCTCAATTTCGTTACTCTTTCACAGTATACTTTCAGGAGCCACAATGCTATACAATTTACTCGCATAACTTTCCAGACATGTTTTTGTGGTGGTCATAAACTTCAATAGGAAAAAAATAACAAAAAAAGGAAAACAGACCACTCAGAAAATATACGATAAAGTAAACAACACTTGCAGACATACCTATAAAGTATTACACACACAAATAATACCTACAATAGGCGAAACAGGAAAATAACTTCGGAATTAAAACAGGAACTAGGCCATTACAAACACAAGGACGGACAAATACCCAGACGGTCGTACACTCAGCAGTTAGAACGAATTTGTTAATGGAAACCTATTTTAATTTTTCTTAGAATGAATTTTCATTACACCCTTATACATATGTATAGGCTTCCATTGAAACATAATCACACGTACGACAAATATTATGAAGGTCATTCTAGGCTATGGACGCATTTTCCCCTTAAGACCATTCCATTCTAGCTCTTGTTGCTATTGTGAACGTTCCTATGTACGTTTTATGTTGGCATTTGCAAAATGATTACTTCTTCTTGTGGTTTCCTTTTTGGCAAAGAGTGAAGAAAGGCTGTCCCCGGCAGACACTCAAGGGACTTGGTGACACACCATCATAAAAAATAATGTACTATAAATGGCCAGGAATTACTGGGAAAATAAATGGTCACCACCAGTAGAACATGTGGGAGTTTAGGGGAGAACGAGAGCAAAAAAAATCCACGAATAAATTATAACACAAAGTATAGTATTGTATAAATCCAGCAAATCACAGTCCAGAGAACGTGCCACAATGAAAAGAAAATTATTTTTGGTTGGAATATCTTTTTGAGAGTGAGAGAGTTTTTGGAGATCTTAAATACTTAAAGGAAAGAAAACACCAAACAATAAAACAATTAGTACAGAAGACAGCCTATTTATAGATACAATTTAAATTAATTAAAACTTAAAGCATACATGAGGGCGCATTACCATTAAAGGGGCGTCAATATCCATTGATAGAGGGCAAATTACCATTGACAGAGGGCAAATTACCATTGACAGAGGGTCAATGACTATTGACAGAGGGTCAATAATCATTGACGGAGGGTCAATAACCATTGATAGAGGGTCAATGACCATTTTGACACAGGGTCAATGAACATTAATAGCGGGCCAATGACCATTGACAAAGAGTCAATGACTATTGACAAAGTGTCAATGACCACTGACAAAGAGTCAATGGCCATTGACAGAGGGTCAATAACCATTGACAGAGGGTCAATAACCATTGACGGAGGGTCAATGAATGTTGACAGAGGGTCAATGAACATTGACAGAGAGTCAATTACCTTTGACAGAGGGTCAATGAACATTGACAGAGGGTCAATGAACATTGATAGAGGGTCAATGAACATTGATAGAGGGTATATGTCCATTAACAAAGAGTCAATGACCATTGACAAAGAGTCAATGACCATTGACAGTGGGTCAATGAACTTTGACAGAGGGTCAATGAACATTGACAGACGGCCAACAAACATTGACAGAGGGTCAATGACCATTGACAGAGGGTCAATGACCAATGACAGAGGGTCAATGACCATTGACAGAGGGTCAATAGCCATTGACAGAGAGTCAATGACCATTGACAGAGAGTCAATGGCCATTGACAGAGAGTCAATGGCCATTGACAGAGAGTCAATTACCATTGACAGAGAGTCAATTACCATTGACGGAGAGTCAGTGACCATTGACAGAGAGTCAATGAGCATAGACAGAGGGCAAATTATCAATGAGCTTTGACAGAGGGCAAATTACCAATGAGCTTTGACAGAGGGTCAATGACCATTTACAGAGAGTCAATGATCATTGACAGAAGGTCAATGACCATTGACAGAAGGTCAATGACCATTGACAGAAGGTCAATGACCATTGACAGAAGGTCAATGACCATTGACAGGGGGTCAATGACCATTGACAGAGAGTCAATGCCCATTGACAGAGAGTCAATGACCATTGACAGAGAGTCAATGACCATTGACAGAGAGTCAATGACCATTGACAGAGAGTCAATGACCATTGACAGAGAGTCAATGACCATTGACAGAGAGTCAATGACTATTGACAGAGAGTCAATGACTATTGACAGAGAGTCAATGACCACTGACAGAGAGTCAATGACCATTGACAGAGAGTCAATGACCATAGACAGAGGACAAATTACCAATGATCTTTGACAATGGTCATTGACAGAGAGTCAATGACCATTGACAAAGGGTCAGTGATCATTGACAGAGGGTCATTGAACATTGACCATCTGTCAATAAATTTTTTTTTAATAATTTTTCAATGAACATTGACAGATGGTCAATGACCATTGACAGATGGTCAATGACCATTGACAGATTGTCGATGACCATTGACAAAGGGTCAATGACCATTGACAAAGGGTCAATGACCATTGACAAAGGGTCAATGACCATTGACAAAGGGTCAATGAACATTGACAAAGGGTCAATGACCATTGACAAAGGGTCAATGACCATTGACAAAGGTTCAATGACCATTGACAAAGGTTCAATGACAATTGACAAAGGGTCAATGACTATTGATAGAGGTTCAATGACCATTGACGGATGGAGAATGACCATTGACAATGGGTCAATGACCATTAACAAAGGGTCAATGACCATTAACAAAGGGTCAATGACCATTGACAAAGGGTTAATGACCATTGTCAAAGGGTCAACGACCATTGTCAAAGGGTCAATGACCATTGACAAAGGGTCAATGACCGTTGACAAAGGGTCAATGACTATTGACAGAGGGTCAATGACCATTATGAGAGGGTCAATGACCATTGACAGAGGGTTAATGACCATTCACAGAGGCTCAATGACCATTAACAGAGGGTCAATGACCATTGACAGAGGGTTAATGACCATTGACAGAGGGCAATGACTATTGACAAAGGGTCAATGACTATTGACAAAGGGTCAATGACTATTGAAAAAGTGTCAATGACTATTAACAAAGGGTCAATGACCATTGACAAAGGGTCAATGACCACTGACAAAGGTTCAATGACCATTGACAAAGGGTCAATGACCATTGACAGAAGGTCAATGACCATTGACATCGGTTCACTGACCATTGACCGAGGGCCAGAGGGTGAATGCCCATTGACAGAGGGTCAATGAACATTAACGGAAGGTCAATGACCTTTGCAGAGGGTCCATGAACTTTGCAGAGGGTTAATGACCATTGACAGAGGGTCAATGGCCATTGACAGAAGCTTCCACATCCCTGACCTTCTTGACTTTCTGCCAATGACCATTGAAGTTCTATTAATGGTCATTGACCATCTGTTAATGGTCACTGATCCTCATTAAATGGTCATTGATCCTAATTTAATGGTCATTGATCCTAGTTCAACTGTTATTGACTCTGTCGGAGATCACTTACCCCCTGTCGATGGTTATTGGCCCACTGTCAACAATCATCGATTCTCAGTTGACATTTACAAAAGGTCAATGACATTTAATAGAAGGTCAAAGGTTATTGGTAGATAGTCAGAGACTATTACCAGTTAGTCAATGACTAGTGACATGGTCACTCTGACCGTTGACAGAGTGACCATGAGGGTCAGTGATCAATGACAGAGATCAGTGACTATTTAAATAGAGCTAGTAACCATTTAAAGATAGTCAATGACCACAGACAGAGGGTCAATGACCATTGACAGAGGGTCATTGACCATTGACAGAGGGTCATTGACCATTGACAGAGAATCAATGACCATTGATAGATGGTCAGTGATCTTTGATAGATGGTCAGTGATCATTGACAGATAGACATAGGGTCAATGGCCATTGACAGAGAGCATTAACGGAGTGTCAATGACAATTGAAATAGGGTAAATGACCATGGCAGTTTGTCAGTGTCCATTGACAGATGGTCAGTGACCATTGACAGAGAGTGAATGATCAAAGACATCGGGTCAATAACTATTGACAAAAGTTATTGACCATATGGTCACTAACCACTGACGAAGGGTCAATGACCATTGACAGGGGGTCAATGACCATTGTCAGGGGTCCAATGACCATTGTCAGGGGTCAATGACCATTGACAGGGGTCAAAAATTGACCCCCCTCGATTCTTAAAATTTTCACAGAATCTTCGTTGCACTCTCACAAATGCAGAACAGTTGTGAGACTCAATATTTGTAAAAATTATGGACGAAATACCAAGACTAGTCCGGCAATTTTCGTATGTTTGTGCAAAACACTGCACAGTGGTACGAATTCAAAAAGGGGAAATAATTCGACCGTTTCTTAGCCATGGTAGATGAATAGGTGTTAGATAACTTAAGTTTTATATTTAGACCCCCTATGTCAGACAGGAGCGGAGCTAGAGGTCCTCAAAGTTAGCCACATCGGGTGAAGAAAATGTTCAAGCGCGTGTAACTCGTGTTTCTCTTCCGATTTATAATTTTTTTCTACAAAGGGTTTTTCAAAAAAACTTTGATAGAGAGAGGTCAATGACCATTGAAAGCTAGTCAATCACTATAAACGAAGGTTCAAAAAAAAAAATAAGAGATTGTCAATTTTCATGAAACGAAGTATAATAAGGAATGAAAAAAATCATTGAAGGGGTTATCAACGACTGCTGATAAAGCCTAATGGGAAATATAGCAATTACTTACTATTCAATGACTACTGAGTGATTTTAGTAGATATGGACTCGAGATAAAAACTAAAACTTTATTGGAGGTGAATAACCACTGTTTGAAAGTCAATTGCTATTATTGACTTTCAAACAATGATCAATTAGCAGTGACAAAAAGTCATTGACAACCCACAAGCTGTCAATTAATGTCTCCAGGTGGTCATTTATTATTCGTCATCGACTCTTGAATGGAAATCATTGGCCGGAGTTGACCTCTATTCGTCACTAGAGGTGAATAAGTATTGTTTGATGGTCAACTACTATTGACAAATGGTATTTAACAACCGATGTGATATTATTTAACATTACCATTGTCACTGGCATATTGTCATTGGTCGTTGATTGGAGACCATTGACTGGAACTCAATCTCACTCGCTGGAGGTCAACCACCATTGACTGGAACTGAGTCACAACCGACTGTACGTCTATTACCAATGACTAGAGATCTATCGCCATTGATTGAAAGCCAATCATTATTACTTTCTAAGAAAGCTCATTACATTAAATCATTATTTGGAGGTTCAATGACTTGATTAACTTCTTACAGCATTCTCTGTATTCTCGTAGATTTCCTTCATTTCATAAAGCATTTTGTCAATGATAATAGACTTTCTGACTGAGCCCATTGACTTTCTAAGTGTTGTTCTGCAAATGCTTAGTGATTTTCTGCCAAAACATTGACTGAATTGATTACTTCAAAGCATTCTGTGAATATGTATTGACCTCCTTCTTTATTAATGCATTCTGTTATTGTTCATTGACTTTATGACTACCTTCTTTGAAGTTCTGTCATTGCTTGATGATTTTCTCTCAATGATTTATCTCAATGATCAAAGATTTTTCTATTAATTCTCGTTGATTTTCGATCAATGCTCTTTGATTTTCCCTCAATGATCATTCACTTTATCTCAATGATAATGGATTTTCTATTGATGGTCGTTGATTTTCCAACAATGTTCATTGATATTCTACCATTGCCCACAGACGTTCTCTCTGTGCTCTTTGACTTTCTCTCAATGCTCATTGATTTTCTATCAATGCTTATTGGTTTTCTGTCAATTCTCATTGATTTTCTACCAATGCTCATTGATTTTCTATCAATGCTTATTGATTTTCTGTCAATTATCATTGATTTACTAATATTCTCACAGATTTTCCGCCAATGCTCATGGATTTTCTATCAATGTTCATGGATTTTCTATCAATGTTCATGGATTTTCTATCAATGCTCACTGATTGTCTATCAATGCTCATTGATTTTCTGCCACAGCTCATTAAAACCATTCGATGTTTGTCCATTGGCTATCTCAGGCCGTGTTCATCAATTTTCTGTCTTTAAATTTCCATTTCAGTTTTTTGCATCTTGTCCTCTGAGTGAGAGTAATGCTGAAATCCATCGTTTCAAGTTTCACTGCAATCAACTTACAGTTGTCACTTGAATCTTGTTTACAACCAATTTACGAATTTTTTACCCAATCAATTTCTGGGCTATGGACTTCTAGGAGTTTATTTCATTGTTGTGCTACTGTCTCTGGAAAAATTTTTAACAAACGAAAAAAACAACAACAGTCGAACTGACAATTTTTTGTGAGAAATTTTCTTTTCTTTTTTTGCCAAAGCATTTCATTTCTTCTGTGACATCCTTTGGTCTTCAATCGTGTGATATAAGATGTGGAAAATTGAATTTTATACACATTCATCTGAAGCCTTTGGGTGTTGGGGTTTTTGGTGCAAAAACTGACAACAAAAACATCTACTCATTCGGGGCTTCGAAAGGTTATTTGCATTTGGCAATATAGTACTCATAGAGGGGCCTTGTGGGGTGGCACTTGGCATGAGGTTAACTCTGTATGCAGATGTCCTTTAAATTTGTTTTCTCTCGTTTTTTTTTTGTTTAAATTTTCATCGCTCTGCTCTAGCAGTGTGAGTGAATAAACGTTTGCCCAGTGATAGTACAAATTGTTAAATAAATACCATAGGTATCGAGTACCATTCCGGTCTATCGATAGATATGCACATGTTGAAACCATGGTCACCAATTTGTTGGTTGGTCCAATTTATGCACTATCTGCAAAAAGGATGGAAAATCAAAGCCATTGAAAGAACTGAACATATACAATTGATTGATTTACTGCTCTTTGGGGGATAAGCAAACGAATTTTTTAACTGGAAGCTGTTGGCGAAAAAAATATTGTTTTGTGTAAAATATAGTTTAATAATTAGAAACTTTTTCAGAGAATTTTTTTTTTTTTGGTATTTTTCAAAATATTTAAATTTGTATTTTCTTTAAACCCCACATTGTTTAATTGTGCTTTGAGTTTTTATTTTAGGAACCTTGCTTATAATCCTTTTTCAAATCCTTAATATTTATCAACACTTTTGTAAAAGTTCACATTTCCACTTTATTTGTCTGACTTTTCCTCCTTTAGAAATGCGTTTCTAGAGATTAATGTCAAGTCACTCAAAAGGGTGAATGTGGTATTATTATTATTATTCCTTTGGTGTCCTTGTTAAACACCTCAAAAAAAACCTCATATTGAAAACAAATGAAAAACTCTTGTTTTCACTAAAAGCCTGTCATCTGCTTCTTCTGCTTTAGCTGTTGCTGCTGCAGTCAGGAAACATGTCAAGGATAAAGGTTGTTGTAATTATAATGACATACTTCGGATAAGGAAAACAAAAACAACGACAACAAATATACGAAAACAAGAAAATTGTTTACACGCAGGAACGACATCCTTCTTCCACACCGTTCAAAAATCATCAGAACTCATCAGTTTGTGTATGTGTGAGAGATATGCTCATACACATAAAAATATAGCACTCATAAATCTGCATACATACATATATGCATATGCATATACATATGTATATATAGGTATACAATGCCTATATTTATGCATATATCCTTTTTTGCAGAAATAACAATAAAAATGCATTAAAAACATGACAATACACATTCACAACCAACAACAATATTCATCAATTTGTGTTGTACCAACATGTGCTCCTGAAAACCGAATGCATTAGAGAGACCGAGAACCCGGGCAGAGATTGGCTACGAGATACCCTATAAAGCATAAAATTAAAAAAATTGTATCTAAAAAGCAAAAAACTTTCTCAAAACGTTTTCTCAGAAATATCGACTCTATGGATGGATCGAATAAACCCAGAAGAGCTCGTCAGCGATACGTACCACAGCTCTACAAATTTTGCTTGAAATGAAAGCTAGCATCAAGCTAAACGGTAATCTGGATCAAGATTTCAAACAAATCGCAATGACACAACGAATCAGATTCTAAACCGACAGAAAATATGTGGATTTTTTTTTGTCATTTTTAAATAGGCTTCATCCCCGTGAATAAATGTAACTCCAAGGAAACATCATCACCAATGTTCTTCTCCTAAAGGGTATCAGTATAGATGGATCACCGCCTAATAAAGCCACCTTGACAGATAATGAATAGAATACAGATTTTTCATAAATGCCCTTGCCTTTATGACACTGAAGCGTAGAATGTGTTACTAGAAACAGAACTCTCCAAATTCATTTGAAATAAATGCATCTATCAATCAATTTCTGTATATTGAATTAATCCATCATTTAAGTCAAAATCTTAAACAAAACACGATGACACCACGAATCAATTAGGAAAAGAGAAAACAATATATTTGATTTGTTTAACAATTTTCATTCTACAATTTAGTAGATAACTGAATGGATCATCTACCTTTGAGTAGATATCCGAATGGATCATCTAGCATTAAGTTGATATCCGAATGGATCATCTAGCATTGAGTAGATAAACAAATGGGTCATTTTCCAATGAATATATAACCCAATAGGACATCTACCATTGTGTAGATAACCCTGTGGAGCTAGATGATAACTTTATGGATCATCTAGCTTTGAATAGATATCCGAATGGATCATCTAGCATTGAGTAGATATCCAAATGCATCATCTAGCATTGAGTAGATAACCAAATGGGTCATATTCCAATGAATATATAACCCAATAGGTCATCCATTGTGTAGATAACCCTGTGGATCGTCAATCATTGAGTAGATAACCCAAAAGGTTATCTGCAAATCAGTGGATAACTAAATGGATCGTCAGCCGTTCAGTAGATAACAGAATGGATTATCTACTAGTGTTTCGATAACCGAAACGTCCACAAAGCATTAAATAGATAAGGGAATTATTGAATAGAGGTTACTGGAAGGGTCATCCGGAACTCAATTGATAACCGAATGGTTCATCTACCACAGAGTAGGTAACCCAATGAGTCATCTACCGTTGAGTAGATAACCGAATAGACCATCTAGGCTTGATTAGATAACCAAATGGATCATCTACCATTGAGTAGATAACGAAGCGGATAATATTCCGTTGGGTATATAACCCAGTGGATAAAAACATTGAGTAGATATCCCAATAGATAATCTCAATTGAGTGGATAACTGAATGGGTCAGCTGCCGTTGAGTAGATAACAGAATGGGTTATCTACTATTGATTAGATAACCAAAAGTTTCACCTACCATTACGTAGATAAGTGAATGATTGTGTAAATAACAAAATGGGTCAACCATGATTGCGTAGATTACTGAATGGGTCATCAGGGATTGAATTGGTAACCGAATTGGTCATCTACCACTAAGTAGATAACCTAATGAGTCATCTACCATTTTGTAGATAACCGAATGGACCATCTTGGCTTGAGTAGATAACCAAATGGATCATCTACCATTCAGTAGATAATCAACGGATCATTTTCGGAAAGTAGATAACCCAATAATTCATCTACCATTGGGTATATAACCCGGCAGATCAGCAATTATTGAGTGGATAACTGAATGGGGCATCTGCCATTGAGTAGATAACAGAATGAGTTATCTACTATTGATTAGATAACAAAAAGCTTCATCTACCATTATTGAATAAGTAACCAAATGGATCATATACGATTAAGCAGATAACACAATAGGTTGTTGATATACCATTGAGTAGATAACCAAATGGGTCATCTTCCATTGATAAGATAATTTAATAGGCCATCAAGTATTGAGTAGATAGGCGACTGGAGCATCCATCATTGAATAGATAATCCAATAGGTCATCTACCATTGCATATATAACCCAATAGGTATTCTACCATTGGATAGATAACCCTGTGGATCATCAATCATTGAGTAGATATGCCAATAGATCATTTACAATTGAGTGTATAACTGATTGGGTCATATGCCGTTGAGTACAGAATGGTTCACTACCATTGAGATATTAGAATGGTTCACTACCATTGCGTATATTGCCATCGAGTATTGAATTGATGGGTCACCCACCACTACATATATAACCGAATGATTCATCTACCACTAAATAGATAACAGAATGTGCCATCTACCGTAGAACAGGTAACCGAAATGGATCATCTACCATTGATTAGATAACCTCATGGGTTATGTATCATTGATTATGTAACCGAATGGATCATCTACCATTGAGTAAGTAACCGAATGGGCCATCTACCATTGAGTAGATAACCAAATGGGTCATCTTTTATTGATTAGATAATTTAATAGGTCATCTAGTATTAAGTAGACAGCCGAATGGACCATCTAGCATTGTGTAAATAATCAAATGGGTCATATTCCATTGAATAGATAACCCAATAGGTCATCTAACATTGTGTAGATAACCCAGTGGATCATCAAGAATTGAGTAGATATCCCAACATATCATCTACAATTGAGTGGATAACTGAGAGGGTCATGTGCCGTTGAGTAGATAGCAGAATGGTTCACTACCATTGCGTATATTGCTGAATGGGCCATCAAGGATTGAATTGATAGCCAAATGGTTCACCCACCACTAAATATATAACCGAATTGGTCATCTACCACTAAGTAGATAACTGACTGGGTCATCTACCGTAGAACAGGTAACCGAAATGGGTCATCTACCATTGATTTGATAACCTCATGGGTTATGTATCATTGATTATGTAACCGAATGTATCATCTACCATTGAGTAGGTAACCGAATGGGTCATCTATGATTGTGTGGTAACCGAATAGATCATATTCCATTGAGTAGATATCCCAATAGGCCATACACCGTAGCATAGATTGTCAAATGGATCATCTACTATACTGTAGACCACTGAATAGATAATCTAACATTGATTAGATAACCGAATGGGTCACCATCGATTGTGTAGATCAGCTGACCCATTCGGTTATATATATGATAGTGTTTATAACTGATTGTGTAGATAACCAGATGGATCATCTAGTATTGATTAGATAACCAATTGGTCATAATGTATTGAGTAGATAACCCAATTGGTAATATTTATATAACCAGAGATCCACTCATCTACCATTGAGTGGATCACCTAACCATTAAATAGATAGCCCAACCGGTCATTAAGGTTTGGGTAGATAACCGAATGTGTCATATATTGTTGAGTAGATAACCTAGTGGTCCTTTTTTTCTACCATTGAGTAGATAATAGAATAGGTTTGCTACCACTGAGTATATAACCTAATGGGTCATCTACCATTGACTAGATAACATAATGGGTTATCTACCATTGAGTTTATAACATAATGGGTTATCTACCATTTACGGCCAATTCTATCCTACAGATAGAGTTAACCTACAGTTATAGCTGTCAAATTGAATGAAATTTTTATTTTTTATCTGTGAGTTAGCTCTAACCAGAGGTAGTCAAATTGGGGGTTAGTATATAGCCAAGTGGGTCACGTATAACTGAGTAAATGGTCGTATGGGTAATCTACCATTTGATGTGTTTTTAAGGATTGAGTCGAGTCATTTACCATTGAACAGATCTCTTAATGGGTCAGCTACCATTGAGTAGATAACCAAATGGATTATATATTATGGAGTAGATAATCAAATGGGCTATCTGAATTGAATATATTTCCAAACGTTCCTCTTACCTACTTTAATATAGATTAACATCCTGATTCTCTACTATGTAGTTAATGATGACCGGAAGCAACTATTCAAATTTTGTCTCGAATTAGGACTCCCTTTAAAGATCTGGATCTAACAAAGCACGATGTCATCGCGAGTCAGGTTCTAAAGTGGGTAGACAATATGCGGACATCCCTTTTATAACTAAATAAGTTACAGCCCTGTGCACCAATGTAACAATATCACCAACCTTCATCATCACCAATGTCCCCCCTGCTATAGTGAAGAGTTTTGCAAGAAATACATATGTTTTTAGATCGCCCTTACATGTAATGATGCATAATGCATTCTTAACAATGGCTAAATGAAATGTACATTCATAAAGCACTTGAAGCAAACATGAAATATTCAATGGTAAATGTGTTTTGCTTTTTTTTGTGTCATACGACACAAAGAACTTATAATGCATTATTTATAAATACATACTGAATACTTGTATATTCAAATATACACATGTCCATATGCACATGTTCATACACATATTTCCATTTATAAACATAAACACACACACGCACGCATGTTATATGTAAATTTTTAAAAATGGAAATTTTTTATTGAAACCATTCAATTGTGAAATGCAATGAATTTTGTATGACATGGCCTGACATTGAATTGCAATGGAGAAACAAATTACGATGCAATTGAGCAGATGAACAACCTGGTGGTGTACGACTGTGAATAACTCAATAACTATGCAAGGCTAAGAGAATACCTTGAAAGAAAAAGGCCAGACATAAAACTGAATTGTGAAATGGGGAATGTACTGTCAATTTTGATTAATCAGCCACAATGTTAAAGTGCTGGCAATTATTGCAAACCGAATAGTGGAAGTCATATCTTGAAGAAATACATAAGAGTGGTTATACACTATAGATTGAATGACAGAACGGATTATTTACTATTAAGTAGATAACTAGGAGTCGATGACATTATTATTATTATTTCTGAAAATAGTAAATACTATATCTAAAGTGGAATAGATTATCTACCATATAGAAAAGTTTCCCGATCTAAACTAAATGACTGACCTTGTCATCTAATATACATAAGATGACCGAACATATCATAAACTATAGAGTACATGAACAAACTTGGATGCCCAATATAGAGCACATGTCCGCACAAGTCCCGTACCATTGATTCGTCAACCATTGAGTAGATAAACGAACGGATCATCTAGCATTGAGGATATAAAAATGGGGCATATAGCACTGAGTAGATAAGTGAAGAGGTCATCTAATATTGAGAAGATAGTCGAATGGGCCATCTTGTACTGAGTAGATAACCGAATGTTCATCGACCAATGAGTAGATAACAGGATGGGTAATCTAACATTGATTAGATAACCAAATGGGTCATTTAGCATTGTGAAGATAACCGAAGGGGTCATATACCATTGAGTAGATAAACGAAATGACCATCTACCATTATGTAGATAACTGAAAGGGTCATCTACACTCAGCAGATACGCAAATGGGTCACCTACTGTGGAGTATATATGTCCGAACAGGTCATCAACTACATGACAAAATGGTCATGTATCAGAGAGTAGATAACCGAACCAGGCATCTGCGTGGCATATATTACCGAAAGCGTGATCCATTTCGAGGTTCACTACTTTTTTAAAGAAAAAACACAGAAAATTCTAATTGAATGGGGAATGTTTATTATCATTTGAAAGAACATTCTTTGGCATTTATTTTTTGAAGATTATGTGTATCAAATGTCGGCCGCGGCTATGTCTCAGATGGTCCATCCGTTGAGTCCAATTTTCGATGACTCGTTCGAGCATTTCGACTGGTAACTGGCGAATGACACGCGTGATGTTTTGCTCCAAGGCTTGAATCGAACCGGGTTTGTCCGCATAAACTTCAGACTTTACATATCCCCACAGGAAAAAGTCTAACGGTGTGATATCACACGATCTTGGTGGCCAATCGACCGGCCCAAAACGTGAAATTATCTGCTCACCGAAGTGTTCTCTCAATAAATCCATTGATTGATGCGAAGTGTGGGAAGTGGCGCCGTCTTGTTGAAACCAAATGTCGCCGAGATCATGGCACGATAACGGTCGCCATTGACGGTTACGTTCTCAAAGACAGCTCTTAACGAGAGCTAAAATATTGCTCATAGGTATCAAGGTCGTGGGTCGACTGGAAAGTGTTTTTTTTGGATTTAAAAAAATGGACTTAGCGCAATTGGCGAACGATTATTTTGATAATAAAACTGAATAATTTGTAAACGTTGTTCAGCCGTAAGTCTTTCCATGATGCCAAACAATACGTAACAAAAATAACATGACAGCATGACACGACTCTCACGTGATCTGTCAAAAAAGTCTATAGAAAAAAGTATCTTTACTTAGATCACCCTATATCTGGTAGATAACCAGTCTATAGAAAAAAGTATCTTTACTTAGATCACTCTATATATGGTAGATAACCAGTACGGTCATCAAATATATTGTATTTAACTTCAGTACGGTTATTTGATCTACTATAGATAACCATTACGGTTATCTGATCTACTGTATATAACCATTATATTCAGGCGTAAGTCTTTCCATGACGAAATGCCAAACAATACTTAACAAAAATAACATGACAGCATGACAGCATTACACGACCCACACGTGATCTGTCAAAAAAGGCTATTGAAAAAGGCTTGGATCACCCTATATATATTCTCCCGTCGTTCCTATAAGAAGCATAGGGCCTTAACAAATTGGTTGTATTGTAAATCTATTATATGCTAATAGTTTTAATTCTCCCCACCTTCTTCCCATGCTTGCAACTTCGCTCTCTACTTGTCTTCTCCAAGTATGCGAGAACGTCTTCTTCTACGGCTTCCTTTAACCATTACGATTATATAATCTAGGTAGATAACGAGACAGTGCGGTCTATGGGAGATAAAATATATTATTATATTACCGAAGTGATAACCTACTCTAGAGTACGTGGGGCAACCGATCATCTACAAAACGTCTTCCGTAGAGGTCAAAATTAAATTTGGGATCTATTCCAGATAATGACAATACTTTTTTTATAAGTGACAGGTCATTTAATATATATAACCGATTCTGTCATTTACCATAGAGAATATGTATATCCCAACATAAGTATCATTTTTTATTGAATATATGACGACTATTGTCAATTCCATAGAATACGAGTAAGAATAATATGTACAGGGTGGAGCACGGTAATTTGCTTATTTGGGAATGAAATAAAAAAGTTATGAACCTTAGAAAAATTTATTTTATATTTTAACTATATTGAACAGTAAGGGAAATTTTAAATTACATGGTTTTAAATAGTGTATCTGGCAAATGTCGACCTTCGCTATACACACACTGCTGCATACGTTTTCTGAAGTTTTCATGAACTCTAACAAGCATGCCGACTGATATTCTGCCAATTTCAGCCTCAATATTGTTAATTAGGTCTTCCAAGGTGTTGGGACGGTTGATATACACCTTCGACTTCAGCTAACCTCAAAGAAAAAAATCGCAAGGCGCTATGTCTGGTGAGCGTGACGGCCAGTTTACATCACCCCTCAAAGAGATAGGCCGTCCAAAGAGTAAGCCGCGCATTTGAAAAATACGCTTCAACACAACATGACCTCTCCTCACGTGTCCAATGCTTGATGGCAACGGAAAGGCAGACGAATCTCCCGTCAGCCACTATAAGCCACGGACACTCTCCATTTTCTTCGACCAACAGTGCAAAAAAGCAAATTCCACCGCTAAGCTGAGCTTAGTTTAGTTCGAGGGACTGCATCTGTTCCACCTAAAAAGTGTCAATATTTTGCAGAATTTCCCGTCGACGGGAAAACATTTTTTCAGAATTGAAATCATCATTATATATTATAAATACTATAATCTAAATTATTGAAGATGACCTGTTCGATAATTATCGAATAGAAGATGACCAAGTGAATCGAATAACCGGAATGCTTAATTCCCATAACTCAGGCTATCCAAAATTCCCTAGAGAAGATAACCAAACTTGTCTTGTCGGAATTCGAGCTGAATTCCGAACTGGTACTGGTCCTTGTGTATACGCTTATCTACCATAGATAAAGTGATCGAACTGGTAAACTTCCATAAAGAAGATGACGATTAAGATCAAATAGTTAATTTTTTTATATTTCGGTTACCTGTTCTATGGTATATGATGCATAAGGTTATTTACCTACCCTAGAGTATATGATTGCACTGATCCGTTACGAAATGCTGGTAGATATGGGGGTCATCTTCCGTCGAGTATAAGTTCAAACTGATACCAGTCTTAGGGTATAGAGTTACCTACAATGGAATAGATGATCGAACTAGTTACATATCTTAGCATAGATGACAAGAAATGCCAAATAGGGCATATTCTTTATGCTTCGGTTCCCTATTCTAAGGTAGATGATGCTTAAGGTTATTTATTCTGGCCTTTTAGCATAAAATTTAGCGGTAATCTACTTCGAGTAGAAGTCCAAACGAACATCGAGCAGAAGACGGCACTGTTATCAGTCTTAGAGTATTCACATATCAGCCTTAGAGTAGATGACTGAACTGGTAACTTACCTTAAATTAGATGACTAGTAAGTTGAAATAGGTCATGTTCTCTATGTTTCAGTTAGTCTAAAGTACATACATTAGATTTATTATTCACATCACCTACAAAAGAACATCTTCCCAATCTGATCCTTTACGAAATGGTAGATTAGGGGTCATCTACCATCGATTAGAAGTCCTTACAGCCTGGTATCAGTTAGGGTATAGGCTTCCCTGCAGATGACCGAGGAAGGCCACAATCCTTAGGGAAGATGACTAGTAAAGTGAAATAGGTCAAGTTCTCTTTGCTACAGTTCACTTCTCTATAGTATTTGATGCATTAGTTTATTTATTTTGGTCTCTAAACCTAAACGTAAAAAGGATCAGTGTGCTCATATACACTACTCGTATATGAGCACACTGATCCTTTTTACGTTTAGGTTTAGGATACAATGGAGTAGGTAATGATCATTTTACCTAGATAAGGATTAGGTAACCCTAGTAGTACGGTCTATGATGGATGACTCGTACGGTCATCTAATCTAAGGTAGATAACCACTATGGTTATTTAATCTATGGTAGATAACCACTACGGTTATTCAATCTCTGGTAGATAACTATAAAGGTTATCTAATCTATGGTAGATAACCACTACGATTATCTAATCAATGGTAAATAATCCCTTGGTTACCTTATCTATTGTTGATAACCCTTAAGGTTATCTGATCTATGGTACATAACCAGTATTGTAGTCTAAACATTGGTAGATAAGCAGTACGGTCATCTAATCTATGGTAGATAACCACTACGGTTATCTAATTAATGGAAGATAACTACTATGTTTATGTAACCATTTCTGTTATCGAATATATGGCAGATAAGCGCTATGGTAATCCAATCCATTGTAGATAACCACTACGGTTATCTTATCAATGGCAGATAACCATACGGTTACCTTATCTATGGCAGATGACTACTACGGTTATCTAATCTAGTGTACATAACCTCTACGGTTATCTAATCCATGGTAGATAACCACCACTGTTATCAAATCTGTGGTAGATAACCACAACTGCTATCGAATCTATGGTAGACTACGGTTTTCTAATCACTGGTAGATAACCCTTCGGTTACCTTATCAATGGTTGATCACTATTAATGTTATCTGATATATGGTACATAACCAGTATTGTCACCATTAATGTTATCTGATATATGGTACATAACCAGTATTGTAGTCTACAAATTTTTAGATAATAGATATTTTTCTGTGGAATAGATGACCCTTACAGTTCATGTTCTATGATTGTCAGCTTCTATTAAATATACTCGTATGTCTTTAAGACAGTCTTCAGACTTCTTGACTGATTATTTTCTATACATTAGATGACTTAAAGGCACTTCTGCTATAGAGTTAGTAAAGTTGCTTTCCATCTTCTGTGAAATCACTTTACCTTTCGATTATGAGTTTTCAAGGCCATTCGCATGAGCTGAAACAATGTTTGTGTCTAATTGCACCAGTTTTTCCCTTGCTGAGATATTTTCACTTTTTATGCCTTTAAACAAATTTACTCTCTTATCCCAATTTTTTATACCATTTTGATTAGAATGATATTGAGGGTAAGAGTCATTGGTTCTTCCTCACAGTTAAGGTTTCCTTTGCATTGTCTGTGTTCTTAAAGGTATTTTTTAATAAGGTACAAGGTTGAAAGCACTTGATTTGAACAACTGAAATTCATAAAATTGAGAAAGAGAATCGGCAATTTAAGCCTTTTGTCCCAAAATACACAGGTTCCACAAAGGGCGATTTTTTATAGTTGATTCGCTCTCGTTAAGATAATCTCTTTGACTCTTCTTTGCAGACTTTTTTCACAATTGCTGCACAAAGAGGAATTTTCTTGTTGCTTTTCAGTTGTGCAGATATTGTTTGTTACTCTTTTTTTGACGTATCTATTTTTGAGGTTTGCATGAATTTTGCTAACGCTCACTTGGAGAATTTTTAGGCTCTATTTATAGCCTACACCTTTAAGAGCATACGAGAGAGGGAGTTGCCCGTTATGTCTCGTGGTAACCTAGCAATTTTCTTATGTAAGAGAGACAAAAGAGAGCTAGTCGTTGTTTTAAGAGACTTTATGTGTGTCCACGCAGATGAAATCGTGTGACATTATGTCAAATTCTAACCCCCAAAACAAAACAGCGCCCTTATGCGTAGAACACCGTGTGTTGTTAGTCTTGCAATGAACGTCGGACATGGTTCACTTGTAAACTTTCAAAACGGATGTGAAAGCAAAATCAAAGCTGATTTTTTTCTCACATAAAAATCGTATAAACAACAAAAAAGGAAAATAACAAAGTGATTTATTTATTTAAGAAAATAGCAAAGATATTTTATCAAAAAAAAATCTATAAACGAATATCTTTAAAAGTAAGAAAAACATTAAACAAAATTTGTTCTATAATAGTAAAGAAAAATTATGTCTGGAATGTTATCTTTAGAAAAAGCAAAATTTCTTTTGTAAGAAAATTCAATGAATGGGAAGTGAGGGAAAAATTCCTCAACATTTAAGGTGTTTTAAGGGGACGTCAAAGTGAACAATTGTGAAAGAAAAAAAGGATATAAATCACAAAATAAACATATCTAAACAGAAATATAAACAAATGGATTATTTCATTGAAAACGGTTGTTATACAAATAAAGGATATATGCCAGGATGTGAATGAGATAACAAAATCCTGCAAATTTTTGATACTGCAATAAACGTGATAACACTAAACTACCTTTACGATATCACAAACATAAATCTAAGGTGATTTTGAGTTAAAAAATAATACAAAAATAAATGCAAAGTGAAAACTTATAATTCAAAGTGTTTAAATGAAATCAAGAGTACAAAAATTATAACAAAGACTTCAGAGGAGTTATGGATGGTTGATAAACAAATTAAGTAAAAGTGAAACGATCTTGAAATATTAACAAAATATAAAAAGAAATGCAATAAAAATTTAAAAAAGTTGCCGAAGCAACCTTAAACGCTGAAGTTTTTTTTAAACCTGTGAAATTTATAAAGCTTAAGAAAAAAATATATTTCCTGTTAGTCTAAAGGATATCGCCTCGCCAGGACTTCAGAAAGTTTCAAAAGAAATGCATACAAGGTTCGAGTATTTGTCTCTTGTGGTAAGGAGAAGTGTTACCCTAAACTAGTTGAAGTTTTTAAACGAAAATCCGTAACTTCGTAATAGTCTCGGGAAAATCTAGACTAGTAACAAAATCATTTATGGAATTGCATACAAAACAATTGTTCTCTAGGTCATGGTAAGAAAGGAAGAAAGGATATGCTAGAACATTACAAAATCCTAAATGATGATTTCACAAAGGATTACATTGTTGAAGTGCATAAAAAATAAATGTTTTGTAGATCATGGTTAGGGAAGGAGGAGGGATGTACGAGAGGGTTGCAGAATCTTAAATGATTTCATAAAGGATTACATTAAAGCAGTACAAGCCTCAAGCCCGTAACAGTTCTATTCAAATTTAATATAGTGACAATATCCCTTTTATAATTACATTTTTTGGATTTTTTGCAACTGCATAAGAAACAATTGTTCTCTAGGTCATAGTATGAAAGGGAGGATACGCGAGAGAATTAGAAAAAAAGCCTGCGGAAGCTTTGTGCGGAAAGCCTTACCTTCATAAGAGTCCAGGACAAAATTTACTTTAGTTATAATATATTTTTCAAACTATATTTTGGAATTTTTGGTATTACATACAAACAATTGTTCTCTAGGTCATGGTAGGGAAGGATAGATATGCGAAAGGATTAAAAAATTTTAAATAAATTCATGAAGAACTACCTTAAAACTATTGAAGTTTTCTATAAAGCTCCTTAAGTCTGCAAAACCCTCGTTGACAATATCCTTTTTAAAATTAATTTTTTAATTTTTGAGAATTGTGTAACTTT
Organism: Eudasyphora cyanicolor; assembly: GCA_963930755.1. NCBI lineage: Eukaryota > Metazoa > Arthropoda > Insecta > Diptera > Muscidae > Eudasyphora > Eudasyphora cyanicolor. The sequence continues at coordinate 278,080,703 of OZ005736.1, read as the reverse complement.
TTCAGGTCTGAACAAATGTCCTTTTATTCTTCTGTATATCAGAGTGACCAACGTGTTGTAAGTTTGAGTGCAGTTTAGGAATTTTTAAAAAATTTTGAGACAGCAACGTTTAAAAACGCGTCCTTTCAAATGTCCTTTATTAAAAAAACGTTAAAATGTAATTGGAAATTGTTTATGTTAATTTCATCAAGAACTACAATAAATCTAGTTAAGTTTTAAATAAAACTCATTAATTCTGCAATAATTTCGGCAGCAATATCGCCTATCAAAATATTTTTATTCGAATTTTTGAAAAAACAAAATTTTTTGTAAAAGAAAAAACAAAAAGTTGTAAAAAAATGCCCTAAACATTTTTCTTACAACAAAGTAAGCAACACGTTTTAGTTAGGAAATTTTAAAATTTTTTGTGCCAGCAAAATTTAAAAAAAAACTTTTTTCATATATCCTTTTTTAAAAAATCAATAAAAACTATTTGAACAATTCTTATATTAATTTCATGAATACATTAATACTATTGAAGGTTGATATAAAACTCTTAACTATGCAATAAACTCGGTGGTAAAATCACTTTTCAAAATAATTTTTATTTTTAAATTTTTCTAATTATTTTTTCAGTTCTGAAAAAATGCCTTTATATTTTTCATAAATCTAAGTAACCAACAGCTTGCAGTTTTGAGTATAGTTTAGGAATTTATAATAATTTTTGAAATAGCAACGTTTTAAAAGGCATCCTTTCATATATCCTTTTTTGAAAAATCATTCAATACTATTTGGAAATTGTTTCTGTCAGTATCATCAACAACTACGTGGCAAATCCTTTGAATTTTTGCACGAAAAACCTTAATCCTGTAACAGAATCAGTGACAATATCCTTTTCAGAAAATATTTTTTGGAATTTTTGTGAATTTTAAAATTTTTTTTAGTTCTGAAAAAAATTCCTTTAAATTTTTCGTAGATCAAAGTATCAAACAGGTTGTAGTTTTGAGTATAGTTTATGAAGTTATAATAATTTTTTTGAAATAGCAACGTTTTAAAGGGCTGCCTATCATATATTCTTTTTTGAAAAATAATTAAATACTAATTGAAAATTGTTTCTGTCAGTTTCATCAACAACTACATAGTAAAATTATTGAAGTTTTATACAAAAAGCCTTAATTCTGTAACAGTCTCCGTGACAATATCCTTTTCAGAAAACCTTTTTTGGAATTTTTGTGAATTTTAAAATTTTTTCAGTTCTGAAAAAAAATCCTTTACATTTTTCGTAGATCAAAGTAACCAAGAGCTTGTAGTTTTGAGTGTAGTTTAAGAATGTGTAAAGATTTTTGAAACAGCAACGTTTTACAAAGCGTCCTTTCATATATCCTTTTTATAAAATCATTAAAAATGCATTGAATTTTTTATACTAATTTCATCAACAACTACATAGTAAAACTATTGAAGTTTTATACAAAAAGCCTTAATTCTATAACAGCCTCCTTGAATATCCTTTTCAAATTTTTAAAATAGCAAAATTTTGTCAACTCTGGAGAAATGTCCTTTACATTTTTCGTATATTTAATTATCCAACAGGTTATAGTTTTCAGTGTAGTTTAGGAATTTGTAAAAATTTTTGAGACAGCAACGTTTTACAAGCAACCTTTCATATATCCTTTATATAAAAAAAACATTTAAAAACTAATTGATTATTTTTAATGCTAATTTCATCATGAAATACATTAAAACTAACGAAGTTTTAAATAAAACTCGTAAAATCAAAAAACAATCTCGGTGCCAACATACTTTCAAAATATTTTTTTTTTAATTTTTGAAAATAAAATTTTTAGTTTTGGAAAAAGAAAAAATCCTTTAATGTTTTCGTCTTCCAAAGTAACCAACATGTTGTAGTTTTGTGTGTAGTTTAGGAATTTGTAAAGATTTTTGAGATAGCAATGTTTTGCACAGCATCCTTTCATATATCCTTTTTTAAAAAAATCTTTAAAGGCGAATTGAAATATGTTTATGTTAATTTCATCAAGAATGCATCAAAAATATTGAAGTGTTATATAAAACTGCCTAAGTGTGCAATAATCTCGTTGGAAACATTAATTTTCAACTATTTTTTTTTTAATTTTTGGGATTTTTCCAATTTTGTCAGTTCTGAAAAAATTTCCTTTACATTTTTCTTATATCAAATTATCCAGCAGGTTATAGGTTTGAGTGTAGTTTAGGAATTTGTAAAGTGTTTTGAGACAGTAACGTTTTACATAGCATCCTTTCATATATCCTTTTTCATAAAATCATTAAAAACTAATTGAAATAGGTTTATGTTAATTTCATCAAGAACTACATATGTAGTTAATCTATTAAAGTTTTATACAAAAAGCCTTAATTCTGTAAAAGCTTCCGTGACAATATCCTTTTCAAATTATTGTTTTCAAAGTTTTAAAATAGTAAAATTGTATTAACTCTGGCTTTACATTTTTCCTATATCAAAGTAACAAACAGGTTATAGGTTTGGGCGTAGTTTAGGAATTTGTAAAGATTTTTGAGGCAGCAACGTTTTACAAAGCATCCTTTCCTATATCCCTTTTGATTTCATCAAGAAATACATTAAAGCTATCGACGTTTTAAATAAAACTCGTTAAAATAAAAACAATCTCGGTACCAACATACTTTTAAAAATATTTGTTTTTCTTCAAATTTTTGGAAAAATATATTTCTTCAGTTTTTTAAAAAAATCCTTTAAATTTTCGTCTACCAACGTAACCAACAGGTTGTAGTTTTGAGTGTAGTTTAGGAATTTAAAAACATTTTGAGACAGGAACGTTTTGCAAAGCATCCTTTCATGTATCCTTTTTTTATAAATTCGTTAAAAAAGAATTTAAAATTGTTTGTATATCATTTATGGCAATAATAGGTCAATAATAGTCTTGTTTGGTTTAGAGACTTTTTTCCTTTCCATTTGTTCTACATAAAAATGAACAAAGAGTTGTAGTATTTAGGGTAGTTTATTAAATTATAAAGATTTTGTCTATAGCCAGGAGAATATTCCAGAGACAAATCAATAACGATTTAAAGACCGAAATAAAAACAAACAAAAACGCAAGATTCTGAAAATATCTACGTTTTAAAACGCATCCTTACATATATCCTTTTTGAAAAGCGCTTTTAGAGAACAATTAAAAAGTAGCTATGCCCCATTTTGGAGAATAGGAGACCGAATTGTGAAAGACTTTAGATTTTTGTAATGACAACAATGATGTGCCGTTGATTTTGTATATTTCGCAATTTTATTCAGTTTGGGAAATATTTTCTCAGTTTAAACATTAAAGTATACAAAAGTTTGTAATTCTGAGTGTAGTTTAGGGAATTAAAAAGATTTTCAGAGTAGTTTTCCTTTGAAACACATCATTCATTCATCCTCTGAAACACACATTCACTTTTTGGGTATAAGGAACTGCCTTATAGAAACTATAATTTTGTGAGGTTGAAATGCAATACCAAAACTGTGGTATCTTATGGCGTCTGCATATTTCATATTTTTTATTTAGTTGTGAACAATTTTAGTTTATATTTTCCGGACATCAAAGTACTCGAAGGGTTGTAGTTTTGAGAATAGTTTAGGAATTTGTAAATTATTTTGAGAAAAAAGCGTTTTAAAATGCATCCTTTCATATATCCTTTTTTATAAAATGGTTAAAAATAATCGAAACTTTTGTATGTTCTTTTTTTTGGGCAATTAAGGACTGCTTGATGATAGAATAGATTTTTTTTTAATTTTGAAGCTCTATAAAAGCCATATTTCCCTACTGAACCCTATCAACATTGTTACACGAAATTTTATTTTGTTTTATCCTGGACAAAAGTTCAGCAAATAATGTAGCATTAACATCGATCTTCCCGCTGTTGGACGACTTGCCTTTAACAATTTTAGAGCTTTTAAATAAAGGATATATGTAAGGATGCGTTTTAAGGATATCTTTTTATTTTCATAAACTACACTCGGAACTGCAACCGTGAAATATATAAAATCTACAGTACGATTCATTGTTTATATTCTATTTCTCATTCCAAAAATGTAAAATTTTTTCACAATACGGCCTTCTATTCCTAAAAGACGGACAACACTATTTTTTAACTTTATTTTAAAAGGTTTACTCAAAAAGGATATATGTAAGGAAGCGTTTGAAAACATAAATATTTTAAAAATCTTTGAAATTCCCGGTCTAAATACTACAACCTTTTGTTAATTTTGAGGCACAAAAAATTAAAAGAAACACTTTTTTTAAATAAACGAAACTATAAAAAATTCAAACATTAGATTTGTTCAACACTGTGTTGCTTTTCAGGTCCCAACTAAATCTTAAATTCGATCATTATGCACTCCCTTTATGCCAGAAAAAGACATAAATAATTTTAAATGAATTTTTAAAGTTTTTTCAAAAAAGGATAAATGAAAGGATGTGTTTCAAAACGTTGCTATCTCAAAAACGATTACAAATTCTTAGATTATACTCAAAACTACAACCTATAGCTTAACTTGATGTAGGAAAAATACAGAGGAATTTTTTCAGAAACAAAAGATAACACAGTACAACGCATGATTTTGGGACTTAATTCTGAGAATTGGACGTAAAATTATCCCCAAAAATAAGAATGTCTGCATCATTCGTTTAGTCAATTTGGCTCAATTAATAATTTAATTGCCATACGATTTTTTTTTTGCTCAACGTGGATTTTTAGCATTTTTTGCTAATACGGAATATCTTTTCTAAGTCTGAAGCAAAGTTGTAGATATTAATAAGGAGGAAAAAAATGTGGAACAAACCTACCCGAAAAAAGGGCATCCAGTGCCTTAAAAATCGCAAAACTTTTAGGCAATACAAGTTAAAAAAAAATTAAAATTTTTTATTATGCAGTCCCCTCTTGCCAAAAATAGACATAAACAATTTCAATTTCCTTTAAAAAAAGGATATATGGAAGGATCTATTACAAAAAGTCGTTGTATCAAAAGATATTACAAATTCCTAAACTGCACTAAAAACTGCAACCCTTTGTTTACATTGATTTACGAAAAATGCCAATGATTTTTAATTACTGAATTATACCAATGCTTCTTGTACTTTCGTTCAAAAAGCTGAGCTCCGTTCATCATAATATTTGAATTCATTCACTACTCAGTCTCTTATTGCCAAAAAAAAAACTATTCCAAATTCGTTTTTAACGATTTTTATAAAAAAAGGCTGCCTCAAAAATGACTACAAATTCTTAAAGTACACTCAAAACTACAACCTTTTGTTTATTTTGATGTACGAAAAATGCAAAGGACTTTTTATGAAGTAAACAATATTATAAAATATTTAAATACTGAGGTAATCTATCCCTTTTTAGTAATTCTCGTTCAATGTTGTTGTGATACTTTCATCATAATAATTGAAATTGCACTTTAGAGGTATTTCAAAAAAAAGCATGTATGGAAGGATGTTTTTTAAATTGGATATAATTTAAAAATCTTTCTAATTTCCTATACTACACCATTTATAAATACATATATTATAGTCTTCGTGTAGTAGTCCACGTCCAAAAAGGTGAAATTTTTGCATTATAACATTTTAAATTGGATCTTTTGGCGTTTTATAAAAAAGGATATATGTAAGGATGCAATTTAAAACGCTAATATTCTAAAAATCCTTACAATATACTAAACTACACCCAAAACTACATACCTTTGTATACTTTGAGGTAGGGAAAATGTAAAGGATTTTTGTTCAGAACTGAAATATATTTTTCAGTTTTTTCAGAACTAAAAATCATTTTAATATACTAAACTGCAAGCCTTTGTATACCTTGATTTAGGAAAAATTTAATGGCAAACACAACCCTTTGTTTATTTTGATTTAAGTAAAATGCAAAGGATTTTTTATGAAGTAAACAATATTAAAAAATATTTAAATACTGAGGTGAATTAATCTATATATCGCATTTCTCGTGCAAAACGTGAAGATCTTGCATCATAACATTTGAAATTGCACTTTGGAAGTATTTAAAAAAAAGGATATATGGAAGGATGTGTTTTAAAATGGATATAATTTAAAAATCTTTTTAAATTCCTATACTAAACATGGAATAACAACCCTTTGTTTAATTGGATGTTTGAAAAATTGCGAGGAAAAAATTTTGCATAGCAAAGACAATTTTTAAATACATATATTCCAGTCTTCGTATTAGAGTCCACGTCCAAGAAGGTGGACTTCCTCCATTATAACATTTTAGATTGGATTTTTTGGGGTTTTATAAAAAAGGATATATGTAAGGATGCAATTTGAAACGCAAATATTCTAAAAATCCTTATAATATATTAAACTACACTCAAAACTACAACCCTTTTGTATACTCTGATGTAGGAAAAATGTAAAGGATTTTTTTCAGAACTGAAATATTTTTTTTTAAATTTTTAATACATATATTATAGTTTTCGTATTGTAGTCCACGTCCAAAAAGGTGAAATTCTTTCATTATAACATTTTAAGTTGGATTATTTGGGATTTTATAAAAAAGGATATATCTAAGGATGCAATTTAAAACTCTAATATTCTAAAAATCCTTATAATATACTAAACTACTCTCAAAACTACAACCCTTTGTATACTTTGATGTAGTAAAAATGGAAATGGTATAGGAATTTTTTTCAGAACTGAAATATTTGTTTTCCATTTTTTTGTTTCAGATCTAAACATCATTGTAATATACTAAAGTGCAAGTCTTTGAATACCTTAATTTAGAAAAAATTTAATGGCATTTTTTTAGAACTGAAAAATGAAGTTTTTAGAGTATAGTTAATGAAATTACATTTCTTCTTGGAAAAATTAGAGGTTTTTTAAAATGTATCCCCTTATTATCAGAAATAGTTTTGCATATAAAGCTTTCGTAATTGTATGTTGAAAAGAAAAGAGAAAAGGATATAATTGGCGCCACCTTTAAAATCTTTTTATTTTCCTTAACAACTCTTATGACTACAACCCTTTGTTTAATTTGATTTTCAAAAATGTTGAGGAAAATTTTTTTTAGCTATGCAAAATTATGAAATATTTAAAACCTAATGCAAATCAATGCATACATTTAATATTTTGCACCTCAAATTTATATAATTTATATAATTTCTAAATTAAATTTTTAAGTTTTTTTTGAAAAAGGATATGTGAAAGGATGTTTTTTAAAATTATACTTTATCAAAATTCTCTTTGATTCCAACTACTACAACAGGATACAGTAGTCCTTGTCGACTTTATTTTCAAAATTTTGGTTAAGATATTTTCATAAACCATTTTCATAAATTTTAAGTTTACATTTAATAGTCAATCTTGACGGATTTCTTCTTACCACACTCAAATTATATTAATAAAACATTCTGAAATGGTTTTTTAGCATCTTTCAAAAAAAAGACGGTAAACTAAAATGTTTCAACCAAGATATACTAATTTTAGAAGTACTTCCTAAACCAATTTTGTTCCTTAACTACGATACTTTATTTCTGATTTCTTATTACCACACTCAAAATATTTTGTTATAATAAAGCATATTTTTAAAAGTACCCAAAAAAAGGATATATGACAGGATGTAAGGCAAAATATTGCCCCCACGAAATTATTACTATTTTCTGATAGTGCATCCTAAACCATTTTCATTCCTTAACTATGCTCCTTCAAAATTGTTTTAGAAATTAACTTTTAATTAAAAGTAAATTTCGTACAACTAATAAACCTGTTTCATATCTTCAAGCTGCACTAGCTAAAAGACAACATCACTTAATTAACTGTGGTAAAAATGAAACCAAAGAATAATAAACTACGTATACTACATAGTCAAAGTTTTATGAAATTCACAAAAGTGTTTAAAGTTGGCAAGAAACGAAAAAAGAAACCTAAACATACAGAAGATATGTAAGCAGTCAGGCGATTCCAAAAAAAAATCCAATATACTGAAAAATGATAGACAAAAGCTTTATATCTTAGCCCACACCATAAAAAGGATAATTAAAATAAAATCACCAAGTCATAAAGTAGAAAATGAGACTTGGTAGAGGACTTAAGCAAAGATAAGATAAAAAGTTTCTGTAGAGGGGAAAAAAGGGATTTACATGAAAGGGAAGACTGCATGGAGCACAATTTTATGATTTGAAGTACTTGGCGTTCTAATCTCTAAATAAGTAAATTTGGTATTTAAAATAAAGACTATTTACTTAACAAATAGTTTTGCATAGAAGATATAAGTTAAAATAAGTACATTTCATTCATAAAATTTATATAAGTACAATTTACTTCATATTGCAGAAAGTGCTACACCGAGAAAACGTTTTTTTAATAAGTAATTTTTATGCTTGAAATAAAGACAATTTTCTTAAACTAAAGCGAAATTGTCTTGATTATAAGTATGAAATATGCTTATCCTGGAGTTTTAAATCCTATTATCCTATTAATATTATAAAATCGTTTGTTTGTCTGTTTGTTTGTTCCAGCATCACGCCTAAACGGCTGAACCGATTTTCTTGAAACTTGGTGGACAGATAGACCAATGCCTGGGAAGTGCCATAGGCTACTTTGATTTTCGATTTTCCGCCAAGTGATTTTCGACTACTTGACCACAGAGGCTTCTGTTAAAGATAGAGAGCTGAAATTTTGCACACACATAGACTGGAGTGTTGTATAAACTATGGACTACTCGCTTAATCATATTTCGGCCAGTGGTCAGTTGTAGCTCTTTCAAAAACTTGCGATTTTTTTTTGTCGTTTCGGAATCCTCTTACAAGATACAAAGTTAAAACTTTGTATATATGAAGTACTATAAACCGCAAACATATGCGCGAAAAATTATTTGGAATTATCTGAATGTGGTCAGTTTAACTGTGACCCGAACAATTTTCATTATTTCTCTGATTTTAAAAGTTCCTTAAGAGCCAATGATTTACAAATTTATATGTACAGACTGATCTCAATGGACATGCGAAAACAACAATTCGATGTCCAGTCTGAGGTCAAACCGGACATAATACCGCGTCTTAAATTTTTTAAAGCCTTTTCAAAATATATCGCTTACCACTTACTGTGGTAACCTATCTAACATTGTCAATTCGGTCACTTTTAGCAGTGACCAAATCAATTTCCACCCTTTCTGTACTTTAATAGTCCTTTAAGAGCTATAATCCTAATAATTTATGTTTGTATACTGATCTCCAAGGGATGCGATTTTACACCAAGCGACTTTTGACCGCTTGACCATTATGGTACCTTTAAGAAGTAGGAAGCATTAAATTTTGCTTTGGTATAGACTTAAGAGTTGTATACCCTTCGGACTATTCACACAGTCGTTTTTGACACGTAGTCAGTTGTCGCGCTATCAAAATTTTAAATATTTTTTTGTAGGTATTTCAGAAGCGCCTAAAATGATACACAGATAAAATAATATGTAGTACTATACCCGAGAAATGCAATTTTGAATTCTACGATTGTGGTCAGTTAAGCAATGACCAAAACCATTTTCAATCTTTACTGGATTTCAAGATTCTTTAAGAGTTTTTCATTCTTTCAATACATTAAAAATCCCATAAATTGCACTCTCATAGACATGAATGTTGTATAAACAACGGGCTACTCACGTAGACATTTTTCGGCCAGTGGTCAGTTATAGCGCTATCAATTGTTTTTGTCCTTTCTGAAGCCTCTTATGGGACACAAAGTTAAAACTTTGTAAATTCAATAACTTTAAATTCTCTGACTGTGGTCAGTGAAGAAGTGGCCAAAACAATGTTCACTATTTTACAGATTGTAAAACTTCTAACCCCTGTTCAAAATATATCTCTCACCACTTAATGCGGTAAGATATACATATATAACGTTGTCAATTCGGTCAAATCTCAGACTGTGGCCAGTGTAGCAGTGACCAATGCAATTTCCACTCTTTCTGTACTCTAAAGGGCCCAAAATGGCAATGTTAATACTAATTCAAGCGACTTTTGGCCGCTTGACCGTTGCGGCTCATATAACAGGTAGAAAGCTAGAAACTCCAGTGTGGTATAGCCTACGGACTATTAACATAGTCGTTTTTGGCCAGTGGTCAACTCTCGCGCTTAAATTATACAAAGATAAAATAATATGTAGTATACACAGGAAAAAAACAATTTTGAATTCTAAGATTGTTGTCAGTAGTGACCAAAGCAATTTTCATTTTTCCACTACATTTCAAAATTCTTTAAGATTTGTTCATTCTTCCAATAAAAATCCCATAAAGATCTGTGGAGCTGCACATATATGTGTATAAAACGATCTTCAAGGAAATGCATCGTCCGGCCTGAGAACAAGAGGTGCACAAAAACGGAGACATAATGTGTAAAAGTCTTTTCGAAATATATGCTCGCTACAAACACCGGTAATATTTAAACAAAAATGTATATGAGTATATCGACATTTGAAACATACATGGCATATTATGCATTTGTTTCTCAGCCACTTATTTGGTGACCTCTTGACCACTGACCCCATAAAAGTATTAATTTGAAAGTTTGCACACATATCGTACATTTGAGGTTGTGCTTTCATATTTACAGAATTTTTTACTGTTGTCAGTAAATTTGTTTGAGTTTTTGAGAGCATCTGGAGTTTGATAGACTTTCAAGTAGACTGATCCTGGATGTTAAACAAATTTTTAATGATCGGCGTATGATCAAATATTCGAAGGTATTTGTAAACCAAAGATTTTAAATACGTATTTTTACATAAATTTTGCTACAGCCAACATTTTTTTTTTTTAGTTTTTGGGTGCTTATTTTTTATTCAAAATCAAAAATAATACTAATGTTTGGATCACTGTTTTCAAAGACAACCCGGGCATCGCCGGGTATTTAAATGCTAGTTGATAATATTTGTAACTATAATGTCTTAAACTTGAAAACTTGTCACCAAAACAGTTTTGATCTTAAAGATAAGTTAGTAGTTAAATTTAAAGAAATTTTCTTCATTTTATATGAGACTAAGACGTCTTTGGTGCAAAATCTTTGCAATTAAAGATTCTAATTTTAAAGACTTAGACTTAAAATAAGTACAATTCATAATTACATATAAGACAATTTTCATAATATTAAAGAAATTTTCATTTTAAGTACGGGATGTCCTCATTGTGAAGATTAGTTCGTTTTTGCCTGACAATATTTGTTAAAAAAAACACTCTTATTTGTAGATTTGCCGCCTAAACAGTCTTGATCTTTAAGATAAGTAAATTTCATACTTAAAATTAAGACAATTTAGTTAATATGAAAGAAGTTGACGTCATTTTAAATATGACTTAATACATCTTTGGTGCAAAATCTTTACAATTAAACATTCTAATTTAAAAGACTTAGATGAAATTAGTACATTACTCGTACATACCTAGAATTAGGACAATTTTCATAATATTAAAGAAATTATCGTTATAAAAATGGGATGTCCTTATTTTGAAGATTATATCGTCTTTGCATCACAATGTTTATAAATATGACATTCTAATTTAGAGACTTGACACCAAAATAGACTTGATATTTAAGATAAGTACATTTCATACTTAAAACTAAGACAATTCAATTAATATTATTATTATTACTTGTTATAAAACTTGTCACCAAAAAAGTTTTAATATTTACTTAAATACATTTCGTACTTAAAATTAAGAAAATTTAATGGAAATTAAAGAAATTGTTTTAGTTTGTGTCATGGTATGTACTTATTTTGAGGACTAATATGTCTTTAATGTAAAATCTTTAAATTAAACGATCTAATTTTGAAGACCTATATCAATCAGTATATTTCATATTTACAATTAAGACAATTTACTTAATATTAAAGAATTTGTCTTAATTTTAGGTATGAAATGTCCTTATGTTGGAGATTAGGAGGACTTTGGTGCAAAATCTTAAATATTAAAACATTATATTTTTGAACTCTTGTCACCAAAAAGTCCTGATTTATAAAATAATGACTTTGTCTTGTTTTTAAGTGTATTATGTTTTTATTGAGAATAAAACGTAATCAATGTTTAAGACTTTATGCAAAAGATATCGTTATCTTTAACATAACTATATTTTATTCATAAAATTAGGAAAATGTATTTAATATTAAAATATTTTGCCTTATTTAAAATATGAAATGTCCTTATTTTGGAGATAAGAAGAACTTTGGTGACATTATAATTTGAAGACTTGGCACCAAAAACTCTAGTTCTTTATAGTAAGTACATTTCATACTTAAAATTAAGATAATTTACTTAATATTAGAGAAATGTTCCTTGATTTTTAATATGACGTGCCCTTATTTTGGAGACTTATACGTCTTTGGTGCTAAATCTACACAATTAAGCATTCTAATATTGAAGACTTAAGGCCCAACTATAATATGCATAAGCTAACTTAAGTAATTCCGTACGGAACGTGCGTTCAGTTTCGCACCGTGCTTAAGCAAATGGGTACTGAGAGAGAGCTGAGAGAACTTAACGAAAAGTTCACTTAAGTACATTATAGTTTGGCACATACGATTTCATGCATTCGCACAGTTACTTAAACTAGCTTATGCATATTATAGTTGGGCCTTTAGATACAATTAGTACATTTCATACTTATAATAAAGACAATGTAATTAATATTAAAGGAATTGTCTTAATATTAAGTATGGTATGTATTTACTTTAAAAATTAAGATGTATTTGGTTTAAATTAAGACATTAAAATTTTGAAAAATTGTCACCAAAAAAATCTTCATTTAAAAATATTAATTGTAATAATAAAATAAGGCAAAATAATTGAAATTAAAGAAACTTTTTAAATTTTATGTATGGTATGTCCTTATTTTGGGGACTAATATACTTGGAGTAAAATCTTTAAAAGTAAACTTTATAATTTTGAAGACCTATATAAATCTGTACATTTCATACCTACAATTAAGACAATATAAATACTTAACATTAAAGAAATTGTCAATAAACAATACCAATTAAGGCAATATAAAAACTTAATATTAAAGAAAACTTAATTTTAAGTATGGAATGTCTTTATGTAGATTAGGGCGGCTTTGGTGCAAAATCTTTAAATTTAAAACGTCCTAATCTTTAAAATAATAACATTGTACTGATTTCAGGTATGTTATGTCCTTACTTATGGAGACTAAAACATCATTGGTGAAATTTTTATATTTATCTTTACAAATAAACATTTTATTTTGAAGACATTATGCAAAAAATATCGTTATCTTTAAAATAAGTAAATTTCATACATAAAATTAAGACAATTTACTTAATATTAAAGAAATTGTCCTTATTTTAAATAGAAATGTCCTTATTTTGGCGACTCGGAAGTCTTTGGTGCAAAATCTTTCAAATTAAGACATTATTTTTTTTTTTTTGAAGATTTGTCACCAAAATGTCCTAAGTTTTAAAATAAAGAAATTTCACAATTGAAATAATGACGACTTTGTTAAAATTAAAGAAATGGTCTTCATTTTAAGAAAGAAATATACTTATTTTAACAATTGGGACATCTTTCGTGCGAATTCTTTCACATTGAGACATTCTTATTTTATAGATCTTTAAAATAAGTATATGTCATATTTAAAATAAAGACCATTTAGTTAAAATTAAAGAAATTGTCTTAATTTTAAATATGGAATGTACTTATATAAAAAATTACGACATCTTTTGTGTGAAGTCTTTCCAATTAAGATATTTTTTTATCAGTAAATCGAAAAATGTGTGCATTTATGTAAAGAAACAGAACACTTTATTTTACGAATTATAGATTTTTGGATTCGTAGAATATTTCCCATGAATCCTTTAAATATTTGAAGGATTTTTCTTTAACACATAACTTAGATTTTTTGCCGCTTACCTTTTGCCACCGCAACCATTCATCCATTTGCCCAGGAAGAGATAGGAGTAGCAGGAAAGGCTAATGGTGTTTTAATATTTAATAACGACAACGGCGACGGCAAAAGGAACAAAGCAAACAAGACTAATGGCAAAATAATGTTAATGTTTTGAAAACAAAAACAGGAAAACGAAAAAAAAAAGAAAATATTACAGACAACAAAACGGCAACAATAATAATTTATGATAAAGCAACAACTAAATAGGATAATGGAAAATGCAAATATATGAAAAAATTCTAGAGAAAAAAGAGAAAACATTTATAATAAAACCAACTAAATACAGTTTAAAAGCTACAAGAGTAAAAATAAACCAAACAAGAATTTAAATTTAAATGAACATTGGCTAAGCTCCAGGATAACTAACCTCAACAATTTATTTTATCTCTCTCACTCCCTCCCACTCTCTATCTCTTCCCCCCCAAATACAGGATAATGAAAAGTAAAGGAAAGCAATTTCCTGAAATCCTCAAAACTTCAACATGAAATTAAATTTAAATGCTTACAAATAAAATGTATTTGGCCCAAAGTATAAAACTAACACAAAATAAGAACAACAAGGGCCTGCTCTACTCCCTCAAGGATAATAATAAAAATTGAGGGAAAACAATTGCCACAAATCCTCAAGAATTAAAGCTACAAGCAAGACCGACACATATTTGTGAGTGAGTTGGTATATAAAAAAAATATATACATACATTTGTAAGTAAACTGTAGTTAAACTAAGGATAACTTCAGAGCAACAAAAGGATTAAATAAAAGAAGAATTTATTTGGAAGCCTTGAGCAAGAACAACAGAGGTCTTGACTAGACAGAGGAATACAATTTAATAAAAAATAAGAAAATTTATGATAAGAGTGATTAAAGCAAGAAATGTATTTAAAAGAGAAAAACTAAATAATTGAAACAATTCAATAAAAACTTAAAGGAAAATAAATAAACATAAAGATAAGGTTTCAAAAACCCGCCAAAAAAAATAAATCTCATAATAAATTGTCATAAAATTACAAAACTGAATCTCGTGTAAATAAGTAGATTAAAAACAATAAATTAAAATAAAATAAAAAAAATAAATATATTAAAATAAAATATAAAATATATGAAACCATATATGCTAATGTTCGAAATAATCGATAAACATAAATCATAAAAATATGAGGAAAAGTGAAGTGAAATAAATTAAAAAAAAATGAATACAAAAAATATAAAATTCAAATTCAACTACTTGCATTAAAAAAGTAAAACAAAAACTGCGAATTTTAACAGAACTTAAAAGAAGATTGTGAAAAAATATATTAAAAAGTTAATTTGAATTTCCAGGAAAGATTTAAAGGATAATCAAGTTTTAAAAAATAAAATAATATTAAAAAAGGTAATGTCAAGTTTATTACAAAAAATTCTATGAAAAACTCAAAAAATCTAGAAAATAATAAAAAATAAACTACTCGTAAAGCAGTACCAGTGAAGATTAAAAATATCGAAAAAGGATATTCATGTCTATAAACCCCACAAGATAAACCAATTCTCAAGAGAAGCTTAAAAAAATACTCAAAATAATAGATAACAATTAAAAAATTGGTTCAAATGAGTCAGTCTGAAGGAGAAGACATCAAAGGAATAATCTGGAAAGTGTGAAAAATATAAAAAACCTGCAGTAATAAGATAAATAATATAAACTTGACAACAGCTGATGGGAGATGAATCGAACATAAGTCCTAAAAATTGATGAGAAAAATGACTTAATAAACTGAAAAAACAATGAAATGAAAAAATTTGTCAGCAATTCCCCAAAAAGTCCAAGGAATGTGCGAAAAACTTAAAAAACAAGTAAGAAAGTTTCAGTCGGGTAAACCGACTAAGGTATACCCTCACTTTGTGAGTAATGTAATATATAACATTACACCAATAAATCTGTCAATTTGTGTGGGAGGTACCAGAAGGGGTTTTCCAAATACACATATTTTTCGGTAAACAGTACATTCTTAAATACATTGCATTGTGCTGAACTATAAGCGTTTATGTGCACTGGTATATTAAAGTTACGAGCTATGTAATTTTGGTATGATTTGGTCATTTTGTGTGGGAGGTACAAAAAGGGGCGGGGTGATAACGCCCACTTTTTACAGGACTATAGGCACTATAACAGCATTACACTGTACAAAGTTTCCAGTATTTGTATGCACTGGTATTAAAGTTACAAGCCGTTTACTTTTGGTACGAAACGGTCCATTTGTGTGGGAGGTGCCAAAAGGGGCTGTACAATAATGCCCATTTTTTACCGGACTATAGGCGCTACAAAAACATATACTGTAGAAAATTTCAAGCATTTTTATGCGCTTGTATTAAAGTTATAAGCAGTTAAATTTTGATGCAAAATGGTCCATTTGTGTGGGAGGTACCAAAAGGGGCATGCCAACTTCACCCATTTTTCTCGAGTTAATAGCGACTAATATACTAATATTATGTGCAGAATTTCAAAAGATTCGAATAAGTAGTATAGAAGTTATTAAAGAATCAATATTTCACTAAATTTTAACCCTTTGTGTGGGAGGTACCAGAAGGAGTAGACCAATATGGCCCATCTTCGAACTCATCCGGAGATAGATCAAAATATTACCACATACCAAATTTGAAGTCAATCGGTTACTCCTTTCGAGAGTTATCGTGCGCACCAGCCAGCAGACAGACAGACAGACAGACAGACAGACAGACAGACAGACAGACAGACAGACGGACGGACATTGCTCATTCGACTTAAAATGACCCAAAACGGATTTCCTCCGAACATACTTAGGGTCTTAGATCACTCCTTCGATGTGTTACACTTTTTTCCGTAGCAAATGATATATACCCTCGTCACACTAAAGTGAGGGTATAAATATGCCATAATAAAAAGTAGTATTATAAACTTGACAACAGGATAATCCAGGATATTAAACAGCTATTCCCAAATGAAAAATAATTCATTAAAAATAAAAGAGAAAAATAACTAAATAAACTAAAAGACTATGAAATAAATATATAATAAAAATTTGTCAACAATTCCCCAACAAAATTTAGAAAATTGGTAATTTTTTTTTTAAAAATCTAAAGGCAAAAATTTCAAAATATCAAGGCGAACATGAATACGGATGGTTTAGTAAAAATAAATCAGCTTTCCGTCAAGATAAAAAGTTAAACTCAACAAAATTAAATTAATACCTATTAAAAGGTAAGGCAATGGTCCACATTGCGTTGTGGAAAAATATTCAAAGAAAAAATCAATAAAATAAAAATAATATAAATATTTTAACAATGAAAACCAATTTTTTGGTAGAAAGAACAACGAAAAATACACAAATAAAATGCATAATTTTAAAACAGAAAAATCTAAAATACAGTCTTGAAAGATCTATTTAAAACACAAAAATCGAAAATATAAATATATAGTCTTCAAACGCCTATTGCGCATCATCAAAGTATCATAATAATACTAGAAATCATTGATGGCATAAAAAGAGAAAAATCCAAGATTTGCACATTTTTAAATATATATAAAAAAATAGAAGAAGACTTTGAAAAAATGTTAAAATACAATAAAAAATTATTCACCAAATTCAACAATTTAAAAAATAACTTTTCTATATGAAAGAAGGACAACAAAACTCCACAAAATATCAAACAAAAAAATTCAGAAAGAACCCCTCCTGGTACTATAGCTCAACTCCATGGTGAGAACTCCAAAGAAAAAAATAAAAAACAAATCAAATTCATAAAAAATAATATTGATAATTGTCGCAAACAAATCTAAATCACAAAATGAATTTAAAAAACCACATAATATTGCCGGAAAAATAGAGAAGCGAAAAATCCAAATATAATATATTCCATTAAAAAATAATAATATTCCAGAAGCTATCTGGCAACTGTGAAACTATTTAAAAAAAAGTAAAAATTTGTATGCAAATTTCAACTAATTCAAAATAAACAACCAAAATTGTGAAAGTTTAAAAAACGCACACATTTCTGCAAAAGGATACCATTACAACAGGACATTGGAGTAAAGGGTAAGTTTCAATATTTATTGTAAGTCTATTAAAGAAACTAAATTAAAATGTGCTTATTCAATAATCACAGAAATACTTTAAAAAAAATCAATGCAAATTTTAAATCAATTCAACATTTTCTATTTCAATTTATGAAAAAGAAAACTTTTTGATATCTAGGTAAATATGAAAATGTAAAAACTGCATTTTATAAATTACGAAAATTCTAAATTACATAAAATACTCTTACTTGAGTGAGGAGGAGTTTTGTGCGGAAGTAAATTTCCTACATGCAGAATATAGATAAATTTCCTAGAATACAGAAATAATTAAAAAAAAAATCAATGCAAATTTTAAATCAATTCAACATTTTCTATTTCAATTTATGAAAAAGAAAACTCTTTGATATCGAGGTAAATATGAAGATGTAAAAACTGCATTTTATAAATTACGAAAATTGTAAATTACATAAATTACTTGAGTGAGAAGGATTTTTTGCGGATGTAAATTTCTTACATGCAGAATATAGATAAATTTCCTAGAATACAGAAATAATTATAAAAAATCAATGCAAATTTTAAATCAATTCAACTTTTTATATTTCAATTTATGAAAAAGAAAACTCTTTGAGTTCGATGTAAATATGAAGATGTAAAAACTACATTTAATAATTACGAAAATTCTGAATTATATACAATTCTCTTACCTGAGTGAGGACGATTTTTGTGTGGGAGTAAATTTACCACTTTTAAAAAAATCGCTTCGTAATATATTTCAAAGAACTAAATTTATAAGACAAACTGTACCAAAACTCCGTAAACAAATTCTGTTAAAGAGATAATGACATATTTTAGTCGGTATATAAATACGAGTATAAAATAAATACCAAAACTCCAGGGAAAAAATCTGTTAAATAGATAATAAAACATTTTAGTCGGTATGTAAATACGAGTATAAAATATTTTCACGCACAATTATTTTATTTATTTATTCTGCTCTCAAACCTATTTTATTTAATGCCTTTTCCGGCCGAAGAGGTAAGGCTAGGTCCTTTGTATGGGTGCCTATATCAAAAAATGTCCACAAATAATGATGATTTTCTATCTAAAATGTATCTAAACTAAATCAAAACGCAAATAGAAATATATCAATGTTTTATAA
Organism: Eudasyphora cyanicolor; assembly: GCA_963930755.1. Taxonomy (NCBI): domain Eukaryota; kingdom Metazoa; phylum Arthropoda; class Insecta; order Diptera; family Muscidae; genus Eudasyphora; species Eudasyphora cyanicolor. The sequence continues at coordinate 278,061,599 of OZ005736.1, read as the reverse complement.
AAAATTTTAAAAGCCTGCATTCTTGTTCTCCCATTTTTATCAAAATATTCTCATTTCATAGTAGTAGTCGCATATTGCGAAACCATGAAATAGTTTTGTGTCCGATTTTCTTATTTCATCAAATAGTATATTCAAGCTTTTTTTTGTGTTCAAATAAAAATAAATAAATCAAAAATATGATTCTACACTTCTGCGTCTGAAAAGGTTTCCATTGATATTCATTTAATTGCCATTTAAGAGCTCTAAAAATCCTAAAAGTGTACCACAAAAAATTAATATGTATCATACGCACCCTAGGCCTAAAATGAATGTTCACTATATACTATGTTTTAAACCATAACTAAAAAATGGTTTATGAAACGATCAATAAAACATTATTTTCTTAATTTTTTGGCGATGAAATATATATAAATCATTCGTCCTAGTGTAAGCCATAAGACTTATCTGATGATTCTTACTTGTGTTTCATTATATTGTTACAAATGTTGATTCTTTTTTTTTTTTTTTTTCATTTTACTTTGGGTGAATTTAAATGCTGCCGGGACCTACATACATCAAAAATGGATCGGCATTCCCATTTTCAAGCCATGTAAGATGCCGCTATTTGTATAAAATTCTGCACATCTAGGTCAATTATTTCATATTGTAGTTTGATTATAACAGACAGGAGGATGGACAGAAATTGCGTTAGCATTTTAGAACAATTAATAAAGTATTTATTTTTAATTTTCAAGATGCCAAAAAAGGAGTGTGAAATAAGTATATACTCATCCTATTTTGGAGCGTATAAAACGCAGCAAAGAAAGGCTAAAGTCCTATGAAGTCAACTGAATAAACAACACCCTACACCACACAATTAATAACAGAACACGGATAAATATAAAATTTAATTAAAACTAGTTTTCTTACCTAATTATACAAAAATTAGATGCCAAATCTGAATCGCCAAATATATTTAGAAGACACATTTCGGGAAACAATGAAAATATTTAAACTTTTGGGGTTTAAATAGAAAAAATAAAATAAAAATATGTTACTGCTCATCTGCGAATGAAAAGGTTTCCATTGCTATAAATTTCATTGTCATTTAAGATCACTGAAATGTCTTAAAGTGTACCACAAAAAATTAATATGTAGCATACGCACCCTAGGCACAAAATGAATGTACACTATACGCTATGTTGTACACCATAACTAAATAATTGTTTTTGAAATTTTTGTATTAATAAAATATTGCTATCGTTACGAGTAAATCTTGGCGATAAAATAAATATAAATCAGAGGTGCTACTGTCAGACACAACACTTACACTTACTTCTTTTTCAATAATAAATAGCCACACATGGCAACCGAAATTCAAGTGTGTTGTATACAAAATTCTGATAGCCTGTATTCGTGTTTTTCAGTTTTAATACAAATATTCTTATCTCTTCTCCTTCAAAGTAGTACTCTCATTTCATGGGAAACAGTGAAACTATTTTGTGACCCTAGGCTAGGTCCTTTGTATAGGTGTCTATATCAACAAAATATCCACCAATAATGATGATTTTCTCTCTTAAATGTATCTAAAATCAATCAAAACGCAAATAGAAATATATCAACGTTGAATACATACAAGCCTGCATTCTTGTTCTCCCTTTTTATGCAAATATTCTCATTTCATTGTTTTCATAGTAGTGGTCGCACATTGCTACATCATGAAACATTTTATGTCCGATTTTCTTATTTCATCAATTGGTATATTCAAGTTTTTTTGTATTTAAATAAAATAAATAAATCAAAAATATGATTCTGCACTGCTTCGACTAAAAAGTTTCCATTGTTTTTCATTTTATTGCCACTTAACAGCTCTAAAATGCCTAAAAGTGTACCACAAAAAATTAATATGTATCATACGCACCCTAGGCCTGAAATGAATGTTCACTATACACTATATTGTAAACCATAACTAAAATTTTTTTTTATGAAATGATTAATAACATAGTATCTTCTTAGTTTTTTGGCTATTGAATAAATATAAATCATTCGCCCTAGAGTCAATCAAAATGCATTTGCCCTGATGTTATTTATTACAGCTGTTTGTTCGTTTATTTTCTTTCTTGTTTGTTTGTCACTTTATTAGACCAAATTTCGTGGCTCCGAAAGATATATTAAAAATGGATTAATATTGTCTTAAGTCTTATGAAGCCGGTTGAATAGACAATACCCTACACTACCTTATTTCAGAATGTGGATTCTACAAAAATTAGATGCTAAATATGAATCGTTATATACAGAAGACACTTTTTTGAAAACAGTGCATTTATTTTATTAATTATTATTTCATAAAATAGTATATTTTTTGGGTTTTTAAATACGAAAAATAAATCAAGTATATAATTCTGCACATCTGCAAATAAAAAGGTTTCTACTGCTATACATTTCATTGCCATGCAAGAGCTTTGACATGCCTATAAGTGTACCACAAGAAATTAATGTACATCATACGCACCCGTAGCCCAAAATTAATATTGTTTATAAGCGCCGTCCGCCAGTCTCTTTGTTAATTGATATGTAAAAATATAGCTACATCCCAGATTGCAATCATATCGGCTAGAAAATAAGGTCAAACATTGAAATCGTGAAGGACCTTCCATTTATATTAATTATACGGCTCCTGTATTTAGAAATTTTAAATTAAATTGAGGAACTTTTAAAGAACATTAGTGCGTATGAGCATGATTTATTATACATATTTTATTGCAACAATTTATATTAACCATACGTCTCTTACATTTGGGAATTTTAAATAAAATGATACTTTATTGTACCATTACTTGATATGAAGAATAGAAAATATTCCTTTTTCTCTTCTTGAAACAACATCAAAATTATTTAAATTTAATAATAATACAATAAACACTCACAGGCATTCTTAAATTGCTATTAAACAAACTACAAAACTTTTTGAGCAAAATAATATAGGCAAAATTAAATAAAATATTACAAATAACAGTCTTCACTCAAAAGCAATTTTGAAGATTATTTGCCTCAAGGCTAATGTCCTACAAAAGGACTTCTTTAGAATAAATGCAAATCTTTTAAATTTCCTCACTAACCCCAAAGAAAGATGAAAATTCTTTACGTTTTTTGAATTTTTCAAAATAATGTAAATACTTCAATTGAAGTACAACATATCCTTATAAACAAATGGCCTGAGGAAGAACAAAAAATTATGCATAAAACTAAACAAAAATAAAAAGTTTGAGAAAGAGAATAAATGTTTAAGATAACTGCAGAAAAAATCTTAGATTTAAAACTCGTTTAAACATATCCTCAAAACTAAAGATATTTTTAAAGGATAATGCAATGCAGCATAATTGTCTTAACTAAAGCATACCAAAGGGAGTTCCAAAACAGAAAACCTCAAGCACAACCAACAAAAAGAAGAAAAACAAAAACATTCTCAGAAATTTTAGTCAAACACACAGAAACATTTTATATATAGTACTTATACTTGTATGCAGTAAAAGGATAACGTATCCTTGCAAATTCCTGGGAAAAGAATATTTCAACAGAAATGTCAATGTGATATTTGAGATAAAATAAATTGTGGCTTTTGGGGAATATGAGACCGAAAGAGAAAAAAATCCTGAAAAATAATTACTCTGCAGCAAACAAAGCATTATTTAAAGAAAATTCTACTGAAAAGGCTATATTTAGTTTTAGACATACAAAAATTGGCATTTACACAGTTTCTCTAAAGAGAAAAAGAAAAAATTTCAAATATTTTTGTTTAGGACAAATAAATCATAGTCGTCTTCTTTCGAAATTCATAGAATAAAATTACTTGTCTTTATTGTTTTAAGTAAAAAAATCGTTCAACGATTTTTAAGGACTTGTCTAAAAATTTTTGGAGAACAGTTTAAATACCATATAATTTACTTAAGTCATACAAAAGGCTACATTTCGGTTAGGGAAGGAAAATGTTCTTACTGACACAAGTCACTACACTAAATAACAAGGACATTCCAAAGAAAGTATTTATTTTTGAAGAGTAGTTATAAGAAAATTTATTCTTGAGACAAATTTAAATATTTGTTTAATTGAAATGATGAGGAAAAGAAAGGTAAGAGTATTTTCAGTTTTTGACAAATGCAAAATTGGAAATAAAATAAGGGGTTTTGAGACAGATGGGTTGATAGAAGGCGGATAAAATGAAAGAAGGCGAAATGAAGGAATTCCAGTCTAAAGCGAAAAATAACATAAATATAGGTCAAAATTAAAACTTTAAACATAGTTAGATGGATGGACGGAAGGATGAAATGGTTAATTAATGGACAACGTTAAAAAAGAAATGGCAGACGGAAGACAAATGTGTTGATGGGGCAAATAACAGAGAGGAGAACGCATGTTAAGACCCAAGAATGTACATACTAAAGGGCAGAAGCCTGGACAGATGGAAGGACAGGTGACAGGACAAATACAAAAATGACGGAAGGCCGGATGATCGGAAATATAGAGGCAATTACAGAAATACAAGGGGAATTATAGACGGAAGTACGAATAGAGAGTAGGGCAAACGAACGGAAGGGAGGAATACTATAGACGAAAGGAAGGATGGACAAAGAGTAGGACGAAAGGAAAGACAGACAACGAGTAGGATGAAAGGACGGAATATCTACAGGCTAATGTAAGGACGAAAGAAGAGACAGAAGAACAGATAGAGAGTAGGCCGAACAGACAGGAGAAAAGAGTATCCATAGACTGAAGTAAGAACGAAAGAACCGACGGAAGGACGGACAGAGAGTAAGATGAACGAATGAAACGAATAGATATCTATAGATGAAAACAAGGACGAAAGAACAGTCAGAATGACGGATAGAGTAAGCCAAACGGACTGAAGGAAGGAATGTCTATAGACGGAAGCAATGTTGGTGAGGGAACGGACTCAGAGTAAGATGAACGTTGGGAGAAATAAATATATATTTATGGAAATAATGACGAAAAGATAACAGAAGGACTATCCGTCCAGCAGGCCGAATGGATGAAAGGAATCAATATCAATAGACGGAAAGAAGCAAACAATGGGTGAAAGTAAAACGGAAGGACAGACAGAGAGAGTAGGATGAAAGAATTGACAGAAGGATCCTTAAAGAGTAGGCCGAACGGGCAGGGGGAAGGAATATCGATAGACGGAAGTAAGTGTGAAAGAACACAAGGAAGGGCAGACAGAGAATGGGATAAACGAATGGAAGGATTAAATATCTTTAAACGAAAATAAGGATGAAAGAACAGACAGAAGGTCAAATACAGATTAGGCCAAACGGTCAGTAAGGAGGAATATCAATAGATGAGAGTAATGACGAACGAACAGTTGGAAGGACGAACTGAGAGACAGACGAACGGATGGAAGGAAGAAATATTTATATACGGAAAAAAAGACGAAAGATCAGAAATAAGGATGGATGGATCTATAGATAAATGCAAGGATGAAATAACAGACTTAAGGACGGACAGAGACAAGCATGAACTGACAGGAAGAATAAATGTCTATATACGGAAATAAGGACGAAAGAAAAAACGGAAGAGCGGAAAAAGAGTAGGACGAACAGACGAAACGGAAAGAATGTCTATAGACAGAAGTAAAAAAGAACGAACAAGTGGTGAAACTGACAGTTAGTAAGACGACCGGATGGAAGGAAGAAATATTTATGTACAGAAATAAGGATGAAAGAACAGACAGAAAGACGGAGAGTGAGCCGAACGGGATGGGGAAGGACTATCTATAGACGGAAAAACAGGTTGAAGGACGGGTAGAGATCATGACGAACGAATGGAAGGTAGAAATATCGATAGACGGACAAAAAAAGCGAAGGACGGTTAGAGAGTAGGCTGACCGGATGAAAGGAAGGAGTATCTACATATAGGCGGAAGTAGGGTCGAACGAACAGAGTAGGATGGAAAGACGGATGCAAAGAATATCTATATAATGAAGTAAGGACGAACGAACAGGTGAAAGGATGGACTACTAGACGGACAAAAGAACCGACAGGACGGTTAGAGATTAGGCCGACCGGGTGAAAGGAAGGAGTACCTATATGAGGAAGTAGGGTCGAACCAACGGAGTAGGATGGAAAGACGGATGCAAAGAATATCTATAGAATGAAGTAAGGACGAACGAACAGGTGAAAGGATGGACTGAGAATACGACGAACGGATGTAAAAATAAATATGTATATACGGAAATAAGGACAAAAGAAAAAACAAAGGAAGGACATCTAAAGTAGAACGAATGGATGGAAGGAAAACAAATAGGAATACCTATAGAAGGAAATAAGGACGAAGAAACAAGTCGTAGGACGGACAGAGTGGGAAGAACATATATATGTATGTAATGAAGAAAATTCCTTGGACGAATATAAGGACGAAAGGAACGTCTAAAAGCGAAAGCAATGACGAAAGAACAGATGGAAGGATGGATAAAGAGTAAGACTAACGGATAGAAGGAAGAAATATCTACACAGGGAAATTAGGACGAAATAAAAATGGAAGGACGGATATATATAGCGGAACGAATGGGCGGATCGATCGAGGGAAGGAATATCTATAGATGGAAGTAAGGATGGAAGAACTGCCAAAATAACTGATGTACAGTAGGGTGAGCATATGAAAGGACAGAAGTAAAGACGATGGAACAGACGGAAGGACGGCCAAGGAGTAGGCTAAACGGACGGAGGGAAGGAATATCTGTATACGAAAATAAGGATGAAAGAACAGACGAACGGATGGAAGGAAGAAATATCTCTAAGCAGAAATAACGACGAAAGAACAGACAGACTATACGGATAGAGAGTAGGGCGAACAGCGGGAGGAAAGAATATCTATAGATGGAAAAACCAATAGAAGGTCGGGCAGAGACCAGGACGTTCGAATGGATTAAGGAAATATCCATAGAAGTAAGGTCGAATGAACCGACAGGACGGATAGAGAGTAGGCCGAACGGATGAAGGAAAGAGATATCTATAGACGGCAGTAAGGACAAAGGAACAGGTGGAGGGCGGACAGATAGTAGAAACAGATAGTAGAACGCATGAATGGAAGGAAAAGGGAGGGAAGAACTAGCGGAAGAAGCAAATATCTGATTGATTTAAACGAAAAAATTTTAATTTGGAGTTTTATATAAATGAAAATTGTCCATACTCGTAAAATAATTGTGTTCATGGTAAAACGGACGAACTGAATGACAGAAGAATGATCAGAACGACCAGCGGAATTCAGAAGAACCAACGAAAATCAGAAGGACATGTACGGACATTGTGATATAAAGATTGAAAGACAGACTGAAGGATATATAGGATGAAAGTAAAGGTGTAGGGAAGATAAAGGTTGTATGATAATAGCTTTGCAGGAAATGTGCCCAAATTTGAAGATACTGCGAAATTCTATTCCACAACTTTAAATGGTCATAGCTCCATATGTGAACGTCCTAGAATGGAGGCAACGAAAATCACTTTTTTGATCAAAGGTGTGATATTTATTTCCAAAACTTTAAATGGTCATAACTCAAATTTGGAATCACTTTTTTGTATAAAAAATGTGAAACTCAATTCAAAAACTTCAAATGGTTATAGCTCCTTATATATAAGCGTCCTAGACAAAAAGAACGCAACTTTCGGATCACATTATTGGTTAAAAATTCTATACGTCCTTCTTGTTGTTGTTGTTGTTGTTGTTGTAGCAGCTTGGAGACGCTGAGTTCGTAATCCTTAAGTCTATTATTATTACAGACTTCGTTCCGGCATATATCCGATTATCGCGGGAACCTTTATGTTGTTTTCATCTACTCAATGTTGTCGGGTTGTAAATTAACATTCGTCTGTTAATTTCAGAGAATGGATGTTATTTGAGTGTTGCCGTTTCTATTCTCCACTAGAAGCGCTGCATTGCTGTTAATAGTCGGCATGGTGTTATGTCTATTTTTAGCTTCCCTGTTGACTTGGGTGATCAGTGGTAGTGCGCCCGGTGAGTTATTTTTTAACTGCAGAAACTCGAATTGTGATGAAAACATGTTAATTGATGTTAAATTTTTCCGGTGCCCTGGTTGGGAGTTGAACCCAGCACCTTCGGGATCCAAGTCGAATGCACTAACCACTAAACTTTTCATGATCTTTGCCGTAGCACTTTCCTCTGGATAGGTCTCCTGACGATTATGGTGTTTTACAAAAAAAATTTCATTATCCTACTTCTGGTTTTTAACCAGTACCTGCAAAAAAGGCAATATATATAGTTTAACAAATCTAACAATAAATAAAGGAACCTTTTTGCAACACTCCTCATCCTCAAAGCTCTTCCGAACAAAAGTCAATTTCCTGCCTTTCGAGAAGAGCAACTCAATCTCAAAGGTTAACAGGTGTCTGCGAACCTTGATTAATATATTATTAAGTAGGTATTTTTTAATTTAAACTCTCTCCACAATATAAAGGAAAAGGCAAAAACAAACAGAAAAATAAAGATAAAGAAGTTCATTTCAAAAGTTCGCCCACAATTCTCTTAGAATACCTCCTTTGTAACTAATAAGGAAGCAGGCTGGCAGCCAACACCTTAAGCCTTTCACTTCTGGTAGTAATTAACCTTTTTTTTGCTCAGCAAAGCTGCTAATATAATTAACATATTTTTAAATATTCAATTTACCCCACATGCTGCGACATTTACCCCACAGTCAGGAGTAAGTAAATATCAAAAATTAACTCTTTGTTTAACTAAGGAAGCATTGTTCAGTTTTGTAAATTATTTTCTTTTCTTTGCGAAGGCAAATATCAATATACTTGGCTATCCTTGACAAAAGGATTGAAAGTATTTGGAGGGGAATATGTCTACTCCAAGATGATATCAAGGTTAAAAGTGAAAGTTTTTTGTATAAAGTGGCTTTTAAAATACATACTTATTTAAAATTTAGAGACTTACGTTTAAATTAATCCCTTTGTTATCCTGTGAAGACATGAAGGCAGTCATGACCTTGTGCATAACTGAAAAGAAGAAAATGATAAAATTATTATATGAAAAAAGACTTATCATGTTAGTTATAGAGATTAGAAGTCTTTGTTGAAAAGTTAATCTTTGAAAATTGTAAATTTGCTGGTTTTGTTGGGAAGGGCTTTTGGGTGGGTTAGTGGGTTATTTACAAACTACAAATGTGGAAGTCTTTAATGTCTTTTGGTGTGTTTGCATCAGACCTTTGGCTGGCCTTTGTAACCAAATAAATATTGAAATATATATTATATATATTGAATATATTTTATGTGGGTCTCCGTCTAATATTTCAAAGGCTAGCCAGCCAGCATTTCACTTTGCTTACACACTACAACAAATAATTTTGGTATTCAATTCTGAGAGTTGGACGTGAAAGTAGCCCCAAAAATAAGAACTTCTGCATCGTTCGTTTAGTCATGTTGGCTCAATGAATAATTTAATGGCCATACGATTTTTTTGCTCAAGGTGGATTTTTAGCACTTTTTCTTTATATTTTTTTCTCGGTATACCGTACGGAATATCTCTTTTGGGTCTGAAGCAAAGTTGTAGATATTGAATAGGAGCAATAAAATGCGGAAAAAACCTACCCGAAAAAAGTGAATCCAGTGCCTTAAAAATCGCAAAAATGTTCTGTTCTGTTTTATAATGTTCTGTTATAATGTTCTGTTTTATAGGTATACGCCGAAATATATTCTGTATTAATTTCGATCACAATTAGTATCCATAAATAATATATGTCATTTCCTTTTTTATTATAGTGGCCCTGCAAAATATTTGTGGTACACTTTTAAGGGGTTTCTTATTATCGTATGGTAGCAAAATTCATTCTGGTATAAAACTTACATCCCTAAGATGTGTCGAAATATTTTCCATATTCATTTCAGTAAATCTTAGTATTGAAAAATATTATAGATATGTAATTTCTGTTTTTGTTAGCAGTGGCCCTACAAAATGTTGTGGTACACTTTTAGGGTTTTTCCTATTAGCGAATGGTAGCAAAGGTCATACCAATAGAAAGCTTACATCCCTAAAATGTGCCGAAATACATTTTGCCTAAATTTCAGTATATTTAAGTTTTCAAAACTATGTGTATATCATTTCCTGTGTTATTATAGTGGGCCTGTTTGTTCCGCATTTTCTCCTCCTTTCTCCTATTCAATATCTACAATAATTTGCTCCAGACACAAATAGATATTCCGTACGGTATACCGAGAAAAAAAATATAAAAAATGTGCTAAAAATCCACTTTGAGCAAAAAAATCGTATGGCCATTAAAAAATTCATTGAGACAACTTGACTAAACGAATGATGCAGATGTTCTTATTTTTGGGGCTACTTTCACGTTCAATTCACAGAATTGAGCAATATAATAGAAAGTTTACATTATTAAGATGTGTCGAAATATATTTTGTATTAATTTCAGTAAATTTTAGTATCCAAAAATATTGTATGCAATTTCCCGTTTTATTATAATGGACCTGCAAAATTTTTGTGGTACACTTTTAAAGTCTTTCGTAGTACCAAATGGTAACTTCAGTCACACCAATAGAAAACCTATATCCCAAGATGTGCCGAAATGTATACTATATCAATATCGGTATATTTTAGAACACAAAACTATTATATTTATGTCAGTTGCTTTTTTTAGCATAGTGGCCCTGCAAAATAATTGTGGTACACTTTTAGGTTTTGTCGTATTAACGAATTGTAAAAAAAAGCATACCAATAGAAAGCATAATTCCTTGTAATGTGTTGAAATATATTCTATATTTATTCCAGTAAATTTTTGTATCCAAAAATATTATATGTAACTTCCTTTTTTATTATAGTGGACCTGTAAACAACTTATGGTACACTTTTAGGGTTTTTCGTATTACCAAATGGTAACTACAGTCACACCAATAGAAAGCATATATCCACAAAATGTGCCGAAATGTAGTCCGTATAAGTTTCAGTAAATTTTAGTATACAAAACTATTATACTCGTATATACATATGCCAGTTCCTTTTTTAGCATAGTGGCCCTCTTTCGTATTACCGAATTGTAAAAAAATGCACACCAATAGTAATCATATTTCTTAGTTATGTGCTGAAATATATTCTATATTTATTTCAGTAAATTTTGGTATCCAAAAATATTATCTGTAATTTCCATTTTGTAAAATAGTGAACCTGCAAAATTTTTGTGGTACACTTTTAAAGTCTTTTGTATTACAAATGGTAACTACGGCCACACCAACAGAAAGCTTATGTCCCCAAGATATGCCGAAATGTATACTGTATTACTTTCAGTAAATCTTAGTATACAAAACTATTATATGTATGTCAGTTCCTTTTTAGCATAGTAGCACTACGAATTATTTGTGGTATACTTTTAGGGTTTTTCTTATTACCGAATTGTAAAAAAATGCATACCAATAGGAAACCTATTTCTCTGTAATGTGCTGAAATATATTCAATATTAATTTCAGTAAATTTTGGTATCCAAAAATAGTATATGTAATTTCATTTTTTATTATAGTGGACCTGCAAACAACTCGTGGTACACTTTTAGGGGTTTTCGTAATAGCAAATGGTAACTACAGTCACAACAGTAGAAAGCCTATATCCCCAAGATGTGTACAAAACTATTATATGTATGTCAGTTTCTTTTTTTTAGCATAGTGGCCCTGCGAAATATTGTGGTACACTTTTAGGGTTTTTCGCATTACCGAATTGTAAAAAATGCATACCAATAAGAAGCATATTTCTCTGCAATGTGCTGAAATATATTCTACATTTATTTCAGTAAATTTTTGTATCCAAAACTATTATATGTATCTTCCTTATTTATTATAGTGGACCTGTAAAAAATTTGTGGTACACTTTTAGGGTTTTTCTTATTACCGAATTGTAAAAAAATGCATACCAATAGGAAACCTATTTCTCTGTAATGTGCTGAAATATATTCAATATTAATTTCAGTAAATTTTGGTATCCAAAAATAGTATATGTAATTTCATTTTTTATTATAGTGGACCTGCAAACAACTCGTGGTACACTTTTAGGGGTTTTCGTAGTAGCAAATGGTAACTACAGTCACAACAGTAGAAAGCCTATATCCCCAAGATGTGCCGAAATGTATTCCGTATTACTTTCAGTAAGTTTTAGTATACAAAACTATTATATGTATGTCAGTTTCTTTTTTTTTTTAGCATAGTGGCCCTGCGAAATATTGTGGTACACTTTTAGGGTTTTTCGCATTACCGAATTGTAAAAAATGCATACCAATAAGAAGCATATTTCTCTGTAATGTGCTGAAATATATTCTACATTTATTTCAGTAAATTTTTGTATCCAAAACTATTATATGTATCTTCCTTATTTATTATAGTGGACCTGTAAAAAATTTGTGGTACACTTTTAGGGTTTTTCTTAATGGCAAATGGTAACCCAGCACATACCAACATGAAGCTTACTTCCCCAAGATGTGCCGAAATATATTCTGTATTAATTTCGATCATTATTAGTATCCATAAATAATATATGTCATTTCCTACTTTATTATAGTGGCCTTGCTAAATTTTTGTGGTACACTTCCAACGATTTTCGTATTACCGAATGGTAGCAACACTTATGCCAGAAGCCTACATCCCTATGATGATTCGAAGTGTATTGTGTTTAATTCAGAATATTTGGATTCCAAAAATATTATATGTCATCTCCTTTTTTTATTATATTGGCCCGGCAAAATTGTTATGGTACACTTTTAGGGTTTTTTGTATAACCGACTTGTAACCAAACACATACCAAGAGGAGGCGTATTTCTCCAAGATGTGCCGAAATATATTCTGTATTCATCCCTAAGCTGTGCAGAAATATATTCTTTATTAATTTCATTCAATTTTATTATCCAAAAATATTAGAGGTAATTTTCTTTTTTTATTATAGAGGCCCTGCATAATAGTTGTGGTACAATTAAAAAGTTCATTTCCCAGTGATATACTATACCAATGCACTTTTTGTAAACTAATGCCATACCAGTTTTAAGCTTTCTAAAACTTTGTGACCATAAATTGTTAACCAAATCAAATTCTTCTCTCTCTCTCGCCCCCTCTTTTCCTTTTGTGGACAATGTCCTTTGTCCTTCACAAATCACTGCAGCACCTCAAAAACCTATGTCAACGATAAAAAGTCACAAAAAGTGTCATTATAAATTATTAAAAACAAAAAAAAAAACATTATATAAAAAAGGACATCACTGATAAAACCAAGGTCATCCAGGATACTTTGTAAACAAACAGAAATATACTAGAAAATTATGCTCGAAATGACAAATTAAACAAAAAATATAGCCAGATAAAAAATATATCATTAAAACAAACATAATTTTTTAATTCAAAGGGTTTGATTCGTTGTCAGGTGACATATCACATCACAAAAAAAGGATTAAGGTATAAGGCTTGAGGCTGACATAGGATAATGGTAACAATATTTTTTTCTTCTCTTATAGTCCCATAATACCTGTGTGTTTTAGATTAATTAGGGTTTTATTGTCAAATTTTGTTTTAGGAATGTTAATTAATTTTTTTTCTGAGTGGGAAAATGTAGGAGTTTTGTGATTTAAATGTGACTGCTCGTAAAAAAAATGAGAAAAAGGATAACAAGGATACTAACAGATTGAAATTAGGCTATGCCTTTTGTTGTTGAAATTTGTTGGGGGTAAAGGGTGAAACTAAATGGAGGTCACAAAATAGCCGAAAAGGGAATGGTGGGAAATTTTATATAGGGTTTGAATAAACATTTGGTGATAAATTTTACAAAAAGTTAATTGAAAATATTCATATACGTGTATGAGCTCGATTATATAAAAGAAGAACCTTAAATGGTTTCACAGATTATTTTGTAGCGCCATTATAGTTATTTTTTTGGTAGTACTTTTTTAAGTTTATTAAAGTTTTGAAAATAAAAATCTATTAAAATATACCAAATTTATTATTGGGCACAGCGTCACGAGCAATGTTTGCGATAAATGTAGATTTTATTATCATTTCATAACAATAACGCCTTTGAAAGCGTACCACAAAACTCATTATGGCCATTTTAATTTTATATTTTTTGATACTAGAGTTTGCTGAAATTAACACGAAATATATTTCGGCACAACTTATAGAAATAATTTTTCTACTTGTAAGAATTCTGTTATAATTCGGTAACAAGAAAGACACAAAAAGTGTACCACAAAAAAAAATGTGTAGGGCCATTATAACAAAAAAGGAAAATACATATAACATTTTTGACATTATGTTTTTGAATACTAAAATTTATACGAAATATATTTCGGCACATCTTTAAGATGTGGTTTTTTTGCTGGTATACATCTTGTTAGCATTCAGTAACAGGAAAGAGCCTAGAAGTATACCTCGCAAATGTTGTAGGGCCATTATAATAATAAAAGGAAAAGACGTATAATATGGCATTATATTTTTGAATACTAAAATTTCCTGAAATTAATACGGAATATATTTCGGAAAATCTCTAAGAAATGGTTTTCTTACCTGTATGCATTTTGTTAGCATTCAGTGACAAGAAAGACCCCAGAGGTGTACCACAAAACTGTTGTAGAGCCATCATAAAAATAAAAGGGAAAGACATATACTATTTTGACATTATATTTTTGAATACCAAAATTTACTCAAATTAATACTGAATATATCTCGGCACATCTTTGAGATATGGCGTTTATATTAGTGTGAATTTTATTACCATTGAGCAATAAGAATGACCCTAAAAGTGTACCACAAAAATGCTATAGAGCCATGATGAAAATAAAAGGAAAAGACACAATATTTTTGACAATATGTTTTTGAATGCTAAAATTTCCTCAAATGAATACGAAATATATTTTGGCATATCTCTGATATATGAGCTTTTTACTGGAGTGCATTTTGTTACCATTCAGTGACACAAAATACCCTAGAAATGTACAACAAAAATGTGGTAGGGCTATGATAATAATAAAAGAAAAAGATATAATATCCTTGACAGTATATTTTTGAATACTAAAACATCTTTTAGATATCGCCTTCCTACTGGTGTGCATTTTATTAGCATTCAGTAATACAAATGAACCTAAAAGTGTACCACAAAAATGCTGTAGGACCATGATAAAAGAAAAGGAAAATATATAATATTTTTGACATTATATTTTTGAATACAAAAAGGAACTCAAATTAATGCTGAATATATTTCGGCACATCTCCAAGATATTGGATTCTTGCTAGTATGCATTTTGTTAGCATTCAGTAACAAGAACGGCCCCTGAAATGTACCACAAAGATGCTGTAGGGCCATAAGAAAAATATAAGGAAAAGGCATATAATATTTTTGACATTATGTTTTTGAATATTAAAATTCATTAAACTTAGTATGAAATATATTTCGGCATATCTGTAAGATATTGGCTTCTTGCTGGTGTGCATTTTGTTACCATTCAGTAACAGGAAAGACCCTAGAAATATATCACAAAAATGTTGTAGGGCTATAATAATAATAAAAGAAAAAGACATAATATTTTTGACAGTATATTTTTGAATACTAAAATTTACTCAAATTAATACGGAATACATTTTGGAACATCCTTGAGACATGGACTTCCTACTGGTGCATTTTATTAGAATTCAGTAATACAAATGACCCTAAAAGTGTACCACAAAAATGCTGTAGGGCCATGATAAAAGTAAAAGGAAAAGATATAATATTTTTGACATTATATTTTTGAATACAAAAAGGAACTTAAATTAATACTGGATATATTTCGGCACATCTTCAAGATATGGGCTTCTCGCTGGTATCCATTTTTTTCTTTCAGTGGCACCAAAGACCCCAGAAGTGTACCACAAGAATGTTGTAGGGCCATAAAGGGATAAAGGGAAGTCATAATATTTTTGACATTATATTTTTGAATTAATACGGAATATATTTCGGCACATCTGAAAGATATGGGCTTCTTACCGGTATGCATTTTATGAGCATTCAGTGACAAGAAAGACCCCAGAAGTGTACCACAAAAATGTTGTAGGGCCATGCTAAAAATAAAAGGAAAAGACATATAATATTTTTGACAATATGTTTTTGAATACTAACCTTTACTCAAATGAATACGGAATATATTTCGGCACATCCTCAAGACATGGGCTCCTTACTGGTATGCATCCTGTTACAATTTGGTAACAAAAACGACCCTACAAGTGTATCACGAAAATATTGTAGGGCATTGATAACAATAAAAGAAAAAGACATAATATTTTTGACATTATATTTTTGAAAACTAAAATGTACTCAAATGAATACGGAATATATTTCGGCACATCTATGATATATGGGCTTCTTACTGGTAAGCATTTTGTTACCATTCAGTGACACGAAAGACCCTAGAATTGTACCACAAAAATGTTGTCGGGCCATTATAATAATAAAACGTAATAGACCTACAACTGTTTTGATGCAATTTATGATTTTAGGGATTTTTTAATCCCTCCACGGGATATTTTTTATTCAAACTACAATGTCCAAATCAAACTACAATCTTGCGCTGAATGTATGCTTTAGAATTTTTACCTAAAATTCATCCTAGATATATGTAATATAGAAAATCTTTTAGATGGCCCAAAAACCCCAAAACTTGTCCCTGAAAGTATTTGACATTTCTACACTGAAAAAAAATTTGTCATAAAATTAAAGAAATGCTCCAAAGACGTCATTAGTTTTTAAAATAAGTAAATTTTGTACTTAAAATATAGATAATTTCAATAATATTAAGTAATTTACTTAATTTTAAGTAAATTTTCTTAATACTAAGTACAAAATTTACTTATTTTAAAGACTAAGCACGTCTATGGAGCTTTTTTTTAATTTTATGAAAAATTTTGTTAAGTGTATCCATTGAAATCCTTTGTTTCTGATATTTCATTTTTTATGTGGCTATAAACCGACATTCGTTTGCTTCCACCATTAATTTCACGTCAGCATCCAGCTTTCAATATTTCCAGTTCACTTCACTGAAAATTTCACGAAGATCCACTAAATACTTTAGCAGTTATGATCTTTTTATAAAACCGATTCTAATGGGACTTGGTAGCGTATGATTCATATTAAATATTGTGAACTTTTAATATTTCCCTTATATCTTTTAAAGCAGGCAAGCTACGTTTATAATTCCAAAGGCAAAATTTAAGTTAATACTGTAGGCTTTCATGTTCAGGACATCATTTGTTTATCCGTTTTGTCATATACTAAGGATATTGGGGAAATAATGATTGGTGAATGTTTCGGTTATATATTTTTTTTTAAAAAATCTGCGGACAAAATCAAAATCTTCTTCGATTTGAAATTTGTTGGGCAATAATCTTTATTAAATTTTCCTTAGCTTGTTTATGCCCATTCAAAGTTTGATGTATAATTACATGTCTAACTGTGATTTCGTTTCCACAATCAATGTTAATATTTCATTTATTGCTTTTTGCAAAAGGGATTTCATTTCATTTTATTTATGTCATCATAACATGTAATTTAAAGCCTCAAAGGCCTAACTTAAAATAAATTACAAAATGCATAATAAATAATAGCAGCTTAGAAGACTACTCCGACTGATGACTACTCCATTTAGTTTTATAATTATTCATCAGAGTATATCCAATTTCAGACCTTTAATAGTTGCTATATTTTTTATTCAAAATACAGTGTCCACATCTACATGAGCTTATCAATATATACCACAAAACTCAGTCCGGCGTTTTTATTACATATATTAATTTAAAAATTTAGAATACTAAAATTAATACGAAATATATCTTGCCACATCTCAGAGAAATAAGCTTCCTATCGGAAAGCATTTGATTAGCATTCGTAACACGACAGACTCTAGAAGAGCAGCTCACAAATTCTAAAGCTGTCGGAAATTAATTGTCTATTAAGTCCTCATCACATTTTTTATAGTTCCCTGCTCTGGCATGCTTTTCAAAAATCCCTCAAAGTATGCTCTAAAGATTATAATTAAAATTCATGCCTGAGATATGATTTGTTACCTAAACTGAGTTATTTTCTTTAATTTATTTAGATTTCTTAGACATTTTATAAAAATATACAAAATATAATTTTGGGCACATTTTGGTGGTGAAATCAGGCCAGAAATGTATATCTTACTATCGTTTGATAATGCTAACTCTGTTGAAAGTGTACCACAAAACTCAGTATGACAAATTTGAATTTAATATTCAATATTAATTCAATATTTAAATTTTCTAAAAGTAATACAGAATATATCTCGGCACATCTTGGATATATAAGCCTACTAGCGGACCCGGCGAACTTCGCCTCGCCCCAATTTAACGCCTTCAGATAAACTCCAGAGTGATAATAAAACACAGATAGTTAAAATTTTAATGCGATTTGTTTAAAAGGAATCGAAATCAGTAGAGAGCGATGTGATAAACAACAAACAACGAAGACAGAAGACAGGCAACGTACAGATGACCGTGCGAAAAACAGGGAAATTCGAGATTAATTCCACAGACTTCCTACGATTTGTCTTGAGATATATTGATTTTCATCGTAAAAGCCAATCGTACAGGGAACTGAATCCGCTTGAATTGGAATGAAAGATCAGTTGGAATAATCGGAATTCGTGGGATAAGGACTTCCTCTCCTTTGAATTTTCCCTTGATGATCGTCGCCTGAATCACATTGTCCATCAGTTTCATAGTGGACAACCGCGAACTATGCACAATTTCGGATGATTCAGATTCCGCAACATGATTATGATCGATTCCACCTTCAGCTGTAAATTATGCGGCGGAGCTCCTGGCACATCAAGCGAGTTCGATTTTACTTTGAATAATAAAATTCATGCTATCGACGTCCTTATTCTTCGCTGCTAATATTGCCCGTTCACTAATATAATCGAGATTTGGAAACACTTTGGTGATGAGTTCCTCGTTCGACGATGTGAACTCGCAAAAATTTGCCGGGAACAATATCAATGCAGTGGAAACATCAACAGTAATTTGGCCATTGCCAAGCGCCAACAGTTGTTTCGAGAATTCAAGAGCCGATGAGTCGTTCTGCAACGCGACTCTCATGTTCGTGGTCAATTTCAACTTCTTGACATGCCGCCACAAAGACCACGATTTCAGGCATGCATTAATTTCATCGGCAGTAGATTTGGGGATGACGGGAAGCGTTTGACGAAAATCTCCGGAGAGCAATATCATAGACTCACCAAATTGTCTCAAATCACGTCGTAAATCCTTCATCGTTCGGTCAACTGCCTCCAGAGCTCGTTTATGCGCCATCGTGCATTCATCCGAAATTATGATTTTGCAGTGCCCGCAATCCAATAAGATAACCTTACCCCTTATACTCAAACTTATTATCTGAAAAAATTTTCGAACTGATAAATATCGCGTTGAATTTTAATTGATCGTAATGCTTGTACCGTTTGTCGATGTGATACGCGAAATCAGTGTAACAATACGCAAAACTCGAATGAATTGCAGCAAGAAAAATAGCACATACTCGTACATATGTTTAATAGAAAACTTTTTTGTTTAATAGAAAATTAATAAAAAAAATTGGATTCAAAAAGAGAGTAGTAGATAGGAACAGTAGGAATCTCGCAAGAAATAGCAATTTTCGATTTTCCCAATTTTCCGACTTTTCCGGAGAATTTTCCCAAAATTTTCTTTCGTAACAACCTTCTCCAGGCAAATACGAAGAACTGAAAAAAAAATTGAGCCAAATCGCTCCAGCCGTTCTGACGTGATGCCATTACACAGATGGACCGTTTCATTTTTATATATATAGATAGCTGGACCCGGTCCACTTCGTTGCCCCAGACTTCAGATTTCCGATCCCGTTAATTTTTGGACTAATTACGTAGACTGAGACCAAATATATATGCACATAATTACATTGATCTCTCTAACAAATTGCTCAAGATATATCAAACACAAAATTGAATTGGCTTATATGGGCGAAGCCACTCCCATTTGTCCGACCCCGCCCATTTTTGGACCAAGCACTTAGACTGCCACCTAATACATATGCACAAAATTAGAGTAATCTCGCTAATAATTTGTGCGAGTTATGTCAATTTCAAAATTGGGGTTATATTGGCGGGGCCACGCCGATTGGTCCAATCCCGCCCATTTTTGCACCAACCAATTAGACTACCACCTAATACATATGCAACAATTACAACACTCTCGCTAACAAATTGTGCAAGTTATGTCAATTTAAAATCTTTGTTTATATGGGCGGGGCCACGCCCATTGGCCTATCCCGCCCATTTTTGGACCAATTGAGTAGACCACCACCTAATACATATGTACAACATTACAGCACTCTCGCTAACAAATTGTGCAATATATATCAATTTAAAAATTTGGTTTATAAGGGCGGGGCCACGCCCATCGGTCCGATCCGGCCCATTTTTGGACCAATCACGTAGACTGCCACCAGATACATATGTACACCATTACAGCATTCTAGCTAACAAATTGTGCAAGATATCTCAAATTCAAAATTTGGCTTATATGGGCGGGGCCACGCCCATTGGTCCGATCACGCCCATTTTTGGACCAATTAAGTAGACTACCACCTTATACGTATGCACAATATTACAGCACCCTCGCTAACAAATTGTGCAAGATATGTCAATTTAAAAATTTGGTTTATAAGGGCGGGGCCACGCCCATTGGTCCGATTCCGTCCATTTTTGAACCAATCACGTAGAGTGCCACCAGATACATATGCACAAAATTACAGCTCTCTCGCTAACAAATTGTGTCAGATATCTCGATTTCAAAATGTGGCTTAAAGGGGCGGGGCCACGCCCATTAGTCCGGCCCCGCCCATTTTTGGACCAATCACGTAGACCGCCTCCATATATATACATATATACAAATTTCTAGTTCTCTCACTAACAAATTGTGCAAGATATCTCAAATTCAAAATTTGGCTTATATGGGCGGGGCCACGCCCCTTCGTCCGATCCCGCCCATTTTTTGACCAATCACGTAAGTCGCCAGCAGATATATATACACAAAATTACAGCTCTCTTGCTAACAAATTGTGCAAGATATCTCGATTTCAAAATTTAGCTTAATGGGGCGGGGCCACGCCCATTAGTCTGACCCCGCCCATTTTTGGACCAATCACGTAGAATGCCTCCAGATATATATAAACACAATTACAGTTCTCTCGCTAACAAATTGTGCAAGATATCTCAAATTCAAAATTTGGCTTATATGGGCGGGGCCACGCCCATTGGTCCGATCCCGCCCATTTTTGGACCAATCACGTAGACTGCCACCAGATACATATGTACAAAATGCAGCACTCTCACTAACAAATTGTGCAAGATATGTCAATTTTAAAATTTGTCTTATGTGGGCGGGGCCACGCCCACTTCATATATCGAAAATTCAAGTACCCTATTTTCACCACGCCCCACACATGTACATTCTGTGAAAATTTCAAGAAGATCGGTTCAGCCGTTTAGACGTCTATACGGTACAAACAAACCAACAAACCAACAAACAAACAAACCAACAAACAAACAAACAAACAAACACACATTCTTCTTTATATATATAGACTATTAGTAAGCATTTTGTTAATATTCGGTAATACGAAAGTCCCCAGAAGTGTACCACAAAAATGTTGTAGGGCCAATAAAATAAAAAAAACCTTTATGACATACAACTTTTTTGCCACAATTTATATTTGTAGAGTTGCCAAACTTCAAATAAATAATGTACACTTCGCAAAAATACACTTTTGATAAATTCCTCTGCGGTGAAATATTTTCGAACATCCTTGGAAGTGTGGTTTAGAATATTTCTGTTGTTCACCTGGAAGATTCTCAAAAGTTATACTTTAAATTCAATATCATCCTAATTAATCTGTAAGGTTTAAAAAAATCCCCCAAAGTATGCTATAGAATATATACTTATAGTCAGCCTTTAATTGTTCAGATTTCTTAGAATTATTGTGGCAACCAGGATAATTCTAATTCATATTGTTATTTCGTTTTTCTTTCATCACATCACACTTCTCCAAACGAAAAGAGAAAAACCCTATTAAGAGATAAAATCTAAGCCTCTTAATTATTAGATGTCCTTACAGCCTGACTACTATTCTCAAAGGATAACGTACCACCACACCACATGATATATCATTGTTAAGGATATTAAAAGAATTTCTTGATTTTAATCCTTTTTTGCTTGCTGCTTGCTTTTAACATGCCTGTGTAGCCTTGAGGCTTATTTCCATCAATAAATTTGTTTAATAGCCTGGTCAGAAGAAGTAACAACAAAAACAACCGAGAAGCACAAAAATGAATAAGAGAAGACAACAACAAAAACAACCAAGGAGAATTCTTAGTTTATTATACACAAAGGATTAGAAGAAGATTAACTTTTGTGTTATACGCATGGTTGTTTTTCACTAGAAATCTCATAAAAAGGAGAAACACACAAACATATCCTTTGGAGAATACTTAAACAGACAAACAAATTATTTATGTATATGTTAAAGAATGAAATGGAATGGAATGATTAAGAGCAATGGATGATGGCATGATGAAGAAGATGGAGTTGAGCTGAGTGAGGTCGCTGATGATGTGAAAGTAGTAGGGGTCTTGAAGACTGATACATTGTAAGAAAATCCATGCCATATGCCTTAAGGTATCCTTGGAGCCTTTTCAGAGCTCACACTTAATGTCTTTTTTATTTCGGGGCCGTTTTGATGTTAGTTGTTGCTATTATTTGTAGAAAATCCTTAGCCTAGAGGTGTTGACCATCATTTCCCATACCATAACCATTGACTTTTCTTTAATTTAATTGTATTGTGGGGGATGAAGTCCTTGCTATATATCCTTTAGCTAATTGTTAAGGCGTTGAAGATAAAGTTATTTCTTGAGTGGAGAGTGAGGGGGATCTAAGCTTTGCCGACGTCTTGTAGTTTCCAGATACATATGTCAAAACAGAGATTACTTATTCCAAGTTATGGCTAATGTACGTGAGATTTTTCCTTGATATACTTTAGATAGATCCTAGCCTTTGACAGTTGTAGATACTTCAAGGGAAGAGTTGTTCTCTTTACTTATATACATAAATACTATAGTATACTATATACATTTGTACATCATTTTACTCCGTTGGGGAGCATAGGCCCGCAATTGTGCTATACTTTATTCTAAAAAAAATTAAATTTATTCTAAATATTTGGTACTTAAAGAAGTATTGTTAATATGATATTCTGTTATTAAAGCGACATAACTAAATATTTTTAATTCTCATTAAGGGAATTTTATTAAAAAATTCCTGAGGGTATGTTTAAGAATTTGTACATAAAATGTATCTAATATGGAAATTAGTTGCAGTCCCGTAGTTCAGCTTCGACAACGGAAATTTTAAAAACCTTGAATGTATGCTTTTTTATCAAATACTTTTATCTAAAATTCATCCTAGATATATGTAATATGGAAATCCTTTTTTGGAGGAACAAAAACCAAAACTTCTCCCTGAAAGTATTTTACATTTCTGTCTATTGAAATCCGTTGTTTCTGATATTTCTCTATTTACGTTGCGATAGACCGGCTTTCGTTTACTTTCACCATTAATTTCACTTCACCCTTAGCTTTTAAATATTTGTAGCTCTTTTCATTTCAAATTTCACCAAAATCCACTAAATACTTTAGCAGTTATGATCTTTTTATTAAAAACGGACTTGGTAGCGTATGATTCATATTAATTATTGTAAACTTTAAATATTTCCTTTATATCTTTTGAAGCGTGAAAGCTATGTTTATCATTCCAAAGCCAAAATTGATGCTAATGCTGTAGGCTTTTTCGTTGAGAACATCACTTGTTATAAATCAAATTTATTCTAAATATGTGGTACTTAAAGAAGTATTGTTAATCATATATCCTGTTATTGAAGCGACAGAAGTAAATATTTATAATTCTCGTTAATGGAATTTTATTAAAAAAAATCCTGGGTGTATGTTGAAGAATTTGTACATAAAATGTGTTCTAGATGTATGTTTGTGTAACTAATATGGAAATTCGTTGGGATCAACAGAAATTAACAAAAAAATACTGAATGTATGCATTATTATTACTTTTATCTAAAATTCATCCTAGATATATGTAATATGGAAATTCTTTTCGAAGTCCAAAAACCAAAACTTCTCCCTGAAAGTATTTCACATATATGTCTATTGAAATCCTTTGTTTTAGATATTTCTCTATTTATGTTGCGATAGACCGGCTTTCTTTTACGTTCGCCATAAATTTCTCTCACCTTTAACTTTTAAATATTTCCAGCTCTTTTCATTTCAAATTTCACCAAAATCCACTAAATACTTTAGCAGTTACGATATTTTTATTAAAACGGTTCTAATGGGACTTGGTAGCGCATGATTCATATTAATTATTATGAACTTTTAACATTTCCCTTATATCTTTGGAAGCAGGCAAAATTTAAGCTAATGCTGTAGGCTTTCATGTTGAGAACATCATTTGTTGCTCATTTTTGTCATTTATTGAGAATTTTGCCGAAATAATGCTTCATGAGTGTTTCGGGGATATATTTTATTAAATCTGTGGACAAACTATTAATTTCTTCGATTACAAATTAGTTTGGCAATAATCTTTATCAAATTTTCCTCAGCGTTTTATATACATTTATAACAGTGATTTCGTTTCCACAATCAATGTTAATATTTTTGATAGTTCATTCCATTCCATCCAAATTCACTATAAAATTTAAAGTATTTCCAGCTCTCTTAATTGCAAATTTCACCAAAATCCACTAAATACTTTAGAAGTTATAAGCTGTTTTACTAAACATGGACTTGGTCGCGTATGATTCATATTAATTATTGTGAAGTTTTAATATTTCTCTTACATCTTTTGAAGCGTTAAAGCTATGTTTATCATCCCAAAGGCAAAATTGAAGATAATACTGAAGGCTTCTTTTGTTTAGAACATGATTTGTTGCTCATTTTTGTCATATATTGAGAATATTTTCGAAATAATGGTTGATGAGTGTTTCGGGGATTTATTTTATTAAATCTGTGGACAAACTATTAACTTCTTCGATTAACAATTAGTTTGGCAGTAATCTTTTTCGAATAAAATTAAATTTTCCTCAGCATTTGTATACACATTTAAAGTTTTATATACTTTTAGAATACTGATTTCTTTTCCACAATCAATATTAATATTTTTGATAGTTAATTCGATTCCATCGCTTTCTTCCACTATTAATTTCACTTCACCTTCTTTCAAAATTTCACCATGATCCACTAAATACTTAAGCAGTTATGAGCTTTTATTTAACCGGTTCTAATGGGACTTGGTAGCGTATGATTCATATTAATTATTGTGAAGTTTTAATATTTCCCTTATATCTTTTAAAGTATAGAAGTTACGTTTATAAAAAAGACAAAATTGACGTTTATACTGTAGGCTTTCATGTTGAGAACATCATTTCTTACTCCTTATTCTCGTATATTGAGAACATTGCCGAAATAATGCTTGCTGAGTGTTTCGGGGATATATTTTATAAAATCTGTGAACAAAATCATGGATTTATAAGAACTATCACTTTGCAATTAGTTAGGCAATAATCTTTATTAAATTTCCCTCAGCCTTTTATGCCCATTTTAAGTTGTCTGTACATTTATAATAGTAATTTCGTTTCCACAATGAATTTTAATATTTCTGTATTTAGTTTAATAATTGTTCGTCCTAATATATCCAATTTCAGACTTTTCGTAGATGCCAACACATACGTAACTCAAAATCCCAACACATACTTTAGTAGTTACATATCGATACCTCCATTCTAAACTACGCTAAGTGCAAATAGGTAGTTTCTCAGGAGAGGCGGTTAAAGTTTGATGATTTTTTTAAATTTGTGTGTAATTCCTTTGTTATGCAAATCGAATGACCTGCACTGTTTTGTGAATGACTTTTGACTGGGTTGACGGATAAACACCAAATTTTGACTAAATATAATTTGGAATATTGAAAAGTTAAAAACGCAATCTCCCTAAAAATATGCTAAGACGACTTAGCATGTTTTAGAATGGAGGTATCGATATGTGATATTTACCAAAATTCATCTACATGGAATAGGTAGCGTATGATTCATATTAATTAATCCAAGTTTTTATATTTACGTATGTAACTTTTGAAGTACTAAAGCAACGCTCATCATTCCAAAGGGGAAGTAGATCGTAACGATATGATTTATCAGTCTATGCCATCCAATTAAACATTACTTTAGTTATTTGTTTATTAATAAGTTTTTTATTTGTTTTACTACATCCACCACTAATTTCACTTCACCTGTAAACATTAAATACTACCAGCTCTTTACATTGAGAATTTCACCAAAATCTACCATATACTTTAGCAGTTATGAGCTATTTATTAAACCAGTTCTAATGGGACTTGGGAGCGTATGATTCATATTAATTGTTGTGAAGTTTTAATATTTCCCTTATATCTTTTGAAGCATGCAAGCTAAGTTTATAATCTCAAAGGCATAATTGAAGCTAATAATGT
Organism: Eudasyphora cyanicolor; assembly: GCA_963930755.1. Classification (NCBI taxonomy): domain Eukaryota; kingdom Metazoa; phylum Arthropoda; class Insecta; order Diptera; family Muscidae; genus Eudasyphora; species Eudasyphora cyanicolor. The sequence goes on along the minus strand of OZ005736.1, from coordinate 278,034,966 downwards.
AGGTTTTCATGATGAGAACATATTTCATTGCTCGGTTTTGTCATACATTGAGATTTTTGACGAAATAATGGTTAATGAGTGTTTCGGAGATTTATAAGGACTATTAACTTCTTCGATTTACAATTATAATAATAAATAAACTTTATTAAATTTTCCTCAGCTTTTTTATACTTATTTGAAGTTTTATGTACATTTATAACAGTGATTTCGTTTCCACAATCAATCTTCATATTTCTGCTATTTCATTCCATTCCATCGTCTGCTTCCACCCCTAATATCACTTCACTATAAAATTTTAAATATTTCCAGCATTGTTAATTTCAAATTTCAGCAAGATCCACTAAATACTGTAGACGTTATAAGCTGTTTTATTAGACCGGTTCTAATGGGACTTGGTAGCGTATGATTCATATTAATTATTCTGAAGTTTTAATATTTCCCTTATATCTTTTGAAGCATGCAAGCTAACTTTATAATTTCAAAGGCATAATTGAAGCTACTAATGTAGGCTTTCATGTTGAGAACATAATTCGTTGCTCGTTTTTGTCATATATTGAGCACTTTGAAGAAATAATGGTTGATGAGTGTTTCGGAAATTTATAAGGACTATTAACTTCTTCGATTTAAATTTTTTTAAATAAAATTTATTAAATTATAATAATAAATATACTTTATTAAATTTTTCTCAGCTTTTTTATACTTATTTGAAGTTTTATGTACATTTATAAGAGTGATTTCGTTTCCACAATCAATATTAATATTTCTGCTAGTTGATTCCATCGTTTGCTTCCACTATTAATTTCACTTCACCTTAAAATTTTAAAAATTGTCAGCTCTTTTCATTTCAGATTTCACTAAGATCTACTAAATACTTTAGAAGTTATCAGCAGTTTTATTAAGCCTATTCTAATGGGACTTGGTAGCGTATGATTCATATTAATTATTGTGAAGTTTTAATATTTCCCTTATATCTTTTGAAGCATGCAAGCTAAGTTTATAATCCCAACGGCAATATTTAAGCTAATAATGTAGGCTTTCGTGTAAAGATAATAATTCGTTGCTAGTTTTTGTCATATATTGAGAATTTTGACAAAATAATGGTTGATGAGTATTTCTGAGATTTATAAGGACTATTAACCTCTTCGAGTTAAACCGTGTTAAATAAAATTTATCAAATTATAATAACAAATAAACTTTATTACATTTTCCTCAGCTTTTTTATACCTATTTAAAGTTTTATGTACATTTATAACAGTGATTTCGTTTCCACAAGTAATGTTAATATTTCTGATAGTTCATTCCATTCCATCGATTGCTTCCCCCGTTAAATACTTTAGAAGTTATAAGCTGTTTTATTAAACCTATTCTAATGGGGCTTGGTAGCGTATAATTCATATTAATTATTGTGAAGTTTTAATATTTCCCTTATATCTTTTGAAGCATGCAAGCTATTTTTATTATCCCAAATGAAAAATTGAAGCTAATATTGTAGGCTTTCTTATTCAGAACATAATTTGTTGCTGCTTTTTGTCATATATTGAGAATATTGTCGAAATAATGGTTGTTGAGTGTTTCGGGGATATTTTTTATAAAATCTGTGAACAAAACCAAGCTTTAATAAGGACTATTCCATTCTTAGATTTCTAATTAGTTTTAAGAATTTTTTTTTTTAATTTTTCTCATAATGTTTATGCCCATTTAAGTCCCATAGTTCAGCCTATTGAGATTCCTTAGCTATGTTTCTGTGCAGTAGAACCCCCTTAATTCACATCCTCTCTTATAACTTCTTAGTATTTTCTATTATTTAAAATTCATTTGTTTTTAGACTTCACATATACAAACAAGTTGCAAAAGAGATTCGTTTCTCTATGTTATGGCTAATGTACGTGAGCTTTTTTCCTGATACGACTTTAGATCTTTTCCTTTGGGAGTTGTACTTCAAGAGGAAAGTGCTTAACCACTTCTAGAATTCTTAATGTATACATCTTTTAAAAAGTCCCGCATACATAAATATTCCGGTCCTCTTTCCACCTTGCAGTATGCTCTAAGGGGGAGAAAGAATTTCGTTAAATCATATTTTTCCTATTGGAAAAAAATGAACTTAGACTAGACCAGCCTTTTGAGCATTCAGTCAAAAGCTTAAAATCTTTTTTTCTTTTTTACTCAAGAATCCTGAGACACTTACTGTGACTCTTTTATGTATATGAACCCCTACATATGAATTTGGCATGAATATCCTTTGATCACATAAATCACAATAGAAAATCTCAAATACAATCTCGCTCAAAATGGCAATGCAGTATACGGAAAAAAACACAAACAATACAAAGTTCAAGTGTTATAGAGAAAACAACCTCAAAAACTTGGCAACACTACGAAAAGAAAAAAGAACCGCTGGGGAGCTGAAACCGGGGCCCGAAAACCATATAAGCTTGATTTATAACGAGCCAACAACATTGAGAGCCAACTGCACACAAAAATTCCGACACAGTAAGTTCAGCGAATTTTTCGGGGAAAATGTCATAAAAACTGCTGTAAAAAATACCAAATAACGCATAACGCTCAATGTATTTTCATGTGCTTTTTTATAACATTTTTCCGTTTTTCGCAGGTTTTCGTGTTTGATTTATGTTTTAATGTTAAGCGTAACAGGGCAATAAGAACAAATAGCTTACGGCTGAAAGAAAAACGAGAAAAAAATATAATTACCCAGGCATATGTAACATCTACATATTTTGTTTGGCTGGGTAATCAAGTTTACCAATATACAATTGAAATTAAGGTTTAACAAACAAAACCTGAAAGTTAAGAAAGCCTAAAAACCCACTGCACTTAATGGCTGGGCCTTAAAGTAGGCAATAATAAATAAACACATGTATGTAAAGGAAGTCTCCTAAGTAAATTCATATAGACACAAACAAAATTATGACAACTCCCACCCACTCATATTACACCCCCCAAAAATATGCTCTGGAAAAAATATATCTCCTTAAAACCCAACACGAATTGTTAACGTTTGTGTTTACTCGCGGTTATGTCGTTTTTATTGTCATGTAAAAACAATTTTATGCTTAAAAATGTTACAATAACAACATAAATATAATGGCATATCCTTCTTTATGGCATTTTATTGTTTTCACAGTATTTTTCGTTTTTTTCTTCTCCCTCTCTCTCTCTCTCTGAAAAAATAACAAAACGATTGTGTTACGAAGTGTGCAATGGAAGCGAAGTCCATAAACAATAAAAGTTGTTTGTTTCACAAAAACAGCCTTAAAGTAGGCAATCTATTTTTGAAAAGCCTTACTTGATGCCCTAAATATGCATATATGCAAATGGTGTACGAAATTTATGAAATTTAGATTAAGAAGAAATAAAATTATTGAAGTCTTAAAGCAAATATGCTAAATATGGAATGTGTCTACACTTCAAAATAAGAAGAATGGATTATTAATGAAATCCTAAAGGTATACTACGCATTAATGGAAATTTTAAAAGCATATTTTTTGGAGGAACTAATGCACTGTAGACATAACAGGCATTCCCAAACGGGGAGGTGCGTAGCTATCTTTCAGGGGAGAACACTTACTATTTGAATCTTTTATTTAAAGAAATTTAAACTTTTAAATATGACGAAAATTACGATAAAGTAATGAATTAACCGATTCTAATGGAACATAAATAATTTTAGACACTATAAGGTATTATTTTAAGACGAGATTTTAAAAATTTTTTAATATTTTTTAAGTTATTTTTTTTAAAATACGCTCATTTACAAAGATTTTCATATTGAATTCAAGTATATATTTGAAGACTAAATTTTTCCAAATACATGGCACACAAATAACATTCACAACAGGAGTTCAAAGTTACAAACCCCTTGCCAAGTATAATAAAATGCTAAATAGTTTATTAACCCTAAATCCAAGAAATCTGTTTTCCATTATCCAAAAGGTGACGCTGCCAATGTGAACATGTACATATTTCGAAATCACGACTTGAATAAATTTCAAAAGCATACACTTAGGCTGTCTGCCAAAAATTACAATTAACCAAAAACGACGTCAAACGAAAGCAATCAAAGGAAAAAACTCAAGACTCTTTCCAAGCAATAAAAAAGCCAACTGAAGGGCAGAGCCTAGACATTGAAAGTCACCTAAACAACAACAAAAAAACACAGCACACACAATTACCTTGAAATGTCAATGGTACAATGCCACAACACGAGTATGCCATTAGTGAGCAATTTGTAAAGTACAAAATACTTCAGACTTAGCCAAAATACTCGTAATAAAAAACAAAAATGCTCAAGAACAATAAAAATGCTAATCCGTATAACTGTTTAAACAAATGGGATATTTTGCGACAAATGTGGGAAACGATTTGCAGAAGAAGCGGGGACGATAAATATTTCTAAGAAGAATTTTTGACATCAATAGGAATGTAGAACATACTTTGGAGAGAAACTTATGCTCTATAGAAAATTTTGAGAATTTCAAAGCATATTTTTTGGGGAAGTGGACAAAGGCTTTTGAAAAAATATTAAAAATATGAAATTAGTCAAACAAAAAACTCTATTTACAGCTTGGGTGAATTTCAGAGTATGCACTTATGGGAAACAAACAACTATAGTACAGATTTTGGGCTAAGCTTTTAGCTAAAAAAAGCATTTAAACTGCCAGAAAATGTACCTCAGAAATTTTAATTTGAAGAGGAAGTTTGCACAAATTTTTGAAACGATTTGCAAAAAAATATGCATTTTAAATATTTAAAAAAAGACATTAAAAAAATTAAATGAAAACTGTACTTTTCCGGGAAATTGATATTTTTATGACAATTGAGGATTGTCAAAGTGTACTTTTAGGGGAAACACGAACAAAAGCATAGCTTTAAGGCTTTTTATAAATTTGCTTTAATATAATAAAGATAAGGATTTAATATATTGATATACATACATAAAAATACAATTTCGACCACATTTTCAATAAAAAAATACAATTTCCACGAAATTTTTTATAAAAAATACAATTTCGACTAAATTTTCTATAAAAAATACAATTTCTACGACATTTTCTATAAAAAATTCAATTTCTACGAAATTTTCTATAAAAAAATACAAATTCAACGAAATTTTCTATAAAAAATTAAATTTCGAAGAAATTTTCTATAATTTTCTATAAAATTTCGACGAACTTTCTAGAAAAAAATTCAATTTCGATGAAATTTTTTAGAAAAATTCAATTTCGACGAAATTTTCTAGAACAATTCAATTTCGACGAAATGTCCTAGAAAAATTCAATTTCGACAAAATTTTGTAGAAAAAAATTTAATTCGACGAAATTTTCTAGAAAAAATTCAATTTCGACGAAATTTTCTTTTCAAAAAAAATGTATAAAAATGCAATTTCTGTGAAATTTTCTAGAAAATATTCATTTTGGACGAAATTTCCTATTAAAATACAATTTCGATTTTCTATAAAAAAATACAATTTCGACGAAATTTTCTATAAAAAATACAATTTCTACGAAATTTTCTATAAAAAATACAACTTCGACGAAATTTTCTATAAAAATGCAATTTTGCCGAAATTTTCTATAAAAATACAATTTCGACGAAATTTTCTATAAAAATGCAATTTCGACGAAATTTTCTATATGCAATATCGACGAAATTTTCTATAAAAATGCAATTTCGACGAAATTTTCTATGAAAATGCAATTTCGACGAAATTTTCTATAAAAATGCCATTTCGATGAAACATTTTAGAAAAAAATCAATTTCTAGAAAAAAGATATATTTCGACGAAATTTTCTAGACAAAAATTCAATTTCGACGAAATTTTCTAGAAAAAAATTTAATTTCGACAAAATTTTCTGAACAAAATTCAATTTCAACAAAATTTACTAGAAGCAAATATAATTTCGACAGATTTTTCCAAAAAAAAATGTATAAAAATGCAATTTCTGTGAAATTTTCTAGAAAATATTCATTTTGGACGAAATTTCCTATAAAAATACAATTTCGATTTTCTATAAAAAAATACAATTTCGACGAAATTTTCTATAAAAAATACAATTTCTACGAAATTTTCTATAAAAAATAATACAATTCGACGAAATTTTCTATAAAAAATTTCAATGAAATACAGAAATTTTCTAGAAAAAAATCAATTTCGACGAAATTTTCTAGACAAATTCAATTTCGACGAAATTTTCTAGACAAATTCAATTTCGACGAAATTTTCTAGACAAATTAAATTTCGACGAAATTTTCTAGAAAAAATTAAATTTCGACGAAATTTTCTCGAAGATAATTCAATTTCGACGAAATTTTCTCGAAGATAATTCAATTTCCTACAGTAGACAGCCATTGCGTTCATCTAATCTACAGTATACGGCCCTTTTGGTCATCCACTCTACTGTGCACGACTCTATAGTATACGGCCCTTTTGGTCATCCACTCTACTGTGCACGACTTTATAGTAGACGACCCTTGTGGTCATCTACTCTATAGTAGACGACCCTTGTGGTCATCTACTCTATAGTAGACGACCATTGTGGTCATCTACTCTATAGTAGACGACCATTGTGGTCATCTACTCTATAGTAGACGACCCTTGTGGTCATCTACTCTATAGTAGACGACCCTTGTGGTCATCTACTCTATAGTAGACGACCCTTGTGGTCATCTACTCTATAGTAGACGACCCTTGTGGTCATCTACTCTATAGTTGACGACCCTTGTGGTCATCTACTCTATAGTTGACGACCCTTGTGGTCATCTACTCTATAGTAAACGACCCTTGTGGTCATCTACTCTATAGTAGACGACCCTTGTGGTCATCTATTCTATAGTAGACGACCCTTGTGGTCATCTACTCTATAGTAGACGACCCTTGTGGTCATCTACTCTATAGTAAACGACCCTTGTGGTCATCTACTCTATAGTAGACGACCCTTGTGGTCATCTACTCTATAGTAGACGACCCTTGTGGTCATCTACTCTGTAGTAGACGACCCTTGTGGTCATCTACTCTATAGTAGACGACCCTTGTGGTCATCTACTCTATAGTAGACGACCCTTGTGGTCATCTACTCTATAGTAGACGACCCTTGTGGTCATCTACTCTATAGTAGACGACCCTTGTGGTCATCTACTCTATAGTAGACGACCCTTGTGGTCATCTACTCTATAGTAGACGACCCTTGTGGTCATCTACTCTATAGTAGACGATCCTTGTGGTCATCTCCTCAACAGTAGACGACCCTTGTGGTCATCTACTCTACAGTTGACAACCCTTGTTGCCATCTACTCTACAGTAGTTGGCTCTTGTGGTCATCTAATCTACAGTATGCGGCCGTTGTGGTCATCTACTCTACAGTAGGCGGCCGTTGTGGTCATCTACTCTATCTCAGACAGCTCGTTTGTTATCATCTCAGACGGCTCGTTTGTTATCATCTACTCTATAGCAGAAGACCCTTGTGATCATCTTTTTTAGACGACACTTTATCCAAGCATACTTTTAGGCTTTGGCCAAATAGTGTGGCCCCCTTTTCTTCTTCCCTTATCAAACAAACACCCTCAGGTTCTCCTAACATTATAGAAATTTGCCTAAATTGCTTCATAACAAAGACCTGCAAAAACACACTATACAAAGTCAATTTAATTTTATTTTCTAAAACTCAATATAAAAGCTTTCTCATTTGCCTTAAATGTGTATTTTGCAAATATTTTCATTTTTTGTTGTTTTATTTTGGCTATGAAAAATATAAAACCATAAAGGTTATTGGTTTCAATTATGCAAGCTTCATTTAGCATATTAGCCAATATACTTTTTGATGGCGAGGATGTTAGCACTGAGCCGTAAAGGGGAAAAAATGAGAGAGAGAGTGAGGAAGGGGGAGGTAGAGGGAGAATTGAGGTATTTACCATAAAAGCTTTAAGGGTTAAATTTCATAAAGTTATTATAATAAAATCAAATTGTATATGCATGACTGCACAGGGTTTTTTTATGATGTTTATGAGTACTTTCGACTCTAGAGACTAAATGGATAAAGATAAAAGAAAATTGTTCTAAAATGAATTTATATGTTTTTTGCAAACCTAGACTAAAATGGTATGTTGTTAAGCAGGAGGAAAACCACTTTAGTTGTGGAGACTATAAGACAAATTTTAATAAAGCGGGATAACTATTTCTCACATCAAAAAAATTTAATTCTGTCAAATTGTTTCTTTTTTTCGAAAAAGTAAATACTTTGTTAAAGTTATACTTTGTTTCTGGTTTTTCCAAAAAGTATGCTTTAAAACTCCGCAATTTTTTAAAGACTTAAAGTTGCCCCAAAAATTATGCTTTGAATTTGTATACCGCCACAACACTGTGGTACAGGGTGTTATGATTCCACATGATCGGACATATTGTCTACTTTTAGGCGCGTAATTTAATAATTGTAGAAAATAAGAAGAAACTCTTTTTCAAGCCATTTCACAATTTAATATAATCATATATTAATCTGCAGGAGCATGAGCGAAACATGTGATTACATTTTAATACCCATCCTCCCGCAAGTGCTCCCTTTTTTATCAATTTTTTTCGCAGTCACAACTGTTGTTAATTAAGCTCAATTTGCAATTTAATGAAGATTTTTTTATAATTACAAAATCACTCTCTTGTAGATTACAACTTGCATTTTTCCCCCTACACAGATATTCAATCCCACGCAGTTGCCTTTAATTATAAAATGCATTGCAGGAATATAATTATAAATAAATTAACACAAGTCCTAGAGAAAATTGGAATCCAGCTTTGTGAGTGAAGCGAAGGGATCAGCAAATGAATGCGCAATCATTTGTAATTTTAAACAGACATTTAACAGATTTTGCTTGGCAGCAATTGGCCATGATGGGTTCGAACTCTGGCCGTCCTTCCAGCTGTCCGTCCTTCCATCTGTCCGACTTGCAAATTTTACTTTGGTAAATTTGTACAAAAGGCCCATCACCATTACCGGAACAATAAATGACCAATACCACTATACTCATACTCCAAGATAATGAAAAGTCGTTAAGGATATCTCTTTACCCGTCTGTCCCAGCATTCCAGGGCATCAATAATAAACGATTATTTGTATGATTGCTTTGCAACCAACCAAGAGATACTCGCCAATTATTTGCTGCAATTTCATGCTTATCTGAGCCTTCAGATGTTCTGCTGATGTCCTGTTTTTTTCTGTTGCCCAAGTATCTGTGAATCCAAAGACTTTTAACACCATCCTTTGCCATTTTCTCTCAGAATGTTCTGCATTAAAGTTCTGTTCGTTGTTGTAGAAATCATTAAAATATGCAACGATAAAGCATATAAAATTCGTTCCACCAAATGGCCAGGAAACAATAGCTTCCAATAAGTACACACCAGAGAGGATGAGATATATCGGGAGAAAGAGAGGATGAGGGAAAGCGAACTAGAGGTCAGTGGCGACGAGAAATGGCGAGAAAAAGTCCTGGCGCAAAGAAATTGGCAAGAACAAGGATGAAATAATAAAACATCTGTGGCCATTAATTAAGTTTATTTGTATATGCATGAAATGGGAAAAAATTGCTCTACAAAGAGCCGAAGAAAAAGCGGAAAATGTTTGGGAGAAGAAAAAAAAAAGCGGAAAAACTTTCTTATTGAGCACACCCATTAATCTGTCATTTGCCTCGATTCTGTGGTTATATTAAAAACTTTTTCTTTTGCAATTTGTTTGCTGTTAATGAACTGGCATATTTATTAAAAATGGAACATTGCTCAGAGATTGTGGAGATATGAAAATATTACAAAAAACCGTCTTAACATGCGAGCCTTAAAAGCCTTAATAAGTAATCGATGAGTGCTATCAAAAAAAACAGATTTCCTAAAATTTAAAGATTTTTTCAAAAAAATATCTCAACTTTAAATTAACGACAACTTTTCTTAAAATTAAGAAAATTCTTTTGATTTTAAGTACGAAATGTCGTTCTTTGGAAGATTAAGACATGTTTATCTTAACATCTTTTAAATTAAGACAATTGAGTCTTATCATTTAAATATCATATTTAAAATAAGGAAATTTTTTCTTAATATTAAGGAACTTGTCTTAATTTTAAGTATGAAATATCCCTATTTCAAAGATTAGGACATACTTAAAATCAGTGAAATAGTTTAACTACATGCAGATAATACAATTTGGCTGTTTTAAACATATTTGCCGAGCATTATGTCTAAAGACATTTTATTTTTGAAAAGAAGACAATTTTGCTTAATACTAAGGAAAATGTCTTAATTTTAAGTAAGAAATTTCTTTATTTTAAAGATAAAGACATGTTTGGGGAAAAATCTTTAAAATTAAGACAATTTAGTGTTCAGATTTATACTTCATATATAAAATGAAAACACTTTTTCTCAATACTTAAGTATAAAAGATCCTCATTTCAAAGACTAGGACCTACTTAAAATTAGTACATTCTACATTAATATCGGTTTGGAGAAAAAATTTTAAAATTATGACTATTGAGTCTTCATATTTATATTAAACTAGCTGACCCCAGCAGACGTTGTCCTGCCCGTGATGTATTGGATTGTTATTCATTGATATTTCATTCAAAAATGCATACATCCCGAGTTTCACAATAAAATATATTTTGACCATACAGCGCCGTCTATCGGTTAGAATCATACATACAAACTATTATCAAGACAAACCATACAAACATTTTAAATTTCAGTCAAATCGCTCTGGAAATGCGAATTTTGCAAATAACTTGACCACTCCGCAATTTATCGCGGTGAAAATAATTCTAAAACACAAATGACCCCAAAATGAATATAATGTTAAATTTTCAGCCCATTCACTTTTGTGGTTCCGGAGATCATGCGTTACTAACAAACGTACAAAGGATTTTATATATAAAGATATATAAAATAAAGGCACTTTTTTAATATTGAGGGAATTATCATAATTTTAAGCATTAAAAATTCGTATTTCAAAGATGAGGACATCTTTAAAGTCAGGACGATTTGTTTACTACATCCAGAAAATAATATACAGTTGTGCTGAACATATTTGCCGAGCATTACTTCTAATGACATTTTACAGATTAAAACCAGTAAGGAAAGGCAGAAAGTCGGGCGGGGCCGACTATATAATACCCTACACCTCCCTAACAATGCGATAAGGGTCATTGCCATAATAATTTGGAATAATTGGTAAATGGGTAGAAACGTATTATCTAATTCTGAAACGATAATCGCTAAATTAAGCAATATTCGTTCCTAAATTGAGAAACATCTTTCTGGAAAATTTTAATGATCGGAAGTAAAATACAACTTCTATAGCGGTTTGATACCAAATCAGGAGAAACATATATATGGAGCTTTAATATAAATCTGAACCGATCTTCCCTGAATACTCATTCATGTAAAAAGACCTCCTTCTGTCGAATTTCGTACTGATCGGATATAAAATACAGTCTCTACAGCGCGTACATGTCAAATCGGGGGTAACATATTTATGGGGACTATATCTAAATCTGAACCGATTTTCTCCGAATTTGGCAGTATTCCTTCATGTAATAAGAAACCTCTTTCTGCCGAATTTCGAACTGATCTGATATAAAATACAGTTTTTACAGCGCTTACATGTCAAATCGAGGGTAACATATATATGGGGCTATATCTAAATCTGAACCGATTTTCTCCGAATTTAGCAGTATTCCTTCATGTAATAAGAAACCTCTTTCTGCCGAATTTCGAACTGATCTGATATAAAATACAGTTTTTACAGCGCTTACATGTCAAATCGAGGGTAACATATATATGGGGCTATATCTAAATCTGAACCGATTTTCTCCGAATTTGGCAGTATTCCTTCATGTAATAAGAAACCTCTTTCTGCCGAATTTCGGACTGATCGGATATAAAATAACATTTTTACAGCGCTTACATGTCAAATCGGGGGTAACGTATATATGGGGGCTATATGTAAATCTGAACCGATTTCTTCCAAATTTAACAGTGTTCATTCATATAATAAGAGACTTCTTTCTGCTGAATTTCATAATGATCGGATATAAAATAAAGTTTTTACAGCGCTTACGTGTCAAATCGGGGCTAATATATATTTGGGGGCTATATCCAAATCTGAACCGATTTTAACCAAATTAAATAGGGATCGTCCTTGGGCCAAAAAAATATACATATGTGTAAAGGTTCGTCAAGATCAGGCCATAATTGCGACCTGTACTTTGACTACAAGAATACATCCACAGACGGACATAGCTAAATCGACTCAGAAAGTGATCGAAGTCGATCGATATAATAATAAATGGATCTATCTCTTCTCCTTTTGGGTGTTACAAACAAATGCACAAAGTCATAATACCCTGTACCACAGGTGTACCACAGGTGTGGTGTAGGGTATAAAAAATTAAGATAATCTTGCTGAATTCTACGGACACTTTCTTAATTTTAAGTATGCAATTTCCTTATTTTCAACATTAATATCGGTTTGGAGAAACATTTTTTAAATTATGACAATTGAGTCTTCATATTTATGTATCATACATATTTCAAATAAAGACACTTTTTCTTAACATTAAGGACATTGTCTTAATTTTAAGTCAGATTTCTAATATTAGCAAATTCCTAAAATCAGAGCGATTCATTTTAATACATATAGAGAATACTGTATGATGACTTGAACGTATTTGCCGAGCTTTATGTAATAACATTATAATCTTTAAATGGAAGTACAGTTCATACTTAAAATGAAGACAATTTATCATAACATTAAGTCATTTCATACTTAAAGTGGGACCAATATTCTCAACATTAGAGGTAATGTCTTAATTTTAAGTTTGAAATGTCATTATTTCAAAGATTATGAAGTCTATGTCGAAAATTGTGTAAATTGTGTGTTTTTCAGTGAATATTTTTTATCATTCATATTCATGTCTTTGTGACTTAGACATTGTAATCTATAAAATAAAGATATTTCATACTTAAATATAAGAACAATATTTCTAACATTAAGAATATTCTCTTAATTTTAAGTATGAAATATATTTATTTCAAAGATTAGGACATCAGAATATTTCCATGTGAAGGGATCACACAAATTTGGGCCCTTTTGTCTTCCGATTTTGATGAAATTTTCCAGATATGTACTATGAGGGGTGCAGAACAAGAATCCGGTTCTTTTAAAAAAAAAAACATAAGTTGTGGCCGTATGAAAGTTTTGGTAATTTTTTTAAAAAAATTCTTTAACATTTACCCGAGAAGAATTTTTTTTGTTTTTAAAAGATAAATAACAGAATGTGCTCTAAAAAAATCGTACGGAAATTAAAAAAAAAAATTGAAAAGAAAATAAAATGAAAATTAAAATTAAATTTTAAGAAAAAATACACCTTTTATTTTTTTTGTTTTTTTTTTTTTTTGCATTGTAGATTATATTGTCAATAATACCTCCAGAAAGTTTAATGATGAGAAAAAAAATTAAGACGAATGAGACGTTTGATTTTTTTCGATTTCTGAGTAATTCCATGTGATGTAATCACACAAATTTTAGCTATTATCTCGGAGAAAAGAACCCAAATCTGTGTGACCATTTCACATGGGATTACTCATCATTAAAATCGGGAGTCTAATATATGGTCATGTTGAACAATTTTGCTATATGTAAAGATATCTTATATTTTAAAATGATGGACATTTCATACTTAAAATTAAGAAAATTGTTCTTAACATTACGGATATTGTCTGCTCCGAATACCTTCAAATCTATGATATAAGGATATTTCATACTTAAATATTCTCGATTTTAAAGATATTGATTTATCATTAAGTTTGATGTCTTTATTTTACAAATACACCCAAATCTTCAAAAAGAAGGATATGTCATATTTAAAATTAAGACCGATATACTTAGTATGAAGGATATGATCTTCATTTTATGTACTTAATGTTCTTATTATGAAGTTTAAGAAAATCTAAAATAAGGATAATGCATTCTTAAAATATTGTCTTCATTTCAAATATGAAATGTTATTACTCCAATGAATATGATGTCTCCGGCGCAAAATCTTTACAACCAGCAATATTTTTTTTTTCCAAAAATTTTCTTTATCCTTCACATTGATATCACCGCACTAATGACAGCCTAATCTTTAAAAAGGAGAACGTATCATACTTAAAATAAGGACACATATTCTTAATATTAAAGATATTTTATAATTAATATTTCATAATTTTATTTATGAAATATTCTTATTTGAATGTTTTGGAAAATAAATATAAAATAAGGACATTTCCTACTTAAAGATATTGTCTTCATTTGAAGTATGAAATGTTATTATTTCAATGAATATGATTTCATTGGCACAGAATCTTTAAAACCAGGACAATATATCTCCAAAGAATTTTCTTTCTAAAAGAAGGATATATCATATTTAAAATTAAGACCGATATACTTAGTATGAAGGAAATTATGGTAATTTTATGTACGAAATGTTCTTATTTTAAAGATTTAAAATATTTAGAATACTAACTATCTATATCCCCAACATTAAGGATATAGTCTTTATTTTTAGTTTGAAGTGTTATTATTTCAATGAATATGATGTCTCCGGCGCAAAATCTTTAAAAGCAACAATATATTAATTCCAATAATTTTCTTTATCCTTCACATTGGTATCACTACACTAATGACAGTCTAATCTTTAAAAAGGAGAACGTATCATACTTAAAAAAAGGACACATTTTCATAATATTAAAGATATTATCTTAATTTTATGTATGAAATATTCTTATTTGAAAGTTTTGGAAAATATAAATAAAATAGGGACATTTCATTCTTAAAATTAAGAACAATAGTCCCAACATTAAGGTTATTGTCTTCATTAAAAGTATGACCTGATATTATTTCAACGATTATGATGTCCTTGGCACAGAATCTTTAACACCAGGACAATTTTATTTCCAAAATATTTTCTTTATTTCTTTTCTTTGCACCAAAGACAGCCTAGTCTTTAAAAAGAAGAACATAACGTACTTAAAATGAAGACAAGTTTTCTTAATATAAATGATATTGTCTTCATTTTATGAATGAAATGTTCCTATTTCAAAGTTTTGGAAATCTTCAAGAAGTCCTAGGACTAGGATTAAGGGCATTTCATATTTAAAATCAAGAAATTCTTTCTTATTATTATGGTTGTGGTGATCATTTCTGCAGAATAAAATATAATGTCTGTTCTATGGTTGTGGCAACCGTGACGCATTATTGTTGTGAACATAATATGGGCACTGTCATAATGTTGCGACATCATAATTCCATTACAGGTAACCAAAATATTGTCTCTAATTATCCATATTGTTACCATAATTGGGTATAATATCATCCCATAACATATAATGGTCACAATCCACCAAAGTAGGTTGCTGTGAGCATTCTATGGTAGCGTCTTTACCATAATTGTTGGCTTCCTGATCATAGTATGGATACCTAATTATCTCTACTACTCTTAATATACGAGTATTTGTGCCGTAATCATAATATGTGTGCGTTGATAAAATAATATGGTTGCTTCCTGAACATAATGTAGTTGCGTCGTAACCATAATATAATTGCTTCGCAGATTGTGGTACTTTGGCGCCCTAGAGTGAACCATATAGAAGAATCCACTGTGTTTAAATCCAGACAACTACGCTGGCCATTGTTCTGAAGAAGCGAAGCTGAAAACTTTTTTTTAAAAAGCTTTGGATTTCGCAAATTAGCCAATGTTGGTCCGTGGATCAAGAAACACAACCATGCTAAATTTCAGAACGATTGAATGTAAACTACAACATATACAGGGCTGTAGAGCCAAATCGGAAGAAACATAGATATGGGAGCCATATCTAAATATGAACCGATTTTCTTCAAATTGAGCAATGAAGAACATATACCATGCTAAACTTCAAAATAATTGGATGTAAAATACAGTTTCTATAGGGCTAAAGTGTCAAAACGGACGAATCATATATATAGGATTCAACGATTTCAACCAATTTCAATAGGGTTCTTTCCAGATGCAAAAGACATCTATCTTCAAAATTTTAGCACGATCGGAGTGAAATTGCGACATGTACTCAACATAAGATTGACAGATGGACGGACAAACATGGTTAAATCGATTAAGCTAGTGATTCAGAGTCGATCTGTAAACTTTCAGGTAGTCTAGCTGTAGTATTTGTAGGTGGTACAAACGTCTGCCATGAAACAAACTTAAAATACCCTTTACCACATTGTTGTGTAGGGTATAAATACTTACCAACTAGAAGCATTTTGAGTTAAAAACCACAGCCTACATTTGGGCGAAATCCTCAGCTTAGATTCCCAAGCCATACTTTTGGGGATGGCTTAGAAAATATGAAATTTAATTTCTTCTAGAATATGCGAAAAAGATTTATATGCTCCTTTTTGTATAACCAACAATGAAATCATAATTTACTGAAAATACGAACTATAATGTCTCCCAGTTTTTCTATATCAATTAGCCTAAACGTTTCCAATTAAAATCAATTTTTGCGTTAAAAATAATTAAATTCTATATAATCCTCCTTATGTCTTTGGCAACTCCTTAGAGAAAATATTCAATTTCCACCTCCCCCTATATTTCCACATAAAAAAAAACTTACAAACATTCTCGGCTAACTGACAGCACTTTGATTAAAAATCCAAAGCCTACATTTAGGCATACCAATGAAATCCCTATCTGTCTATAAAGCATACTTTTGGGGAATGCCTTCGAAAATAAACAACGCCTTGATTTTTTCCCATTTCCAAAAAAAGTTTTCGATATATTCCTTATTTTTTTCTAATCACCAGCTTTGCAAGCATACTTTGCAGCTTGTCACCTCCCATTTGGGAGAATTTATAGCATATTTTTTGGTGACATCTCCCCTCATTTGAGCTGTTTTAATAAATAATTCATTTATTTGAACTTATCTACATATTTGATTGCTAACTTCTTCTCTCTCGACAGCAGCGTGTAGCATGGAAAATTATTGATGGTATTTTCCGCCAGCAGTTTCCTGCATTTCAGATTTCTTCGTTTTTCTATTTCTCCAGCTCCTCCATGCCTTATTGGCAAACGATGACATGGTTTTTTAACACAATGTCAGCTGTGAAATTGACATGCTTTTCCAATACGAAATAATAAAAAGAAGCCGAACACGAAAATGTCTTTTTTTTGCATTTGTTATGCTTTGTTGCTATGCTAGATAATTGTAATGCGGGAACAATTTTTATGGCTTCATGCGAACCCCCCTTGAAGGAGAGAAAACAACAGATATGTTAACAGTTAGGAATCGTTAATGTGCTTACTTCATGCGGATAAATATATTCCATTCGGTTGTTGACTTTGCTACGACATTGTCTAGTTTAGTTTCTCTCTCTCCCCAACCCAAACCCTCCAGCCCTTCCGGAAAATCAAATAATTGGCATTAGCTGTTCGGTAGGGAAAGGAGAAAAGTTCTGAAACTTATCTCCCTCTGGTGAAAGTAAACCCATGTTTCTGGAATTTGACTTTCGGGGGAATTGTAACAAAGTCTCTTACATTGACACGAAAAATATTTACTTTTGTACATTGTTTTTTGTCCTCGTTGTTATTTTCACATATAGAGACTTTTATTTCCAAGCATGCATACAAAAACATGCTCCAAAGGACTTTTGTTTCTCTGAGCGAAATTCAGGAATTCACCGAAATGTGTTGTGCATATTTAATACACTTTCGTTTCGGTATTAATTAATAAAAAAACAACAAAGTTACACGAAATGTAACCAAAATAAAAAAAACAAAGCAGAATACAAAAACATCTAGAGGAAGAAAATATACTGAAGAGTCCAAGACTGTATACAGTATAAAAAACATCAATATTAAATTTGTATAAAATGCTAAAAAAAATATTTCAACACCTACAAAAATGTTTCCCATACTTGCTAAAGTTTTAAGATATACTTTTATTAAACATCCACAAATTCCAAAACGATTTAACCATGTTCTGATGATTAACTGTCCCTATTTATTGGTAAAAAAATATAAATTATTTTCCGAAAACTAGGTCAAAAGAATTACACTCAACAATTAGAAATACTTTGCCCAAACTTCAAATATCCATAGCTCCTAATTTATAAGCGCCAGACGAAATTTTCTGGAAAAAAAGAGAAACTCTTTCCTCAATATTAAAAGAGTCATAACTTTTTAAGTAAGCAAACTAGAACAAGATGGAGGAAAGTCTGTCATCAGCACTTTAGTAGACGTATAGATAATCCTACACACTGTTCGACTACTATAGAGTAGATGTTCACACTATTCATCTACTATAGAGTAGATGACCCCACTGCTCATCTACTATAGAGTAGATGTCCTATTGATCACCTACTATAGAGTATATGGCTCCACTGATCATCTAGTATAGAGTAGATGACCCCACTGATCATCTTCCATAGAGTAGACGACCCCACTTATCATCTACTATAAAGAAGATGACCCCACTAATCATCTACTATAGAGTAGATGACCCCACTGAACATCTACTATAGAGTAGATGATCCCACTGGTCATATACTGTAGAATAGATGAGCCCACTGGTCATATACTGTAGAGTAGATGACCCCACTGGTCATATACTGTAGAGTAGATGACCCCACTGGTCATATACTGTAGAGTAGATGACCCCACTGGTCATATACTGTAGAGTAGATGACCCCACTGGTCATATACTGTAGAGTAGATGACCCCACTGGTCATCTACTGTAGAGTAGATGATCCCACTGGTCATCTACTGTAGAGTAGATGACCCCACTGGTCATCTACTGTAGAGTAGACGACCGTATTGGTCATCTACTATAGAGTAGACGGCCCCTTTTAATCTTCTACTATAGAGTAGATGATCCCATTGGTCATCTACTGTAAAAAAGATGACCCCACTATAGAGTAGATGACCCCACTGTTCATCTACTATAAAGTAGATGCCCCCACTGTTCATCTAATATAGAGTAGGTAACCCCACTGGTCATCTACTATGGAGTGTAAGTTAATATAGCTTACCACCACACCACATACATATAATGAGTCATACATGACACGCCCATGATTAACGTAAACAAAACAATTAAATCATATATGACACGCTACTGATAAGCATAAACAATAGTACACGAGTACTTAGCAACAGATTCAAACATAATATTTAATTACATATTTTAAACGGAAATTCGAATACGAGCCATTAAGTTTTATTACCTTTTCGAATGGAAAAGTACTTAATGTCTTTCCAAATAATCAGATGATCTTATTGTCCATAATTCTGACCAATAGGAATAAGACACATCTTCAGATAATCAAATAACTTCTTATTTGATTATAATAAATACATAGAACAAATCATAATTGAATCAGTTCAGTTGGAGACACTACAAGGAGCACATCTAGCTTCAAGGAAATCGGTTCGCGATCGCGTATTCATAACTTTGAGTTCATCTTCAGAATTCTACTCTTAACTTGCAAAAGAATCTACACAAACTTAGGATTAAGGGATTTAATTAATAAAGTGTTTAAAAATAAAAATATATTTTTTTACCAAAATCCCTCCTCAAAACATTAATTGGCGCCCAACTCGTGGAGCAAGAAAAGTGTTAAGTGTGAAACGCGTGTGATCAATCCAGTGTATCCTTCGGCTCAAAAACGTTACCAAGTACCCTTAAAAGAAAAGGAGAAAGTGGAAAAAACAAAAAACATACCAAGTACCTTTTAAATAAAAAAGCGAAAAAGGAACATTACCAAGTATCCTTAAAAGAAAAGGAGAAAGCGGAAAAAACAAAAAACATACCAAGTACCTTTTAAATAAAAAAGCGAAAAACGGAACTTACTAAGTATCCTCATCGACAGGAGAAAACAGAACTTTAAAATATTTTTTGCGATTCCTACGGGACCCTCCAAAAAATATAGAAATATTTATAATTGTTAAGTGATCTTTTTAATTAAAGAATACATCTCTTTTGCGACTCCTACGGGACCCTCCAGAGGATGAGACAATTATAAAAAATTCTCAAGAAACATTTAAGTAAAACATATGGAAAAGTTTTTTCAACGGTCTAGAGAAAACACGTCAGACCTAAGTTTAAATTCGTTAGAAAGAATTGAAATCGAAAAATTCGATAGTGTGTACGATTCGGAAGAAGGATACACTAGTGATTATCAAAAACCGAAAAGACAAAATCTCAAAAGAAGATACAGTGAAATAAATACTGAAAATAACATTCCGCGCAAAACACAACAACAAAATAATTAAACCAACGTAAACGTTCGTTCAACAAAAACATTAAATAAAAAGTGAAAGTGAAAAGCACCACAAGAAGAAAAAAAACCATCAATTGCCGTAAGACAGGAAGATCAATTGCCGTAAGACAGGAAGATCAATTGTAAGACAGGAAGGA
The DNA here is from genome assembly GCA_963930755.1 of Eudasyphora cyanicolor. Lineage (NCBI taxonomy): Eukaryota > Metazoa > Arthropoda > Insecta > Diptera > Muscidae > Eudasyphora > Eudasyphora cyanicolor. The sequence goes on along the minus strand of OZ005736.1, from coordinate 278,014,483 downwards.
GGAAAATCTCAAAGCCGTGAGAGAATAGAAGAAGAAGAAGAAAAATACCAAAGCCGTATCAGTTACCAAAGAAGGACGAAGTAAGTCAACATAATAAAAAGACGACCATAATTAAGTTAAAATTAAGATTTTTTTTTAAAATTATATGAACGATCTTTGTAAGAGTTTTGAGCAACTAAAGATGCCAGGTACTACAGGAAATACTAGCCAGACGGTAGTGACGTTAGGGATTACTGACATCAGAGACCTAATCAGCGAACAGACTAAACAGTTAGGGGATCAATTGAAAAACCTACAGAAAAAGTTAGAATCCTATACGGGAGAGACAAAATACTACGATTATAAAAATGAAGAGGTAGATGATACCATAGATGATAACACAGATTCATCATTAGCAAACGCTTTACCAGAATTAAAAAACCGAGAAGGATATGTTTCATGGAGGCAAGCGGCCCATAATATAATGAAACTACATAAGAAATCTAGTAGACCATATATTTATTCATTAAATAAAATAAGGATAAAATGTGTAGGAGATGCAGACGCGGTCCTAAACAGTCACAACACTCCTCTAAATTTTCAAGCGATAATAGCAAGACTAGATTGTGCCTTTGCAGACAAACGTCCTAGACACATCCTAGAAACAGAATTGAATATGTTGAGACAAGGAAGTATGTCCATAATGGAATACTATAACAAGGTTAACGAGAAACTTACGCTTCTTATAAATAAAACAATAATGACATACGGAAATGATAGTTCAATGACAAAGGATTCAAATGAATTCCACAGACAAACAGCACTTAAGGTGTTCGTATCAGGATTGAACCATCCTTACAACAATATAGTCTCATCAATGCAACCAATAGACTTACCAAACGCTTTAGCGAAAGCGCAGGAACAAGAATCAAATTATCATAGAGCTCAGATAGCTATTAACTATGAAAGAAATATGAAAGGCCATATGCATCAAAAGAATAAACATGATAATAGACATGAAAATAATATGAGATATCCGACAAATCCACAGAATAATAATAATAAAAATTTTCCACCGAAACAATTTCCTAAACCGGAACCAATGGAAATAGATTCTAGCGGACAGCATAGACAAAATAATAACCGAAATGATAGAGCTTACAAACAGCCAGTCTATAGGAATAATTTTAATCCAAACTACAACAATTACAATCGGGATAACCAAGGAGTTAAAAGACCATTTAACGGTTCAAATCAAGTGCAAATGCAACCACAGGTGAAGGCTCATAGAGTTAATAATATAAATAGTAATCAGGAAGAAAATAGTAAAACTAACAATATTAATGAAAGTCATTTTTTAGATTAAATGATGACTTGCCTTACTTAATAAAGAAAGATGCAAAGACAGGTCAGAAATTTAGAATATTAATAGACACAGGTGCGACAAGCTGTTATATAAAAACAGGCATATACGAGAATAGAAAAGTTCTACCAATCCAGAAAAAAGTACGAACAATTAACGGATCAAAATCATTACAATATTATCACGAAATAACATTGCTAGGAGAAAAAGCTATTTTTTATGAAATAGACACACTAGAATCAGATTTACTGATAGGATATAATTTTTTAAAGAAAATAAATGCGGAAGTAGACATTGCAAATAGAAAGCTAAAATATAGCAAAGGAATAGAAAAAATAATTAGTTCAGACGACGAAACTGTAGTTAATGAAAGTATAGCCAAATACTATAAGCCAGAAGATTATAATACAAAAGACATTGATGAAACCAAAGACAAAGAAACGCAACAAAATGCAGAAACTAAAGAAAAGCATAGGAAAAAAAAGGACAAAAAAGGAAAAAGATTTATACTCGTAAAACTAGAAGTAGTACGAAGAATAATAAGGATAGTGAAGAATCAGGTGAAGATTCAAGACTATTGAACAACATAGAAGAACAGAAAACTAATTCAAAAAATAACGATGAAGAAATACAGGTTTTAAGAAATCAAATAGAGAATGAAATACAGGAGTTACATTCTACAATAGACATGAATTTGCCATTCAGAACAGATGTGAGAGCAGAAATTAGAACTGAAACAGAAGAGCCCATATGGAGTAGGCAATATCCTTACCCATTTGCAGCAAGCAAATACGTAAATGAAGAAATAGAGAGACTTTTAGAAGATGGGATAATCAGAGAAAGTAAGAGCCCATATAACTCACCAATATGGATAGTACCGAAAAAAGGTTTAAATGAGGATGGTACACCAAAACAAAGAATGGTTATAGATTACAAAAAACTCAATGAAATAACAATATCGGATAAATATCCAATACCAGAAGCAGATATAATACTATCTAACCTAGGACAGTCAAAGTACTTCAGTACAATCGATTTAGAATCAGGATTCCACCAGATTTTAATGTCAGAAAGGGATATAGAAAAAACAGCATTCTCAGTGAATAATGGAAAGTACGAATATGTACGAATGCCATTTGGTTTAAAAAATGCACCGAGCATATTTCAAAGAGCAATGGATAATATATTGCGAGAATTTATAGGAAAATCTTGTCACGTATACATTGACGACATTATTATATTTTCGAAAACCCTAGAAGAACATACCAGACATTTGAAAACAATAGTCCAAAGATTAAAGGAATCAAACATGAAGATTTCATTAGAAAAATCGAAATTCTATAAAAAGGAAGTAGAATTTTTAGGCTACATAATAGCAGAGGGTATTATTAAAACAGATCCAAAAAAGATAGAAACCATAAACAATTATCCATTCCCAACTACGTTGAGACAACTAAGAGGATTCTTAGGTATAACAGGATACTACAGAAAATTTATAAAAGATTATGCTAAAATTGCCAAACCATTGACAAAACATTTATCAGGAAAGGGTCAAGTCTCACAACAAATGTCAAAAAAGACACCAGTAGAATTAGACTACACAGCAGAAAAAGCTTTCGAACAATTAAAGAAAATGTTAACCGACACAGTGGAACTTAGTCAACCAGACTACAATAAAAAATTTATCTTAACCACAGACGCATCAAACGAGGCAATAGGAGCTGTATTATCACAAGATAACAGACCAATAATATTTATCTCAAAGACTTTAGATAAAACAGAACAGAACTACGCTACAAACGAAAAAGAACTATATGCTATAGTATGGTCATTGAAAACGCTGAGGAATTACCTATATGGAGCGAAAGAATTAGAAATCCATACTGACCATCAACCATTGACATTCTCGATGTCACCTAGAAATCCAAATGCAAAGATTAAACGATGGCTTCTATTATTAGAAGAATATGCACCAAAAATTATTTATAAACCAGGTAAAACAAATGTAGTAGCCGATGCTTTATCACGACAGCATATGAATCAGATATCAGATACGACATCCGATAACGAATCGACAAGCTCGATAGATACCCAACACTCATGCGAAAGTGTTGATACCAATCAAATTCCAGAAACGGGAAAACCACTAAACCAATTTAAACAACAAATAGTAATACATACAGGAAATCTCACAGTACATGAGCAAATGAATATTTTCGACAAAAAGAGACATTTAATTAGCTTTGACGAAACAGAAAATTTGATACCAATATTAACAGAATATCTGAAACCCAATGTAGTAACAGCAATTCACTGTACACCCGAGGTACTATATAGAATCAAGGACATGTTATTAGAAACATTTCCAACAATGAAATTTGTTTATACGAAACACATGCCATTAGATGTAACAGACGAAGTAGATAGACGTAATGTAATTGAAAAAGAGCATACTAGAGCTCATAGGAATTACTTTGAAAATTATAAACAAATTAGGGTAAAGTTTTACTGGCCCAACATGATTAGAGAATTAAAAGAATTCATACGTAATTGTAACATATGTAATAGAAATAAATACGTTAGACATCCAGTGAATATACCAATAGGCGAAGCACCAATTCCAGAAAGAGAAGGTGAACAACTGCACTTAGACATATTTTATGCAGAAGGAAAAATATTTTTGACATGCATAGATGCATATTCAAAATTCTTGACAATAAAACAGATTGAAGATAGAACAAATTTAGATGAAAAGGTTCTAGAAATTTTACAGATATTTCCGGAAACGACGACATTAATGTTAGATAATGAGGGAGGATTTACTTCATTACAATTCAAATCACTCATGCAAAGAATGGGAATACAACTGAAATACTGCAGCCCAGGACACAGTAAATCAAACGGACAAATAGAAAGAGTTCATTCAACATTAATAGAAATGTCAAGATGCTTAAAGGAAGAATATCATATAATTGATACTATAGAATCGATATACAGAGCAGCCCAACAATATAACAAATCCATACATTCAATCACAGGTTTACAACCAGCCGATATATTATTTAATAAAGTAGACCATACCGAGGTCAAAGACAAGTTAAAGAAAGCACAGACTCAAATGTTAGAAAGAGAAAACAAAAATAGGAAAATTAGAAATTTCGAAAAAGGAGAAATTATTTACGAAAAGATACTTAACGAAAGAAACAAATTAATACCAAGATATAGGAAACAGAAAGTAAAAGAAGACTTGGGAAAAACAGTTGTAATATTTAAGAATAATAGAATAATTCATAAGGATAATATAAAATGATCTTTACAGATGAATTTATTAATAATAACACTCCTAATACCAATGATTGGAGCAGACATAGTGGATTACACCAGAGAAGACTACATTCTAATCGAAAATGGGGAATGCGCAATCTACGAAAAATATGGAAAAATATTCCACGTAACTAACTTATCTTATTACTCAGATATAATTAGGGAAAATAAGAATATGATGAATAAGGTACTTAAGAATTATTATGAAGTAGACATAAAATTAGAAGGAAGAGAACCAATAACTCAGAAAACAGATATAGACGTACAATGGACAACATTAGAAGTTGAAATTGAATTAATAGAAACACTATTAGAAGAATTAAGAATAAATACGAGAATTAAACGAGGAATTAATGAATTAGGAACATTATGGAAATGGATAGCAGGAACTCCAGACCATGACGACATGATACAGATAGATGACAAAATTAAAGAATTAGTAATCAACAGCAACAAACAATTTGTAACCAATTCTCGAATATTTTCAATAATAAGTAATATGAGTAAATCACTAGATATAATGAGAAATGGAAAAGGAAACTTGAAATTAATTAAAAGAAGAAACAGATTAATCCTGACAGATTTAACGAATATAATACATGCAATTAGTTTAGCTAAGGCAGATATCATTTTTACAGGAATTCTTAATTTAAAAGAAATAAGGGAAATAATGAAACTAGAACAGGACAAAGTAATACTGACAGACATTTTAGATGCTTCAAAATTTAAAATGGTTCAAACAATAGATTGTATAATTATGTATATTAAATTCCCAATAGTTAAAAAAGTATGTAAACTTTACGATGCTAGAGCAATAAGTAAAAATAATACCGAATTATTAATTGAAAAACAAATTGCAAAATGTCATAACAAATATACTAATATAAAGAATTGTAAAACTGAAATGAGAAATACTTTTTGTAAAACATTGAATGAAGAGACATGTTTAAGTAATATATTGAATAATAACCATGCAAAATGTAAAAATATAAAGAAAAAGACTCCTAGAGTAGAAATAATTAAAGACGGAGCAATTATAATATCTGGAAACAATACAGTAGATAATATTAAAATAGAAGGAACATATCTTATAACTTTTGAAAATAACGTAACAATAAATAATGTAACTATAGAAAATCCTTCAGCGATAATTCAAAATTATGTAAAAAATAATCGCATACCTATATTTGAAATAACAGATACTATACAGAATAATACATTACAATTAGAAAACATTGATTATATTGCAGTCCAGAATGAATTAAAAAATGGGAATATTAAGTTTATTATAACTTTAAATATAATAATGATATTAATAATAGTATATATATCAAACAAAATACGAAAATATGTAACACAGTATATAAGAAAGAAAAGAGAAATTGTAAAGAAAACCGAAGATGAAATTAGAGAAAATACTTTATACGAATTACGCAAACAAATTAACGAAGTACAAGTAAATTAAAAGTATAAAGTAATTTAAAGAATTTAAAGATAGAGAAGCGGGGCGCATCTCTTTAACAAAGGGGGGAGTTAATATAGCTTACCACCACACCACATACATATAATGAGTCATACATGACACGCCCATGATTAACGTAAACAAAACAATTAAATCATATATGACACGCTACTGATAAGCATAAACAATAGTACACGAGTACTTAGCAACAGATTCAAACATAATATTTAATTACATATTTTAAACGGAAATTCGAATACGAGCCATTAAGTTTTATTACCTTTTCGAATGGAAAAGTACTTAATGTCTTTCCAAATAATCAGATGATCTTATTGTCCATAATTCTGACCAATAGGAATAAGACACATCTTCAGATAATCAAATAACTTCTTATTTGATTATAATAAATACATAGAACAAATCATAATTGAATCAGTTCAGTTGGAGACACTACAAGGAGCACATCTAGCTTCAAGGAAATCGGTTCGCGATCGCGTATTCATAACTTTGAGTTCATCTTCAGAATTCTACTCTTAACTTGCAAAAGAATCTACACAAACTTAGGATTAAGGGATTTAATTAATAAAGTGTTTAAAAATAAAAATATATTTTTTTACCAAAATCCCTCCTCAAAACATTAATTGGCGCCCAACTCGTGGAGCAAGAAAAGTGTTAAGTGTGAAACGCGTGTGATCAATCCAGTGTATCCTTCGGCTCAAAAACGTTACCAAGTACCCTTAAAAGAAAAGGAGAAAGTGGAAAAAACAAAAAACATACCAAGTACCTTTTAAATAAAAAAGCGAAAAAGGAACATTACCAAGTATCCTTAAAAGAAAAGGAGAAAGCGGAAAAAACAAAAAACATACCAAGTACCTTTTAAATAAAAAAGCGAAAAACGGAACTTACTAAGTATCCTCATCGACAGGAGAAAACAGAACTTTAAAATATTTTTTGCGATTCCTACGGGACCCTCCAAAAAATATAGAAATATTTATAATTGTTAAGTGATCTTTTTAATTAAAGAATACATCTCTTTTGCGACTCCTACGGGACCCTCCAGAGGATGAGACAATTATAAAAAATTCTCAAGAAACATTTAAGTAAAACATATGGAAAAGTTTTTTCAACGGTCTAGAGAAAACACGTCAGACCTAAGTTTAAATTCGTTAGAAAGAATTGAAATCGAAAAATTCGATAGTGTGTACGATTCGGAAGAAGGATACACTAGTGATTATCAAAAACCGAAAAGACAAAATCTCAAAAGAAGATACAGTGAAATAAATACTGAAAATAACATTCCGCGCAAAACACAACAACAAAATAATTAAACCAACGTAAACGTTCGTTCAACAAAAACATTAAATAAAAAGTGAAAGTGAAAAGCACCACAAGAAGAAAAAAAACCATCAATTGCCGTAAGACAGGAAGATCAATTGCCGTAAGACAGGAAGATCAATTGTAAGACAGGAAGGAGGAAAATCTCAAAGCCGTGAGAGAATAGAAGAAGAAGAAGAAAAATACCAAAGCCGTATCAGTTACCAAAGAAGGACGAAGTAAGTCAACATAATAAAAAGACGACCATAATTAAGTTAAAATTAAGATTTTTTTTTAAAATTATATGAACGATCTTTGTAAGAGTTTTGAGCAACTAAAGATGCCAGGTACTACAGGAAATACTAGCCAGACGGTAGTGACGTTAGGGATTACTGACATCAGAGACCTAATCAGCGAACAGACTAAACAGTTAGGGGATCAATTGAAAAACCTACAGAAAAAGTTAGAATCCTATACGGGAGAGACAAAATACTACGATTATAAAAATGAAGAGGTAGATGATACCATAGATGATAACACAGATTCATCATTAGCAAACGCTTTACCAGAATTAAAAAACCGAGAAGGATATGTTTCATGGAGGCAAGCGGCCCATAATATAATGAAACTACATAAGAAATCTAGTAGACCATATATTTATTCATTAAATAAAATAAGGATAAAATGTGTAGGAGATGCAGACGCGGTCCTAAACAGTCACAACACTCCTCTAAATTTTCAAGCGATAATAGCAAGACTAGATTGTGCCTTTGCAGACAAACGTCCTAGACACATCCTAGAAACAGAATTGAATATGTTGAGACAAGGAAGTATGTCCATAATGGAATACTATAACAAGGTTAACGAGAAACTTACGCTTCTTATAAATAAAACAATAATGACATACGGAAATGATAGTTCAATGACAAAGGATTCAAATGAATTCCACAGACAAACAGCACTTAAGGTGTTCGTATCAGGATTGAACCATCCTTACAACAATATAGTCTCATCAATGCAACCAATAGACTTACCAAACGCTTTAGCGAAAGCGCAGGAACAAGAATCAAATTATCATAGAGCTCAGATAGCTATTAACTATGAAAGAAATATGAAAGGCCATATGCATCAAAAGAATAAACATGATAATAGACATGAAAATAATATGAGATATCCGACAAATCCACAGAATAATAATAATAAAAATTTTCCACCGAAACAATTTCCTAAACCGGAACCAATGGAAATAGATTCTAGCGGACAGCATAGACAAAATAATAACCGAAATGATAGAGCTTACAAACAGCCAGTCTATAGGAATAATTTTAATCCAAACTACAACAATTACAATCGGGATAAAGAAGGAGTTAAAAGACCATTTAACGGTTCAAATCAAGTGCAAATGCAACCACAGGTGAAGGCTCATAGAGTTAATAATATAAATAGTAATCAGGAAGAAAATAGTAAAACTAACAATATTAATGAAAGTCATTTTTTAGATTAAATGATGACTTGCCTTACTTAATAAAGAAAGATGCAAAGACAGGTCAGAAATTTAGAATATTAATAGACACAGGTGCGACAAGCTGTTATATAAAAACAGGCATATACGAGAATAGAAAAGTTCTACCAATCCAGAAAAAAGTACGAACAATTAACGGATCAAAATCATTACAATATTATCACGAAATAACATTGCTAGGAGAAAAAGCTATTTTTTATGAAATAGACACACTAGAATCAGATTTACTGATAGGATATAATTTTTTAAAGAAAATAAATGCGGAAGTAGACATTGCAAATAGAAAGCTAAAATATAGCAAAGGAATAGAAAAAATAATTAGTTCAGACGACGAAACTGTAGTTAATGAAAGTATAGCCAAATACTATAAGCCAGAAGATTATAATACAAAAGACATTGATGAAACCAAAGACAAAGAAACGCAACAAAATGCAGAAACTAAAGAAAAGCATAGGAAAAAAAAGGACAAAAAAGGAAAAAGATTTATACTCGTAAAACTAGAAGTAGTACGAAGAATAATAAGGATAGTGAAGAATCAGGTGAAGATTCAAGACTATTGAACAACATAGAAGAACAGAAAACTAATTCAAAAAATAACGATGAAGAAATACAGGTTTTAAGAAATCAAATAGAGAATGAAATACAGGAGTTACATTCTACAATAGACATGAATTTGCCATTCAGAACAGATGTGAGAGCAGAAATTAGAACTGAAACAGAAGAGCCCATATGGAGTAGGCAATATCCTTACCCATTTGCAGCAAGCAAATACGTAAATGAAGAAATAGAGAGACTTTTAGAAGATGGGATAATCAGAGAAAGTAAGAGCCCATATAACTCACCAATATGGATAGTACCGAAAAAAGGTTTAAATGAGGATGGTACACCAAAACAAAGAATGGTTATAGATTACAAAAAACTCAATGAAATAACAATATCGGATAAATATCCAATACCAGAAGCAGATATAATACTATCTAACCTAGGACAGTCAAAGTACTTCAGTACAATCGATTTAGAATCAGGATTCCACCAGATTTTAATGTCAGAAAGGGATATAGAAAAAACAGCATTCTCAGTGAATAATGGAAAGTACGAATATGTACGAATGCCATTTGGTTTAAAAAATGCACCGAGCATATTTCAAAGAGCAATGGATAATATATTGCGAGAATTTATAGGAAAATCTTGTCACGTATACATTGACGACATTATTATATTTTCGAAAACCCTAGAAGAACATACCAGACATTTGAAAACAATAGTCCAAAGATTAAAGGAATCAAACATGAAGATTTCATTAGAAAAATCGAAATTCTATAAAAAGGAAGTAGAATTTTTAGGCTACATAATAGCAGAGGGTATTATTAAAACAGATCCAAAAAAGATAGAAACCATAAACAATTATCCATTCCCAACTACGTTGAGACAACTAAGAGGATTCTTAGGTATAACAGGATACTACAGAAAATTTATAAAAGATTATGCTAAAATTGCCAAACCATTGACAAAACATTTATCAGGAAAGGGTCAAGTCTCACAACAAATGTCAAAAAAGACACCAGTAGAATTAGACTACACAGCAGAAAAAGCTTTCGAACAATTAAAGAAAATGTTAACCGACACAGTGGAACTTAGTCAACCAGACTACAATAAAAAATTTATCTTAACCACAGACGCATCAAACGAGGCAATAGGAGCTGTATTATCACAAGATAACAGACCAATAATATTTATCTCAAAGACTTTAGATAAAACAGAACAGAACTACGCTACAAACGAAAAAGAACTATATGCTATAGTATGGTCATTGAAAACGCTGAGGAATTACCTATATGGAGCGAAAGAATTAGAAATCCATACTGACCATCAACCATTGACATTCTCGATGTCACCTAGAAATCCAAATGCAAAGATTAAACGATGGCTTCTATTATTAGAAGAATATGCACCAAAAATTATTTATAAACCAGGTAAAACAAATGTAGTAGCCGATGCTTTATCACGACAGCATATGAATCAGATATCAGATACGACATCCGATAACGAATCGACAAGCTCGATAGATACCCAACACTCATGCGAAAGTGTTGATACCAATCAAATTCCAGAAACGGGAAAACCACTAAACCAATTTAAACAACAAATAGTAATACATACAGGAAATCTCACAGTACATGAGCAAATGAATATTTTCGACAAAAAGAGACATTTAATTAGCTTTGACGAAACAGAAAATTTGATACCAATATTAACAGAATATCTGAAACCCAATGTAGTAACAGCAATTCACTGTACACCCGAGGTACTATATAGAATCAAGGACATGTTATTAGAAACATTTCCAACAATGAAATTTGTTTATACGAAACACATGCCATTAGATGTAACAGACGAAGTAGATAGACGTAATGTAATTGAAAAAGAGCATACTAGAGCTCATAGGAATTACTTTGAAAATTATAAACAAATTAGGGTAAAGTTTTACTGGCCCAACATGATTAGAGAATTAAAAGAATTCATACGTAATTGTAACATATGTAATAGAAATAAATACGTTAGACATCCAGTGAATATACCAATAGGCGAAGCACCAATTCCAGAAAGAGAAGGTGAACAACTGCACTTAGACATATTTTATGCAGAAGGAAAAATATTTTTGACATGCATAGATGCATATTCAAAATTCTTGACAATAAAACAGATTGAAGATAGAACAAATTTAGATGAAAAGGTTCTAGAAATTTTACAGATATTTCCGGAAACGACGACATTAATGTTAGATAATGAGGGAGGATTTACTTCATTACAATTCAAATCACTCATGCAAAGAATGGGAATACAACTGAAATACTGCAGCCCAGGACACAGTAAATCAAACGGACAAATAGAAAGAGTTCATTCAACATTAATAGAAATGTCAAGATGCTTAAAGGAAGAATATCATATAATTGATACTATAGAATCGATATACAGAGCAGCCCAACAATATAACAAATCCATACATTCAATCACAGGTTTACAACCAGCCGATATATTATTTAATAAAGTAGACCATACCGAGGTCAAAGACAAGTTAAAGAAAGCACAGACTCAAATGTTAGAAAGAGAAAACAAAAATAGGAAAATTAGAAATTTCGAAAAAGGAGAAATTATTTACGAAAAGATACTTAACGAAAGAAACAAATTAATACCAAGATATAGGAAACAGAAAGTAAAAGAAGACTTGGGAAAAACAGTTGTAATATTTAAGAATAATAGAATAATTCATAAGGATAATATAAAATGATCTTTACAGATGAATTTATTAATAATAACACTCCTAATACCAATGATTGGAGCAGACATAGTGGATTACACCAGAGAAGACTACATTCTAATCGAAAATGGGGAATGCGCAATCTACGAAAAATATGGAAAAATATTCCACGTAACTAACTTATCTTATTACTCAGATATAATTAGGGAAAATAAGAATATGATGAATAAGGTACTTAAGAATTATTATGAAGTAGACATAAAATTAGAAGGAAGAGAACCAATAACTCAGAAAACAGATATAGACGTACAATGGACAACATTAGAAGTTGAAATTGAATTAATAGAAACACTATTAGAAGAATTAAGAATAAATACGAGAATTAAACGAGGAATTAATGAATTAGGAACATTATGGAAATGGATAGCAGGAACTCCAGACCATGACGACATGATACAGATAGATGACAAAATTAAAGAATTAGTAATCAACAGCAACAAACAATTTGTAACCAATTCTCGAATATTTTCAATAATAAGTAATATGAGTAAATCACTAGATATAATGAGAAATGGAAAAGGAAACTTGAAATTAATTAAAAGAAGAAACAGATTAATCCTGACAGATTTAACGAATATAATACATGCAATTAGTTTAGCTAAGGCAGATATCATTTTTACAGGAATTCTTAATTTAAAAGAAATAAGGGAAATAATGAAACTAGAACAGGACAAAGTAATACTGACAGACATTTTAGATGCTTCAAAATTTAAAATGGTTCAAACAATAGATTGTATAATTATGTATATTAAATTCCCAATAGTTAAAAAAGTATGTAAACTTTACGATGCTAGAGCAATAAGTAAAAATAATACCGAATTATTAATTGAAAAACAAATTGCAAAATGTCATAACAAATATACTAATATAAAGAATTGTAAAACTGAAATGAGAAATACTTTTTGTAAAACATTGAATGAAGAGACATGTTTAAGTAATATATTGAATAATAACCATGCAAAATGTAAAAATATAAAGAAAAAGACTCCTAGAGTAGAAATAATTAAAGACGGAGCAATTATAATATCTGGAAACAATACAGTAGATAATATTAAAATAGAAGGAACATATCTTATAACTTTTGAAAATAACGTAACAATAAATAATGTAACTATAGAAAATCCTTCAGCGATAATTCAAAATTATGTAAAAAATAATCGCATACCTATATTTGAAATAACAGATACTATACAGAATAATACATTACAATTAGAAAACATTGATTATATTGCAGTCCAGAATGAATTAAAAAATGGGAATATTAAGTTTATTATAACTTTAAATATAATAATGATATTAATAATAGTATATATATCAAACAAAATACGAAAATATGTAACACAGTATATAAGAAAGAAAAGAGAAATTGTAAAGAAAACCGAAGATGAAATTAGAGAAAATACTTTATACGAATTACGCAAACAAATTAACGAAGTACAAGTAAATTAAAAGTATAAAGTAATTTAAAGAATTTAAAGATAGAGAAGCGGGGCGCATCTCTTTAACAAAGGGGGGAGTTAATATAGCTTACCACCACACCACATACATATAATGAGTCATACATGACACGCCCATGATTAACGTAAACAAAACAATTAAATCATATATGACACGCTACTGATAAGCATAAACAATAGTACACGAGTACTTAGCAACAGATTCAAACATAATATTTAATTACATATTTTAAACGGAAATTCGAATACGAGCCATTAAGTTTTATTACCTTTTCGAATGGAAAAGTACTTAATGTCTTTCCAAATAATCAGATGATCTTATTGTCCATAATTCTGACCAATAGGAATAAGACACATCTTCAGATAATCAAATAACTTCTTATTTGATTATAATAAATACATAGAACAAATCATAATTGAATCAGTTCAGTTGGAGACACTACAAGGAGCACATCTAGCTTCAAGGAAATCGGTTCGCGATCGCGTATTCATAACTTTGAGTTCATCTTCAGAATTCTACTCTTAACTTGCAAAAGAATCTACACAAACTTAGGATTAAGGGATTTAATTAATAAAGTGTTTAAAAATAAAAATATATTTTTTTACCAAAATCCCTCCTCAAAACATTAATTTGTATGACCCTACTGATCACCTACTTAGAGTAGATGACCCCACCGGGCATCTGCTATGGATTTTATGACCCCATTGGTTATGTACTATGGATTTTATGACCCCACTAGTCACATAATATAGAGAAGATAACCCTACTGGTCATCTTACATAGAGTAGATGACCCCATTGGTCATCTACTATAGAGTAGATGACCCCATTGGACATCTACTATAGAGTAGATGACCCCATTGGACATCTACTATAGAGTAGATGACCCCATTGGACATCTACTATAGAGTAGATGACCCCATTGTTCATCTACTATAGAGTAGATGACCCCATTGGTCATCTACTATAGAGTAGATGACCCCATTGGTCTTCTACTATAGATTAGATGACCCCATTGGTCTTCTACTATAGATTAGATGACCCCACTGGTCATCTACAATAGATTAGATGACCCCACTGGTCATCTACTATAGATTAGATGACCCTACTGGTCATCTACTGTAGATTAGATGACCCCACTGGTCATCTACTATAGACTAGATGACCCCACTGGTCACCTACTATTGATTTTATTACCCCATTGGTCATCTAATATAGAGAATATGACCCCACTGTTCATCTAATACAGAGTAGATGATCCCAATGGTCATCTGCTATGGAGTGGATGACCCCACTGGTCATCTACTATAGAGTAGATGATCCCACTGGCCATCTACTATAGAATAGATGACTCCACTGGTCATCTAATACAGAGTAGATGACCCTACTGGTTATCTAATATGGATTTTATTGGTCATCTACTATAGAGAATATGACCCCACTTTTCATCTAATACAGAGAAAATGATCCCGATGGTAATCTGCTATGGAGTGGATGACCCCACTGGTCATCTACTACAGATTTTATGACCCCACTGATCGTCTGCTATGGAGTGGATGACCCCACTGGTCATCTCCTACAGATTTTATGACCCCACTGATCATTTGCGATGGAGTGCATGACCACACTGGTCATCTACTGTAGAGTAGATGACCCCCTGTACATCTACTATAGAGTAGATGACCCCCCTGTGCATCTACTATAGAGTAGATGACCTCTCTGGTGATCTACTACAGAGTAGACGAACTTACTGGCCATCTGTTATAAAGCAGATGACCTGACTGGTCATCTGCTATAGAGTAAATTACCCCTATCAACTACTTTAGAGTAAACTTTCGAGTAAATGACACCATTGGTCGTTTACAAGAATATATGACCCCAATGATGTTGTTCGTATAAAAAAATCGATTATTTTCTGAAACTTAAAATGGCCATAACTTCTTAACTAATTTAATTATTGAATTGAATTAAACCTAGAGGAAATGCACTAAAGTATGAGTTCCTTTTTTTTGACCAAAAACTTAAAATTATTCTACAAAACATGAAGTTACCATAGGGTGAGTTTTATTTTTTGTTGATAAACAATTTGAAACTCCGAAACAAATTTTGAAATTATATTCCAAAACTTAAAACGGTCATTACTCTTTAAGTAAGCACCCTAGAACAACAGGGACTAACATGTGGAATCATTTCTCAAATATGGTTCTCAGAGAACTTTTGAGATAATGTTTTTGATAGCAAAAAATTTAAAAAACAAGTAAGAAAGTTTCAGTCGGGTGAACCGACTAAGGTATACCCTCACTTTGTGAGTAATGTAATATTGAATATTACTCGAATTATTCTGTCAATTTGTGTGGGAGTTACCAGAAGGGGTTTATATAATACACCTTTTTTTCGCTGAACATTAGATACTTAAAATTCATTGCACTGTGCCGACTTATAAGCATTTATGTGCACTGGTATAAACGTTATGAGACATTAAATTGTGGTATGATTTGGGAATTTTGTGTGGGAGGTACAAAAAGGGGCGTGGCAATAACGCCCATTTTCCACAGGGCTATAGACACTATAAAAACATTACACTGTAAAAAATTTCAAGTATTTTTATACACTGTTATTAATGTTATAAGCTGTTAACTTTTGGTGCAAAATGGTGCATTTGTGTGGGAGGTACCAAAAGGGACGTGGCGACTTCGCCCATTTTTCTCGAGTTGATAGCGACTAATAAGCTAATACTATGTGTGAAATTTCAAAAGATTCGAATAAGTAGTACAGCAGTTATTAAAGAATCAATATTTCACAACATTTTAACCCTTTGTGGGGGAGGTACTAGAAGGAGTGGACCAATATGGCCCATCTTCGAACTTAGCCGGAGATAGAAGAAAATATTACCACATACCACATTTTAGGTCAATCGGTTACTCCTTTCGAGAATTATCGTGCGCACCAGCCAGCAGACACACAGACAGACAGACGGACGGACATTGCTCATTCGACTTAAAATGACCCAAAACGGATTTCCTCCGAACATACTTGGGGTCTTAGGTCACTCCTTCGACGTGTTACACTTTTTTCCGTAGCAAATGATATATACCCTCGTCACACTAAAGTGAGGGTATAATTAAATGGCCATTTCTTCTTATATAAAGTAGTAAATAACGAAATGTTAAAATCACTATTTTCAGGTTGAAATTCGTTGTCAAAATTTAAAAACCTTCCCATTCCTTAAATAGGCTCTGAAAGAAAAGGCAATCATTCTTCAATGAAATGTAGACGTCCATGGCTCCTTTATTGAGCCATTTCAGAAAACATTTCAGGATTTCGGGAATTTATGAGTATCCATATTTGATGTATTCTTGAGAAGTAGCAAATATTTCGACTATTTCTGGCTTCAATTTGTGCCTGAAGCAAGTGAAGTGTAAAATTTTGGACTAAAGGAGCTTTGGAAACACCGGCCAGAATTTAAAATTTTTATAGCTATATTTAAAAAAATTTTCCTCCTGACTGGAACCTCCCAGATCAGTGTCACTCCGCTCATGTCGCCATGAAAACGCTTAAAAGTGCTGTGTATGTGTATAAAACAATATATATAATACAAAAAAAAACATATTCATATTGTGGCGAGTTGTTGAATTTTTAAATAACATTTATTTTGAATGTGAACTTTTCGTGAGAGGGTCGTTCAGTTTTTTTTTCATTCGTATTTTGTTACGTTCCAATCCGTGTCATGCCTGCAGCACACGAAACGAAAATGCCTGACTTTAATTTATATAGAAAACGTGCTTATATACTTGTATTCCAAATCCACTCATCTCCATGGGAGTGTATATATACATACATACATAGGTATGTGTTACCGCATGTATATAAAGGCAGAGAAATCCTCACATCACATGTGGCGAATATGTTCATAATTTATTTAGAGACTTATGAAAAAAAAACACAAAAATTGTGAAAATAGTATTAAATTTTAATTAAGTACAGCTTTTAGATAATTTATAGAGTTGTAGGGATCACCATGGGAAGTTGTTGTTTTTTTTTTTTTGAGTGGGCAGTCATGCACGCCAACATGAATGTGTATGAGCAGAGTAACAAGATACATTTATATAATTGCGCCTAAAAGAAGAGCCTAACCTGAAGGTATGCTTTAAAAATTATAAAAAAAAACCTTTAATTTCGAATAAAACATTAGGTCTTTGGAGATACGTATCCCAGAGAAGGATTATTGCTATATATATATTGTCAATTTGGTTTCAAAGGTAGAATATAATTTTACTGGTTGTCTACTATAGAGTAGACGGTCTTAAAGGTCATCCTGATGGAGTAATCTGCAATAGAGAATATGACCCCACTTGTCATCTTCTACGTAGAATATTGCCAGACCCGTCCAGTACTATAGAGTAGATGACCCCACTGGTCATCGACTGAAGAATAGATGGTCCCACTGGTCATCTGCTATAGAGTAGAAGACACCGCTTATATCGAGTGCAGAGAAGATGGCCCACTGGTAGGATATACTTATAGAGTATATGTCTAATCTGGTCTACAATCGAGTAGATAATCCTACTGGTCATTTAGTAAAGAGTAGATGACCCTACTGGTAATCTCGGTAGAGTAACTGACCGACTGGTCGTCTCAAAGAGTAGATGAATTCACTGGCCACCATACATGCACTGCACTGGTCACATACTTTAGAGTAGATGAACACACTAGCCATCTTTTATAAAGTAGATGAACACGCTGATAATATACTATAGAGTAGATGACCCCAGTGGTCGTCTTCTATAGAGTAGATTACCCCAGTGGTCGTCTACTATAGAGTAGATTACCCCAGTGTTGTCTATTATATAGTAGATTACCCCAGTGGTCGTCTACTATAGAATAGATGAGCCCAGTGGTCGTCTACTATAGAGTAGATGAGCCCAGTGGTCGTCTACTATAGAGTAGATGATCCCATTGGTCGTCTACTATAGAGTAGATGTCCCCAGTGGTCGTCTACTATGGAGTAGATGACCCCAGTGGTCGTCTACTATAGAGTAGATGACCCCAGTGGTCGTCTACTATGGAGTAAATAATTCTATTAGTCATCTACAATATAGCAGATAATTATATTAGTCATCTGCTATATAGTAGATGACCCCATAGGTCATCTACAAAAGAATAATAAGTCTGTACTGGTCATCTACTAAAGAGTAGTCATTTATTCTATAGTAGATGACCCAGCAGATGAGTAGATGATCCTACTGGTCATCTACTATAGGGTAGATGATCCTACTTGTCATCTACTAAAGGGTTCATAAACAAAAAAAAATCACAATGTTTTCTTATAGAAAAATTACATAAGTTCAAGTATTTGACAAACGTTTCTTTAAAAACTTCCCTCACAAAAGTTTTCGCAAGAAGTCAAGCTTAACTTTAAAATTTTTCCCACTGCAAGTCAAGCATCTTTTGGTTTAAACTTTAACAGTTCTGACCAATTTCTCTCTGTCATTCGCAATGCCCTTGGCCTCTTGCCCATCACCTAAGGCACATTATGCCAAGAAAATCCCCCTGAGAAATGTCCACATGCACTTTAGAAAATAAAACCAATTTAAAGTTTTGCCTTCCCACATATACAAGCATTTGTTAACATATCACCAGCAGTTTTTCGCATGTCTCTAGATTTTTGCAGGCCAAACAAAAAAAAAACTGGAATGGAAAACTTAGAGAAAACTCATAAATTTTGTTGCCATGGCTTTCGCCCACACTATCGTGTAATATCCAAAAAGAAAAAAAATATATAGAAAAAACAAGAAAAGCTCCCAGAGAGAGAGAGAGAGTGAGAGAAAGAAGAAAAAACTTTTCCCAAAACCAAATAAGAAAAATATCACTACCACAAAATACCGAAATTGGCCAAAAAGGCAAGTATCTACAAGAATGTATGTGCACGGCTCTAAACACTTTCTAAAACCACAGAAAACACAATCGAGAAAAATAGAAAATACATTTTTTTATTTCTATTTTTTCACCGGAAAAGTTTCACAAAAATATTTTTTACGATATGCATTTTGCCAGAACTTGTGCTGTCGGCCCCGCACAAATTGGCCCTGTACGTATGTGAAGTGATTTGTGTATGCGTATGTGCATATTTTGCCAAAAATTTGGCTGCAAAAGAAAAATCTGTTTTCCCCAAAACAACCCGATTTAAATCGCAATTTGAAGAAGACATATCTGCTGGGGAAGAGCACATAAAACATTGGTGTCTTGTTTTTTTTTGGTGGAGCCAAAGGGTCGAAGGATTAGCGAGAGTGCAGGTCTACGAAAGATGCATGTGTGGAGTGAATTTAAGCCGAACGTGAACTAACTTTGAAGAACCTGAGGTTATTTTCCACCATTTAAAAGTGCGCTAATGCCTACAATCACACGAGAAGTCTAAAAGAAGGATTTTTGAAATTCAATGATAAATTTAGATCGTTTTGAGTTAGATAAACGACAATAAAATAACCACGGGTGGTCTACTGTAGAGTGGATGTCGCCATGGATCATCTACTGTAGAGTGGATGTCCTCATGGATCATCTACTGTAGAGTAGATGTACCATCTGGTCGTCTACTTTAGAGCGGATGACCCCAGCGATCGTCTAGTATAGAGTAGATAACCACGCAGTTGGTCATCTATGGAGTAGATAACCCCAGGGTTGGTCTATTATAGAGTAGATGACCCCATGGGTCGCCTACTAAAGAGTAGATAACTCCATGGGTCGTCTGCTATAGAGTAGATGACCCCACGGGTCGTCTACTTTAGAGTAGATGACCGCACGGGTCATCACCCGAAAAGAAATCACCCCGATTTTGTTTAACTCTACCAATAAATTACGCCTGATTTGCTGCTATTACTCTAAGAGGATTTTAATTAAATAGATTTTTGAAGCGTAAATTCAATCACAAATGTTTTCATTGCTCTTTTCCTTTTAGGAAACCTTTAGGCAATAAATTTCCACATCAGTAACCAAACGAAAATAGTATTAAAAAACTGCACATATACTTACATAATTTATTTATATAGAAATAAATATATGTATTTTGTTCACAGCAGAAACTGATTTATTTGTAGAGTTAATATAAACACATGACTATAAAAGCGTAAATATTGTAATGTGTATATATTTGCCCTATAAATATATCAATAAATGATGTTTCAGTGAACTATGTTGGACAAAAAAAAACAAACAACAAATATGTTTGAAAAATTCCACTCTTTCCCTTTGTCGAAACACGTACAAAATAAATGCCAGTCACATTTGAATTAACTCCGATGAACTATAAAAATAATTGTTGCAAAAAATTAAACACAGATACATAAAGAATGATGAAAAAATGCATTTTTAATTGGCAATTATGCATGAGTCTATACAACAAAATAATTAACAAAAATTTATGTATGAATTTTTAAATATGTACAACAGTTGAATAAAACGCTTGACATTTGAGTAAATTTGTAGAAGAATAAAGTGTGATATTTTTTTTTATGTGAATCTATATTAAAGTGTTTTCAAATTTATGAAGCTACCTTAGGGGTGTTTTATTTTTTGTAGATTATTGAAAAATTAAAAAAAAATATATCACAGATCCATTATTTTAAACCTAAAAATAGATAGTGGGGAAAATACTATTTAGTCAAAGAATGTAATTTTTATTACATATATGTACTCGTACTTTTATTTACAGAGATTTACCATTTAAAAAAAAATTTGATTTTATTTCTCTTTCTATTTTTGTACAAATTTATGAGAAATTTTTATAAAAATTTCTGAAAATATTTCAGTAAATTTCTGAATATTTCTATTTTTGTAAAAATTAATGAGAAAATTTTATAAAAATTTCTGAAAACATTCTAAGTGTTTTATCTATAGAAATTTTACAAAAAATGGTTATGGAAATTTTCATAGTCATTTTTTATTTATAGAAAATACGTTAGATTTTTTATTTACTGAAAATATATTGCATATTTTTAGCTGTTCTCAAAATAACTTTTATACTGCATATTTTTAGGAAGTTCATTCAATTAAATTCTCTTAGTTCTGAGCAAGTTCTGTGTGAAGAATACTGCCCGACATTCCTTTGTATGTGAAATTTATTAAAAATTATTTAGGGTATTAAATTTATGAAGCTATATTAGCTGTGTTTTATTTATAGATTGATGAAAAATTTAAATTAAATATCTTAGATATAAAATTAACTAAAAATAGGCAATGCGATAATACTAGCTTGTCAAATAAAACACACCTATTAAAGATTCGGACCTTTAAATGTTTGCTATATTACAAAAACAAAATAACTATTAAATAAATATATATTTTTATAGAATTTTTTTATTTTTATAAAAATTTTTGAGAAATTGTTGATATATAGATAAAAACCAGAGGAAATAAAAAAAAGTATTACGGACATTTAAATATCCATTTTTAATTATTTTATATAATCTCGTTCTTTTTTTATTTATAAACAAATATCTTTGATTTTTATTTATAAAAAATATGTTAGATTTTTATTTATAAAAAATATCTTAGATTTTTATTTACAAAAAAATATCTTAGATTTTTATTTATAAAAAATATCTTAGATTTTATAAAAAATTTCTCAGTTTTTTTATTTGTAAAAAATATTATAGATTTTGAATTCATAAAAAATGTCTTAGATTTTGTATTTTTAAAAAAATCTTAAAATTTTTATTTATTAAAAATATATTAACTATTTTTAGGTGTTTTAAAAATAATATATTTTTAGAAAGTTCAGGATATAATTTTCATATATTTTATATCTTAGATTTGTATATATCAAATATCTTAGATTTTTATTTATACAAAATATCATATTTATAAAAATGTCATTGATTTTTTATTTATAAAAAATATCTTATATATTTTATTTATAAAAAATATCTTATATATTTTATTTATAAAATATATCTTAGAATTTGTATTTATAAAAAAATATCTTAGATTTTTATTTATTAAAAATATCTTAGATATTTTATTTATACAAAATATCTTAGAATTCTTATTTATAAAAAATATTTAGAATTTTGTTTATAAAAACTATTATAGATTTTTAATTCATTAAAAATATCGTCGATTTTTTATTTATAATAAATGTCTTCGATTTTTTACATATAAAAAATGTTTTAGATTTATTTTAATTACAAAAAATAAAATTTATTAAAAATATATTAACTACTTTTAAGAAGTTCAGGATATAATTTTCATATTTTTTTAATTATAAAAAATATCTTCGAAAAAAATTAAAATTTCAGATATTATACTATGCTGCACACTTTTAAAACCAGTACGTTCCACTCACACAAATTGTATTGGCAAGTCAGTTAATTATATATAATATTCATAGATATGCTACAAAAGCCCAAATTTTAATTTCTTGCAAAGAAACCCTTCTGGGACTTTCATTAATCCCCACGAAAATGTCATGGCATGTTCCTGCTACATTGTCAGTGTCATCTCCAACCGCTGTGCAGAACATCTTGTTTTTGTGGCAACGGCGTTGTAAATGTCACTATATGTGTGGCAGACATGGCATCTGGGGTTGCAAATTTCTAAGAACATCTCTGCTTGCCATCCCAAGTGTTTGAATTCACAATCACCACCGCTGTTGCGGCTAAAAGATTAATGGGTCTTTTCTTTGGGGCACAACAAAAAAAAAACGAACAGTAAAAGGAAACAAATCGCTTTTGGTGGCAACTGAAAACGCTAACACAAAGACAGCTAGAATAAACTTTGATATAAATGTAAAAATTCCCATTTTAGACATCACAGCTCTGATTGTTCGAAAGACACAACACAGCCTGATTGACCTCCATGTGAAGCGTGCAAAAAAAAAGAAAAGGGCATCCTTTTCTTGCCACCAGGCTTTGTGAAAACGTCGCTGTTTTATCAATTGACTGAGGTAGTATTTTGAAGAGTTTCTATTGTGGAGAACCCTGACAAAGGAGACCAAAATCGAAGCAATTCCTCACAATTGCTTGGGTATTGTGTGAAATATAAAGACAGTTGGTCACAATAGATAGAAGCGCAAAAAACACTTAAGATAAACTAAAGCATACAGGCACAGTCTAAGGCATTATCCAAGTGAACACATATGGATATTGGAGTGTAACGAAACACACAGATTTTTTTTCTAAACAAAATACTAAGAAATTTTCTAAGTAATTTTTTTATTTATATATTCTTTAAATACAAAAATTCTAAAAAAATATCTTATAAATACAAATTTCGATGACATTTTCTAACAAAATAGAAAATTTCGAAAAAAATTCTATAAAAATACAAAATATAGAAGAAATTTTCTATAAAAATACAAAATTCCAAGGGAAATTTGTAAAAAAATTATTTCTAAGAAAAAATACAAAAATTTCTATGAAAATTTCTATAAAAATACAAAAATTTCTATAAAAATACAAAAATTTCTCACAAATTTTTTATTAAAATAAAAAATTTCTCAGAAATTTTCTATAAAAATACAAAATTTCTCAGAAATTTTCTATAAAAATACAAAATTTCTCAGAAATTTTCTATAAAAATACAAAATTTCTCAGAAATTTTCTATAAAAATACAAAAATTTCTCAGAAATTTTCTATAAAAATACAAAATTTCTCAGAAATTTTCTATAAAAATACAAAATTTCTCAGAAATTTTCTATAAAAATACAAAATTTCTCAGAAATTTTCTATAAAAATACAAAATTTCTCAGAAATTTTCTATAAAAATACAAAATTTCTCAGAAATTTTCTATAAAAATACAAAATTTCTCAGAAATTTTCTATAAAAATACAAAATTTCTCAGAAATTTTCTATTAAAATACAAAAATTTTGTTTGATAATTTCCTAGAAATTGTTTATTATAAAAAATTTTTAGAATTTTTTATTAGAATTATTTCTTAAAAATTTTTGAATTATAGAAAATTTCTTAGAATTTTTTAAATAATAGAAAATTTCTTAGAATTTTTTAATTATAGAAAATTTCTTAGAATTTTTTAATTATAGAAAATTTCTTAGACATTTTTTAATTATAGAACATTTTTTAGAAATTTCTTAATTATAGAAAATTTTTTAGAATTTCTTTAATTATAGAAAATTTGTAGAATTTTTCTAATTATAGAAAATTTCTTAGAAATGTTTTAATTACAGAAAATTTCTTAAAATTTTTTTAAATATAGAAAATCTCTTAAAAATTGTTTAATTATAGAAAATTTCTTAGAAATTCTTAAATTATATAAAATTTCTTAGAAATTTTTTTTATTATAGAAAATTTCTTAGAATTTTTTTTAATTATAGAAAATATCATAGAAATTTTTTAATTACAAAAAATTTCATAAAATTTGTTAATTATAGAAAATTTCTTAGAACTTTTTTAATTATAGAAAATTTATTACAAATTTTTGAATTATAGAAAATTTCTTAGAAATTTTTTAATTACAGAAAATATCTTAGAATTTTATTAATTATAGAAAATTTCTTAGAAATTGTTTAACTATAGAACATTTTTTAGATATTTTTCAATCATAGAAAATTTCTTAGAATATCCTTAATTATAGAAAATTTCTTAGAAATTCTTTAAGAGAAAACTTCTTAGAAATTTTTTAATTATAGAAAATTTCATAGAAATGTTCTTAGAAATTTTTTAATTATAGAAAATTTCTTAGAAATTTTTTAATTATAGAAAATTTCTTAGAAATTCTTTAATTATAGAAATTTTTAATTATAGAAAACTTCTTGAAATTTTTTAATTATAGAAAATTTCATAAAAAATTTTTTAATTATAGAAAATTTCTTAGAAATTTTTTAATTATAGAAAATTTCTTAGAATTTTTTTAATAATAGAAAATTTCTTAGAATTTTTTAATTATAGAAAATTTCTTAGACATTTTTTAATTATAGAACATTTTTTAGAAATTTCTTAATTATAGAAAATTTTTTAGAATTTCTTTAATTTTAGAAAATTTCTAGAATTTTTCTAATTAAAGAAAATTTCTTAGAAATTCCTTAATTATATAAAATTTCTTAGAAATTCTTTAAGAGAAAACTTCTTAGAAATTTTTTAATTATAGAAAATTTCTTAGAAATTTTGTAATTATAGAAATTTTCTTAGAAATTTTTTAATTAGAGAAAATTTCTTAGAAATTTTTTAATTATAGAAAATTTCTTAGAAATTCTTTAATTATAGAAAATTTCTTAGAATTTTTTTAATAGTAGAAAATTTCTTAGAATTTTTTAATTATAGAAAATTTCTTAAAACTTTATTAATTATAGAAAATTTCTTAGAAATTTTTTAATTATAGAAAATTTCTTTGAAATTTTTTAATTTAATTATAGAAAATATCTTAGAAATTTATTAATTATAGAAAATTTCTTAGAAATTGTTTAACTATAGAAAATTTTTTAGATATTTTTCAATCATAGAAAATTTCTTAGGAATTTTTTATTATAGAACATTTCTTAGAAATGTTTTAACTATAGAAAATTTCTTAGATATTTTTTAATTATAGAAAATTTTTTAGTAATTTTTTATTATAGAAAACTTAGAAATTTTTAAATATAGGAAATGTTTTAGAAATTTTTCAATTATAGAAAATATCCTACAAATTGTTTAATAATGGAAAATTTCTTAGAAATTCTTTTATTATAGAAAACTTCTTAAAAATTTTTTAATTAAAGAAAATTTTGTTAATTATAGAAAATTTCTTAGAAATTCTTTATTTATAGAAATTTATAGAAAATTTCTTAGAAATCCTTTATTTATAGAAAATTTCTTAAAAAATTGTTAATTATAGAAAATTGCTAAGAAATTTTTTTATTATAGACAATTTCTAAGAATTTTTTTAATTATATAGAAAATTTTTTAATTATAGAATTTTCTTAGAAATTTGTTAATTTTAGAAAATTTTTTAGAGATAAATTTCGTAGAATTTTTATATTTCTTAGAAATTTTTAAATTATAGAAAATTTCTTAGAAATTTTGTTTATAGAAATTGTTTATTTATAGAAAATTTATTAGAAATTTTTAATTTTTAGAAAATTTCTTAGAAATTTTTTAATTTTAGAAAATTTGTTAGAAATTGTTTAATTATAGAAAATGTCTTAGAAATGTTTTAATTACAAAAAATTTCTTAGAAATTTTTTAATTATTGAAAATTTTCTTAGAAATTTTTTAATTATAGAAAAATTTTTAGAAATTTTTTGATTATGGAAAATTTGTCAGAAATTTTTTTAATTATAGCAAATTTCTTAGAGATAATATTTTTACACAAAATTTCTTTTTACAAAAATTTACCAATTTTGTTTTTTTCCATTTATAGAAACTTTTTATTCATAGAAAATGTCTTCTTTGTTCAAAAACGTATTTTGATTTGTTAATTTAAGTTTTCAATTAAATCATTGCAAAATTTTTAATTAAGTAATTAATAGGTTAACATAATTTTACCTTTATATCTCTTTTCTTCTTTCCAAGTGTCCTTATAATCCCCAGAGAAATTTTAAGGTCTCATTTCTTTTTTTGGTATAAACTGAATTGGCCGAATTTCTCAAAAGAAAAATAATAATGAAGTGGTTTCCACCTGCAGTCCTTTCACTTCCATATATCCTTAAAACGTAGCAACTGACATACTTTCATAAAAACAAAAACCAGTCATTATCCTTCAACTTTATACGCCATTTGTTTTCAGCCTTTTCGAGCAGTTATAAAGCCAATTTTTTCGCTCTGATATCTCATCCACTTCCATACACTACTTATCTTTTACTCGTTGAATTTTTCGTTTTCAGGCTGTCATTAATTTCTTCCACTTTATTAAATCAATACAGGAAGGCAAACAAAAATCGCTTGAAACAACATCAACATGCTTAATCATGTAAAAATATATATTTATAGTTTGTTTTTTTTTCATACGCTTCCAACAAACAGATTTTTGTTTGAGTATATCTATATATTTGTATTCATGGCAAAAGAAAAATATTGAAATATATTCACTGAGTATATGGCAATAACCGTAAATGAAATTTCATTGAGCACAAACAAAAACGGAAGGGAGATGCACAATCCAACTCATCTACATACATACATCCCTTCCCCGCGACCCCTAGACCAAGCAACACAGGAAACGGAAATTAACAAACAGTTGCATCATTTTCACTACACTCACAAGCTCAACCTCAGTACCAAAAAAAACTACTCATAAATAATAATGATGATGGTGAGAAAGAGAGAGAGAGAGAGAGAGAGAAGGAAAAAATAAAGTTTGTCCTGAATTATCTTTTTTTCTTTTGAATGAACAGTAAACAAAAATTAAAAAAAACATTTCACCAAAAAAACATTGGTTGGTTAATTGACAATAATATTTGTAAAAATATTGGAAAATTATTCCATAAATGGAAATTTATAGCCAGATAAGAGTACGTATATTCCCAAGATAGTAAAGAGCGAGGTAAATCGAATCTAGGTCATTTCTTCTCCATAAGAAAAAGGAAATGTTACTCAACTCTATACAATTTCAATGAAATTTTCTAGAAAAATATGGATTTAACGAAATTTTGTAAAAAATTTAAATTCTTAATCAACATTTTATATATTTTTATAAATTGAAAATGCATTCCATTGCCTAATGTAACCGAAATTGACAATCTTTAATTTTACTTTAAACATTTTGAGGGATAGAAATGTAAAAAACCTCACCCTCTTCCTTTGGGGGTTGTCCAGCAGCGGGTATCAGTTGTTTATCAAACTCATCTAAACTTTCACAAGAACGCAAAAAACACCTAATATTGTTATGAATATTATATGCAATGAATTGGAAAGATATTTGTTTAAATACAAACCCCCCAAAATATGTTCACAAAAAAATTATTACCTTGGAAACAAGCATGGCAATTTAAAAAGGTCCTGAGAAGCTCTACAAGGCCAAATGAAACCGAACATTGGTGTTATTAGCTGTTTTTATGTATTTTTTACAATAAGAAAACCTATAATAAGTGTTATTTTATATATTTTGTGGCCAAGAAAAGAAAAATTTTGGATCAAAAACTCACAAAAGCCCAAAGACCAAATATTGTTTTGCGGTTGTGCGTTCTCATATTCTATCGAATATCCTTAAATCACGAGCTTGTGTTGTTTAAAGATATTGGGAGAAATTGTGTTTTCTTTTTGCCAAAGCAGCTATCAAAACCAAATGGGATTTATTTTCAAAGCATTCATATTGCGCTTTGTTTGGTTTGTTGTTTTTTAAGGAATAAATCGGATGTAACAAAAAGTAGTGTAACATCAAAAAATGCAAGTGAAATCGTCAAAATGCATCTATAAAATTAGGTAAAAATATTTTTGGGCACATCGTCCGGCCAAGAGCTATTCAAATATATACACTTTTTCACAATTTAAGGTCCTTAAGGACTATATAAGTGTACCACAAACTTCTGCAGGGCCGTAGCATTTATATATCAACATTATTGATGATCTATTAAAAGCAAAGAAGAACGATTTAACAAAGTAATAATACCTGACACATCTGTGGATCAAGAGCTTTGCAGTGGTGGAAACTATTTTACCATTCAAGTGTAATAAAAGTCCCTAAGGTGTACCACAAAAATGCTGATAATCTAATCAGAGAAAGGCAGAATCGAAAATGGTAAAATGTAATTAGGTACAGATAATTTTGAACACATCCATGGACCAAGAGTTCCCCATAGATATGAACGGTTCCACAATTTAAGGTCTTTAAGGACCCTAAAAGTGTACCACAAAGTTCTGTAGAGCAAAGTAATTTTTTAAATTTTTGTTTATTTAATTTTTTCGGTTTAAAAATAGCACTAATTTAATGCCACAAAACTCGAGTGAGGAGTTTAAAACTAAGACCTTTTTTGCAAATTCTGAATGTTAAAATAAAACCAGTAAGGAAAGGCTAAAGTCGGGCGGGGCCGACTATATAATACCCTACACCACTCTCGTAATATTGAATAACTCTGAAATATAAATTTAGTAGTTCATGTTTAAATTGTTTATTCTAAATTTCAAAACGATTGGATATAAAATACAGCTTCTATAGAAATAGAGGGCCAAATCGGACGAAACATATATATTGGAGCTATAGCTAAATTTTAACCGATTTTCTTCAAATTCGGCAATGTTGGTTCATGGATCAAGAAACTCTACCATTCTAAATTTCAAAACGATTGGATGTAAAATACAGATTTTATAGGACAAAAGGGCCAAATCGGACGAAACATATATACGGGAGCTATAGCTAAATCTTAACCGATTTTCTTCAAATTCGGTAGTGTTGGTTCATGGATCAATAAACTCTACCATTCTAAATTTCAAAATGATTGGATGTAAAATACAGCTTCTACAGGACTAAAGAGCA
Organism: Eudasyphora cyanicolor; assembly: GCA_963930755.1. Lineage (NCBI taxonomy): Eukaryota > Metazoa > Arthropoda > Insecta > Diptera > Muscidae > Eudasyphora > Eudasyphora cyanicolor. Next base: position 277,984,345 of record OZ005736.1, on the reverse strand, counting down.
AAATCGGACGAAACATATATATGGGATCTATAGCTAAATCTTAGCCGATTTTCTTCAAATTTGGCAATGTTGGTTCATGGATCAAGAAACTCTACCATTCTAAATTTCAAAACGATTGGATGTAAAATACAGCCTCTATAGGACTTCATTCATTCAATAGTGATCTTAACAGCTGCGAAATACTCTAAACTGCAAAATTTCAGAACGATCGGAGTGAAATTGCGACCTTTAGTCGACGAAAAACTTTACACGGACAGACGGACGGACAGACATGCTTAAATCGACTCAGCTAGTGATTCTGAGTCGATCGGTATACTTTAAGGTGGGTCTAGCTGTGTTATTTTCAGGTGTTACAAACATCTGCCGTGAAACAAACTTATAATACGCTGTACCACAGTGTGGTGTAGGGTATAAGAAGTAATATTCGGTACCTAGCTGTGCCATAAACTTCCCTCCTATATAAAACCTGTTTGAATTCCGGGAGTTTTACAGCCCTTGAAGTGTACCACAAAAATTGAAATTAATCCGGATATAGTTTTGTAGAAAATACCTTAACAATTCCGTGACTTCAAACATACATTTCTAAATAGCGCATCTCATATATTTCTTTTTATATTTACTTTTTCCCAATTTAAGGTCCTTCAGGACTTTATAACTGTACCACAATCTTCTGCAGGGTCGTAGCATTTATATATCAAAATTATTGATTAAAAGCAAGAAAAATGATTAAAAACTAATAATACCTGACACATCTGTGGATCAAGAGCTTTGCAGTGGTAGAAATTATTTTCCCATTCAGGTGTAATAAAAGTCCGTAAGGTGTACCACAAAAATGCAGATAATCTAATCAGAGAAATGCAGAATTGCAAATGGTAAAATATAATTAGGTACACATAACATTGAACACATCCATGGACCAAGAGTTCCCCATAGATATGAACCGTTCCACAATTTAGGGTATTTAAGAACCCTAAAAGTGTACCACAAAATACTGTGGGGCAAAATAATTGTTTACATTGTTGTTTATTTAATTTTTTTCTGTTTAAAAATATGACTATTTTAAATGCCCCAAAAATGCACCATAAAACTTCCCTTTTTTTGGCAAATTCTGAATGTTAAAATAAAAATAAAGTACTATTCGGCACTTAACTGGGCCATAAACTTCCCTCCTATATAAAACCTGTTTGAATTTAGGGAGTTTTACAGCCTTAGAAGTGTACCACAAAAATTTACATTAATCCATATATAGTTTTATAGAAAATACCTCAATAATTCCATGACTCCAAACATACATTTCCAAATAGCGAATCTCATATATTTCTTGTTCTTTTCAAACATACATATACTTTTCCCCCATTTAAGGTCCTTCAGGGCTATATAAGTGCACCACAAACTTCAGCAGGACCGTAGCATTTATCAAAATTATTGATGATCTATTAAAAGCAAAGAAAAAAGATTTAAAAAAAATAATAATACCTGACACATCTGTGGATCAAGGGATTTGCAGTGGTAGAAATTACTTTCCCATTCATGTGTAATAAAAGTCCCTAAGGTGTACCACAAAAATGCAGATAATCTAATCAGAGAAAGGCAGAATTGCAAATGGTAATATGTAATTAGGTACACATAACATTGAACACATCCATGGACCAAGAGTTTTCCATAGCTATGAACGGTTCCACAATATAAGGTCTATAAGGACCCTAAAAGTGTACCACAAACCTCGGTAGGGCAAAGTAATTTTTTACATTGTTGTTTATTTTATTTTTTCTGCTTAAAAATATGACTAATATATATGCTCCTAAAGTGTGCCACAAAACTCGAACGAGGAGTTTAAAACTAAGACCTTTTTTGCAAATTCTGAATGTTAAAATAAAAAAGGTAATATTCGGCACCTAACTGGGCCATAAACTTCCCTCCTATGTAAAACCTGTTTGAATTTATTGAGTTTTACATCCTTAAAAGTGTACCACAAAAATTTAAATTAATCCGTATACAGTTTTATAGAAAATACCTCAACAATTCCATGACTTCAAACATTTCTAAATAGCGAAACTCATATATTTTCTACCAAAACAATATTTCATATTTTGGTTCTGTATATTTTTTGTATCTTTATTTCCCCCTTTAGGGTTTACACAATTCAAAATATAAAAAAATGTTTAAAAGTCTTGTTTTGTAGATTTATGACTATTGTCAGTTTTTCCGTTTTTTAGGTTTTTATTTAAACAAAAAACAACAAAAAATTCCTTTCATCTCGAATGAATGTGTTACCATACATTTGCTCATGTTTTAGTTTTTTGTCCACTATTCCATTGTTAACAATTTTTATCATCTATGTTCCTACAAAGTCCTTTGTTAAATTTTATTTTTATTTTGGTATTTTTTTTTTTTTTTGTTTTGCTACTGTTTTTTTCTCTGCAATTTAATAAAATTTGTTTTGTTTCACTAGAGCAAAAAATTGTTGCATAAAATTTACATAGGGAATGTAGCAATTTTATTGCACTATTTGCCTTGTGATATTAAATTGATTTGCCATTTGTTTTGAATGGCAAATAGCAATTTATTTCGGTGTCACCTCAATTCATTAGAAATTGCTTACAATTTCATGCATGAATTGATGTTGCGGCAAATTGTTAATGTAATTTAAAGTGAACACGCACACAACGTTCGCATATATTTTAAACTCATTAAAACTAATTAATATGAAATAGTTTGAAATATTTATGAGTTTTAATGGGGAAAACGACAAGACGAAAGGACGGACTAAAGTAGATGGAAGCAAGGGTCGATGTAGAGGAGCACAGCAGCGAGGAAGAAGTAAAATTGGCAAATTTCATAAATGAAAATAGTTGCAAATATTAATGGGCAGTAAAATGGGCAAATTTCATAAATGAAAATAGTTACAAATACAATGTAAAATTTTTAAAATTTCTTTATTATAATAGGTAAAAATATTTTTTGGCACATATTTGGGCTAAGTATTGTTCATAGATATAAACTGTTTAACCATTTAAGGCCATAAGATACCCTAAAAGTGTACCACAAAGTTCTGCAGGGCCGTGTAATTTGTACTACGCAAAAATTGACATAATTCATAAATGAAATAAGGTTCAAATACCATGGGCACATCCTTGGGTAAAGTGTTTTTTAGAGATATAAACCGTTGAACAATACCAAGTCACTAGATACGTTAAAAGTGTAACACAAAGACCTGCAGGGCCGTGTAAATTTTTTATAACAAAAAAGACAGATGAAAATTTTTGAAAATGCATTTATGAAATTAGGTACAAATATTTTTGGGCACATCTTTAGGCTAAGTATTTTTCATAGATATAAACTGTTAAGCCATTTAAGGTCACTAAATACCCTAAAAGTGTACCACAAAGTTCTACAGGGCCGTGTAATTTATATTACAAATAAGATGAAAGGAAAAATGGCATAATTCATAAATGAAATAAGGTACAAACATCATTGGGCACATCCTTGGGTCAGGTGATTTTCAGTGATATTAGCCTGTTTCCAATTTAAGGTCACTAAGGACTATATAAATGTACCACAATGTCCTGCAGGGCCGTGTAAATTGTATAAAATAGAAGTAAAACTAATTAATATGAAATAGTTTGAAATATTTATGACTTTTAATGGGGAAAACGACAAGACGAAAGGACGGACTAAAGTTGATGTAGAGTGGAACAGCAGCGAGGAAGAAGTTAAATTGACAAATTTCATAAAAGAAAATAGTTGCAAATATTTCCAATTTTCCTGGGCAGTAATATTTTCGAGGGCAGTAAAATTTGCAAATTTCATAAATGAAAATAGTTAAAAATATTACTGGGCACTTCCTTGGGCCAGTGTTTTTCATAGATATAAACTCCCAAACAATTCGAGGTCATTAGATAACCTAAAAGTGTACCACAAAGTTCTGGAAGGCCGTGAAATTTGTACTACAAAAAAGGGAACCAAAATTCCCACAATTCATAAATGAAACAAGGTACAAATACCATGGGCACATCCTTGGGAAAAGTGTTTGATTTAAAGATATAAACCGCGGAACAATACCAAGTCAGTAGAGACCTTCAAAGTGTACCACAAAGACCTGTACATTTTTTATACCAAAAAAGACAGATGAAAAATTTTGAAATTAGGTACAAATATTATTGGGCACATCTTTAGGCTAAGTATATTTCATAGATATAAACTGTTAAACCAATTAAGGTCATTAAATATCCTAAAATTGTACCACAAAGTTCTGCTGGGCCATGTAACTTATAATACAAAATAAAGATAATAATTAAAATGGCAGAATTCATAAATGAAATAAGTTACAAACATCATTGGGCACATACTTGGGAAATGTGTTTTTAGAGATATAAACCGTTGAACAATATCAGGTAACTAGATACTTTAAAGTGTACCACACAGACCTGCAGGGCCGTGTAAATTTTTTTATATCAAAAAAGACGGATGTAAAATTATTAAAATGCCTTTATTATATTAGGTACAACTATTTTCGGGCACATCTTTGGGCTAAGTAATTTTCATAGATATAAACTGTTTAACCATTTAAGGTCATTATATACCCTAAAAGTGTACCACAAAGTTCTGCAGGGCCGAGTAATTTATATTACAAAAAATACGAAAGTAAAAATGGCAAAATACATAAATGAAATAAGGTACAAACATCTTTGGGCACATCCTTGGGTCAAGTGTTTTTCATGGATACAATCGGTTCAACAATTTCAGGTCATTACATACTCTAAAAATTTACAACAAAATTCTGCAGTGCCGTAGCATTTACACATAAAAATTCATATAAATATTGTATGCACATATAAATATTGTTCATTACATATAAATATTGTATGCACTATAAACGTAAAGAAAAATAACTGAAATAAAATTAATTACACTTGACACGTCTATGCATCAAGAGCTTCCCATTCGTAGAAACTATATTACAATTTGAGTGTAATAAAAGTCTCACAAGTGTACCACAAAAAATTTAGGTAATCTTATTAATTTTGAATAGATTAGAGAAACGCCGAAAGCAATATTGGTTAAATATATAAGAAATTGTGTACAAATATTATTGGGCACATCCTTGAGCCAAATATTTTTCATAGATATAAACTGTTTCACAATTTAAGAGAGTAGATACCTTAAAAGTGTACCACAAAGACCTGCAGGGTGGTGTAATATGTATTTAAAAAAAAGACAGAGGCAAAGTTGGCAAAATGCAAAAATTCGACCGCCCGTCTGTTATAATCACGCTGCAATCTATAATACACCAGCTATGTGGCTGATATTTGGTACATATATTTCTTATATCTGCAGGTATATTGGTATTGAAAATGGGCAATAACGGTCCATTTTTTGATAAAGCCCCCATATATAGCATCTCTCCGATGTGAATTCTTAACGCCACAGAGACCACAAACTTCAAATGATCGGGCTGAAAATTGGTAGCTAGTGTTTATTTATACCCGGAATCATTCAAACGAACAACGGTAGTCATAGGTCCATGTTTTGATATAGCCCACATATGAAGGTCCCTCTAGATTTGACTTCGTAACGCCACAAAAACCTCAAATTTCAACGAATTGGGCTGAGTTTATTAGTAACCGTAACCATTCACATGTGATCCATGGTGGAGGGAATATAAGATTGGGCATGGTCGAACTTTATCCGTCTTTACTTGTTTTTTTTTGAAGGCTAAATTTATACCATTACCTTAATTTTGTGCAGAGTCCCTTATGTAGTTTATGTAGGTTTCTTCGAGTGACAAATCCTTCACATTTAGTGTTCCCTTAATTTCACTACTTCTTCATTTACTTTTAACAAATGTAAAGTATCCTCTCCTTTTTGGGAAAAATTCTAATTTACTTGAAATTTGTTTTTTTTATTCACTGCAATTAGATGTTGTGAGTCTACTTCCAAAACTATGTATGTATTTTAACAAGCAGTAGTGTACGACCTGGAAATTTTTAACAAAAAAAAATACGAAAACAAATTAAATTGAAGTAGAAAAACTTTCCAAGCGAACAAGAATTAAAAACTGGAAACCTCTATGACAAATTTTCCATTTTCATTAAAGAAAATGAACAAAGAAAATGCAATGCTTGTTTCTTGGTTTTTGTTCTGTTGCATTTCAAGTGTGGAAATGACAACATGTATCATATAATCTTGGTTAATTGTTATTAATGGTAATGTCATTTCCATGGCAACGAAAGGATACAAATAGAAAGCAAGAAAAGTCCTTTAAACAGGACAAACAACAAGGTGTATGGATTCGTATAAGGTTCCTGTTCATTTGCACATAATTAAGCTCCAAAGCACATAGTAATCTTCTAGGAGAAGAAATGCAACTTAATCAGATATTTGAAAATATGGTACACTTTTAAAGCTTTTAAGGTTCTCAGATAATAATATTTTTGATCAGATATTGATATTTTATAAAAGCTAAAGCTATTAAAATTTTTCTGAACCTGAAAATTTTTAATTAGAGCCGTACCGTTATTTTTGTGCTACACTTTTGGGATTTTTAGAGCCTCCAGATATTAATAACACCTATAACGATGGAAAGTAGGTTTTGCAGAGATGTGCAGAATCATATTTTATAAAACCAAACATCTTTAAAATTTTCTAAAAATTTAAATTTTATTTTGAAAGCCCTATACACATTTTTGTGGTACACCTTTGTGATCTTTAGGGCTTCTAAATCTTAATGGTATTTACTTCAATTGAAGGTAGCTGTCAACAGATGTTCAGACTTATATTCTATAGTGGCCAAAGCTGTCAAAACTTTTCACAAATTTAATTTTTAATTTATTAAAAAGCTCTAAACATATTTGTGTGGTACAATTTTAGGGATATATTCAGAGCCTCGATATGTTAGTATATACATAAGTATATGATAACAATAGAAGGTGGTTTATCCAAAAATGCGCAGAATAATATTCTATAATAGCATGAGCTCTTAAAATGTTTCTAAAGTTTATGAAAATAAAGTTTATATAATTGTAAAGCAGCTTGCCCAGAGAGGTGCAAGATCATGTTTAATAAGAGCCAAAGCTTTTATTTTTCTTCTAAAAAAAAGTTGAAAAGTTTTTATTAAAAGCCCTACACATATTTTTGTGGTACACTTTTAGGATTTTTAAGGCTTCTTGAAAAATTTATATCACTGTAATTTTATATCAGTGTAAAGCAGCATCTCCAGAGAGGTGCTGAATCATACTTTATACGGGCCAGAGCTCTTAAAATTTTTTTAAAAATCAAAATTTGTGTATTAAACATCCTTTTGGGGTCTTCTAGAAGTTATAAATATTATTATATATGAAGTTATATATATTATTATACTAGCGGACCCGGCGAACTTCGCCTCGCCCCAATTTAACGCCTTCAGATAAACTCCAGAGTGATAATAAAACACAGATAGTTAAAATTTTATTGCGATTTGTTTAAAAGGAATCGAAATCAGTAGAGAGCGATGTGATAAACAACAAACAACGAAGACAGAAGACAGGCAACGTACAGATGACCGTGCGAAAAACAGGGAAATTCGAGATTAATTCCACAGACTTCCTACGATTTGTCTTGAGATTTATTGATTGTCATCGTAAAAGCCAATCGTACAGGGAACTGAATCCGCTTGAATTGGAATGAAAGATCAGTTGGAATAATCGGAATTCGTGGGATAAGGACTTCCTCTCCTTTGAATTTTCCCTTGATGATCGTCGCCTGAATCACATTGTCCATCAGTTTCATAATGGACAACCGCGAACTATGCACAATTTCGGATGATTCAGATTCCGCAACATGATTATGATCGATTCCACCTTCAGCTGTAAATTATGCGGCGGAGTTCGATTTTACTTTGAATAATAAAATGCATGCTATCGACGTCCTTATTCTTCGCTGCTAATATTGCCCGTTCACTAATCTAATCGAGATTTGGAAACACTTTGGTGATGAGTTCCTCGTTCGACGATGTGAACTCGCAAAAATTTGCCGGGAACAATATCAATGCAGTGGAAACATCAACAGTAATTTGGCCATTGCCAAGCGCCAACAGTTGTTTCGAGAATTCAAGAGCCGATGAGTCGTTCTGCAACGCGACTCTCATGTTCGTGGTCAATTTCAACTTCTTGACATGCCGCCACAAAGACCACGATTTCAGGCATGCATTCATTTCATCGGCAGTAGATTTCGGGATGACGGGAAGCGTTTGACGAAAATCTGCGGAGAGCAATAAAAAAATTAAAATTGTATTTTGTGGTACACATTTAGGATTTGTAGGGCCTCTTGATGTACAAATATTTTATATCAATGTAAAGCAACTTCTCCAGAGAAGTGCAGAATAATGTTTTGTAAGAGCAAAAGCTCATAAAAATGTCCTACAGTTTAAAATTTTTTATTAAAAGTCCTGCACATATTTTTGTGGTACACTTTTGGGGATTTCAGAGCCTCTCTGTGTTAGCAGATTGTATATCAATGGAAAGAAGGTTTCCCAAAAATGTACAGAATCGCAATTTATAAAATCCAGGGACCTTATAGCATTTCTAAAGTTGATAATTGTACACTACAATACCTACACATATTTTTGTGGTACACTTTTGGGCGTTTTAAGGCCTCTTGGTGTTAGTAAATTGTATGTCAGAGGAAAGTAGCTTTCCCAAGTAAGTGCAGAATAGTACTTTATAAAAGCCAGTGGTCTTAAAACTTTTTGTAAAATTTAAAGTTTAATTCTAAAAGTCCTATCCATATTTTTGTGGTACACATTTACAGGTTTTAGGTCTCTAGATGTTAGTAGATTGTATATCAATGGAAAGAAGGTTTCCCAAAAATGTGCAGAATCGCAATTTATAAAATCCAGGGACCTTATAGCACTTCTAAAGTTGATAATTGTATACTAAAATACCTACACATATTTTTGTGGTACACTTTTGGGCATTCTCCGGCCTCTTGATGTTAGTACATTTTATGCCAGGGGAAAGTATGTTTCCCAAGTAAGTGCAGAATAGTTTAAAAGCCAGTGGTCTTAAAAACATTTTTAAAATTCAAACTTTAATTCTAAAAGCCTTATACGTATATTTGTGGTACACATTTACAACTTTTAGGTCTCTAGATGTTAGTAAGTTGTATATCTATGGAAAGAAAGTTTCCCAAAGATGTGCAGAATCACAATTTATAAAATCCAGGGACCTTATAACATTTCTAAAGTTAATAATTGTATACTACAATGCAACACATATTTTTGTGGTACACTTTTGGGCATTGTACGGCCTCTTTTATTAATACATTTTAAACCAGGAGAAAGTAGCTTTCCCAAGAAAGCGCAGAATAGTATTTTAGTAAAGCAAGTGGTCTTAAAAAACTTTGTAAAATTTAAAGTTTAATTCTAAAAGCCCTATCCATATATTTGTGGTACACATTTACAGGTTTTAGGTCCTCCACATATTAATGAATTTTATATGAATGGAAAGCAGGTTTTCTAAAGATATGCAGTAAATTTTATACCAGGGGAAAGTAACTTTACCAAAAGCATGCAGAATAGTATTTTAGAAAAGCCAGTGGTCTAAAAAAGTTTTATAAATTGAAATTTTAATTCTAAAAGCCCTATCCCTATTTTGGTGGTACACATTTACAGGTTTTAGGTCCTCCAGATATTAATTTTGAATTTTATATGAATGGAAAGCAGGTTTCTTAAAGATATACAGAATTATATTTTATGTAAAATATACTAATAAAATAAAATATTTATTTTAAAGAGCAGCATTATTTTCTCGTCACGTATTTAAGTATATAGGTCATAGCTTTAAATCACTAATCCCTATAAATTTCATATGGTTTTCACATTTTCCATAAACACCTGACAACAACTGGCATTAGTTGTGATTAAAATGTATTAATTAATTTAATTGTGGTTTTACGCAAAGCCAGAATTACAGATAAACACAAAAGCTACAAAAAACAATAAAAATAAATATTGTCCTTTCAAATGGCATTTATTATCTTTATATCCTGGTCATTATCTGCTGAAACATCATAATCATTTGTGATGTTATAATCAGGATATTTAACATAAATTGTGGGGAAAAAATAGAAAAAAAACAATACAAACATATTGTTTATACAATATTATCTCTTTGAGCTAATAATCATGAAATATAAACAATTTCGCAAATGTCATTATCATTTATGTCCGTTTATTGTCCGGTTATAGAATTCGAATAAACCAAAGCATAAAAGCCACAAACATCTATAAATTCTGTGTTGGGCTGTGGCTGGCTTTGTTGACAAGGACATTTAAGCATTTTTTCTGGAGTTCTCAAAACAATAAATACCAAAGGCAAAAAAAGGAATGCAACATAAAACCAAATTATGGCTAATAAAGTGAAAATCCATCAGACAATTTCATAACATAGGAAAATAAGGATAATAAACACTCTCATAAAAAGGAGGAGAGAAGAAGATAGTCCTTGGAAGATGAACAAATAAATACTCAGGGTTTATGGCAAGGATATGACAAGGATTTGCGAGGCGAAATAAATTAAAGGTCATAAAATCATAATCAGCCACATATGAAGTCATTTTACTAAAAGAAGTTATCAGAATAGGATTTGCTAATGCAAAGCTATCAAAGACATGAAAAGTGACAAAAACAAAAATTTAATTTAAAATTAAACAATTTTTAAAAAGTTCCGTTTTCAAGGAAAAGCTCAAAGCTAAGCAAGAAAACAATCCAAAACATATCTCAGGATATAACAACCATAAAGCAAGGACTTTGAAAAGTGCACACTCAAGCCAGAAATCTTTATTCCTTTCTTTTCCTGCTCTTGAATAATATCTTGGCATAACCTCTTTAAACCATTTATCTTTGTGTTCAAACTCAAGTTCGCCTGTTTTAAAACACAAAATCCTTTGATTACATTTAATGTGCAAAAAATATCCTTTTTCGCTCTCTCTCTCTCTTTCTCTCGTTACTTTGGTCTGTAACTCTGTTTCATATTTCCGTTTATCATTTATCATGATACTTTATATTTCCTGTGTGGTAGTGGTGGTGGTGCAGGTCTCAAGGATCCTTTTTTTGTTTGCCTTTGCAGCGGAGAACAGCTCTTTTGACTTTTTGTTTTAAAGCTATGCCACAAACGAATCCAGCAACAACAGCAGCAGCAAAAAAAATCGAAAGTGCTCCTCAATCATTGTTTGTGGTTGTTTTCAGAGAGTACTTCAGCCGTCATGAGTCCGATGTTAGAAAGTTAGACTCGTTGAATGTTTTTTTTTTCTACTGAAAATTATTATAAATGGATTTGTTAGACCGGAAGTTGATGCTGCTGCAGTGAAACAGGAGCAATGTAAAGGCTAAGTGGGATTTGTTGTTTTTTCGGAAAATGAAAACAAATAGAGAGAGGGTAGATGAGTAAACTTAAGTAAATCAAGGTAAAGAGTAAAATGACAGCAAAAGAAAGAACTAATAGAAGGAGAAGGTTATGTTAAAGAGGAAAAATTGTCAAATGTAATAAAAAGGTCAGATTAATTTAAAAAAACAATTAAAATCGATTTATGAACTAATACCGGGTCAATTACCTTTATCCGAGGTCAACGGGCTTTAATTGGGGGTAAATGCCTTTTAAATCACAGTCACTGACCTTCAACCTGGGTCAAATGAATTTTAAATCGCAGGTAATGACCTTTAATCCGGAGCTAACGACCTTTATCGGAATCAATGAGCTTTATCCTGGATCAACAACCTTTAATCCGGCGTCAATGATTGTTTATATGGTCAACGGGCTTTAATTGGGGGCAAATGTCTTTTAAATCACAGTCACTGACCTTCAATCCGGAGCTAACGACCTTTAAATCGAAATCAATGAGCTTTATTCGGGATCAACGACCTTTAATCCGGGGTCAATGATTATTTATACGGGGTTAATGACCTTCAACCTGGGTCAAATGAATTTTAAATCGCAGGTAATGACCTTTAATCCGGAGCTAACGACCTTTAAATAGGAATCAATGAGCTTTATCCTGGATCAACAACATTTAATCCGGCGTCAATGATTGTTTATATGGGGTTAATGACCTTCAATCTGGGTCAATAACTTTTAATTCGGAGCCTATGAGCTAACAACCTTTAATCCGGGGTCAATGATTGTTTATATGGGGTTATATCTGGACCAATAACTTTTAATTTTGATCAATTACCATACTCCGAGTTCAATAATCCTTATTCAATATTTTTTTTAATTTAAAATTGTATATGTATACTAGAAGCTCTACCAACAAACATTTTTAGCCAAAGCTCATAAAAATTTCTTACCGTCGAACATTTTTTATTAAAAGTCCTGCACCTATTTTTGTGGTAAACTTTTGTGGCCTTTAGGGATCCTAGATTTTAATAGATTCGATATGACTGGAAGGTAGATTATTCATAGATGTGCAGAATAGTATTACCTAGTAGCCAGAGCTAAAATTTTTTTTATACCCTCACTTTAGTGTGACGAGGGTATATATCATTTGCTACGGAAAAAAGTGTAACACATCGAAGGAGTGATCTAAGACCCTAAGTATGTTCGGAGGAAATCCGTTTTGGGTCATTTTAAGTCGAATGAGCAATGTCCGTCCGTCTGTCTGTCTGGCTGTCTGTCTGTCTGTCTGTCTGTCTGTCTGTGTGTCTGCTGGCTGGTGCGCACGATAACTCTCGAAAGGAGTAACCGATTGACTTCAAATTTGGTATGTGGTGATATTTTGATCTATCTCCGGATGAGTTCGAAGATGGGCCATATTGGTCTACTCCTTCTGGTACCTCCCACACAAAGGGTTAAAATTTAGTGAAATATTGATTCTTTAATAACTTCTATACTACTTATTCGAATCTTTTGAAATTCTGCACATAATATTAGTATTTAAGTCGCTATTAACTCGAGAAAAATGGGTGAAGTTGGCATGCCCCTTTTGTACTGTTTACCGAAAAATATGTGTATTTGGAAAACCCTTCTGGTACCTCCCACACAAATTGACAGATTTATTGGTGTAATGTTATATATTACATTACTCACAAAGTGAGGGTATACCTTAGTCTAGTATAAAGGAGAAGACCTCAGGAGTTCTCGACTCTAGTATAGAGGAGAAGACCTCAGGAGTTCTCGACTCTAGTATAGAGGAGAAGACCTCAGAGGTCCTCGATTTTAGTCAAGAGGAAAAGTCCTCAGAGGTCCTCGATTCTAGTATAGAGGAGAAGAACTCAGAGGTCCTCGACTCTAGTATAGAGGAGAAGACCTCAGAGGTCCTCGACTCTAGTATGGAGGAGAAGACCTCAGAGGTCCTCCACTCTAGTATAGAGGAGAAGACCTCAGATGTTCTCGACTCAAGTATAGAGGAGAAGACCTCAGAGGTCCCCGACTCTAGTATAGAGGAGAAGACCTCAGAGATCCTCGACTCTAGTATAGAGGAGAAGACCTCAGAGGTCCTCGACGCTAGCATAGAGGAGAATACCTCAGAGGTTCTCAACCCTTGTGTAGTGGAGAAGACCTCAGAGTTCCGTAGTCACTAGTATAGAGGAGAAGACGTCAGAGGTCATCGACTCTAGTATAGAGGAGAAGACCTCAGATACCCCCAACTCTAGTATAGAGGAGAAGACATCAGAGGTCCTCGACACTAGAATAGAGAAGAAGGCTCAGAATTCCTCTACTCCAGTTTAAAGGAGAAGACCTCAGAGGTACTCGACTCTAGTATCCTCGAGGATATAGGCGAGGACAAATATCACATTTTATATTATACGTATTAAGTGTTAAGTAAAAAACAGAAACTAACTGCTATTTATGGAAATTCTGTAATTTTCCACTAATTAGAATACATTTTAAGCCCTGGTCCTCCCTTTGACCATTTATTTAGTTTTTGCATTTATTCTAATTCCCCCCACACCTCAAAGGAACGCACATACTCTCCTAATTTTTTGCCAACGTTTTGTATAATTAGACGTAGGAAAACCCACTTAAAATATACAAGGTTTCCTTTCACTTTTGTAGCCCTTAAAAAGCAAAAGAAAAATACTCGTATATTTATAAAGCAATGCGAAAACTTGACTTTTGTGTGTGGCAAAAAGGACCTCTTAGAAGAGCAAAAGTGCCAAGATGTTTTCTTTTTTTATTCAACCAGTGCAAGGGCCGACAATTATGGGGCTCTCTAAAGGAATGGGTTGGAGGGATCGAAAGAAAGTTGTTTCTTTTCACATTTCATGCGTAAAAATGAAAATATGTGACATTTTTATAGTTAATATCGTATTTGTTCCAGACCAGTGCAGACAGAAAGAAAGAGAGGGTAAGAGAGAAAGAGAAAGAAAAAGCATTCAAGAAACCCATACAGGATAAAAGGACCTAGAGTTATAACTATACAAAAGGTGTATCAGGTGTATTTTTTTGTTTTGGGGGGTCACATAACGATTTCTTGCTATTGATGTCTAAAAGGAAATTGATCGGACAGAATCCTTATGGATACCGCCATAAATGTTGACATTTGAGTGTTTTCTTGTCTCATTAGTTATATAAACGAAGACGCACAAAAAAACGGACACTTTGTCACGTGTGCTCGTTACATCCGTCTTACCCCATCTTACTCTCTTCCGGTCTCCGAGTCAGTTTCCGTTTCCTCTCGTCCATTGATACTCTTGGGCTGCGACATAAACACTAATAACAACTTTAGCAAAAGTACTAATAAAGTGTACAAAGTTATGCCCAAAAACTTTCCAATTATTATCACTCGTGCCCTGAAGAGAAGTAAGTCTACATGGAAACGCAAGCAAGTGTTAGGGTGTCGTGAGGGGGGGGCTAGGAGGCTAAAGTGCCAGTCCATGTAAGATGGTCGAAGCGTGGCGTATTAACGGATATGATACTTGAAACGTGTATGGCCTTAGGAGTATTCATGTTGCCAACATTATATCATTTCTTCAATGTTTTGTATTACAGAGGGAATTCAATTAATTTTGTACATGTTTGTCAAACATACGAGTACATTCCTACCGCAATAATGGGTATGTGTGGAGGGAAGGGGGAAAGGATATGCTTCAAAATGTTCAAGTACAATTAAAGTGGTACAAACTGACAGAAATTAACATGAAGTTACAATAGCCAGACAAATTTAGAGAAATGATTACAGGAAGGAAGTTGACAGGGCAAAATGATGAATAGAAGGGCCGAAGATGAGCATTAGGAAGACAAATTAAGAAAACGCTCAAAGGTCCTCGAACATATTCAGTATAGAGGAGGAGACATCACAGGTCCTCAACCACGTAATATAGAGAAGAATACCTTACAGGTCCTGCGGAGAAAACCTTGCATAGGGGAGACTTAGAGGTCTACCACTGTATGAGTATACTCCTACAGGTCATTGACTCTATAGTATACAGGAAAATAACCTACAGGTCCTCGACTCTCTAGTATAGAGGTACAAATCTCCGATGTCTTCATCTCTACACTGTAGAGTCGAGGACCTCTAAGATCTTATCCTCTATTCTATAGAGTCGAGCACCAATAAGGTCATCTCCTCTTAACTATAGAGCAAAGAAGATCTATGACTTTCTTTTCTATACAATGCAGTCTAGGATCTGCAAGTTAATTTCTCTTTACTACAGAGGTCGATGACATAGCTGGTCTTCTCATATATCTATACTATCTAGGAGCTGTAAGGTATTCCAATAAGGCCATCTCCTCTAAACTACACAGCAAAGATGGAATGGGGCTTTCTTCTCTATACAATGGAGTCTTGGACCTGCGAGTTATTTTCTCCACTACTACAGTGGCGACGTGGCAACGTGGTAGCCTCGTAGAATAGAATCGAAGACCTTCGCATTTCTATTGTATCGGGAACCTGGGGGTTCGAATCCTATTGTTCCCATCTATTCCCAGGATGGGGACTGGACGGTGATCCCAGATTGGTCACCAGTCCTAGATTTTCTGGAGTCTAACTGGTAGTATCTTCGGCTACGCAGTCTGATCAGAGCACTTAATCTGGTACCATGGGAGTCAGGAAAGCCCTCGGGACGCAGGTTCCGGCCTGACTATTGGTGAGGACCCTATTAGGTGCAACGTGGTGGCTGTGGTTGAAACCAAAATCGCTGGGAGAGAACATTCTCAGATGTGGATTTCCAAACCAACCGGGTGCCATAAGCCTTAGAATGGCAAGGAGTTTCAGATGGGCTCCGCTCCTAACCAAGGAGGAGGGCAAAAGCGTCCAGAAACTCGGGCGTTGGTCGACGCATGTATTAACTCAGGAGTTTAGAGCACGGTGGGGTCAAGCCTAACGGCAGGAACTCACCTAAATCCAGAATACCTACTGGGTCGAGAAACTAGTTGGTCTTATTATATATCAAATAGAGTTGAGGGCCGAGAACCTTTTTGGTATTCTCCTCTATATTAAAGAGTCGAGTACCAATAATGTCCTCTCCGCTATTTAATAGAGTCGAGGACTTCTCATCTATCCAATAGAGTTGTGGAACTATAAAGTTTAATGATCTGTTCTATAGAGTCAAAGACCTATTAGGTATTCTGCTCTATTTTAGTAGGTCTTCTCCTCCATCTTATAGAGTCGAGGACCAATAATGTCCTCTCCGCTATTAAATATATTCGAAGACTTTTAAGGTTTCCTCATCTATCCAATAGAGTTGTGGAACTACAAGGTCTTATGTACTGTACTATAGAGTCGAGGACCTATGTATAAGGTGTTCTGCTATATTGTATAGAGTGGATAAGATAGTAGTAATGTTTTCTCCGCTATTAAATAGAATCGAGGACTTTTAATGTCTTCTCACTTATAAAATAGAGTTGTGGAACTACTAGGTCTTATGTTCTGTACTATAGAGCCACAGACTTCTAAGATATTTTGCTATAATGTAAAGAGTGGAGGAGATAGTGTAGAGTCTTCTCCTCTATCTTATAGAGTCGAGGTCCAATAATGTCTTCTCCGCTATTAAATAGAGTCGAAGACTTTAAAAGTATTCTGCGGTATACTATAGTCTAAAACCTAGTAGGTCTTCTCCTCAATACTGTAGAGTCGAGGACCAATAAGGCCTTCTCCGCTATTAAATAGAATCGGGGACTTATAAGGTCTTATGCTTTATACTATGGAATCGAGGACATACCAGCTATTCCGTCAAGGACCTTTAAGGTATTTTCCTCTATTCCATGAAGTCGAGGACCTGTACGGTCTTCTCCTATATCATATAGAGTCAAGGAAGTATAAGGTCTTCCCCTCCACACTACTATTCGAGGACCTATAAGTTCTTCCTCTATATAAAATAGAGTCGTGGACCCATTATGTCTTTGCCCCTATAATATAAAGTCAAGGACCTATAAGGTCATCCCAATACTATGGAGTCGAGTACCTATAAGGTCTTTTACTATAGAGACGAGAACATATAAGGTTTTCTCCTCTATCCTACAGAGTTAAGGACATATAAAGTTTTCTTCTATAAACCATAGAGTGGAGAACCTATAATCCATCTCCTCTGAACTACAGATTCAGAAATCTATAAGATCCTTCTCCTAGGAGTCTAGGAACTATACGATCTTCTAGTTTGTACTACACAGTCGAATACCCGTAAGTTCTTCCGATGGCCTATAAGGTCCTTCTCCTCTATAATTATACTATAGAGCCGAGGACCTACAAGGTCATTTTCCTATATCCTACGTATAGAGTCGATAAACTATAAGATATTTTCCTCTATACTACTAAGACGATGACCTATAAGGTGCTTCGCCTCCATACTATAGAGTCGAGGACCTATAAGAACTTCATCTCTATACTAGAGACAATTACCTATAAGGATTTCTTCTCTATTCTACAGAGTTCAAGATATACAAAGTCATCTTCTATAAACTATGGAATCGACTATAAACTAAAGAGTCGACTCCATATATCTTATAGAGTCGAGTGCTTATAAGATCTTGTCATCTATACTATAGAATCGTGGACCTATAATATCCATATATCTTATAGAGTCGAGTATCTGTAAGATCTTGTCATCTATACTATAGAGTCGAGGACCTATAATATCCTTCGTCGAGGAACTATACGATCTTCTCCTCTATTCTACAGAGTTGAGGACCTATAAGGTCTTCTTCTCTATCCTATAGGGTCGAGGACATACAAGATCTTCCCCTCTACTTATATAATACACTCTCGACTACCTATAGGCTTTTCTCCTCTATCCTACAGATTTGAGGACCTATAAGGTCTGCACTACACAGTCGAGGGCCTATAAGGTCTTCCCCTCTATACACAAGTGCCGAGTACCTATAAGGTATTCTCCTCTCTTAGGGTCGAGCACTTATAACGTCATCTTCTCTATATTCTAATGTCTATGTCTTCTAAATCTAACTATAGAGTCGACGACCTGTTGTATTCTCTTCTATCCTAAAGATCGAGCACATGTAAGGTCTTTTGTATACTATAGAGTCGAGGACCTATAAGGTCTGATCCTCTACCCTATAAAGTCGAGAATTTATAAAATCTTCTCCTCCGACCTATAGAGTCGATGACCGATGAGTCGACTGCTCAATACTTTTATACTATTATATTCTATAGAGTCGAGGAACTTTAAGGTATTCTCCTCTGCAATACAGAGTAGGAACCTATAATGTCTTCTCCTCTATACTAATTGGACGAGGACTTATAAGATCCGTCCCCTGTATCCATCTATTCTATAGAGTTGCGAATATAAAGGGTCTTCTGATTTATACCATATAGTCGAGGAATGTATTCTCCTCTATTCTATGATTTCGAGGGCGTATAACGTTTTTGCCTCTATCGAAGATGGTTGAGGCATTTTAAGGTTTTCTTGTGTATACTATAGAGACGAGACGGTCTTCCTCCCTGTACTCTAGAGCCGAGGACCTTTAAGGTCATCTTCTCTATCCTATAGAGTCGAGAATCCATGAGGTTTTCTCCTCTATCCTACAGTTGTGACGACCTATAAGGTTTTCTCCTTTATCCTACAGATTTGAGGACCTATAAGGTTTTCTTCTTTATCCTACAGATTTGAGGACCCAAAAGGTCTTATCTACTCTATAGTATAAAGGACCGTACATACTTTGGGATCTCAGAGATCCAACTGTATAATATTGTTTTTGTGTTAGGTTTAGGGTTTAGGTTTAGGTTAGGGTGGCAGCCGTTTTTTTCTTGTCAGCTCACATAGACCAGTTTAGGTCCCCACTGTTACCACGGGATAAAATGCCCCTCATCGAAACCAATCTGTTTGATGTACAGATTTATCGATAGTACGAATATCGATACCGGAAAGATCTGTTAGACTGCCTAGAAAGGCATCCATACGAATTTAGATGTTAATTAAATTGCTAATCTCCTTTTCAAATGTTTACCAATACCAATTTTGTTTTTTTTTATTTCTTTCGTCATTCATTCATTCCTTATTGTAGTAGTAGTCCTTTGAGTCACATTATGGTTCTTTGATGTCGATTTGTTTAAAGTTATCATTTATCAATTTCCCCTCTGTTAATGTTGTGGTGTTTATTTACACAATCGTTAACACTTCTGTGGATGATAAGACTTTATTTCATTTATATTTATTGTAATTTATTTATGAATTCATTATTCAGAATCTATTGTAATTTAGATTCCCAAAAAAGAGCCATTTTTGGCAGTTGGCATTGTGTGTCTCTTCATTGTTTGTTTTGTGTTTGAATGTTGGTATCAAGAGTAATTTATTTTTTTTGTAATACAATTCGTTTCTTGTGTGGATATTTATTTATTTCTTTGGATATTTCCTGTGCATAACATTTTGGCACTTTAATTTTGTATTTATCCAAAGATTTATTGCAAGATATTTTCACAAAAGCCAATGAAGGAAGGGGCGACCAACTGCCAGAGAGGAAGTCTAAAAAGGTCCTAAGACTAAGGGAATTGCTTGGAATTGTTGTTTGCGTTGATTTCGTATATAATACAAAACAAATTTCTCTCCAAGGATTCTGCTGTGGTGCGAGAGGGGGTGGAGTTGTGGAATATGCCCCTCGAGCCATTCTTAAATTTATGGCATAAATTATTTGTAATCATTGGCCATGATTGTGTATATTTTTTTTTTTGGCTGAAGAGAAAAGGCGAACTTAATAAGATATTGAAGTGATGAGCTTGGTCGGTGGGGTGGTATTTGGCTGAAGAGATGATGATATTAGAAGTGAATGGAATATAAGTGGATTTATTTTTGTTGATGGCGTAAACGAAAAACAGTGTCTCTCAGGACTTAAACTAAAGCAAATAAATTGGAAGCTTAAAGCCTTTATTCTATATGCTAAGGCTATTCGAATATTCTGCATACAAAAATTGCTGTAACATTTTTATATATCTCTGGATATTTGTATAATTGACAACTGCGTTTTTTATACTACCTCTCTATCATAGAGTCTCCTCTATACTACAGAGCCGAGGACATATAAGGTATTTTCCTTATACTTACTATCTAGTCGACAACTTATAAAGTCTTCTCCTTTATCCTATAGAATCTAAAACCTATAAGGCAGTTTCCTCCCTAGCATAGAATCGACGACCTATAAGGTCTTTTCACCTATACTACTGAGTAGCAGACCTACAAGATCTTTATCCTATAGAATCAAGGACATATGAGGCTTCTCTTTATGCTACAGAGTCGAGGACATATTAGATCTTCTCATCCATCCTATAGAGCCGGAGACCTATAAGGCCTTCTCTTGATCCTATACGCAGAAACTACAAAATATATATAGTATTTTCCTTTTTATCATACAGTCCACCTATTATAAGGTTTTCTCTTCTATAATACAGTGTACAATACTTATAAGGTATTCAGATTTATCGTATATAATCGAGTGGATAGTGTCTTCTCTCCTATCGTATAGAGTCGAATATATGTATAAGGTCTTCTCTCCTATCGTATAGAGTCGAATATATAAGGCCTATAAGGTCTTCTCGGCTATGCTATATATTTGAGGGTCTATAGTCTTCTACTATACGGTATTATCCTCTAAGTCGAGGACACTACGTCTTCTCTTCTATACTATAGAATCAACACCCCATAAGGTATTTTCCTCTCTATCATAGAGTCCACGACCTATAAGGTCTTCTTCTCTATACCATAGAGTCGAGGACCAATAAAGTATTCTACTTTATACCATAAAGTTGACGACTTATAAGGTCTTCTGTCCTATGGAGTTGATGACCTATAGGACCTTGTCCTATAAAATCTACAACCTATTAAATCTTCTCCTATAGAGGAGATTGTCCCATAGAGTCGACAACTTATAAGGATACTTTCCTCTCTATCATAGAGTCCACGACATAACGTCATAACTATATCCTATAGAGTCAAGGACTTATAAAAGATCTTCTCATTTATCCTACAGAGTCGAGGACATATTAGGTCTTCTCTTCTATCCTATCGAGTCGATGACCTATAAAATCTTCTTCTTTATACTATATAATCGATAACCTATAAGGAATTCTACTATATTCTGTAGATTCGAGGACATTTTAGGTCTTATCTTCTATCCTATCGAAGACCTATACGGTCTTCTTCTGTATCCTATAGAGTTGACCTATATGGTATTCTTCTCTATACTAAAGAGTCGAAGACCAATAAAGTCTTCTACTTCATACATAAAGTCGACAATTTATAAGGTCCTCTATCCTATAGAGTTGAGGACCTGTACGACATTGTCCTATAGAATCTACAACCTATAAAGTATTTTCCACTCTATCATAGAGTCCACGATCTGTAAGGTATTATCAACTATAGTACAGAGTTGAAGACCTATCAAGTATTTTCCTTTAGCCTAAAGAGTCGAGGACATATTAGGTCTTCTCTTCTATCCCATAGAGTCGACGACCTATACAACTTATAATGTATTTTCCTCTCTATCATAGAGTCCACGACCTATAAGGTCTTCTTCTCTATACCACAAAAATTTCGGTAACATTTTAAATTTTTGTTGTACATTTTTAGGATTTGTAAAAAAAATTTCGGTAACATTTTAAATTTTTGTCGTACATTTTTAGGATTTGTAAAATTTATTTTGCTTCCAGTAAGTGCAGAATAATAAAACGAAGGTAAGCATAGAAAGGGATAGATAGATAGAAATTTCAAAGTAAATATAGGTACAGTGACTATATATTCAAATTGTTAAAAAATAAAATAAAATATACTTCTGGGCTTAGATATTGTTACTCTGCACATCTTTGGGTCTACTAATTTCTAGTAATAAAAATCTTATACTAATTTAGGCGCTTTAAATGTCTATAAAGTGTACCACATAAACCTGTGTCCAAATTTTAATTTTTGTGGTACATTTTTAGGGTTTGTAAAATTTATAAATTGATGCAAATTGTATAAAAATGGAAAGCTCTTACTCTAAATAAGTGCAGACCTATATCACTTAAGAAGGAATAGAGAACGATAGACGGCATGTTTCAAAGCTTGCCGTAGGGTATAATGACTACATACTAAAACTCTAGAAATTTTTAAAGGAAAATATCCTTTTAGTTCCAATTATTGGTAGTCGCCACTTTCGCGGGAATAATAATTTATAGTCTTATATATTCTTTAATAATTAAAGGGCATCAGATGTTCAAAAAGTGTACCACAAAAATTTCGGTAAAATTTCAAATTTTTGTGGTACATTTTTAGGATCTGTAAAATTTATAAATTGAGGCAAGTTGTATAGAAATGGAAAGCTTTTGCCTTCAGTAAGTGCAGAATAATAAAAACTAAGAAAGCTTACAAAAATATAGACCACAAATTTCAAAGTAAGTATAGGTACAGTGACTACATATTCAAATTGTTAAAAAATAAAAAAAATATTCTTCTAGGCTTAAATATTGCTACTCTGCACATCTTTGGGACTACTCATTTCTGGTAATATACATCTTATAATAATTTAAGCGCTTTAAATGCCCTGGAAGTGAACCACAAAAGCCTGTGTACAAGTTTTAATTTTGGTGCTACATTTTTAGGGTTTGTAAGATTTATAAATTGATGCAAATTGTATATCAATGGAAAGCTGTTACTCCCACTAAGTGCAGAATAATACAATTTAAGAGAGAATGGCAAACGATAGACATGAAATTCCAAGTAAAAATAGGTACAGTGACTACATATTAAAATTATTAAAAATTTAGATATATATACTCTTCTAGGTTAAATTATTGCCATTCTGCACATCTTTGGAATTAGCACATTCTGGTGATATACGCTTTATAATAATTTAAGGCCACAAAATGTCCTAAAAGTGTACCACAAAAATTTGGTTATAAATCAAAAATTTTTGTGGTACATTTTAAGGCCCTCTATGATTTATAAATTGTGAAAAGTTATATATCACTCGAAAGCTCTTGATCTAAGCAAGTGTCGAATGGTATCATTATTCAAATTAAGTGAAATTAACAAAGCCTGCTGCCAAAGTTCTTATATGAATAATTAGTATATTTAAAAACTTGAGAGTGTAGTAAAAAAATATTATTATTTAATATGATTACTATACTTTTGGCACTTATTTGGACTAGTAGCCTTTTATTTGCATAAATTTTATGTCTATTTAAAAACAATAATTATCTTAAAAGTGTACCACAAAATTGTTTGCAAGAAACTAAAATTTTTGTGGTACATTTTTAGGCTTGCTAAATTCTATAAATAGTAACAAATACTATATCGCTGATAATCTCTCATGCCAAGTAAGTGCAGAATAGTATAATTTAAGCAGGATTAACGAACTATAGACAGCAAATTTAAAAAAAACCATTTTATTACAACAACTATATATTAAAAGTGCCGAAAATTACAAAATTTATATTCAGTTTGGTTTAATTATTGCCATTCTGCACTTCTTTGAAAATAATGCTTTTCGGTGATGTACATTTTAAAATAATTTAAGAACACTAAATGCCCAAAAAACGTACCACAAAAAAATTTCGCTAAAAATTTAAATTTTTGTGGTACATTTTTAGGCTTTCTAAAGCTTATAAATTGTGACAAATTATATATCAATAGAAAGCACTTTATCTAAACAAGTGCTGAATGGTATCACTATTGAAAAAGAATCATGCAAATAGAAACAGCTCCCAAATTTATTATATGAATAATTATTATATTTATTTGAAAATTTGAGATTGTATTAAAAAATATTTGTATTCAAAATTATTACTATATTTTCGGCACGTCTTTGGACTAACAGCTTTATAGCAATACATATTTTATAAATATTTAAGGACGTTAAATACTTTAAAACTGTACCACAAAAATGTTTGCAAAAGAACATATTTTATGTGGTACATTTGTATACCTTAAAAAGTCCACAAACTGTGGCAATTCAAATAACAATGGAACGCGGTTTTTCCCAGAAAGTGCAGAAAACTACCAGAATAAAAAAAAAGAAATTTAAATTACCTAAATATTCACAAAAATATGAAAAATTATCTTTTCGATCTCTTAATAAGGTCTATTTTCAGTCTAGTTATTATACGATCTTACGATATTATACGATAGAACGGCCCATTGTTCCAACCTGGAACCACATACATATATATATTATACGATTATAAATCACAGTGTTATATCCCTCCCTCTGGCCAATAATAAAATTAAGTGAAGTAAGAATAATCTGTCTTTTTTCTCACAGTGGAAAGAGCCTTACCGAGTTCCCTAGACACTCCTTTCCACCTATAATAACAGATACGTGTTTACGCTTTAGGTGAGTGAGCGTGTGAGTCTCCGTGTGTGTTTGCTTCCCTCGAACGTCTCTTCACGTGTGTGTGCGTCACACATGTGATGGGTTCATTTTTCATACAAAATGAAAATGAAAAATTACAAATATTATGAATTTTATCATGTGTATGATTTGCACGTTACACATTTCTCTGCATAATAATAAGTGCTTATACTTAGTCAAGATATGAACCAGTATTTAAGTAAGTATGTGTGTGTTTGTGGCATTTGAACAATTGCTGCATACATTTGAAATGAATCTCAATGTCGGACGGATATACTATATGTGAATAAGGAATATACTGTATTTTATTTTTCCTATTAAATATGTTGAAGTTCACAGGGTGTGAACATTGAGGTGGAGTGATTGTTCGAAGGACGGACAGATTGGCGCATGGACCTTTACATAGAATGACAGACAAGCGGATAGAAGACGAACGGACAGACAAAAATATTATATTGACATCAAACTCAAAAACTTGCAATCATGAATATACATCTACCCTAATATATGAGTATAAGTACTTACCTGTAAATATCCTATATCGAAGGTGAACTCTATTGCTCCTTCCACCAACACCACCACAAACGAAACAAATTCATCACACAACTGAAAGGAAGAAGAAAAGAAAAAAATAAATAAATAAATGAGAAAACAAGAAAACTAAAACTAATAAATTATTCATTACACATAGCAAAGAAGTAAAACGTAAAACCAAAACCAAAAAATATTTTACTTATATACTCGTCCCTGAGTATGTAATTTCATTTAGTTTTCATATATAGCTATATTAATAATAATCATATTTATGATTAACATTTGTACACGTGCCTGCAATGTTTCTAAATCTATGATTTATAACCATAAGTCCCTCAAAAGGATGAGCTGAGAGGAAATGTACTCGTATACCTGATTATTCGCTTGTAGCACACGTAGAAACAATTTTCTTATCTAAGAAAATTTCCAAATGATTTACTTTTATGCGTTATTCATACAAAAATTATGAGCTGACAGCTAAGCTGTAAGCTCCCAAAAATAGGCAACGGATTGTTGAGGTGGAAGTGATTACCTTAAGATATGCAATGGGTTTCTTTTATTTTATTTTATATGTACATGGTTTTTGTAACTAAACTCCTAGCGCATTAAAATTTATGATTTCGAGAGCCAATTCCAGCAAAACTATTATCTATATATATAAAAATGGAAAAATGTTTGTATGCATTTTATAGACGCTTAAACTACTGGACCGATTTAAAATTTTTTTCTTTTGTTTGAAAGCTATTTTGTCTGAGATGGTTTTGGGAAAAAAAATTTGCAAATAGTGGACCAACGAAGTGAACCGGGTCCATTTTATATATAAGGCAATTTTTTAAGTGATTCCTACTGTTCGTACCTACGAATAGATTCCTACTGTTCGTACCTACGAATAGATTCCTACTGTTCGTACCTACGAATAGATTAATGAGATTCCTACTGTCGGAAATCTGAAGTGTGGGGGCAACGAAGTGGACCGGGTCCAGCTATCTATATATATAAAAATGGAAAAATGTTTGTATGTATGTATGTGTTTTATAGACGCTCAAACCACTGGACCGATTTTAAAATTTTTTCTTTTGTTTGAAAGCTATTTTGTCTGAGATGGTTTTGGAAAAAAAAAATTGCAAATAGTGGACCAACGAAGTGAACCGGGTCCATTTTATATATAAGGCAATTTTTTAAGTGATTCCTACTGTTCGTAGCTACTAATAGATTCCTACTGTTCGTACCTACGAATAGATTCCTACTGTTCGTACCTACGAATAGATTAAAGAGATTCCTACTGTCAGAAATCTGAAGTGTGAGGGCAACGAAGTGGACCGGGTCCAGCTAGTTTGTTATAAAAAATGAAGCCTAAAATAGGAAATGTACAATGAGAATAAAGATAACTCCTTAAGATATGCTAAGGTTTGTGAATTATTAATAATAAAACCGAATAATCATAGAATCATCAGAGCCTACTTCGTACAAAAAATTGCTAGGCTGCTGAACCCATTTTCTATAGGAAAATAAGACCTAATCAGAGTCTTTTTTACATAGGAAAATTGCTCTGAATCAGAATCTATTTCCCATGGGAAAATTGCTCTGAATCAGAGTCTATTTTCCATAGGAAAATTGCTCTGAATCAAAGTCTGTTTATTACAGGAAAATTGCTCAGAATCAGATCTTATTTTTCATAGAAAAATTTCCCAGAATTAGAGCTTATTTTTCATAGAAAAATTATTTTATTAAATCTTTTTCATAGAAAAATTTTTTCTATTTTCGTTATGAAAATTGCTATGAATCCGAGCCTATTTTCTTTAGGAAAATTGCTCTAATTCAGAGTCTTTTTCCAAAAGTCTATTTTTCATAGGAAAATTGCCCTGAATCAGAGTCTATTTTCCAAAGGAAAATTGCTCTGAATCAGAGTCTATTTTCTTTAGGAAAATTGCTCTGAGCCTGTTTTCTTTAGGAAAATTGCTCTGCTCAGAGTCTTTCTCCAAAAGTCTATTTTTCATAGGAAAATTTTCTCTGAATCAGAGCCTATTTCTCCTAGGAAAATTGATCTGAATGAGAGCGTGTTTTTCATAGAAAAATTGCTCTGAATCAGAGCTTATTTCTCATAGAAAAATTGCTCTGAATCAGAGCTTATTTTTTAGAGAAAAATTGCTCTGAATCAGAGCTTATTTTTCATAGAAAAATTGCTCTGAATCAGAGCTTATTTTTTATAGAAAAATTTCTCTGAATCACAGCTTATTTTTCATAGAAAAATTGCTCTGATTCTGAGCTTATTTCTCATAGAAAAATTGCTCTGAATCAGAGCTTATTTTTTATAGAAAAATAGAAAAATTGCTCTGATTCAGATCAAATTTTTAATAGAAAAATTGCCCTTTTTTCATAGAAAAATTGCTCTGAATCTGAGCTTATTTTTCATAGAAAAATTGCGTTGAATCAGAACCTTTTTTTCATAGAAAAATTGCTCTGATTCAGAGCTTATTTTTCATAGAAAAATTTTCCCTGACTCATAGCCTATTTTTCATAGAAAAATTGCTCTGAATCATAGCCTATTTTTCATAGAAAAATTGCTCTAAATCATAGCTTATTTTTAATGGCTAATTGCTCTGAATAGGAGCCCATTTTTCATAGAAAAATGGCTCTGAATCAGAGCATATAGGCTCTTATAAATAAGCTCTGATTCAGAGCTTATTTTCCATAGAAAATCAGAGCTCCTTTTTTTAGGAAAGTTGCTCTGAATCAGGGCCTATTTTCTTTAGGAAGATTGCTCTGAATCAGAGTCTATTTTCCAAAATGGCTCTGAATCATAGTCTATTTTCCATAGGAACATTGCTCTGAATCAGAGTCTATTTTCCATAAGAAAATTGCTCTGAATCAGAGTCTATTTTCCATAGAAAAATTGATCTGCATCAGAGCTTATTTTTCAAATAAAAATTGATCAGCATCAGAGCTTATTTTTCATAAAAAAATTGCTCTGAATCAGAGCCTATTTTTCATAGAAAAAATGCTATGAATCAGATCCTATTTTTCATAGAAAAATTGCTCTGAATCAAAGCCTATTTTTCATAGGAAAAATTGATCTGCATCAGAGCTTATTTTTTCAAATAAAAATTGCTAGGCATCAGAGCTTATTTTTCATAAAAAAATTGCTCAGAATCAGAGCCTATTTTTCAAAGAAAAAATGCTCTGAATCAGAGCCTATTTTTCATAGGAAAATTTGCTCTGGATCTAAGCCTATTTTTTATAGGAAAATTTGCTCTGAATCAAAGCCTATTTTTTATAGGAAAATTTGTTATTGTTCATAGAAAAATAATTTTTACTAATTAGTTTTCATATAACTAGCTCTATTTTCTTTAGGAATATTGCTCTGAATCAGAGCCCGTTATACTTAGGAAAATTACTCTAAATCAGAGCCTATTTTCTTTAGGAAAATTGTTCCGATCCAGAGCTTATGTTCTTTAGGAAAATTGCTCTGATCCAGAGCCTATGTTCTTCAGAGGCTTGTTTCTTTAGGAAAATTGCTCTGAATCAGAGCATATTTTCTTCAGGAAAAGTTCTCTGAATCAGAGCCTATTTTCTTTAGAAAAATTGCTCTGAACCAAAGCTTATTTTCTTACGGAAAAGTGCTCTGAATCAGCCTAATTTCTTTAGGAAAATTGCTCTGAATCAGAGCCTATTTTCTTTAGGAAAATTGCTCTGAATCAGAGCCTATTGTCTTTAGGAAAATTGCTCTGAATCAGAGGCTCTTTTCCATAGGAAAATTACTCTGAATCAGAGCCTATTTTTCAAATAAAAATAGATTCTTATTCAAAATCAGAGCTTATTTTTCATTGGAAAATTGCTCAGAATCAGAGATTATTTTTCATAGAAAAATTATTTTTATTAATTATTTTTCATAGAAAAAATTTCTCTATTTTCTTTCAGAGCCTGTTTTCTTTAGGAAAATTGCTCTGAATCAGAGCCTGTTTTCTTTAGGAAAATTGCTTTGAGTCAGAGTCTATTTTACATAAAAAATTTGTTATTTTTCTGTTCTGAGAATATTTTGCCATCCCTAATAAGTGCAATGGTTTTACTGTATCTTAAAACTTATATTTTTTATTAATAAATTCACCACATTTAAATTTTTTTTCTCTAAGTATACACAAAAAATATTTTAAAAACTTCCCATTAGAGATTTTCATTTAATATGTGCTCTGTTAAATACATTTGCATAAATTTTCCTAGTTTCCAGAATAATTAATCCAATTTTAGTGCATCACATGTATAAGTTTTTGCTCAAGTTGGAAATTGTGTTCACTAAATGACTATGACTTGCATGTGAAAACTTTTCGTGGAGCTCAACAAAAAATGGAGATAATGGAAAAGCAAAAAACCGAATGTGTATAGAATTTAGTTTTTCGATAACTCCCCAAAGTATGCAATAATTATCATGTAATTTATCATTTAACATGACTTTCAATTTGCGCACAAAAAAAAACTTTCGAAACTTAGTTTTTTTTGTCGAAAGAGAACAAAGGCCAGGATTTTTGTGCAGTTCTGCTGATTTTTGCCAGTTTCAATTCCATTCATGAAAAGACATCATTTAAGCGGAAACTCCCTAGATAATGCATGTACAAGCAGAACAAGTTATGAAAACTTGCACGCACACACACATAGGAACGTGCAGCGAATAAGTACTGCCATTTATAAGCAGCCCAAAAGTATGCTTCATGTGCGAGCGAAATTGAAAAGTATGTTCGTTTTTTTTTGAGATGTTAAGCAAAAAATGTTTTGTTAGAAAAAAGAGAGGAAAAAGGGAATAACATAGAAATTGTATTGTATTTTAGGAAAATTTCTGCTATACATTTTGGAAATAAAACTTTCATAAATGTTTTACAACTTCCCCAGAGAG
This sequence comes from Eudasyphora cyanicolor, assembly GCA_963930755.1. NCBI lineage: Eukaryota > Metazoa > Arthropoda > Insecta > Diptera > Muscidae > Eudasyphora > Eudasyphora cyanicolor. Next base: position 277,954,180 of record OZ005736.1, on the reverse strand, counting down.
TTAACAATAAAGTTCCAGGACAAATTGTAAAGCCAAAAGTTATACTTCAAAAAAATTGTAAATTTCAAAATAATTGAATTTATTGCAAATTAATTGTTTGCAATATATCCCTCGATTTCCCCATTTTGCTTATAATTTTATAATGCAAAAAAATCCGAAAAATTTCCATTTAACATTTTATTTACGCCTACACAACTCTGTATTATAGAACTGTGTAACGGTGTTTGGCTGTTCAACACTTATCAACAATTTTGATTGCATATTTTTAGGTCACTCTTGTTTATGCAAATGGCAATTGTTTAAAATTCCAATACGCTACACCATTTATACTCACACACTCACAACTGCAGAGCCCGCAGAGCAATTTTTTGTGCGGGCTTATGGTTAAATATTGTCACCGCGGGTGTTATCTGTATACATTTTAAGTACCATTGTTGAGCACTCAACTATACCTGACACAAGTCCTCGGCACAAAAAATCGAACCGTAGCAATTTTTGGCTATTGCCCTAAATCGAGGATATTTTATGAGTGTGTCGCACAATTTGGCCGTTCGTGTTTTTATTTAAATTGTTGACAAAAATTATGGTTAGGAAAGGAAAACAACTTTAAGGGAAACATAAAAAAAATAAGTTCACACAATCGGAGCCACATTCCTATGGAAAAATGGAGTTTTCCTAAGAAAAATGAGCTCTAAATCATAGCAATTTTCCTAGCGAAAATGGGCTCTATATCATAGCAATTTTCCTAAGGAAAATTAGCTCTAAATCCGAGCAATTTTCCTATGGAGAATGGGCTATAGAAAATAGTCTCTGATTCAGAGCAGTTTTCCTATAGAAAATAGACTCTGATTCAGTCAATTTTGCTATAGAAAATAGACTCTCATCCAGAGCAATTTTCCTATAGAAACTAGAATTTTTCTTTGAAAATAATCTCTGATTCAGAGCAATTTTTCTATGAAAAATAATCTCTGATTCAGAGCAATTTTTCTATGAAAAATAATCTCTGATTCAGAGAAATTTTTCTATGAAAATAATCTTTCATTCAGAGCAATTTTTCTATGAAACATAATAACTGATTTTGAACAATTTTTTTATGAAAAATGGGCTCTAAATCAGGGCAATTTTTCTATGAAAAATTAGCTCTAAATCAGAGCAATTTTTCTATGAAAAATGGGCTCTAAATCAGAGCAATTTTTCTATGAAAAATGGGCTCTAAATCTGAGCAATTTTTCTATGGAAAATGGGCTCTGATTCAGAGCAATTTTTTATGAAAAATGGACTCTGAGTCGGAGCAATTTTTATATGAAACATGGGCTCTGAGTGAGAGCAATTTTTCTATGAGAAATGGACTCTGATTGAGAGCAATTTTTCTATGAAAAATGGGCTCTGAGTCAGAGCAATTTTTCTATAAAAAGTTGACTCTGGGTCAGAGCAATTTTTCTATGAAAAATGGTCTCTGATTCAGAGCAATTTTTCAATGAAAATTGGCCTCTGATTCAGAGCAATTTTTCTATGAAAAATGGCCTCTGATTCAGAGCAATTATTCTATGAAAAATAGGCTCTCAGGTAATGGTTTCAATAATACATAGTCAAAAAATAATTATTTTTTTAATTCCATGTATCGTTGCCTACCATAAGGAGTCACTATTAAATAAAATATACTGCATACCTTTAGGGTTGCGTTTGCCGCAACAATAGCATCCCTCATTATTATGAAATCGTATTTGTGGTTAATTTTCCCCATATTTTTGCCCAACTATAAATTTATCTAATAAATACAAATTAAATCGTCTGCCAAAAATTATTGTCTACGTGAAGGCATAATAAATGTCTATGGATTATAATCAATATTTCAAATGGATTAATTAATCAATTTTGTCTGGCTCTCTGAAATAGCAACAAAAATTGATGGTCGTATCTTACAATGAAAGAATCAGTAAATTCATTCGATCTAAAGGAATTGCATTTAGTATTTGTGTTTATTAATTAATCAAATTGTGTCTAGTGTATAATGGCAATGCCACAGTTGTAGGACAGCATTTCAATGAAAGACTCAATAAATTAAAGTGTTAGTTAGGTTAAATAAATTAAAGCATATCTTAAGGCATAGTTAAATGAATGACGAGGCAAAAATTTATTTAATTACTGTGAATATTTCATTATTTTATAGCCTACTTAAAGGCGAAGGCTTTAGAGTTGAATATTATGTCATAACATTGTGAATATATGAATTTATTAATAGATTTTATTTTAAAATGATTGAGATCTAGGCATAACTGAGTATTTGTATAAGAAAATATAAAACTTGTATACGTCTAAATTTTTGTAAATGAATATACATTATGTTCCTTTTAAAACAAAAAATAATAACAATATACATAAGCATAATATATATATATGTATATATAAAATAAATAATAAAATATAATAAATAAAACAAAATCCTTTTGCAATGAGTTTCCAAATCTCCACCTAATCATATTTAGAATTAAAGAGTAAAGTATACGTCACAAGTAAGCTTCCGTCAATTAATATTACTTATACAACACTGCGTGCAGTTTCAAATCAGAATTAAGTATACGCTGCGGTGTTCTTTAAATTAAAAATAATAATATAACAGCTAGATCAACTTATCGTTGTTGAAAATAATGATGAACTACAGTCCTAGTATTATAACGCTATATATAGGTCAATTTGCTAAACAAAAAATGTTATAGCATACATTTGGGGTAATAGTTTAAAGTCCATGAATTACACTGCCTACATTAAGGCTGAGTGGATAAACAAAAATGTGTAGCATACCTTAAAGGGTAATAATTTAGAGTTCATGCAGCCTATTTAAAGGCTGAGTTGTAAACGAAAATGTGTAGAATACCTTAAAGGGTAATAATTTAGAGTTCATTCTGTATATAGCCTATTTTAAGGCCGAGTTGTAAATGAAAATGTATAGCATATATTCAGGGGTGGGTTAACCACAATCTCATCAACAATCAATGGTCAAATCTGTAATTTGTAATTGTGAATATTCGTATTTATTTACCACAAATTTAATCATTTATAATACAACTATAATTGTTGCGAATAAATAAAAATTACAGGTCTAGGAAAATTATAGCCTACTTGACGGCATAACAAATGGCTATGGATTATATTGAAATTTTTTTGCTGTGCATTAATTAATCAAATTCTGGTCTGGTGAACAATTCAGTTGCTACGATTTCTGTGCTTGATTTCATAAATGAATTAATAAATTAAATAACTATTTAGGCTCAGCCGAACGAGGCCTATATTAAGGCACATCTAATAGTCTGACGTTGCAAAAATGTCTTAATTCACTTCTTAAAGGATTAAAAGATATTATTATATAGACTACTTTTTCGATATAGATTTGCAATAAAATATCTGCCGAAGACATAATGAAGAGAGAGCATTATTAACAAATATTTCATATTAAAAAAATTAAATAATATACATCTAGAAAGTCTTTAGTTTTACATATAATTTCCGATACACCCCCTGAAATTATATCCCTAAGCAGCATCTCTGCTTTTTTGGAATTTAAAATAAGTGTATGACATATGTTACCACATATTAATATTAACTATACTACACAGTGGATAATTCCGAATTTAAAATACTCATACGCTGCAATGTACTATGAATTAAAAATATGTATACGCCACCCGTAACTGCGAATCTTAAAAGGTGTACTGAGATATTCATTGATCAAAGGAATAACAAGTAAAAGCGTTAAGTTCGACCATGTCGTATCTTATATACCCTCCACCATGGATCGTATGTGGATGGTTTTGGATACAAATAAACTCATAATACGAAATTTCAGCCCAATTCGTTGAAATTTGAGATTTTTGTGGCATTAAGAAATCAAATCTAGAGGGACCTTTGTGTGGGGCCTATATCAAAACATGGACCTATGACTACCGTTGCTCGTGTGAAGATACCGGGTATAAATAAATCCCAGTTACCAACTTTCAGCCCGATCAGTTGACATTTGTGGTCTCTATGACGTTAAGAAATCATATCGGGGAGATGCCATATGTGGAGGCTATATCCAAAATTGGACCGATATTGCCCATTTTCAATCCCAACATACCTGCAGATATAAGAAGTACATGCACCAAATTTTAGCCATCTACCTCAAGTATTATAGATTGTAGCGTGATTACAACAGACGGACGGACGAACGGACGGACAGACAGACATGGCTAAATCGTCTTAGAATTTTACGACGATTAATAATATATATACTTTATGGGATTTCAGATCAATATTTAGTGGTGTTACAAACGGAGTGACAAAATGAATATACAGACATATAATATAAGACAGACACTTTCATAATAAATAAAAGCTTTCGAATAATCTGTGGAATATTTTGGCTCAAACTATCACCAGTGACTGTCCTATGACATATTGTCAAAGATGATATTAAAGTCACAGGTCTAAGGGGATAAAATTAAGAAGTTTCAGTAATCAAATAGGAATCAATCATGAAAATGATTTTGGACTGAATCTTCGCAAAGCGAAGATTCTTCGCAAAGCCCTTTAACCATTGTCATAAAATGGTTAAAGGGCCGCAACAAAATAAATGTATCACGGAATGATACTCATATTGAAAGAGAGATGCTAATTATCCGCATTGTAATAAATGTACTCGTATTATTGATGCCCGATCTCCACACGAGGAATAAATAAATGAAGAAAGGCAGAGGGACGGATATGAGTATGACTTTTGACAGATGATAACTTGAAGCGACTTTTCTGGGTTAACTCTAGTTCTTTGAGAGATAGAATTCTCCAAGGCTCCTCCTATATTTCGTCCTCGTGACAAAAGCCTGAATTCCCAAGATTTCCTCTTCAAACTAATCTTTATTTCAGTTTCTCGAAATTAATATCAATTATACAACACCGTGTCCTGCTTTAAATTGGAGCAATAATACGCTGCCGCTGCTACCTAAAACTAAAAGCAAGTATACGAGTATGTTCCCAAAAGACTGAAATCCGAAGATTTCTTCCTATACAAAGATCCGCATTGTAATAAATGTATTATTGATGCCCTATCTCCACACGAGGAATAAATAAATGAAGAAAGGCATATGGATGGATATGAGTATGACTTTTGACAGATGATAACTTGAAGCGACTTTTCTGGGTTAATTTTAGATCTTTGAGAGATAGAATTCTCCAAGGCTCTTCTATATTTCGTCCTCGTGACAAAAGCCTGAAATCCCAAGATTTCCTCTTCAAACCAATCTTTATTTCAATTACTCAAAATTAATATCAATTATACAACACCGTGTCCTGCTTTAAATTGGAGCAATTATACGCTGCGGTGCACCTAAAACTAAAAATTAGTATATGTTCCCAAAAGACTGAAATCCGAAGATTTCCTCCTCAAACTAATCTTTATTTCAGTTTCTCGAAATTAATATCAATTATACAACACCGTGTCCTGCTTTAAATTGGAGCAATTATAGAGATTCATCTAAAACTAAAAATAAGCATACGTTCCCATATACTTTGGTATTATTTATAGTTACGAAAACGCTCAGATTTTATTTGCATTCTTAGTGAAGTTATGGGGCATTAAGTTTTGGTCCAATTTCGTCGATATGTTTGGAGTTTTATATTTCTCAGAATTTTTACCACTTTTGTGGAGGAGGGTTCAGAGGCTCTTTCTTAAAATTTTAAGGTAACTTCGAGAAATATCACAATTATAGCTTAAATTCATTGGATCACCGTTTTCAAAATGTATCATAAGCTAAGACAGACACAAAAATACCTAAAGGATAATGTCAAAATGATCCTATAGTGTCAGATTTAAGAGGAGAACATTTAGATGTTTTTGCCAAACATTGCGGACGTCGATAGAATCAATCACGAGAATGGCTTTGGATTGAATCCCGCAAGGATGAAGAAGACAAGTGCACCCTAAAATGACATGGAGAAGAAGGCTTTCAAAGAACCTTAAGATGAGAGAATCGACTTAAATATAAATGCACTATTTGTGCCCATGTACCCAGGGGGATAAATAAAGGAAAAAGACGGACGGACAAGTATGATGGATGACACTATTCTGACACTTTTCCCGGGTAATGCGAAGAGATAGCGGCTGGAGTTGTTTGAGAGATATAATTCTTCAATGCTCCTCTCAAAAGTAAGTTTCATTTTAGTATCTCGAAATTAATATTAATTATACAATACAGTGTCCCACTTTAAATAGGAATAATCATACGCCGCGGTGCACTTAAATGTACGAATAAGTATACGTCCCCATCTACCTTAAAATTATAATTACATATACGTCCCCATTTACTTTGGAAAAAAGATAACAGATACATCTACTGAGTACTAGCATGCAAAACTTTAATAACAAATTTGAAGGCAATATTTTCACATATACAATTTAAAATCAATGGGTCATTATTTTCAATATTTGTCATTGGCAAAGACAGACAGACGGACAGATATGAGTACGAATTTTAACAGTTGATACCTTTTGGCAACTTTTCTGGGCTAAAGCGACAAGATGGCGGGTTCCTTGAGATATAAAATTATTCAAAGACTGCTCTTTTTCGCGGATATTCTCCTCAAAATAGTTTTCATTTTATTTTTTGAACTAGTGTCAACTAAACAATATCCGAATAAATTAAATCCGAATAATCAAACGCTGTGGTGCGCCTACAATTAAAATTAAGTATACGTCCCTATATACTTTGAGCATCGACAACAAGAATAATGTCGAACTTAGCGACTTGTCCAATTTAAAACAATAACTAGATCGAGTTCTTTGCGAGATATAATTTTTAATGATCCTCGTCACTTCGTTATCGGGACTGAAGAATGCAATCTGAAGTCTTTGGTCACAAAAAGCCTCCGCAATCTAAACGACGTATTTTTAAAATTTGCAGAAAAAAGTTTATCAGAGAGAGAGAAGATAATGCTTCATTTAAAATAAAAATATCACAAAATGGTAAGTTGGAGAAAAAACTGCTAAAAATTTGTTAAAATAGAGTTTATCACAATAAAATAATTTTTTTAGTTCTTCTTTGAAAAGGCTTGAAATATACATCTAATCCAAGTGAGTAAAAATTGAAACGAAAAAATATCTATATTGTTATCGAATTGAAATTGTAATGAAGTCCACTTTCTCATATATAGTTTCTGGGCAATTAACATCAATTATACGACATCATGGTCGATTTCAAGTTCAAACCAATCATACGCTACCGTTTACTTTCAATAAATAATAATAATATTCCACAGAAGACCTATTCTTCCCATTCATTCATGATAAAGCTCACTTTTCTGATAGCACAGTAAACATTAAACCTAGAAAAATATTTATTTCATTCACTACTTTCTGTTAATATTTAACCTTTTGACTGAGAGCAAAACCAATCAATAATGTCCTCAGTTTCTATTGAAATTGTAAATAAGTATATTTTTCATATAAGTATACTTTCTGGGAAGTTCAAATCAATTATACGACCTCATGGTCGTTTTTAAGTTCAAAGCAATCCTACGCTGTAGTGTACTTTCAATTAATAATAATTATACGCCACAGAAGCCTTCGCTCCTGATGCTAGAAACTTTTATTATTTCTCAGTAAAAACTATCAGCAATGACTGTTCAATGGAATATTGACATATAATGTCCCAATAGAGTAAGCAAACATTGCGGTAGTCACCAGAATAAATCACGCGAATGGCTTTGCATTGATATCCGCAAGGACGAAGAAGACAAGGTCACCCTAACATGACATAGAGATGAACATAATGCAGATATGAACATAATGCAGATATAAACATAATGCATATTAAGAGAAATGATAATGCTCGACTTAACTATAAATGCCTTATTGATGCCCTATGTCCCCACAAAGAATAAATAAAGGAAAACTACGCACAGACGGACACATATGAGCGTGTCTTTTGACAGATGATATCTCTTGACACTTTTCCGGGTTAAAGCGATGAGATGGCATAGTGTACTTTCAGTTAATAATAATTATACGCCACAGAAGCCTTCGCTCCTGATGCTCCAAACTTTTATTATTTCTCAGTAAAAACTATCAGCAATGACTGTTCAATGAAATATTGACATGTAATGTCCCAATAGAGTAAGCAGACATGGCGGTAGTCACCTGAATAAATCACGAGAATGGTTTTGGATTGAAATCCACAAGGACGAAGAAGACAAGGTCACTCTAAAATGACATAGAGAAGCACATAATGCATCACTTAGGAAAATAAATAATCACGGACTGATATTAAGAGAAATGATAATGCTCGACTTATTTATAAATGCGTTATTGATGACCTATGTTACCACAAAGAATAAATAAAGGAAAACTACGGACACATATGAGTGTGTCTTTTGACAGATGATATCTTTTGACAATTTTCCGCTATAAAGCGATGAGATGGCGGGTCATGTTGTTTGAGAGATATAATTCTCCAAGGCTTCTCTTTTTTCGTTCTTGGAACTGAAACATGAAATGCAAAGATTTCCTGCTCAAAATAAATTATTATTTCAGTTTCTTGAAATTAATATCAATTATACAACCCAGTGTCCTTCCTTAAATCGAAACAATCATACGCTGTAGTGTACTTTCAGTTAATAATAATTATACGCCACAGAAGCCTTCGCTCCTGATGCTACAAACTTTTATTATTTCTCAGTAAAAACTATCAGCAATGACTGTTCAATGGAATATTGATATATAATGTCCCAATAGAGTAAGCAAACATTGCGGTAGTCACCTAAATAAATCACGAGAATGGTTTTGAATTGAAATCCGCAAGGACGAGGAAGACAAGGACACCCTAAAATGACATAGAGAAGCACATAATGCATCACTTAGGAAAATAAAAGAATCACGGACTGATATTAGGAGAAATGATAATTCTCGACTTAATTATAAATGCCTATATGTCACCACAAAAAATAAATAACGGAAAACTACGGACAGACGGACACATATGAATGTGTCTTTTGACAGATGATATCTTTTGACAATTTTCCGGTTTAAAGCGATGAGATGGCGGGTCGAGTTCTCTGGGAGATATAATTCTTCAAGGCTCCTCTTTATTTCATCCTCGGGACAGAAACATGAAATCTGAAGATTTCCTCCTCTAAATAAATTTTTATTTCATTTTCTCGAAATTAATATCAATTATACAACCCTCTGTCCTGCCTAAAATCGGAACAATCATACGCTGAGGTGCAAATAAAAATAAGTATACGTCCCCATATAACTTAACATTATAATTACGTATGCGTCCCCATCTACTTTAAATTATAGCGTGATCCATTTCGAGGTTCCCTACTTTTTTAAATAAAAAACACAGAAAATTCAAATTTAATGGGGAATGTTTATTATCATTTGAGAGAACATTCTTTGGCATTTATTTTTTGAAGATTATGTCTATCAAATGTTGGCCGCGGCTACGTCTCAGATGGTCCATCCATTGAGTCCAATTTTCGATGACTCGTTCGAGCATTTCGACTGGTAACTGGCGAAAGACACGCGTGATGTTTTGCTCCAAGGCCTGAATCGAAGCGGGTTTGTCCGCATAAACTTTAGACTTTACATATTCCCACAGGAAAAAGCCTAAAGGTGTGATACCACACGATCTTGGTGGCCAATCGACCGGCCCAAAACGTGAAATTATCTGCTCACCGAAGTGTTCTCTCAATAAATCCATTGATTGATGCGATGTGTGGGAAGTGTTTACGTACCCATTGAGGCAGAAATGGGCCTCATCGCTGAACAAAAATTGGCTCGAAAACGTCGGATCTTCTTTGCGGAAACCGCCAGAATCAATCTCAAGAGTGGCTTTGGATTGAAATCCGCAAGGACGAAGAAGATAAATTTGCCCCAAAATAATGTGGAGAAGAACGATTTTAGAGGATGTTAATGAAATAAATGTGTCACGGAATGTATTGAGAGAAATGCTAATGTTCGACTTCATTATTGCTTTTTAATTGATATCCTATATCCCCACGAGTAATAAATAAAGGAAAAAGACAGACGAACAAGTATGATATATGATAACTTTTTAAATTTTTCCGGGTTAAAGCGACGAGATGGCGAGTCGAGTTGTTTGGGATATATAATTCTTCAAGGCTCCTCTATATTTCGTCCTCGGGACTGAAACATGAAATCTGAAGATTTCCCCCTCAAAATCAGCTTCATTTCAGTTCACCAAATTAATATCAATTATACAACCCAGTGTCCTACTTTAAGTCTGAATAATCATACGCCGTGATGCACGTAAAATTAATAATAAGTATACGTCCTACATACTTTTGAATTATGTTTAGAAACATATACGTCCAGATTTTTTGTGCATTCCTATTGATTTTTTAAGGCATCCTGTTTTGGTCCAATATGACCGATTAGTTTGGGATTTATTATTTCTCAGAATTTTTACCATTTTGTGGAGGAAGGCAGAGATGCACCTTCTTAGAATTTAAACAAAATTTTGAGAAAATATCACAACTATAGTCTAACATTTATTGGGTCACCGTTTTGAAAATTTATCATAAGCTAAGACAAACGCTTTCATAAGTTGAAGTTTTTGAATAATCTGTGAATTATTTTGAACTAGTAAAAATATCACAAATTCCAATGGGATATTGTCAAAGAAGATCCTAATAGAGTTACAGAGCATGATGAGCAAATTGAGAGATGTTGACACACATGGCGGAATTTTGAGAATTAATCACTAGAATTTCTTTGGATTGAAATCCGCAAAGACAAAGATAAGGAAGTGGCCATAAAATGGAAAATTGTTTAAAAAGACCATTAGAAAAATAATGTATCACGTAAGAATAAATAAAGGAAAACTATACAGACGGACAGATATCGATACCTCCATTCTAAACTATGCTAAGTACAAAAAGGTAGTTTTTCAGGAGAAGCGATCAAAGATTGATGATTTTTTTTAATTTGTGTGGAATTCCTTTATAATGCAAATCGAATGACCTGTACTGTTTTGTGAATAACTTTTGATTGGTTTGACGGATAAACACCAAATATGGACTGAAAATTTTGGAATATTTAGAAATTAATAATGCAATCTCCCTAAAACTATGCTAAGTCTACTTAGCATGTTTTAGAATGGAGGTACCGTTATGTGTATGACTTTTGACAGATGATAAATATTGAAACTTTTCCGGGTTAACACGACGAGATAGTGGATCGAGTTCTTTGAGAGATATATTTCCCCAAGGCTCCTCTTTATTTCGTCCTCTGGGCTGAAGCGAGAAATCCGAAGATTTCCTCCTCAAAACAAGTGTTATTTCAGTTTCTCAAAATTAATATCAATTATACAACCCAATGTCCCACTTTAAATTAAAACTGTCATAGGCTGTGGTGCACCTGTAATTAAAAATAATCATAAGTTCTTAAATGTACTCAAAGTTTCTGCGCCACATTTATGCATTATGTAAATAAAAAAAATTAACAATCTTGGCATGAAATTATTGCTTTAGACCTTGTCGATCTTTCTACGTAAAAGATTTATAAATATTGTATAATATTGACATTAAAAGATATATTTTTTTATTATTTTAGTTATGGGGAAACAACTAATGAAATTCCAGCTGTCCGGAACGCAGGAAATGCCCACATACTTCTACTGAGTACTAGCAAAACTTTAATAACAAACTCAAATTAGAACAAAGCTTACAGAATATTTATAATTATTACATTTATAATTAAAAATCATCAATCACTGTTTTCAAAAAGTATATTAAGCCAGACAGACGGACAGATATGAGTGTGACTTTTGACAGATGGTAACTTGGGGCAACTTTTCCTGATTGAAGCGACGAGATGGCGGGTCGAGTTTTCTGTGAGATATACTTCCTCAATGTTTCTCTGTGTTTCGTGCTCAGGACTGAAACGTGAGATTTGAAGATTTCCACCTCAAAATAAGTTTAATTTCAGTTTCCTCAAATTAATATTAATTATACAACCTAGTGTCCCATTTTAAAATAAAACAAGCATACGCTGTATGGCCCCTCAGATTAAAAATAAGTATACGTTCCCAATGTCCATTGAGATTGTAAGTGGGTTTGATATTTATTTTTATTATTTTTAAATTTTCAGACCAGGAAAACTAGACAGACGAACAGATATGTGAATGACTTTGACAGATGATAAATTTCGAAACTTTTCTGGGTTAAAGCGAGGAGATAGTGGATCGAGTTCTTTGAGAGATATACTTCCCCAAGGCTCCTCCTTATTTCGTCCTCTGGGTTGAAGCGTGAAATCCGAAGATTTCCTCCTCAAAATAAGTGTTATTTCAGTTCCCCCAAAATTAATATCAATTATACAACCCAGTGTCCAACTTTAAATAAAATAATCATAGACTGTGGTGCAGCTGAAATTAAAAATAAGCATACGTCCTTATATTCTTTGAAATTATAAATTAGTAGACTTCCAAATGTACATTCAAAAATACATATATACATCAACTGAGTACTAGCAAAACTTTAATAAGAAACTCAAATTTGAACTAAACTTGCAGAAAATATTACATTTATAATTAAAAATCTTCAATCACTGTTTTCAAAAAGTATATTAAGCCAGACAGGCGGACAGATATGAGTGTGACTTTTGACAGATGGTAACTTTTCCGGGTTAAAGCAACGAGATGGCGGGTCGAGTTGTTTGTGAGATATATTTCCTCAGTGTTTTTCTGTGTTTTTCGTTCTCAGGACTGAAACGTGAGATTTGAAGATTTCCACCTCAAAATAAGTTTAGTTTGAGTTTCCCCAAATTAATATTAATTATACAACCCAGTGTCCCATTTTAAATTAAAACAAGCATACGCTGTATGGCCCCTCAGATTAAAAATATGTATACGTCCCCAATGTCCATTGACATTGTAAGTGGGTTTGATATGTATTTTTAAATTTTCAGACCAGGAAAAGAAGACAGACGGACAGATATTTGTATGACGTTGACAGATGATAAATTTCGAAACTTTTATGGGTTAAAGTTATTTCGTCCTCTGGGCTGAAGCGTGAAATCCGAATATTTCCTCCTCAAAATAAGTTTTATTTCAGTTCCCCCAAAATTAATATAAATTATACAACCCAGCGTTCAGGCGTAAGTCGTTCCATGATGAAATGCCAAACAATACTTAACAAAAATAACATGACACGACTCACACGTGATCTGTCAAAAAAAAGGCTATTGAAAAAAGTATCTATACTTGGATCACCCTATATATTATTAATCATCGTCAAATTCTAAGACGATTTATCCAAGTCCGTCTGTCCGTCCCTCCGTCCGTCTGTTATAATCACGCTACACTCTATAATACTTGAGCTAGGTGGCTGAAATTTGGTATATATACTTCTTATAGCTACAGGTATCATGGCTACAATGGGCAATATCGGTGCATATTTTGATATAGCCCCCATGTATAGCATCTGTCCGATTTGACTTCTTAACGCCATAGAGACCACAAAAGTCAACTGATCGGGCTGAAAATTGGTTACTGGGGTTAATTTATACCCGGTATCTTTCACACAAACAACGGTAGTCATAGGTGCATGTTTTGATATAGCCCCCGTACAAAGGTTTGACTAGGTTTGACTTCGTAACGCCACTAAAACCTCAAATTTCAACGAATTGGGCTGAAATTTGGTATAATGAGTTTATAAGTACCCGCAGTCAATCACATGCGATCCATGTTGGAGGATATATAAGATTCAGCACGGCCGAACTTAATCCTTCTTTACTTGTTTAATTTTCAGACCAGAAAAATTTATATTTACTTTGTGTAGCCTTTCACATTTTCTAATGTTTCTAGAAGAGATCTGGATTTTCCCTTTAAAAAGACCTCACAATTCTTAATAGTTAGTTTGCTTGTTATAGTCGTCCTTTATGGTTTAAAATGTTTTATTTTTCTACTTATCTTTAGCTAACGAAAATTCTAGAAATCTATGAAATATTGAAAAACTGTCATCCCCAGCATATGCTGTGCTTTTTGGGTGTCATTTTTCCCAAATCCTAGAAGTATGCTTCACATTTTTTCTAAATTAAATGTTACACGTCATTGAGTGCTGGTGTAGTATATTTTTTATTTGTTTTTTTTTTTTAGATATCAGACACTTGCCAAGTATTCTCATATATATTGGTATGTGTGTGGAATATTGTCATAACCCAGTCGTCGGTTGCTATTTCCTAAACAAATAAATAAATATTATTTTGTGCTCAATTCTATAAATCAATTTATCTCGGTATTTGCTTTTGTTTGGCCGAGAATGACAGCGAGGAAAATTGAGCGTTGTGCAAATTCCATCAGTCATTGCAGAAATGCTGCCAATGTGTGTGCTCTGCCGTGTTATATGCCACACTTCTTGCGATGAATGGACGCCTTATGGTATGCCGGGGGAAAAAAATGTCATATCATACAAATACCTCATATTTTTCAGAAAAGCAGAGAGATCTTGGGGAAGGAGGAAGAAGGTAATGGGGATGGGGATGGTTCAGTCCTCAATTTCCCTCCTCTTCATTTGTATAGAATTTCTAGCATACCTTCAGGTGTTGTCCTCCCATTCGTATATCCATCGAATTGTTAGCATACTTTCAGGTGGTATTCAAATTAAGTTTTCTTTCATGCATAGCATATTTATTTCGAAAACTTTTCGCATGTATTCATGTCATAAATATATATTGCGAATGAGAAAAATTGCAGAGATTTTATTTCTTCTCCCAATATGACCTTCCCTCCATTCCTTTGCTTTCACTACTCCCTTCCTCCCTTCTTCTCTATCAGATAGCTGTGAATAAGTGTTAACATTAAAATGAAAAATTGTCATTTAATGTTATGACAGCCAGGACTTGGGGACTGGCGAGGTGGATTTGGAATGAAGTGGAGTGGAGTGTAGTGTAGTGAAGAGCTGAAACCAATGTTGTTTTGGTATAAGTTTCCAGAAGGCGCCAATGCCAAATGTGGCTCAACCAACAAAACAAAAAATGAAGACTCGCAACTCTCGACATTCGGGCGGAGAGCCACTGATACTGATGTTGATGCTGTGAAATTGGTTTTTATTGATTTAGCTGGGATCTCTATATAAAAGAAAAAAATCCTCTCGCTCTATATATATATTTACATTTTTGTGTGCTTGTTGGTTTGGTTGGCTCCTCGTCGTCATCGTCTGTATTTTTGTATATTGACATTATGAAATTGAAAAATTTGTTTGTATACAAACTAAGAATACTTTTGGCATACTTTCAGGCTGAGTGAGTATTTTCTTTTTTTTTTGTAAAGGAATGTTAGGCTTTTTGCAAAGGGAAAATCAAAGGGGACAAGTGGGAGATAAAAAAAAATGGGACCAAAGGAGGAGAAGGTGTCTGAGGGAAAAAGTTGAAACTGTTGCTGTCATTTCTAAACGGTTTGACACTTTTGAAATTCTTTTAATGGCGTTGACATTAATTTGCATCTGGGCTAAATGCTGAGATTTATATTCTCACTTTGTCAAAATTGGAATTGATAGCGGGCATTTGAAAGTAATTTATTTAATATAGTGTCAAAAATTTTAAATAAATTAATTATACGGGATGATTTGCGAATTCTCTTAGAAGTTCTATTGTTATGGCAATATGTAAGTATATTTGAAACCCTAGAGAAAAAGGAGGAAAGGGCAAGAAATCCTTCACTTTTCAAGTTTAAACTAAACAAGAAATACTTCTCTTTAATTGATTGCCAACAACTAAAGTTGCAGCCCTCTATATTGAAGCCATAACATGTGTTCAGTTTCAAAGAAACAATTTGTAAATGTATTTATATTGTAGAGATTGCTTCACTATTGTGTCAGGTTTCTTTGTTTTTGAACAAGGATACACCGGTGTCAGTAGAGGACATAAGAAGGAAACATTTCAAGATTTTTGTTGACCCCAAAACAACAGAAAATTGGGTATTGATAAAAGGAAAACAAAAATTGTATTTTCTTTAAACAAAGTGAAAAATGTAAAGCAAAATTTTCTAAACTTAGTTCAAATGGTTAAATGTATACGTAAGTTTTATTTAAAAGTATAGGGGGACGTATAAATGTGAAAAAATGATAAGCAAAATTTTCGAAACTTAGTCTAAATGGTTAAATGAATACGTAAGTCTAATTTGAAAGTATATGGGGACGTATACCTATTTATTATAATTTCCAAGTATAGGAGGACGTATACTTATTTCAAACTCTACGTCCACCACAGCGTATGAATATTCCAACATAAAGTAGGACACTGGGTTGTATAATTGATGTTAATTTCGAGAAACTGAAATGAAGCTTCTTTTAAGGAGGAACTCTTCGGATTTCATTTGTCATTCACGAGGACGAAATATAGAGGATCATTGACGAATTATATCTCTCAAAGAGTCCAACGCTCCATCTAGTCGCTTTAAACCGCAAAAGTGTGCTTATTCCGACTTAATGTAGGACACTGGGTTGTATAATTGATATTAATTTTGAGAAACTGAAATAAACTTATTTTGAGGAGGAAATCTTCGGATTTCAGGCTTTCCTCCCGAGGACGAAATAAAGAGGAGCCTTGGGGAAGTATTGTATAATTGATATTAATTTCGAGAAACTGAAATAACACTTATTTTGAGGAGGAAATCTTCGGATTTCATGCTTCAGCCCAGAGAACGAAATAAAGAGGAGCCTTGGGGAAGTATGTCTGTCAAAGAACTCGATCCACTATCTCGTCGCTTTAACTCGGAAAAGTTTCAAAATTTATCATCTGTCAAAAGTCATACACATATCTGTCCGTCTGTCTAGTCTTCCTTTATTTATTCCTTGTTGTGACATAGGGCACTAATAATACATTTATAACAAAGCGGAATTAGCATTTCTCTTAATATGATTCCTTTAATTTAATCACTACGTGATACATTATTTTGCTTATGGACCTTTTAAAGATTTCTCCATTTTAGGGCCACTTTGTCATCTTTGCCTTCGCGGTTTTCAATCCAAAGCAATTCTAGTAATTAATTCTCAAAATTCCGCCATATGTGTGTAAAAATCATCTACACTTTCTCATCATGCTCTGTAACTCTATTAGGATCTTCTTTGGCAATATCCCATGGGTATTTGTGATAGTTTTACTAGTTCAAAATAATCCACAGGTTATTCAAAACCTTCAATTTTTGAAAGCGGTTGTCTTGGCTTATGATAAATTTTCAAAACAGTGATCCAATAATTTTAGACTATAGTTGTGATATTTTCTCAAAGTTCTGTTAAAATCATAAGAAGGAACATCTGAACCCTCATCCACAAAATGATAAAAATTCTGAGAAATATTAAATGCCAAACAAATCGGCCAAATTGGACGAAAACAGGATTCCTCAAAACTCCAATATGATAAATACATATATATATATATATATATATATATATACATAAATCAAAAGTATATAGGAACGTATACTTATTTCTAATTTTACGTGCATCACAGCGTATGATTATTCAGATTTAAAGTAGGACACTGGGTTGTATTGATATTAAATTGGTGAACTGAAATGAAACTTATTTTGAGGATGAAGTCCTCGGATTTCAGGCTTCCGTCCCGAGGACAAACTTATTTTGAGGATGAAGTCCTCGGATTTCATCTTCCGTCCCGAGGACAACCTAAAGAGGAGTCCTGGACAACTATTTTTCAACTTAAAACGCCATCTAGTGGCTTTATCACGGAAAAGTTCCAAAATATATCATCGATCAAACTTGTCCGTCTGTCTTTTCCGCTTTATTTATTGCTCGTGGAGAAATAGGGCATCAATAATACTTATTTATAAGTTCCAAGTTAAAATCTTCGGATTTCATATTTAGTCCCATTATATCTCCCAAAAGTTATGATGTTTCATTCCTCATTTAAACATGAGGCTTCCTGAAGTGTATCCTTTATTTTGTTCTTTGACAAGGAGCATCTATTCCGAAGCCTTCAAGCCACAAGCACAGTGGCTTGCAGCGAATATTTTTGGTTTTTTAATTTTAAAAAATTAATAAAAAAATATAAATAGTTTTCGACTCACTTCCATCCAAAGCTTATACGTTAGAGAATTAATAAAAGTTAGAAATATTTAAAAATCACAAAAATCGGAGAGTACAAACAATTCAAAAATAACTTTAAAACATAAAAAAACAGCGCAAAAAAATTGGTACTTTTTTAAAAAAAAATTCCTGAAAAGTACCGAGATTGTCCAAATCGGACCATAACTTAAGAAATTATGACCCAAAAACCCGATACACAGAGTGATATCTTAACTATCTTTTAAATGTCGATATCGATCTGAACGATTTATATGAAAAATCCAAAATAATTCCGCAAAGCGTTCTTCAGGTGTACTAAAAATATTAAAATTATTAGTGCCCTATGTCACCACAAAGAATAAATAAAGGAAAACTAGACAGACGGAAAGATATGTGTATGACTTTGACAGATGATAAATTTTGAAACTTTTCCGGGTTATAGCGACGAGATAGTGGATCGAGTTCTTTGAGAGATATACTTCCCCAAGTCTCCTCTACATTTCGTCCTCTGGGCTGCAGCGTGAAATTCCATTTTTCCACCTCAAAATACGTGTTATTTCAGTTTCGCCAAAATTAATATCAATTATACAACCCAGTGTCCCGCTTTCATTTAAAACAATCATAGGCTGCGGTACACCTTCAATATAAATAAAAAAAAGCATACGTCCTTATAATCTTTGAAATTACATTAGTATACGTAAAATTTTTCATTAGAAAGTACAAATACTTCTACTGAGTACTAGCAAAACTTTAAAAACAAACTCAAATTTAAACAAAACTTGCGGAATAAAATATCACATTTATAATTAAAAATCATCAATCACTGTATATCATCAAAAGTATATTAAGTCAATCATCAAAAAGTATATTAAGCCACACAGACGGACCAATATGAGTGTGACTTTTGGCAGATGGTAACTTTGGGCGACTTTTTCGGGTTAAAGTGACGAGATGGCGGGTCGAGTTGTTTGTGAGATATACTTCCGCAATGTTTCTCTGAATTTCGTTCTTAGGACTGAAACGCGAAATTCGCAGATTTCCACCTCAAAATAAGTTTAATTTCAGTTTCCCCAAATTATTATTAATTATCCAACCCAATGTCCCATTTTTTTAAACAAACCTATATGGTATGGTATGCTATATGGTACCTCAGCTTAATAATAATTATACGTCCCGCATGTCCATTGATATTGTAAGTAGGTTTGATTTGTATACCCTCCACCATAGGATGGGGGCAATATTCATTTTGTCACTCCGTTTGTAACAGCACTAAATATTGCTGTGAGACCCCATAATGTATATATATTATTAATCGTCGTAAAATTCTAAGACGATTTATCCATGCCCATCTGTCCGTACGTCTGTTGTAATCACGCTACAATCTATAATACTTGAGCTAGGTGGCTGCAATTTGGTACATATACTTTTTATATCTGCAGGTATGCTGGGATTGAAAAAGGGCGATATCAGTTTTATTTTGGATGTAGCCCCCATATATAGCACCTCCCCGATTTGACTTCTTATCGCCAAAGAGACCACAAATATCAACTGATCGGGCTGAAAACTTGGTAACTGGGGTTTATTTATGCCCGGCAACCTTTACAAGTTCAACGGTGGCCATAGGGCCATGTTTTGATATAGCCTCCATACAAAGGTCCCTCTAGACGCCACAAAAACCTTAAACTTCAACGACCTGAGCTAAAATTTGGTATAATTCGTTTATTTGTTTCATCCATAGTGGATAGATATAAGATTCGGCATGACCGAACTTAATCAGTCTTTATTTGTTTATTTTCTACTCGTTAAGATCAATAATAGGCATGTTTTCGTTACAAGCTAGCACTTTTAGTTTAGCACTTTGCAACGAAAACAACTGACTTCCACTAACTGGCACATAAGCAATAAGTGGCGGATTTTCACTATCTGGTAGCAATGGTGTCATGAGTTGCGAAGAAAGAACAGTGCGAAACAGACAAAAAATTCGTGAAAAGTATTTTTAAAACATATATTTACTATTCTATGTTCAATTGTTTACACTCTTTTTGCAAATATTAAAATAATTTCCCATTTTTGTTCTTCTTCTTCCCGTTAATTCACAATAATTGATAAAATCTCTCCAAAAATGAGATGCCATATTGCTAAATATAGGGTGCCCAATCTGGCAACATCATACTCGATTAAGACATGAACACAAGCATCGGGAACTAATAGTGCTTAAAAGTGCTTAGCTCCCCATACAAATTAAGCACTTATGGTGTAACGAAAACACGCCTAATATGCCTTAGTTAGTTTTCTAATAAAAATAAGTATGAGTAATGGTTTAATGATTATTTAAAATAAGTATACGTCACCCTCCACTTTGTATTAATAATACTTATACATCCCAATAACCACAAGTAAATGACCACTGCTTTACAGGTAGTTATACAGCTTTTAGAAGGGAAATGAATTACAATTTTAGTATTCGTTTTATTTCTGACAATTCTATACGAGCTTTTGACAGTTCTATAAAAACAGTTCTATAAACTGAGCTAAAATTTGGTATAAATAGTTTATTTGTTTGATCCATAGTGGAGGGTATATAAGATTCGGCATGGCCGAACTTAATTCGTCTTTATTTGTTGTATTTTGTACTCGTTAAGAGCAATAATTCGTCTTAGTTAGTTTAATAAGTATGAGTAATGGTTTATTGATTATTTAAAATAAGTATACGTCACCAAACACTTTGAATTAATAATACTTATACGTCCCAAGAAACTCAAGTAAATGAACTCTGCTTTTCAGGTAGTTCTACAGCTTCCAGAAGGGAAATGACTTACAATTTTAGTATTCGTTTTATTTCCGACAATTCTGTATGAACTTTTGACAGTTCAGGAATAAACATTCCCTTGTTTACTCTACTATAAAAGAAATTCTATGCTCTCCATTTAGAGCTTTCGTTAGTTATCCCTAAAGTATGATTTATTTTTTCTGTTGGTTTATTTTTTAGTTTGTACGCTCTTTTTTTCGTGTTAATAAATGTCTAGGGAAGAAAATGTTATGCACACATCTCTAAGTTGTTTTTTTACTTGCCGACAAACAAGACAACTTTGTTGTCGTGTTGATAATGATGTCTTCAAGTTTGGAAAAAAAAGAGTACAAAAAAAAATCGCTAACATTTCCCTAATGTATAAATTATGAAGTTTTTCTTTGGAAAATGATGTTGATGGTTTTTTTTTGTTCTTCCAGCGCAGCTTCCAACACATCATTGAAGTTTTGTGTGGAGACTTTTAGTTTTACTCTTAGTAGTTTTACTCTTGGAATTTTACCTTGGAGACAGCTTAAGGAGTTTTCTGCGATTTTGTGTTTTTCAGGATTTTAGTGTGTTTTTTTTTATTTAACTATGTCCTTGTTTTCCAAGACTGGTTCTTCATTAAAGAAGGATGGAGGGACAATACCGAAAAATCCTACGAATGGGAGTTTGCGATTTCAAAAACCTCTAAAAATGATTAATTGATGACTTTGCGGTATAGTTTTTCTGCTTCGTTAGCTGCAGTAGGCAGGTTAACCGGACCTTTCATTCTAAAGTTTTGCTTAGGTTTATTTCGTTCTCTCTCGATTTCTCTGCTTTACAATTTAGTGGTTGTTGCGGCTAAACAGCATTACATCCTGCTTACATATGCTGGTAGTTAAATTTCCATTTTGGCACGTTCTGGCCTTCCTCTAGCATTTGCCTACTCGCCTCCTCCTTCTTCTCCGCACTGCCCTTTTCAAAGGCTGCTTTTTCAGGCCTTGTTTTTCTTCTCGCTCCATCGTTACTATTGGCTTAGTCTTCAGTCATAAAACAATTGGGCTTGAGCCACAGGCCATGTAACCTTTTTGGCTGAATGGCTTGTTTTTTCCGGTTTGTTATGGCTGTTGCAGCAGCAGCATTCCTCTTGGCTGACTCTTGTTAACTTTATGGTTATGGTTAGTTCAGTGACTTTTGAGCCAACCTTTTTAACACTCACTCTTTGTACTCTGTACATACTTTCACACAAGACCATAGCCATATCATGACAAATATTGGCAACATCTAGCAGCCGTTACAAAAAAGGAAAAGAGAAAAATCCTAACCCTTACGCTACTTGAAACGAAACATATTTTTTTTTTGTTTGGTGAAACCTCCTCGTTTCAAAGTTTTCATATTTTCCATAAAGGGAAGTCATAAATCTTTTCCCCTTTTTTGCTTTTTGCAAATATAATATTAATATTTTGTTAAAAATACATTAGAGACGGCAGCCGAGAACTATGCTTGGAATTTTGATTATATTTAAAGACAAACCTAAAAGTATACTCTAGTTTTTGAGTATGTGTAATGCAGAAAAATATGCTTGGCTGGCAAAAGCCCTAAAGTATGCTTTATAATATATTATATTTTGGGGGAAATCCTGACAAATGAGGTCAACCCTTAAAGTATGCTTCGAATGGTAAAAGTAAAAAAAAAAACAAAAAAATCTACTACTGATCCTATTACTGAAAGTATGATATATGGAGCAGTGATTAAGTGGAATATATTGAAAACTATAAAGTTTGAGAAACAATATTAAATTTCTTAAATAATCCCATTGCATTTAAATGCAAATAATAACAACTCCATTGTATAAGCCTTCATTATCTTTGTAAAAATTAATATAAGTTATACGACACCCTGCCCAATGGAAGAATTTTTGGAATTTAAGGAGTTATGTCCATGCTTAAGTGAAATACATATATTGAATGATTAGGAAGATTATAAAATTAGGAAATTGACAGAAATTATTTACATTTCTTAGAACATTTCAATCCAAATAATACTATCTCCCATCAATTTAAAACAAGCAAAAGCATTAAGTTCGGCCATGCCGAATCCTATATACCCTCCACCATGGATCGCACGTGAATGGATACGGGCACCAATAAACTAATTACAGTCTGACCTCGGTTAACGCAACCCTCGATGAACGCAACTCCTCTATTATTGCAACAGGCAATTAATTTACATTGCCGACTTAGATAACGCAACTTTTCAAAAAGTGAAACTCAATTAACGCAACTCACATTCGAAAATTGTTCGTCCAGTTGGCTATGTATTTTTTGTTTGTTTGAAACCAGTTTGTAGTTGCTTCTTCGAAGAAAAAGATATGTATGTAATGCATGTCACTGGTTACCAAGAGCGAATTTCTTGATAAACTTGAGAATCCTTGCTCCGTTAATTCGATTTGCGGTGACTATAATGTTCATAAATCAAAAAACAAATCCACATTGAGAAATTTTGTTTCCAATGAGGAATCTGAACCCTAGATTTCTGTCATATATTGTCCAGCAAACTGTACCGGTATTATTCCGCAAGTGGCCCAAAATTTAATAAAATTAACAAAACTTTACTACAAAAAGGCCTCTTTGAGTATTTGATCGGAAGTGAAAGCTCAAATCTTGAACTCAAAATCAAAACTTTTGATTTAAGAAATGTATTTTGGGTTTTGCTTAAACCTAGGGAGAAATTTCCGATTTCTTAAAATAATAGTAAAACAAATTAATTGATTTCTATTAAATTTCAAATTTATGATTTCTGTTACAGAAAACAACTCAAATAAATTTTTATATAAATAAAATTGACTTGTTCCATCAATCAAGCAGTGGCTCTGCCTGGATAATTTTATGACTCGATTTTCGCAACTACCTCGGTTTCTGCAACTGCCTCGATTTTTATTAGTTGCGTTAACCGAGGTCAGACTGTACACCAAATTTCAGCCCAATTCGTTGAAATTTAAGGTTTTTGTGGGGTTAAGAAGTCAAATCTAGACGGACCTTTGTATGGGGGCTATATCACAACATGGATCTATGACTAGGATACCGGGTATAAATAAACCCCAGTTGCCAACTTTCAGCCCGATCACTTGAAATTTCTGGTCTCTGCGACGTTAAGAAGTCAAATCGGGGAGATGCCATGTATGGAGGCTGTATTCAAAATTGAACCGATATTGCCCATTTTCCAATCCCAACATACCTGCAGGTATAAGAGGTATATGTACCAAATTTCAGCCATCTAGCTCAAGTATTATAGACTGTAGCGTCATTACAACAGACGGACGGACGGACATGGTTAAATCGCCTTCGAATTTTACGACGATTAATAATATATATATACTTTATGGCGTCTCAGATCAATATTTATGGGTGTTACAAACGGAGTGACCAAATGAAAATACCCCATTCTATGGTGGAGGGTATAAAAATACCAACAGAAAAAGTAAATCATACTTTAGGGATAACTAACAAAAGCTCTAAATGAAGAGCACAGGATTTATTTTATAGTAGAGTAAAAGAGGGAATATTTATTCCAGTTTTTTATAGAACCTGTCAATAGTTCATGCAGAATTGTCAGAAATAAAATGAATACTACAATTTTAAGCAATTTTCCTTCTAGAAGCTGCATAACTACCTGAAAAGCAGTGCTAATTTACTTGAGTTTATTGGGACGTATAAGTATTATTAATTCAAAGTGGAGGGTGACGTATACTTATTTTATATAATCATTAAACCATTATTCATACTAATTTATATTAGAAAACTTACTAAGGTAGTTGCTCTTGACGAGTACAAAATAAACAAACATAGACGGTAAAGTTCGGCCATGTCGAATCTTTTTATCCTCCACTATCGATCAAACAAATATAATAATTATACCAAATTTTAGTTCAGTTCGTTGAAATTTAAGGTTTTTGTGGCGCCACGAAGTCAAATCTAGACGGACCTTTATATGGGGCTATATCAAAACATGGCCAACGTTGATCGTGTGAAGGTTGCAGGGCATAAATAAACCCCAGTTACCAATTTTCAAACCGATCAGTTGACATTTGTAGTCTCTATGGCGATAAGAAGTTAAATAGGACAGATGCTATATATGGGGGCTATATCAAAAAATGAATTGATATTTCCCGCTTTCTATCCCAAGTTACCTATAGCTTTTAACACTAGGGACCTAAAGTGGTCTATGTGAGCTTGTATAAAAAAGAAATACGGCTGCCACCCTAACCTATAGCTATAAGAAGTATTCCCTGAAAGCAGTGCTAATTTACTTGAGTTTATTGGGACGTATAAGTATTATTAATACAAAGTGGAGGGTGACGTATACTTATTTTAACTAATCATTAAACCATAACTCATACTAATTTATATTAGAAAACTAACTAAGACTTATTATTGCTCTTAAAAAGTACAAAATAAACAAATAAAGACAAATTAAATTCAGTCATGATATTTAATTTGTCACTCTGTGTATCGGAATTTTTGTCATAAATTCTTAAGTTATGGTCCGATTTGAAAACTTTTTTTTGAAATGTAGGAATTTTTCGGTACTTTTCAGAAAAAAATTTAGAAAAAATATTTTAAAAAAATTTTGTGTGCGATTTTAAACTTTTATTAATTCTCTAAAATATTAGCTTTGGATGGAAGAGAGCCGAAAATTATTTATATTTTTTTTATTTTTTTTTAAATTTTTAAAAAAAATCGCTGCTAGCCACTGTTCTTGTGACTTGAAGGCTTCGGACTAGATGTTCCACGCCAAAGAACAAAATAAAGGAGACACTTCAGGAAGTATTTCTTCCAAAACACCCGCCACCCCCGCTGACCCCCTTACCCCTGATAATCTCCCTACAAAATAACTATGTATCAAAAGTAGTTGTAATCGATGGATTTTTTAGGTGATGCATTCGACAAAAAGATTCATTGTAAAAAAATCACTGTAGGTGCCTACAATACACTTTTATGGAAATTCAACGGTTTTTTAAAAAATCGTATTTAGTGGTTATGCATTCAGTAAATTTCAGTCTCAGTCGCATTTTTTTCAATTATTATTACTCATACGACACGTAGTCGAACTGCTCTAGACAGCGGCCGAGCAACAAAGCCCAAAGTAGGTTAACTTAGGATCTATAAATATAGATTCTAGAGAGTGAAGACGCCAAACCAGAAGAGGCGTTTATAATAGGACACTGTGTTAAACCTATAACCAGCGGGTCTTATTTTCAAGAGACAAGAGAAAAGTCTCCCTCAGGTATGGCTGAGCGGTTGAATTATTAGTAATTATACGACACACAGGTCAATTTCAATCTCAATAGCTTTTGTTCAATTATTATTACTCATGCGACAGCAGTCTGATATTTTCATTTGATATTTGATATATTGGCAAGGCCTAAAAACATTTGCTAAGGAATTTCTAATGAACAAAGAAGCCTTCTGGTAAAGGGCCAATGCAAGCAGAATGCGGCGAGGCGTGTCAGAAAATTTGAATTTTCTTCAACTTCTCCGCGCCGCCGGTTGATTTGGCATTGCCAGAGTAAATTATTTTCAATCTGTCACAATTTCTTGTTAAACTATTATTGAAAACAACCATATATTCTGCGCGCCGCATGACGCGGGCATTGTCCCTTCACACTTCCCTCGACAACGTAGTTGTGCATCCTGAACTCTTCAAGTATTTTCTAGAATTATAAATATAAATTATAAATATAATTTTTCTCAATTAATATTAATTCAAAAAAACACTTTCCAGTCGACTTACGATCTTGACATCTTAGCTCTCGTTAAGAGCTATCTTTTTGCCATTAACCGATTCCCGATCCGACGTACCGTTAAGGAGCTAGAGCAAAAATAAACTTTCCATTCACATTTGAAATTATGCTAAGTCCATTTTTTTTAAATCAAAAAAAAACACTTTCCAGTCGACCTACGACCTTGACACACATAAGCAATATTTTAGCTATCGTTAAGAGCTATCCTTTTTCCATTGACCGATTGTGGCTGCGTGCCACACAGCAAATGAAACAACTGAATTGTTGCGAGAAAAGTTTGGAGATTCGATTATTTCAAGAAATTGTGATATTGAATGGCCTCCAAGAAGTTGTGTTTTAACACCATTAGACTATTTCTTGTGGGGTTATTTGAAGTCATTTAGTCTTTCGAAATAAACCAGACTCTCTTCAAGCTTTACAAGTCAATATTGAACGTGCCATTCATGACATACGACTTGATTTAGTGGAAAAAGTGCTCGAAAATTGCTTTCATCGAATTCGTTCCTGCAGAAGAAGTCGTGGAGGCCATTTGAATGACTTAATTTATTTAGAACTTAATTGTATCGATTGTACTTCACATTAAATAACAATCTTTTGAATTAACAATTAGTGTGTTTTATTCAAAGAAATCATATCACTCTTATTAGAAAACCCTGTCTGATTTTTTTACTATATTTTGATAATATAGTTCACAAAAAATATGGAAGTCCAATTGAACTGAATGATATTTTTAAAATGTATAATCTTTGTTCTTCACGGCCTCCAAAAGTCTTAAAAATCTGTCTTAAGAAAATATATTTATATTCAGCCTCCGTTATATTTTATATCTACTCCCGAATTTGATTTTAGAGTTTTAGGAAATTTTTTGCTCAATTTAACGTAAAAATATCAAAGAAAATATATTTCAGCTTGAATTAGTCTACTTTCTTCATATTATTTTATTATCTACATTATCTGGAGATTTTTTCTAAACAATTAATAATATTTTCTGTCTCTTCTACATTCCAGACATTATAACCAGAATCGCAGTTTGTCCTATACCACGCCAGCCTTGTCATGTCTAATCCGCAAGTTTCCTGAACATCACTGCAAAAATCACCAGAAATTTATGACTACTTTTTAAGGTATGTATTTTTATTTGGAATATTTCTAAAATCATTTGAAGGTCTTTCTCCTAAGCCTTTTGAACCTGTCACATATTTATCAAACTAGTCCAACAGTTTTTTATAATTTGTAATGTTTTTTTTCGTTGATTCAAAGTTTATTAAATTCTGCCGTATTCTAAAGGTGTTTAAATAGTACCTCCTGACTGGTTTGATATTGAAAACAAGTATACGCCTCAGCTTACTTTAAGTTATTAATAAGTATACGCCACAGATTACCAAACATATTAATTACGTATACGTTCACATGTACCTCGTCAGGTCAACCAGTTCTAAAGGACAATAAATATCAAATAAAAATCAAATAAATTAAAAAAAAAATAATTTTTCCGATTTGGAAAAAAAAACTAAATTTTACAAAAAAAATTAAACAAATTCGACAAAAAAATTATACAAATTCTACAAAAAAAATTATACAAATCTACAAAAAAAAAGATATACATTTCGCCTAACATTACAAAAATTACAAAATTTTGTTTGGAAAAAATTCTCAATTTGATCAAGATTCGAGAATATCAATTTTTACTTCGATTTTTGTCAATCGACCTTAATTTTACACTATAATTGAGCTTGAGTATCTAACAACAAGAATTATTCAAGAATATCTTTACATTTTATTCAAATTCAATAATAATATATAAAATTTCCCCAAAACTCGATATGAATCTCTCAAATTATCCAAATTCAAAATTTTGTTGTTACTTATTTGTTTCGAAATTTGATTCACATTCCATAAAAATCTCTAAATTTTATATTATATAAATAAAAGTCTAATTTGTCCAAATTCCATAAATAAAAATTATTTTGTCCAAATACGAAAAAATCTTTCGATTTTATCAAAATCTCTATTTCTCATTTTTTCCCAATTAGACAAAACTCTGTAAATTCGATGAAAATTTTTAAATTTATCATTCAAATGTGTTAGAAAACTCTGTAAATTCGATCAACATTTTTAAATTTATCATGAAAATGGACATTATTAGCAAAATTCCACAAAAATTTGCCAATTTCATACCATTCCAAGTTTTGTATATTTTATAAATTAAAAAATTTCCAAATTTTGTTCAATTACTACAAACAATTTCATATCCAAACAAATAAGACAAAAAATTTTAAATTTTGATCGAATTCGATCAAAAAAATCTCATCATTTTATATCAATTCGACAACATTTTCTCAATTTTGTCGAAATTTTATTACAAACAAATTTATTTTTTTTTTTCAATTTCCACAAAAATTTAATAAATTTGTCTTAATACGGCAATAATTTCTACTTTTTGTTGAAATATCACAATAAACTCTAAATTTTTTTGACAACAATTTCTCAATTTTGTCGAAATTCGACAAAAATTTCTTAATTTTATATAAATTCGAGAAACTGTTATCCCAACTTTGTCGAAATTTGATAAAAATCTTTTAATCTTATCTAATTTTGACAAAAAAAAAATCGATTTTTTTTTCAATTTCCATAAAAATCTTTAAATTTTGTCAAAATTTTACAAAAATTTTCTCTAAATTTTGTTCGACAACAATTTCTCAATTTTGTTAAAATTCGACAAAAATCTGTTAACTTTATATATTTCGACAACAGTTTCTCAATTTTGTTGAAATTTAATAAAGATCTCTTTACTTTATCTAATTTTGACAACAAATTTAATTTTTTTTTTCCTATTACCATAAAAATTTTCAAATTTTGTTAAAATTTGACAAAATTTTTTTTTTTGCAAATTTAGTAAATTTGTCTTAATACGACAATTATCTTTACTTTTTGTTCAAATATCACAAAAATCTCTAAATTTTGTTCGACAACAATTTCTCAATTTTCAATTTTGTCGAAATTCGACAAAAATCTCTTAATATTATATAAATTCGCCAACAGTTTATTAGTTTTGTCGAAATTTGATGAAAAGGAAATCTCTTAATTTTATCTAATTTTGACAAAAAATTTAAATTTTTTTCAGTTTCCATAAAAATCTTTAAATTTTGTCAAAATTTGTCAAAACCAAATTTTAAAAGTTTAGTAATATTTTCTAAATTCCACAAAAATTACCAAATTTAATCCAAATTTGAAAATAAAAACTAAACCCAAAACACTTCGTTCAAATCATCTCAATGTCTCCAGATTTGGTATTTTAGATGACCTTTGCAATGACTAAATCTGGCAAAGAATGAGCAAAAAAATTGGCATCTCCCACAATCCAAATCCAAATTTCCTCTTATACTAGTATTTCTTCAATTGCAATATGTAGAATAATTTGATTAAATCGTAAGGCTTTATTTGTACGTATACTTGTCATGCCGTTTATAAATTATAATACATCATACGTCACCTTGGCTCTACAAATTAATATCACTTATACGGTCCGGTGGGAAAATTGTTTGTTTGGCCATTTGCAATAAAACTCATTTATGCAATTGTTATTTTCCCAGAACTTCTAAAATAAAAATGAAAATTATTTATTCGGCACTGAGTGTAATCCATTATATTTTTACAATTTAATTATAATTATACGAGTATGCTTATTTATTCCGGTTATATTCCAAGAACTTCTATAGAAACGCTTTAAATAATTGTTTAAAAAAGCAGCAATTAATTTTGTTTCTGATCTATGACATTAGGAACAATAATGCAAAAAAAAACAAATTTTTCCGAGATTCGTAAATATTTTGTTGAATTATTTTATTTACTACAATTATTAAGTTAAATGCATTTGAGAATACTATAATAAAAATAAAAATTCATAAGATTTTTTGTGCGTATACTTCTCATGATCCGCATAAATCCCAATACCACTTACGACACCTTGGCCCTATAAATTTATATTACTTATACGGCCCGGTGGGAAATTTGCTTGTTTTGCCATTTGCATTAAAGTATATTTATATACTTGTTATTTTCACAGAACTTCTAAGAAAGAAAATTAAAAATAAAATTTTCATAACATTCATAACATAACATTCATAACAGCCCTAAAACAATCATCATAATCAAAATTATTGTCATATTAGACGTTCGTTGCCTCCATCATCATCATTTTGATTATAATGTCAATATACAAAATAAAAACAACAGCTAAGCAAATTTTCTTTGTTAATATTTTTTCTAAAGTACAAAATTAGTTTCACATTTTAGAATATTCCCTCAAAGAGCAAAAAAATTTACATATGAAGTAGGATTTTATTTATGCAAATAAATATTTACAATTTTTCATTGTTCCCAGCAGAGGCGAATGAGGAGCAACACTAAAACGCAGACAAGAGCCAAACAATGACACACAAGTTACAAGGACTCACGTGTATGCCAAAGGACATTCTTAGGATGTGCACGTTTAAGAACCTACTGAAGACACTATAGCACCAGCTACAGGCAACCACACTCACATATAAATGAAGAAAATGGTTGTTGGTATGTGTTTTAGATTAAGAGTAGATGGGCCTACTCACATACATTCAGATAAAAAACATAGCAAGTGTGTGCGGGGTGAATTTTGCTATAGTTACATTCATATTAGTGTCTGCTCCGTGAGAGTGTGTGAGTGCAAAGTTAAAATAACATTTTATGAGATTTGCATATTTTACGAGCCTTTTCTTTGTTATAGCAAAAAAAAAACATTTTTTGTTATTTATTTATATATTTTTTCTTACGTTTTTGTTAACAATTTTCCCCCCGGCCCCTCCAAGTTTTTGAAAGTACTTAAACATCAAGAGTGGAGGAGGAAAAAAATAATAAAATGCAAAATTCTTCACTTTAGAGTATAGAAACGTGCATGTGAAGGATACGTACGACATAGGATATTATGTATGTGTTGTTGGTGTTGTTGACGTTCGTGCTTTGCTTTCTGCCAAAGTATACAAAATAATAAATTACAGGCAACAAGAAAAAAAACGCAGTTTTTTCTTTTCTCAAAAAAATACTTCAAGACTTTTTTGAAAGCAAACCAACCAAAATGTAAAAATTACAAAGCAAACTCATTTGGAATTCAATTTAGAGATAAGTCATATGCTTTTCTTTGAAAAAAAGAGAATAAAATAGAATGAGATAAACTCAAGAAAAAATACATGAGAGCAGGCAAAATAATATAAGAATAACTTAAGCTTCTCATTAACAAAAACTAGGCCATTTTCTATAAATTAAAACAGAATTTTTTATTTGTAGAACATTTCCTAGAAATTTTTTATTTATAGAAAATTTCCTAGAAATTTTTTATTTATAGAAAAATTCCAAAAAATTTTTTATTTATAGAAAATTTCCTAGAAATTTTTTATTTATAGCAAATTTCCTAGAAATTTTTATGTATAGAAAATTTCCAAGAAATTTTTTATTTAGAGAAAATTTCTTAGAAATTTTTTATTTATAGAAAATTTTCTAGAAAATTTTTATTTATAGAATATTTCCTAGAAAATTTTTATTTATAGAAAATTTCCTAAAAATTTTTTATTTATAGAAAATTTTCTAGAAATTTTTTATTTATAGAAAATTTTCTAGAAATTTTTTATTTATAGAAAATTTCCTAGAAATTTTTTATTTATAGAAAATTTCCTAGAAATTTTTTATTTATAGAAAATTTCCTAGAAATTTTTTATTTATAGAAAATTTCCTAAAAATTTTTTATTTATAGAAAATTTCCTAGAAAGTTTTTATTTATAAAAAATTGTATAGAAAATTTCCTAGAATTTTTTTATTTATAGAAAATTTCCTAGAAATTTTTTATTTATAGAAAATTTCCTAGAATTTTTTTATTTATAGAAAATTTCCTAGAAATTTTTTATTTATAATTTTTGTTTTATTATAGAATTTTGTATTTATAGAAAATCTCCTAGAATTTTTTTATCTATAGAAAATCTCCTAGAATTTTTTTAACTATAGAAAATTTCCTAGAAATTTTTTATTTATAGAAAATTTCTTAGAAATTTTTTATTTATAGAAAATTTCTTAGAAATTTTTTATTTATAGAAAATTTCCTAGAAATTTTTTATTTATAGAAAATTTCCTAGAAATTTTTCATTTATAGAAAATTTCCTAGAAATTTTTTCTTTATAGAAAATTTCCTAGAAATTTTTTGTTTATAGAAAATTTCCTAGAAATTTTTTATGTATAGAAAATTTCCTAGAAAATTTTTATTTATAGAAAATTTCCGAATCGAAAATTTATTTATCGAAATTTCTTATTTATAGAAAATTTCCTAGAATATTTTAATTTATAGAAAATTTCCTAGAAATTTTTTATTTATAGAAAATTTCCTAGAAAATTTTTATTTATAGAAAATTTCCTAAAAATTTTTTATTTATAGAAAATTTCCTAGAAATTTTTTATTTCTTGAAAATTTCCTAGAAATTTTTTATTTATAGAAAATTTTCTAGAAATTTTTTATTTATCGAAAATTTCCTAGAAATTTCATATTCATAGAAAATTTCCTAGAAATTTTTTATTTATAGAAAATTTCCTAGAAATTTTTTATTTATAGAAAATTTCCTAGAAATTTTTTATTTATAGAAAATTTCCTAGAAATTTTTTATTTACAGAAAATTTCCTAGAAATTTTTCATTTATAGAAAATTTCCTAGAAATTTTTTATTTATAGAAAATTTCCTAGAAATTTTTTATTTATAGCAAATTTCCTAGAAATTTTTTATTTATAGAAAATTTCCTAGAAATTTTTTATTTATAGAAAATTTCCTAGAAATTTTTTATTTATAGAAAATTTCCTAGAAATTTTTTATTTATAGAAAATTTCCTAGAAATTTTTTATTTATAGAAAATTTCCTAGAAATTTTTTATTTATAGAAAATTTCCTAGAAATTTTTTATTTATAGAAAATTTCCTAGAAATTTTTTATTTATAGAAAATTTCCTAGAAATTTTTTATTTATAGAAAATTTCCTAGAAATTTTTTATTTATAGAAAATTTCCTAGAAATTTTTTATTTATAGAAAATTTCCTAGAAATTTTTTATTTATAGAAAATTTCCTAGAAATTTTTTATTTATAGAAAATTTCCTAGAAATTTTTTATTTATAGAAAATTTCCTAGAAATTTTTTATTTATAGAAAATTTCCTAGAATTTTTTTATTTATAGAAAATTTCCTAGAATTTTTTTATTTATAGAAAATTTCCTAGAAATTTTTTATTTATAGAAAATTTCCTAGAAAATTTTTATTTATAGAAAATTTCCTAAAAATTTTTTATTTATAGAAAATATCCTAGAAATTTTTTATTTCTTGAAAATTTCCTAGAAATTTTTTATTTATAGAAAATTTTCTAGAAATTTTTTATTTATCGAAAATTTCCTAGAAATTTCATATTCATAGAAAATTTCCTAGAAATTTTTTATTTATAGAAAATTTCCTAGAAATTTTTTATTTATAGAAAATTTCCTAGAAATTTTTTATTTATAGAAAATTTCCTAGAAATTTTTCATTTATAGAAAATTTCCTAGAAATTTTTTATTTATAGAAAATTTCCTAGAAATTTTTTATTTATAGCAAATTTCCTAGAAATTTTTTATTTATAGAAAATTTCCTAGAAATTTTTTATTTATAGAAAATTTCCTAGAAATTTTTTATTTATAGAAAATTTCCTAGAAATTTTTTATTTATAGAAAATTTCCTAGAAATTTTTTATTTATAGAAAATTTCCTAGAAATTTTTTATTTATAGAAAATTTCCTAAAAATTTTTTATTTATAGAAAATTTCCTAGAAATTTTTTATTTATAGAAAATTTCCTAGAAATTTTTTATTTATAGAAAATTTCCTAGAAATTTTTTATTTATAGAAAATTTCCTAGAAATTTTTTATTTATAGAAAATTTCCTAGAAATTTTTTATTTATAGAAAATTTCCTAGAAATTTTTTATTTATAGAAAATTTCCTAGAAATTTTTTATTTATAGAAAATTTCCTAGAAATTTTTTATTTATAGAAAATTTCCTAGAAATTTTTTATTTATAGAAAATTTCCTAGAAATTTTTTATTTATAGAAAATTTCCTAGAAATTTTTTATTTATAGAAAATTTCCTAGAATTTTTTTATTTATAGAAAATTTCCTAGAAATTTTTTATTTATAGAAAATTTCCTAGAAATTTTTTATTTATAGAAATTTTCCTAGACATTTTATTTACAGAAATTTTCCAAGACATTTTTTATTTATAGAAAATTTCCTAGACATTTTTTAATTATAGAAAATTTCCTAGAAATTTTTTATTTATAGAAAATTTCCTATAAATTTTTTATTTATAGAAAATTTCCTAGAAAATTTATATTTATAGAAAATTTCCTAGAAAATTTATATTTATAGAAAATTTCCTAGAAATTTTTTATTTATAGAAAATTACCTAGACATTTTTTATTTACTCCTTCCCAGTCGTCTATAAAGATTCCTTCTCAGTTGTCTATATAGACTCCCTCTCAGTCGTCCATAAAGACTCCTTCTTAGTCGTCTATAAAGACTACATCTCAGTCGTCTATAAAGACTCCTTCTCCGTCCTCTATAAGGACTCCTTCTCAGTCCTCTACAAAGACTCCTTCTCAGTCGTCTATAGCGACTCCTCCTCAGTCGCCCATAAAGAATCCTTCTCAGTCATCTATAAATATTCCTTCTCAGTCGTCAGTAGCATCTACTGCGCAATTTTCCTTGTTTTAAAACACTGAACAGAAATTAAAATTATGCCAGGACCTTTGGCAACACGTGGAGTCATTTTGAAGTTGCGAAAACGTCAGTAGTGTTTTTAATTTCATTGTACTTGGGACCGTCTGATTAGTTTTGTTTATTAGTCCAACGTGGCGTATGAGTGTTTTTTAATTATGATGCACTTGGGAGCGCATGATTCGTTTTAATTAAATTATTATCTAAAGAGTCACAATTTTAACTGAATTTTTTAGTTACATTTTAGTAATTATCTATACAAAAAAATAAATTTTTTAAAGTTACTTCCAACATATGCCAAACATCATTGTTTTATTAAATAATTGTTTATTTTATTAAAATTTAATAAAGATCTATTTGGCTCGTTCTTGGGCTATCATTTTATACTTCTTTCCGCTTTCATTTCCAATCTTTTCCTTTCGTGTTGTTGTGGCCAAATTTGTTCCCTGAAAACCATTAGCAAAAACTTTTCAAGTACAGTACACATTTTTACGAATGGCTTTCGGCAAATGACTACACAAAAAAAATTCGCACAACATTTTAAGAAAATTAAAAAATGATATTCAAAAAGCAACTCCATTCACAATCATTTGAATTCCATTAGTAAAGTTGAAAGCACCGAAAAATGCAAGCACTTTTTTCTGCACAAAAAAACTGAAGTATTTTTGGATCCTTTCTTTTTGGGGGAGGACGTGGGGAGGGGGAGAAGTAGAAGGAGGAGAAAGCAAAAAAATGTGAATGTAGTTATCATTTATCTGCCAAGAAAATGTTATTATCCAAAGTGAATGTGTTTAACTTATATATACACACACACGCACACAGATATGAGTGTATTTTATATATATTTTTATTCGGGATATGATTTAAAATTATATGAGTTATTTCTAAAGAAAAATGGTGGGAAAATATTATAAATGCTCCGTTATCTATATAGTCTTCACCAAAGTCGTCTATAAAGACTCTTTCACAGTCATCCATAAAGAGTCGTCTCCTTCACAGTCGTCTATAAAGACTCCTTCACAGTCGTCCATAA
This sequence comes from Eudasyphora cyanicolor, assembly GCA_963930755.1. Classification (NCBI taxonomy): domain Eukaryota; kingdom Metazoa; phylum Arthropoda; class Insecta; order Diptera; family Muscidae; genus Eudasyphora; species Eudasyphora cyanicolor. The sequence goes on along the minus strand of OZ005736.1, from coordinate 277,917,701 downwards.
AGACTCCTTCACTGTCGTCCATAAAGACTCCTTCACCGTCGTCCATAAAGGCTCCTTCAATGTTGTCCATAAAGACTCCTTTACAGTCGCCTATAAAGACTCCTTCACAGTCGTCTATAAATACTGCTTCTCAGTCGTCTATAAAGACTCCTTCACTGTCGTCTATTAAGACTCCTTCACAGTCATCTATAAAGACTCCTACACAGTCGTATATAAAGACTCCTTCACAGTCGTCCATACAGACCCGTTCACAGTCGCCTATAAAGACACCTTAATAGTCGCCTATAAAGACACCTTAACAGTCGTCTATAAAGACTCCTTCACAGTCGTCTATAAAGACTCCTCCACAGTATTTTATAAAGACTCCTTCACAGGCGTCTATACAGACTCCTTCACAGTCGTCTATAAAGACTCCTTCACAGTCTTCTATAAAGACTCCTTCACAGTCGTCTATAAAGACTCCTTCACAGTCGTCTATAAAGACTCCTTCACAGTCATCTATAAATACTCCTTCTCATTCGTCTATTATTAATTGTTCTCTGTTGGCAATACAATTTCAAAGAAATTCTTAAAATATGTGTAACTTTATTATGAAATTGTTCATATTTCTTATATAAGTGAGTTTCTCATCAGATGTATTGCACTCTACTGCTTCAATGAGTTGTATTTTTGCTGCTGCTCTTGGTGTTCCCATATAAAAAAAGTCACAAAACTTAATGCAAAATACATTCGCTTCGTTTTATATATTCTTTGCACTGAGTCATGGCCATTCTGTGCTGGAGGATTCAAATCCACTCTATGTTTTTGAGCTGGGTGGAAGTTATTATGATAAAGTTGAAAAATCAAATTGTATAAAAGAGATTTGAGGAAGTAAGATTAAAAAAATTTATATAAATGCTTAAAAAAAATCTCAATAAAACTGTGAAGCTATCTCTCTCTCTAAATATGTATATTTTCCCAGGTGACGTATTAGTGTTATTAATTCGCTTGACTTCTGGGACTTATGATGAGAACAAGGTTGCGTATTGGTGTTATTAATTGGGTCAGACTCGGGGACGTATGATTATTACAAAATTAGGCATGATTAAAGTTGTATCTTAAAACTTTTCCTGAAGAAAAATGTGACTGAGACAAATTGTCTCTCACAACTTTTCCTTAATAAAAGTTTGTCTCTGACAACTTTTCCTTAAGAAAAGTTTGTTTCTGACAACATTTCTTTAAGAAAAGTTTGTCTCTGATAAGTTTTCCTTAAAAAAGGCTGACTACGACAAAAGGTTGTCTCTGACAACTTTTCCTTAAGCGAAGTTTGTGTCTGACAGCTTTTCCTTAAGAAAAGTTTGTCTCTGATAACTTTTCCTTAAAGAAAAGTTTATCTCTGACAACAAACTTTTCTTAAGGAAAAGCTGTCAGAGAAAACGTTTCTAAAGTAAAATTTGTTAGAGACAAACGTTTCTTAAAGAAAAGTTGTCAGAGACAAACTTTTCTTAAGTAAAAGTTGTCAGAGACAAACTTTTCTTAAGTAAAAGTTGTCAGAGACAAACTTTTCTTAAGTAAAAGTTGTCTGAGACAAACTTTTCTTGAAGAAAAGTTGTCTGGGACAACTTTTCCTTAAGAACTTTGACAACTTTTCCTTAAAGAAAAGTTTATCTCTGACAACAAACTTTTCTTACGGAAAAGCTGTCTGAGAAAACGTTTCTAAAGTGAAATTTGTCAGAGACAAACGTTTCTTAAAGAAAAGTTGTCAGAGACAAACTTTTCTTAAGTAAAAGTTTTCAGAGACAAACTTTTCTTAAGTAAAAGTTGTCAGAGACAAACTTTTCTTAAGGAAAAGTTGTCAGAGACAAACTTTTCTTGAAGAAAAGTTGTCAGGGACAACTTTTCCTTAAGAACTTTGACAACTTTTCCTTAAGAGAAGTTTGTCTCTGACAACTTTTCCTTAAGAAAAGTTTGTCTCTGACAACTTTTCCTTAAGAAAACGTTTTCACTGACAACTTTTCCTTAAGAAAAGTTTGTCTCTGTCTATGACAACTTTTCCTTAAGAAAAGTTTGTCTCTGTCTATGACAACTTTTTCTTTAGAAAAGTTTGTCTCTGACAGCTTTTCCTTAAGAAAAGTTTGAATCTGACAACTTTTCCTTATGAAAAGTTTGTCTCTGACAACTTTTCCTTAAGAAAAGGCTGTCTCTGATAACTTTTCCTTAAGACAAGGCTGTCTCTGACAACTTTTCCTTAAGAAAAGTTTGTCTCTGACAACTCTTCCTTAAGAAAAGTTTGTATCTGACAACTTTTTCTTAAGAAAAGTTTGTCTCTGACAAATTTTTCTTAAGAAAAGTTTGTCTCTGACAACTTTTTCTTAAGAAAAGTTTGTCTCTGACAACTTTTCCTTAAGCGAAGTTTGTCTCTGACAACTTTTTCTTAAGCGAAGTTTGTCTCTGACAACTTTTCCCTAAGCGAAGTTTGTCTCTGAAAACTTTCCCTTAAGAAAAGGTTGTCTCTGACAAGTTGCCTGTCCGTCTAGATGGTGCAATAAATCTATATATGTTCATAAGAACATGGTGACGTATAAGTGTTACTAATTTGACTGGACTCTGGTACGTATGAATGTTGAAGCCTATTCATACAAGAAGTAATCTAATTGTAGCATTGAAAGATTGATCTAAATCCCTACGAATGTTTGATTTAAGTCCGCTTTTGGGAGTTTTTAGATCAGTTTAAGCCACTTCTGTCCAACCAGCAGGTGCAGTAACTCTACAAATTTGTATAAGGTCATGGCGACGTATTAGTGTTTTCAATTAGTTTGGACTCTTGTATGCATGATCATTAAACCGTTACCAAGCAAGGAGAGAAGTTATTTAAAATGTAAGGGAAGTCCATTTTTTGGAGTCATTTACAGCTATATCTGTCCGTCTGGCTGGTGCAATTAATAAACATTTTTTGAGGTTCAAGTCTCTTGAATTTTTTGGAAATTGTAACCGACATAGTTTTTTGATACCTACCTAAGACTTCAAGGAAAATGTCCCTCGTTTGCTTTGATAATATTATTTTCAGTTTGAAACTGAACTATGTGGTTTACTTTTTTTAATTTTTCATATCATTAAAGTTTTTGCTTTTTTATTGAAGCCTTCAATGCAAATTTTTCTCGTTTGCTTTGATAATATTACTTTCTGTTTGAAGCTGATTTATGTGGTTTACTTTTTTCAGTTACACATGTTGTCGCATAATTTTGTATTAATTAAAGGAAGCACTTAAATATCTAAAACTTTGAAATTTTTCGAAATGTTTGAGTAATATTTCAAGTATTTCTTATATATTATTGAAATTACATAAAATGTTAATTGCATACAATTTCTCTAGAACATATGCAAGTGTATTTATTTTTGATTGAAAAATAAACTAGGGCTTAAAATTGTTTTAATTGCCAACCTTATTAAAGCATATGTAACAAAATTCATAGAAATGTTGCATTAATTTGTTTGTATTCAGAATAAATATTTAATGGGTTTTAAAATGATGCATTTATTATGCAACAGAAGGCACATATGCAAATATAGCATTTTCTTTAACATATATGTACATAATCAACTGGGGCGTATAATTGATTTTAATTGTGCAGTTACGAAAAACAGCATTGAGGAAGAGCTATTGATATCAGAAACTAAGGTATATTAGTTATTTTTATATTTCAAAGTAAACTGGAGCGTATGATTGATATAAATTATGGTTCGGTAATATTTCTATAAATTAAGTGTACGTAGCACCATAAGCTAAGCATATATAGTTTCGTTTATAAACTAAGGGGTATAGATTATTTGTTTATTTTTGAAAATATATAAAAATATGCTAAAGCCAAAGACATAAATTCTGTCATAACCTGAAGTTTATTAGCTATTATAATCTTTTACCCTCACCTTAGTGATATATATCATTTGCTACGGACCAAAAGTGTAACACATCGAAGGAGTGACCTAAGACCCTAAGTACGTTCGTCGGATATCCGTTTTGGGTCAGTTTAAGTCGAACGAGCAATGTCCGTCCGTCCGTCTGTCTGTCAGCTGGCTGGTGCGCACAATAACAATCGAAAGGAGTAACCGATTGACTTCAAATTTGGTATGTGGTAATATTTTTTTCTATCTCCTGCTAAGTTCGAAGATGGGCCATATTGGTTTACTCCTTCTAGTACCTCCCCCACAAAGGGTTAAAATGTAGTGAAATAATTATTATTTTATAACTTCTATATAACTTCTATGAAATTCTACACATAGTATTAGTTTATTAGTCGCTATCACCTCGAGAAAAATGGGAGAAGTTGTCACTCCCCTTCTGGTACCTACCACACAAATTGTCAGAATAATTCATGTAATATTCCATATTACATTACTCACAAAGTGAGGGTGTACCTTAGTCGGTTTACCCGACTGAAACTTTCTTACCTGTTTTACATAAATTATTTTATAATTCAGTTAAGTATACGTCAACATAGACAACCGTATATATATTTTTTTTCTAAATACAATTTATTCTAAAGTCCTGCGTAATGTATTATTATCTTAAACTCTAATAAGATTTAACTAACTAAGATTTAAGCTGCTAAAATTTAACCAGCAAAGGTACTAACTGAAATATTATTGATATTAATAAAGGCCAAGAGTTAAGCGTATACTTAATATAGTTGTCATCTGTTACATTGGACTATATAAAACTCTACTAACCTGTAATTACTGCAGGTACCCCCTGACGTATGACTGACATAAATTTAGTCGAACACTGGGGCGTCTACTGAATATAATTTATTCTAGTGTCCCATGGGGTGTATGATTATATTAAACTTTAATCAATACTGAGGTTATATTAGCTTTGAATTGTAAATACTCCATTACTATTGGAGTTTCTTAACACTGAAATATTATCTTTGATTTCTTTAAATTAATTTTTCAACACTTCTTAGCAATTCTCATATATATATTTCACTTACATATATACCAGAACATTTCTCCGCTATAGAAATTCACCGCTTGATATGTTGTCTGTACTTCATTACAATTTAAAACATTATTTTTCATTTTCTATACAGACATTTCAAATAACCATGTTTCAAAGTCAGCACTTTTGTTGCTTTTTTCCTTTGTCATAAAACCCCGCTGTTTTAGCGTGGTCCTTTCTTCCTGCCTTCCTGCGTACCATCTTATATTGCATAAAGTCGATTATCCTTATTTCTATGCTTGGGGTAAACCTCTTATCACTTTCTAAGTCCCCTTTTTCCTATGTGACCCTTTCTTCCTCCGCACTGTGGAAGTGTGTGACTATGGCTGGCTGGTACTGTCTTTGTCATCTTAACATTAAGTGCAACGTTATATCAGCATTAAATTTAATTAAAAAACTAAAAGCTAGCTTACTCTTGTGAAAATGTCAGTATCATGCTTAGTAGTGGTAGTGGAGGCGGCGGATGAGGAGGGGAGTTAAGGCGGCCTTAAGGTAGAATGAATGAATAAGCAAAACAATAGCGAAATATAAACTGTGCAAAAAATGAAAAGCATAAAAAGGATAGAACATTATTGTAATTATTATTATTAATAACAGCCAGTAGATAAAAGCCTTCGTAGAGGGGGCCAGCCAGCATGAACTTAAGATAGCCTCCATTACATACACTTTAGTCTAGAGACTGGGTTTCAAAAGAAAAAAGATAAAAAAATAATAAAGATATATTATCTTTCGTATAGGTATCCTTAAAGTAGACAATATCATCTTTAGCTTAGATTAGATAATCCTAAAAATATGCAACAGTTCTTAAAAGAAAAAATTCTATTTTTGCAATTTTTAAATGCTTTATGAGAATGAAAAGTACATATAAAAGTTATAACACAATGCAACACAATTTTTGTCGAAAAGCGGCGCACGAAAAAAAATTACAAAAAAAAATTATGGTCATTTTTTTTTTAAATTTAGATACCCTTTAGTAAATACACTTTAGTCTAGAGACTTGTCTTTCATAAGAAAAAAGATTAAAAATAATAATAAAGAAATATTATCTTTGGTAGAGGTATCCTAAAAGTAGGCAATATCATGTTTAGCTTAGATAGATAATCCTAAAAATATGCAACAGTTCTTAAACGTATAAAGTTATATTTTTGCAATTTTTAAATGCTTAGTGGGTAAGAAAATCATTAAAGTTATAACACTATGCAACAAAATTGTTGTCGAAGGGCTGCCCACGAAAATATATTAACAAATAATTGTTATTGTCAATTTTTTTTAAATTTTAGATACCCTCCATTAAATACCCTTTATTCTAGAGACTTGTCTTTCATAAGAAAAGAGATTAAAAATAATAATAAAGAACTATTATCTTCAGTATTGGTAGCCTAAATGTAGGCAATATCATCTTTAGCTTAGATTAGAAAATCCTAAAAGTATGCCACAGCTCTTAAACGTAAAAAGTTATATTTTTGCAATTTTTAAATGTTTAATGAGAAAGAAATGTAACGGGTTTTCCAATATGATTTTGAAGTGACTTTTCGCCCATTTTTAATATGTCATGATCTGTCATTTGTTTTTCATTGTATTCAGTAGTGTTTACAGTTTCATCATGGAGAGATATACGCAAGAACAATGTTTACAAATTATTCAGTTTTATTATCCAAATAATCGTTCTCCAATTGCAACTTTTCGTGCGGTAAGTCAATTTTTTTAAATCAAAAAAATCTTACCTTGACACTTGAAAAAAATATCTAAATAATTTAATAAACAAATTTAATGATCTAAAAATCATCTACCAGAGAAATCCCTGAAAATAGGCAATGGTCACCCTAAAAATATGTCACCCTAAAAGTAGGACTCATCTACTAAGGAAAGTTTCATTTTGCAGAATTTTTAGATTACTTTAAATGAAATATTATTGAGTAATTAAAATTCAAGTTTTATGGAAATACTAGCTGACCCCAGCAGACGTTGTCCTGCCCGTTCTGTTTGGGATATGTATATTGGTTTGTTATTCATTGATATTTCATTCAAAAATGCACACAACCCCAGTTTCAGGAATAAATCATCAACAAATTTATATTGACCATATGTCCACTACAGCGCCATCTACCGTACATATAAACTATTATCAAGACAAACCAAACATATATTTAAAATTTCAGTCAAATCGCTTTGGAAATGCTAATTTTGCAAATATCTTGACCACTCCGCAATTTA